>CM060904.1:1066497134-1067195634 GCA_030737815.1 Allium fistulosum
TGAACGGCATAAATTAACTATTTGTTTTAGTGTGTCCTAATTTGAATGTAATAGCCTTTGAAAGATGTTTAGAAACATAATGGCTCACAACAACATAGTTCATCAAGTTATAAATCAGAGACAGCCTTGAGCTCAAACATAGATATAATGTGCAGGTCAATATAGTACCATGTGCAAATTAAGTCGTAAACCAAGCATGGCAAACCAAACCAGAGCATATTTTAAAGGAGGAAATTATTGTGATATAGAGGTTTGATTATATAAGCTTAAATATGTTCTCAACTAAGAAATGCTAGATTTAGTCAGTCTGATGATCATGAAAGTGACTAGCTACTAGTTATGGTCGAAAAAGTCAGTTCATGAAGTTCAAAAAATCAAATACAGATCACAGGTTTTGAGGTATGGAATACAAAATATGATCAAATTCATTTTTATATTGTATGTGCTAATACTTGTACATATATAATAATAATAGCAGTTCATTCACTCTTTTAATGTTTGTTATCCTTCTTGTAGTTTTTTCACAGCATAAAAAACTGTATAATTAAAAATCAACTCAAAAGAGTTAACAGAACTTACTGGATAACAAATCATAATTTTATGTAATTACTTCAACCCTAAAAAAAGTGTTGCATAGCTGCACTCCACTTTGTTATGTAAATTTGGAATAAAAGTGGACTGTAAGAAACTTACTTGCTGTGCATTTATACCGTTTTTCCAATTTTGATGTTAAGCCAAACTTGGACATAGCTTTCCATAGAGTTTTCACAGAGCTTATTGTTCTTCACGACTATGATATTTAACATTAAACTCTTAAGAATACTCTTAGCAAATTCATACTTAGAACACAAATACCTTTAAGTTTATTAACTGAATGCGAGATGAAGTATTTTTACTCAAGGAAGACAGCAGGTTGGTTAAGAAAACTGGAAGATCGGGGAGGGGTTGCAAATTTCTTGAATAAAGTAAGAAATATTTGCAACTATTTCAGTTTACGTTGAGCACTTTTTTAAATTTAAAACTGTATTGACTGCTCAAGTTATTGAGTATCCTATGGTTTTTATTGTCATGTTAATTGAAGTCTTTTTCAAGTAGAATTTAGTTTATTCGAGGTCCTATATTTGAGATGCAAACTATGATTTGATTCCATCTGTTATATTTCTTCCTTTTTAATGCAGTAACAACCCACTAGGAAGTTCGATTTCCTGGCAAGCAAAAAGATCTGAAAGAGAATTATAAAATAAAGACCAGCTTCTAATAATTTATCAATCATAGAGTTATATCTGTTTTTGTACGGTCTCCCTTTCTCCCTTTTGTTAACACATTTCAAATAAAAATTACCTTTCATTTGGTGTATTGTCTTTTATTTTGCTACAAACATTTGGAGTAATCTATAACTCTTAGTTTGATTACATGTTGAATGTCCAATTATCATTATAAATGTTGTAGTGTTGTATCTTACTAATGAGCTATTCAATGCGATTGATTGAATATGTTCTGAAACGTTGTAAATTTCTTACCTGTTTCTGAACAGCTGATATTTCCGGCCTCTTCTCCTAGCTCAAAATGCTATCTCCAACTCAAGTTAAAAATACAATTTATAAAATTATGAATTTGAAAAGTATATTGATTGTATTAACGACGCACATCTTATACAAATTTGGATGGATGATGTTAAATGGTTGTTTAAACATGGAAATGCATAATGAACTATTCATATCAGTAATAAAACATTCTTGTTAAAATATTTTACAATATTAGCTAAATTCATTGAATGTGATGTGGTTTTACATAGCAAACAAACATCATTAAATGCAAAATATTTTACAATATCACTAAATGTTTTTGTCAGGTACAAAAACTTGTCACATCAAGTTGAAGTTGTTAAACATTTTGTTTTTATAATATTTACAGTTTGTATCCTTTATTAAGACCTTTAACAATACCATATAAAAGTAATAAAGCCTACTTATGACAATGTTACTAATATATTGTTGAAATATGAGAATTAACAACATCAACAAAAAGTTGTTAAATATAATGTTAGTAACAATGTAAAATAAACATTGTTCTAAATGTGAATTGAGATAACATTATGCAAATATTGTAAATAAAAAATAAATAGTATTTACAACTAGTATTTGTTGTTGTTTAACTTTGAGTTTACAACGTTTAACAAATATTATTGAACACCACAGATTTACCATGTTTAAAAAATGTTGTTTTAGTTGCATATTTCAATAATATTACATATATGTTATGAAAAAGTAAATATAACACAATGTAGAAAAGTCATTGTTAAAAGTTGTTTTCTACGACAATTTGAACAAACGTTGTAGATGTTTTTTAGTTTACAATATTTGTAAGCGAATGTTGTTTGGAAAATTTTGTTACAACATTTTTTTTACCAAACGTTATGAAAGATCTACCATTTTTACAACACTTTGGTGAACTGTTGCAGAATTAGTGTTGTAAAATGGTATTTTTGTTGTAGTCTGGGTTTATTATATTATTATTTTTGAAGGTAGCGTGCTATGAACGATTTCGAACTGAACTGATTAGAAGGAAAATGGCGTGATTAAACGTGAACAACGGCTATGATTTTTTCATTGATTTGATCACATACAATTTATTTTATTTTCAAATATCTAACACCACATACCGTGAAATTCCAACCTCCTATTGGAGCGTGCCGCTAGGCGTTTATAATGTTATACCCCTATTACGAACGCAATGGAAAAGGTTTCGAGTCCAAATTCGATCGTATGGAGAAGATAGCTTTTTGGACCCAGTTGTTATATTAAATTCGATATAAATATCAACGCGTTTATATATCGTACGCTCACACAACAACTCCAAACACTACGAAAATTGAAATCCGATAATAATACAATATTACGGATCAATTGGAACTGGTTTCGTCAAATTCCGAGACTGTGACTCGGAAAGCTATTTTTAAACGTCGATTTAAACGGTATAAATTTCAAAACTGAACAAAACACTTTTAAATTCAATTTTAAAAGTTCTATTACCTTCAGTATTATCAATATAAATTTTACAAGCCTTCAATTTATTTTTAACAGGCTTTAAACTCTAGATTCACTATTTTACCCAATTTCCAATAATTAAATTGAATATTTAATTTTCCCATAAATAGAGATATTTGAAACTTAAGTTAAAATTAACCTTTTAAATATTTAAAATAAATTAAATATCCCAAGTTTAAACGTCCAGAATTCCGGATCGTCACACAACGATTCAATCTTATTACTTTGCCTATAATGCTTTTTATCTTTTGGAATATCCATTCCAAGTTGACTACAAAATTGGCGAAGTGGGCTCTTTCAATTAAATTTTGTCCTTTGATTTAATTTAATTTCATTACATAATGCCAAACCCTCTTGGTTACATTTTCTGATGATCTCAGATAATTCTTTATTCTAAATAAAAACATTTCATTGAAATTTATAGTAGAAAATAACATTTCTATTCTATTATGAAGTGAAGTAATTTATTCTTTAAGAATATTTAAATATAAATCAGTATAATTTTTTTGTTTTATTGATTTATTTGTTTTACTATGATAAGTTTCATTTTTAGATAATTTATAGAATGTAGTAAAACTTATTTCTTTTCCATTATTTACAATTTTAAAAGACTTTTGAGAAGGATATATTCCTTATAAAATATTTCTTTTTAGGATTTTATAACTTCTGTGTGTTACATAAATATATTGTTCAAGATAGTTTGATACAAACCTAGGAACAAAAGGAAAAAATATATCTTTTAAGATGTAAACTTATAAAATTCACTTTGAAAATAATTATGCTCTTCTTTTGAGAGATTTTAAAGAACCATTTTCTAAATGGCTCTCATTTTTGAAGATTGAATTCAAATTTAATTTTTTGCCTAGTCTTAGAGCCAGGGCTAAAATCTAGTTTGGGCGTGTAATCCATTAAATATGAAAACTCGTTTCTGATTTGGTTATATCCACTTGTTGAGTGTTACAAATACCATTCTTCTTGAGTGTTATAAATGCCATTTACAATATTATCATTTTTAACATATAATTTTCAACAAGAGTAGTTTCTCCACAGATTCATTATAAAACAAATCACCTTTTAGTTTCTCTTTTTTGAGAAGTTGAAACTCTAGACGGAGTCTCTTCTATATAATCAAGGGGCCATATATGAGAATACAAAGATTTAGTTTTAGATGTATTAGATCAACTAGAATAAGATCGAATAAGATTATTTTCCATCTATATCTGAGAAGTTCCTTCCAAAGTTTGTATAATGTTAGCAATATTATTATCTATTCTAAGCTGTGGAGTACCCTCTTAATTAATCAGTTATCTGATAGAAGAATTTCTTCTTGTTTAATAGATCTTCTACTTGTAATATTAAATCGATTGAAATTTGTTTCTATTAAAACTGTTTCTTTTAAAGGCTTATTAATCAGTTTATGTAATGACCCATATTTTTACGTATCTTCGAATCGTAAAAATATTATTTTTAAAATCAAATTGGATTCAAATTTTATATAAATTTGAGAAATGTTAACTATTGACATTTTCCACCCGTAGAATTCTTACTGAACGGTCTTGGCCCTAAAAATTTATTAAAGCATATAACTTTTGATAGGAGCTGAATTAGGGTCTCAAACCACTTTCAAATAAAAAATGAGTTGGTTTCACATTCTGTAGAGTTGTCATAATAGATTATTGGACTTACGATTTTAGAGATATGGTTGTTTGAAGTTTTAGCAAATTATAGGCAGATTTGTGGGTAAATAACCCGACCTATAACTAGGCCTACGAATTAATTTTGGGATTAGGGTTAGGGCAGCCCCCAAAGCAACCCCCAATCATTATAAATACATCACTAAACCTTCCATAACCCTTCTTAGCCTCCATTGATTATCTTCTACCTAAATTTTATCATTCTTTGATTAAAAATTAACATAAACTAACTTATAAAAAAGATATTAAGAAAGATATTTACAAGAGACCTTTTAGATATCAAAATTTCCACATAAAAAAGCATGTAGCTGTTGTCCAAATCTGAGTCTACATTTGTTTTGGTGAATCTACGCTTGTTTGGTGGTTTTTGCCGATTCTACACCATATGTGAGTGATTCTAATCTCTCACTTTACTATAATTATTGAGATATGTGTTGAAAGTATTTTTAAAATGTTTTTAAACTAAAGAGTATGATTTTTAATTTGGGTACTCGTTGTAATTTTCAGAATTGTCTTGATTTGTGTGTTTTTATCAACTTTTGGGTGACAAATAAGTTATTTATCATCTATAACATGCCATATATGTTTTCATAGGTTTTGATACATTTTGAATCCATTTTGCGAGTTAAAAACATATTTTGTCGCTGTTTTGAAAGTGAAAAATGGAATAATACGAGTCTGAATGCAATTAAAATGACTTAAACGTGTTTTATTGAAGTATAATTGTTAATATGAATGTTATGTTAGATTACGAACATGTTTTGTGATAAACTGATATGATTTGATATATAATTACATGATTGAATGTTTATTTGTTGTCAACTGCGGATTTAAGATTTGAATGTTATTAACTGAAATAAGATGGGTAAAATTGTGTGACAAAAGGGGAAATTAGATAAATAAATGATAAATAAGCTTACTTATTATCATCCAACTTTAGACCAAGCAGCCTTCACTCGAATCAAGATGTCGGGATGGAGAAGGATGGTTCAAGAACTTGGAAGAATTCTTGGAAGGAAGATAGAAGTAGCTCTAAGTGTTTGGATGGCTTGATGAATTAAGGAAACAACTCGGTTTTGACCTCTTTTAGGTCAGTACCAATCCCATTTTAGGCAACATGAACAACTCTGAAGCCTTGGTCTATGGATCTCTGGTTAGAGTGATCGTAAACGGGACTATTTCCAAAGGAGTAGGCGAAAAACTCTAAGGAAGCTTTCAAGGAGAAGGAAAAGTACTGAAAGTATCAGAACTTCTTGGTAACAACTTGATTTCTAAGGCATAAGTGCTTTGAGCTTGATGGATCGAAGATAGAAGACCAAGGGAATGAAGATGGTAGCTTGCCACCATAAAATCAGTTCTATATTAATCACTTCTGATCTATACCGAGATGATTTTATTGGTCAGGGGACTTCGTCTTTCCTCCTACTTTCTCGAATTTGATGTTAGAACTGGTATTCCATGGATCGACGACTTCGTTAGGGCCAATTTCTCTATAAATATGCGACTCAGAGCATTTGGAAAAGGACTTTTTAGCACTTCTTCTTTACTCTCTTTCTCTACACAACCTTGTGTAATATCCCATAAATTGAACGATAATTAATTAAAAAGAGTTAATAAATAATTATCAATGCCAAAAAGTAGAATTTTTGTAAGCGTTGGAATTTTGCTACAAAACTTGCACTGTTGCATTCATGGCGATTTTCTGATCAATTTTCATATGTAAAGTTTTACGATCAAAGTTCAAACGAAAAAGTTATTGACATTTAAAGATTTCAGATCGGAAACAATTATATATATAATTAAGAAAAAAATGTAATTAATTAATGTTAAATAATGTTAACGGTAACTTAATGATTAAGTATAATTAACGTCAAATTAATTCATCTAAATATATAAAAAAATAATGAATAATGGGAAATAACTTAACACATAACAAAATAAGCAACCGATCGAACCTTAATTAGGACCGAGGTCGACCAGTGGCACCTAAGCGGTCGACCACTTGTGTGCTGGCGGCTATGAGCTGAACCTAGGCTGAACGTCATAGATTTAATACAATATAATCTAACAGCCGACATTGATTCCAACTTCTATAAATACAGGCCCATCCCCTCACTTTTCTTCTCATATTTTCTTAATCAAAGAGCGAAGCTCTGCCATTCTCTTTTCTCCATAAATTTTGGAAAATATAGAAATTAAAGAATAGTAGTGTGTGTGTGTGTGTGTGGAGAATAGCAGAATATGAAAGAGAAGAAGAATAAGGGGTGAATCCATTCTACGAAGAAGAGGTAAATTCTAAATCTGAAACTTTATAACTACATTCAATTCAAATCTCTTCTCAAATCTATAATTCTTATAAACACGTATATGCATTGGTACATATTTTGATAGAAGGAAAAAGGAGTAAAATAAGGAGAATGGATTTAGATCTGGAGATTTGGAAGCTTAGAGGTGGGTGGAAAATTATATATTTTAATATAATATTGGGTTTATTTCATTGTAAATCTGTTCCTTGTACGCCTAGATATAATTATTTTTGGAGTTGTAGGCATAATTACATTCGTAATGAAATTGAATAAAATGCCTACATATTCTATGAACTTTAAACTTGAATTAGATGTTGCATATACTTTAATCTGAATGTTAGGGTGTAAGTAGTAGCCCTTTAATAAACAAGATTGTATAGAAATTCCAGATTTGTAGGCCAAATGGCATATGTTGGTAAATATGAATTAGACATTATTATAAAATTTTATTGTGATTTAATTAGTATTTTAATTCATTGGAATGAAGCGTTTTGCAATGAAAATTTCTATAAATTATCCAGTTTTATAATTATGAATAAAAGTGTATCGTTTGAAGTTACAAGGAATATGCCAGAAAGAAAGAGGTGTATAAAATAGGGATGTTTACCATATTTTATACTGTATATTTCAATAAAAACAAAAAGACAGTTCCTTATAATTCCAAGCATAGCACATATCCCCTTTTAGATAAGTTACAGAAATTTACAGGGTTAACATATCCTTTTGGGGAAGATGTAATTCAATGCATTAAAATACAGAAATTCCTAAGTATAAACTAAACAATTGTAAGTAGTAGTAATAACAACAGTCAACTTATAAAATGAATATATGCAATAAAGACAAGTTAGAAATTAAATAATAAGCAAAAAATGTAGGTAAACTTATGAAATGAGTAAGTAAGAAAGTTTAGTAATCAAAGGAAGATAGTAAGAATTGAAAAGGAATAGTAAAATAGATTTAACGAAATAAAGGGGAAGTAAGCAGTAAAAGATATTTAAATCTTTTAAATTAAAAGTAAGCGGTGTATGACATTAAATTAACATTAATGAGACAATGAGGCAGTAATGTAAAAATAACTTAATATTGATAGTTGAACATTGGAGGCGTAGTAAATAGATAAGTATGAATATATACAAGCCTCAAGTATGCATTTATGATGGACGTGGATTATAGAATTTACTCAATAGCTTAGATCAAATCTGAATGACGGAGGAATATGAAACTATCATATAATTAAACCTTCTTTTTTCATTTAATGGCTTCGTTTCCTGCCTCTCTCTCCTCCTCCTCTTTGAATTTTCCACTTCTTCCAACTCCTCCCATTGCCTCTGCTCTTGCTCTCTTTAGCCCTTCCCTGATCCTTATTCCACCCGCTCCAGATCCACCTCATGCTTCCTCTCCTTCTGTCTTCCTATCCCACCTGTTTCCATCTCGTCTCCTCCCCTCCCCAACCTTCCCCCTAGCCAACTGTCTCCTCTCTCCTCCTCCCAAGTCCTTTCTTGTAACTCTCTATTCAAAAGTAAACCGTGTAACATGGGCAAGTTCAACCCTAAGGAAATCCCTTGGTGCTCTAAGGGGATGTTCTCGTTCCACCTCAGGATGTTATCCAGGCAGGTAATGAAGTGTGGAAGGACTGCCTGGTAGGCTTCTTTCTTGATCACCCCTTGTCTTATTCAACAGTAATGCAACATCTTAAGAGAGTCTGGCATCTTAAGGGGTTAATTAGTGTTAAATCCGATGGCTTCCTATTACTCTTCCTTCTGTCTTGTGAGGTGGATCGAAAAGGAATCATGGAGGCTGACCCAATCATGATGAGGAATAAATTGTTTATTATGAAACCCTAGGATCTGTCGGTTGGATATGGTTGTAGTAGAATTAAGTCTGTTTTGGTATGGATTAAGCTTTTCAATATCCCGCTGTACACTTGGTCTCACCTAGTCATAAATTGGTTAGCTTCCAGATTAGGTAAATTCCTTTGTATGGATGAGTCGACCGAGAAACTAAAGAGAATTGAGTATGAAAAGTGCATGGTCGAAGTTGCATCTGGCAATGAGCTTATGGACCAATTCCATATTCAACTCTTAGATCGCAGTGAGCAGATTGTTCAAGTCAAATATCTCTGAAAGCCGAAAATTTGTGTGCAATGCAATAAGTTTGGCCACAGAAAGGAATCCTGCCTGCAAGCGAGAACCGTGGAAGAAGAATCTAAGAACGATAAGAAAGTTAGAGTAAAAAAGAATGGAAAGGGTGCCGGTGAACAAGTGAAAGGAAGTAAAGTTGGAACAAAGAAGCAGACTTGGCAAAGGGTATCTCACTTTAAAAATAAAGCAAAAGTATATAGAGAAGTAAAGAACAAGACAAACAAAGCAACGCTATTTGATATTGAGGTGTGTGAAAATCATGAAAATAGAAACAAGGCAGTGGAGGAAGGCATTGAAATGGATGCAGGTGATGCTCTACATAATGAGAAAGACGGTGATATTTTGCAATCAAATATGTTTGCTGCCTTAGAGGATGAGAATGGAAGGACAAATGAAACTATAGGTTTGGAGGAGGGTGGATTTTTGGTAGAAGGTGAAAGCTTAAATGTAATAGAGAAAGGGAGTTATGTAGTTCTTTCAAATGAGTTTGCTTCCTTAGAGAATGAAAATTAAAACTCAAATGGAACTATAGGTGAGAAGGAAGTTGAATTAATGGAAGATGGTTAAATCTTATCAGTTGGGGATAATTTAAATCAGAGTTTTGCTCTACAGGTTGTGCCTCATTCCAATTTGATCAGTGATGAGCAGAATAACTTATGTGATATGAAAAATGTGCATGTGCACACTTTGGCTGTGCATGATGCATGAAAAGTCGGTCTGCGGCAACTCAATGTGCTTCAAGGCTCCACCTATATTCCAATTAATGAAAAAGCAGACCCCTCTAGTTTATTAAATGCAAAAAAGGCAGCACATGAATCAATCTTATTTGCTGAGAGGGAAACTCATCAAATTCAAATTAATGATCCCATGCATGCAAATAGCCTTTCTTTCTCCAAATTACTCCAAGATCTACCTGCTAATCTGACACTTATTAAATATCCCAATCCTATGTTCTCAACTAGCAAGCCTCTCCTCCTATATGAAAACATTATCCTGAATGTCAAAGTTCTTACTTCCCCTTATGACTATTTCAGCCTACCTCCTAGTTGGGTGTCCCCTACCTCTCTCCTCAATAAAAGCATTTGCTCAATTTTGAAAAAAAATCACATCTTCCATTGGACCTGCTCTCAACAAGAAAGGTAAAGCAACCAAGAAAGTAAAGACCCTAACCCAAAGCTCATAGCCTCTTCCTCCTTAAGCCTTGATCATGAGGTAAACAAAACAACTCTCCTTCAATAAGGATCAAGAAAAATCTCATCCACCAAACCATATAGTATAATCAATGTTATAACATTTTGCAGTGTGGAACATTCGGGGTGCTCATTCCAACCTTAAACTAGATCAGGTCAAGTCTTTAATTCATCAACATAATCTTCAACTTTTTGCTGTGCTTGAAACAAAGCTCAATTTCCATCTAACCTCCTTTACAGTTTGATACATCGATTCCTCCTGGACTCTCTCTCACAACCTCGGTGAAGCCCCCTATGGCAGAATCACGGTGCTTCATAATCCATCTACTCTTACTCTAACTCCCATTATCTCAACTAAACAAATTATTCACTTCCATGCCTATCTTATCCCCTCTAACACATCATTTTACCCCTCAATTATCTATGCAGATAACTCTGTTGCATCAAGAAATGTCTCTTCAATCTCTTTCCTACCTTAAGAGAAGATTCCCACCACTAGATTTCCCTGGGTGATTTTAATTATTTCCTAAACCTTGATGATAAGTTTGGTGGTCTCCCTGTCTCCAAGGGACATTCTCCTTCTCAATATTGCCATTAATGAATCATGTCTAATGCCAATCAACAAATCTAATGCCAAGTTTTCATGGAACAATAGGTGTAGGAGTAGGATTCGTACCGTCACCACCATTGATCGTGCCTTTTGCAATTTCCCCACCTTATCTGCTTTGCCTGCCATCTCTATCTTCCTGCCTCATCCTATTCTTTCTGAACATACCCCTCTGATCTTATCCACTAGCCTTCCCGATGTTAAGGAAAAAAGAAGCATTAAATTCTATAATGCCTGGATCAATTATCCAGAGTACAAAAATATAGTGATTAACTCCTGGTCTAACAATTTTTTTGGAAACCCTATGTATGTTTTGTGCAGGAAACTCAAAGCAACCAAGATAGCCCTCAGGTCTTTGGCTCAAAGGAAATTTAGAATAGGAAATCTGATGTCAACTAAAATAAAGGAAGAGCTGAAGGCTGCTCAGGAGCACATGATGGAAAACCCAAATGATGTTGATGTAGCTAGGGAGAATGGAAGGCTTTTTTCAGCCCTGAATAAAGCCCTGGATGTTGAAGGAAGCATGCAAATTCAGCAACTTAAGCAAAAATGGGCTTATGAAGGTGACATAAATACTGCGTATTTTTATGCTTCAATCAAGGTCAAGCAAGCTAATGATCAAATCAATAATATCTATGATGAGGCAAGCCAACTGCATTCGTCCCCTGAAGTAGTGAACTCTGCATTACTGAACCACTTCTCAAATCTTTTAGCTAAATCCTCTAACTTTTCTCCCAATCTTAGTTAGATTTCTGAACTTGATCTCCCAAAACTAATACTAGAGGAAGTTTCTTTTATGTTATTTGTAATATCCGATGAAGAAATTAAGAAGGCTTTGTTCTCCATTAATAAAAGCTCTAGTGGAGGCCCGGATGGCTTTAATATTTTATTCTACATTAATAGCTAGGACATAATAGCTCTTGTATTTTGCAAAGCAACTCAAAACTTCTCCAACAAATGTAAGATGATGTCTGAAGTTAACGCAACAGACCTAGTCCTAATCCTAAAAACTAGCCCTACTCATCTGTGAGTTCCTTATCAGGCCAATCTCCTACTGTAACATCATTTATAAGCGTATCTCCAAGATTCTAGCTTGAAGACTTGTTTCTGTCCTACCTGGCCTCATTTCCCAAAACTAAGCTGCATTCTTGCCAAGGAGAAGATCCTAGATAATGTTCTACTTGCTCAGGAACTTCTCAAAGGATATGGCAGAGCGCATGCTACACTAAGTGAGATATTGAAGTTGGACATCAAAAAAGTATATGATAGTATTCATTGGTCTTCTATAGTTCGAATAATGGCTTTGATGCATTTCCCAAAACCCTTTGTTGCTTGGGTATATGTTTGTATTTCTACTCCAAGCTACTCCCTAAATTTTAATGGAAAATCTATGGGGTCTTCAAAGGAAAAAAAGGTATTAGATAAGGATCCTATCTCCTCCTATATTTTCATTCCTATGATGGAGGTCTTCACTAACATGATTACCAGAAAGTTCTTTGATAATGAGATACTTTTCCACCCTAAATGTAAGCAACCTCATATCTCCTCCCTCATGCTCACTGATGATGTGATGATCTTCACCAAACCTGACCAAGCTTCTATTAGCTATATCCTTCAAACCTTGCATAGCTTCTATCTCATGACAGGATTGAAGTAGAACCTTCAAAAATCTCATTTACTGGTTTCGAGTGTGCCTTAATCTATAGCTGATGAACTCCTTATAGCAAATGGTCTATAACCAATGTCCTAGGACATGTCCTATTTAGGCGTCCCACTCACTACCTCAAGAGTGATAGCAGCTAGCTAGTTACCTCCATCTGTACTCTTGAATTACGGCCTCTATGAATTTTGGGCTAACAGGTTTCTCTGCCAGGTAGGAAGACTTGTGCTCATCAAGTCTATAATTTTCTCCAGCGTTGTTTACTAGACTAGAACTTTCATTTTGCCTAATAAACTCCTTAGTATGATCAGAAGGGCTATGTTGAGGTTCTTCTGGGCAGGAAGTTTTAACTTAAAGAAATTCATCCCTTGTGCTTCCAGGAAATTTGAATGTCCTAAAGTTAAAGGTGGTTTTGGAGTTTTGGATATAAATCAGTGGAACGATGCAGCTATTAGTAAACACTTTGACTCCTTGCTGAGGATGGATGATAGCATCTGGGTGAGATGGACCATGAAGCATAATATTGGAAGAAAAAACTTCTGGACAATAGATGTACCACAAGGTAGCAGTTGGACGTGGATAAAGCTACTTGGCCTTACGAGAGTTTTTCCTCCCTCTTGTAAAAATCAGCATGTCTCCTAATAGTACTGCCAGGTTTTGGGATGAGCCATAGGGTGCTCGCAGGTTGATCTTCTCCGAAGTTCTCTCCTACCATCATATTCAGCAGTCCAGTATACATAAGGATGCTATAGCATGTGAGTTCATATCCGAAGGCACTCTTCATCTACCTTACACTAGCAACCAGGAAACTAGAGCTTTGTGATACTCTCTTCGAGCAAACACCTACCCGTTAGTATCTCATGACAGCATTAGATGGACTACAACTGAGAAAGAGCACAGCATAGATGTTGTATATGAAGATATCCAAGATTGACGAAATGCCTAGCTGCAAGTGGAGTAAGAGAATATGGGCCAACCACTCGCCACCAAAAGAAAACTTGATGCTCTAGAAAGTGTTGAAGGATGCTCTGCTAACAAAAGACAAGCTCAACATATTCAGAGTTAATGTTAGTGTGTTATGTGTCTTTTGTAACAGTGAACTGGAGAGTTGCAAGCAACTATTTTTTAACTATGTTGTTTTATTTCATTTATGGTATAGGCTAATGGACAAGATAGGTAGGAGAGATATGGTAAGGGTAAGTAATATAGAATGGAACATGATCTTCAAAGCAACAAAATGGAGGAGTGCTAAGGAATACCTGATTCTGTTCAGTCTAAAGAAATATATCAAGTTGATATGGGAAGAAAGAAACATGAGATGCTTTGATAATAAAGCTAGAGGAATGGTAAGTCTATGTAATGTCTTGATGCATGAGATAGCTGAGGGGATGAAGAACTCTAAATATAAGTTTCAGGATTCCCTTATTACCGCTTGGCAGTAAGGTCTCTCCGTTGTGTCTTCTTTGTTTCTCTAAGTGTGTGTGTGTATGTTTTAGGCCTATGTGTTTTTGTGTGTTTTCTTGGGCTTAAAGCTTGTTTGTCCCTTTGTATTATTGTATGTGCAATAAAATCTGGTAGGGGACCAGTCAACCCTGCTTGCTGTGCAAAAATAATAATACAAAAATAAAATAAGAATGACATTGTCATTAAATGGGTTGGAATACGAGGTCAGTAGTGTTACACAACAAAGTGTATCCACCATAAGGGGTTACCATCAGCTGTGTACACATTATACAGATGTGGAACATATCCAACTCTAGGACACGTCAAATTATACGTTCACATATAGGTGAAGGGAATATACTAAAGTTGGAGGGTTTGCCTTGGTCGAAGTGTCAAAAGACAAGTAGAGTCTGCTTCATCCTTTTAGGGGGTACATTTTAAGTAACCAAACGGGCATTTCCTTGATTGCATTAGGCAACCTAAATGGAACTGTGAGCTAGGCTTGGGGCTATGATAGTGAGATTGGTACCATACATACAAGGAGTAAGAGCTGTTTACATAGGTCGAGATCATCATTAGTGTTGAGCGATCAGTGGAAAGACAGGAGTTATGTCTAAACTAACTACACCTCCTACTAGCATAGATCACGTTTAGGACATGCATTGCCTCACAGTTGTTTGTTAATTAGTTTGTTGTTAGGTGGCAAGGCTAGATAACCTTTTAAATGGAGGTCTTTCAGAAACGAGATATAATACGGCTAAATAGTTGTAATGTCATCATTAGGCACTACAAGAGTTCTTTAGTATGCACAGCGGTGGATCGCTAAACTCACGAAGGGGAATTAAGTTGTGTCTGTTCGCTTCAACTCATGGCACCTATAACCCCTGGGTATTATTTTTGGCGAGAAACATGCACAGGGTGAGGCTCGAGGGGACTTTGGTAGTTATATATATAGTTATATACATATATAGTTATTGTTTACCTTGAGTAGATGGCGCGTATCGTATACGTACGTGAAGTCAAAATGACTAAGTAAAAAAAAGATATATCATGTAATGGAAGGCGATCGACATAAACTAGTGTTATACATAAAGTGTGTAATTTACCAGTCACCAATACGTTGTTCTAACCCCCTCCTCATTACAACCCATGTGATAGATTTAAAAGAGCAGGTACAGTACAAGGCGGGAACTGTAAAAGAATATATTTTCTTATGCATGTTATATACTGACAGTGGCACTAGGTCAAAGTTGTCAACCTTGATCAGTCATATGTTTTGTTGTACTTTACTATTTTGCTGTGAGATCTATCAATAATGTCTTGATATAATTTTTCTTATTTATATGATACTAATACCAATGATTCATACTTTGGTCGACTTGGATTTCGATTTAGTGAAAACTCGGGTCCACTAAGGTGTAGGTTGTTACATTTGTTATTAGAGCTTAGGTTAGTCAATCATAGGAATTAAAATACACCGAGTCAATGTATTTGAATTTTTACCTATAATTATATATTATTTTCCAAATCCTACAAATTTCGACTACAGAAGTAGTCTTAACCGTATTCTAAAAAGATGGACAATGCGACTATGAGTTGGAACAATAGATGAATTTGAAGATATACATCTATCCCGATTACCCTATGGGAAGTAGGTCGTATTAGAAGAAGTTGACTTAAGAAGAGCATGAATACGACATATGGAAGAGTTCTTAAAGCAGGATAGTACTAGACTCCCTTGTTGAGCACAGATTGCATTATGGTTATAGATCCCCGCTGGATTGTTGGTTGATGATGTAAATTAGATCCAAACAAAGGGAAAGTAATAATTTATATGTTGCAAAATATCTGTAAGTAAGAATTAAATAAGTTACCGAAAGAAAGTGTGTCGTAATCACTCCAAGATGATAGCCGGATTTTAATATTTTTAATGAAGATAAGCCAAAAAGTAAGTGGAAAAGAAGAAGAGTCCAAAAGAAGGGACAAGTAGAAACCACTCTGATTCTGACCCTGTATGAAAGAATTTAATATAAAAAGGTTTGAGAAAAATATATAAATAATATATTTGAAAAGATTTTTCAAGGGATTTGATTAAAAGAAAAAAAAATCCTATTTTTGAAAAGTAAGTAAAGTTTTCCGCAAATTAAGATATCATTTTTAAATAGAATTTCTGGTAGAAATTAAAGTTTGTTTAGAGAAAGATAAATTTTCAGTAAAAAGGGGCTTTAATAAAGATATTTACTTTGAAATAAATAGAAAATAGAGCATATGTGTAGTTCATCGATATTTATGGTTTTTTAAGTTTGAAGTTTTAAAAATTCTTTGAAAGGGGTTGGTAATATGAAGTGGTATTAGTTTTAAATAGGGTAATAAGAGAATGAAAGGGTAAGAATAGCTAATAGTGGAGATAGGAAGAATATTCCATATAACGAAAATATGGAGAAAAACATTCGAAATAAGTTTATACATAAAAAAAGAGCTAAATATAAGGAAAAACCACTTAAATTAGAGCAATTTAGGTAGAGGAATTTTGAATGGAACTAACATTAGGAATTGACATTAAAATAATGTTAGTAATGTAATCATAAACTATATACGAAATTAAAGCCAAAATAAAGGAAAATGGATATTTTCCAAAAATTGTGCACATTGATTGCATATATCTTTTAAATCCCCCTCATATGATATTAGAATCTTCGCTAAGGTTGAAAGTGAAAGTAGCATGAGTATTAGAAAAACAATAGGATTGAAGTTGTCCTTGTCTACTCCAGTTTTTAGTAAAAGTTATAAAGGATGTTTTAGAGACACTTTAACAATGCATTTTTAAAAAATAGTTTAATAATAATTGGGTTTTTAAAGGCTTAACTTAATAAATGATATGAGTTAAAAATCCCACTATTAAGAAGTAAAATATTTGTTGTTAATATTCTTTAAAGGAAAAGTTAATTTAAATGACTGTTCATGTAATAAAACTTGACTCTTATTTGAAAAGAAGGAAATGATCTTTTAAAGATTTAATTGCTAACATTTCCTATTAGACTTAGTAAATATACTTAATTGATAGATCCTAAATTATAATTTTAAAAGTTAAGACACCTATAATTAACATTGATTAAAATAAAGAGATTTCATGATTCCTCTTTGAAACCAAGCTATTGTTGAATTTATTAAAAAGTTTCTCAGTTTATATTTTTCAAGATAAAAGTTTTGAATTAAGTACTTCATGGCTGTAAAGTTTTGATTTTATAAAGAATAGTGAAAACCAAACCAAATATTTAATATGGAGTAATTAGGGATGATTACCTAGGCAAGACGACGTAAAAGTTATGGATATGCGTAAAATAGTGATGAATGCAAGTAGAGTTGCAATAGTGGACCCCCATTGGATATAAGAAATATTAATTTGAGCATAGGAATGTTACATTAAACATGGGTAAGGACCATAAAGAAGAACCCCTAAGAGAATGAGAAATGGTATCAAAGTACATTTCTGCGTGTTTTAGTGTATACCTACATGAAAAATATAAAAACAAAGAATGTATATATCGAGACTGGAGAATTCTATCAAGATATTTGGATTAAAAGAAGATAGTAATATAATCGGTTGTGATAATGGAAGTAATGGATGGACCCAATTTATTAGAAGTCAAAAAATAACTTAAGATATGTAGGTTATGGTGGAATGACATAGTAAAAATGTCCATTTTATTTAAGTAAGAAGTGATAGGGCCACAACATCATTAATGTCTGTTGATGTTGAAGGGCAAATTCCAGTGATTGTTTCTTTCAGATTAGTTTGGTTGTAAGCATTAGTTTTCTTTGTTTGTATAAAAACGCATATGATATTTTGTGAGAAAAGTTCCTTTTTATTTCTGTGTTGATTTTCTAGATTGACCACAATATATTGGAAAGCAGAATAAGCAAGGAAATCTCATGTAGACACTTAATTAATGCAAAGGAAAAGAAAATAAGAAAAGATTGGAAGTTTATAAAATAATTAAGAAATTTATATAATTAGGTACTAAAGGAATAGTAAAGTTAAGTCCCAAATAATATTAAGATTTTGGGATGTAAATTTTAGCAAGTGAAGGATATGGAAATGTTGTTGTGAAACCATGTGTCACCATCCCTATGTTATAAAAGCTAAAATTTATAGCTGAACATCTGTGCTGACTGTTGTTTTAAAATAAAAGAAGAAGTTTCTAAAATTTGAAAATTAACCGTGTGATAGGATAGGGTTAATCGCAGGTGTTAACCCATTGACTAAAGCCTGACTGCAAAGGATGTACCTTAATTTGTTTTGAAAAATTAAAAACATGTACTTTTGAAAATTTTGTTCGAAAATATATGATTTTTAAATATAAAATATTTTAGTAAAAGTTTTAAAAAGTAAGTTTTGTATTTAAACTATTTCAAAAATCTAATTGAAATGATTTTGAACATAAAAGATAATTTTTTTTATTTTTGAGATGCCACATCTTTACCATGGGAAAAGGTCGATGGGTTAGCAAATGTGAATTTTACTATGCAACTGGAGTGACGGTAAAATAAAAGATTGGTAGTGATGATTGAAAAAGCTATTTTAGCTTTGGGATTTCGTTTTCCATACCTTGTCGATAGACGAACAAAACTTGTTTTAAATAATTCTATTTTAAAAATTTTAAAAGTTTAAAAGTAAAATTCCTTATGTAGACCGTGCTTGAAAATGTTGGAAAAGAATTGGGGGCAAAAGAGAAGATTCCAGGGCACAGTGGAATGAGTACACAAGAAAAGGATGGAAATACGGAATTCTTCATCTAAACCCTTTTTATGATATAAGATATAGGTTTAGAAAATTAAATTTTTAAAATTTTAGATGTTAGAAAATTGCGTGTTAGGTATTGGATGGTAGGGATTGGATACAAAATTGGTTGAACTATACTTCTACTCGTAGAAGTGTGAGAAAATTTGGATGCAAAAACAAGGATTTTGATTTTCAAAACTTGCATACATAAAGAACTGAAGCATATATTGGTTGTTTGCACCATATTTTTCAAAATTGTTTAAAGAATGCATTCATATAGGTAGCACTGATTTAGTATCATTCGGCATACATATCTTATGTATTGCAATACAGCTTGCACTTATACACGATTGGCTGTAAAAATTGGTTGCACACTAATTGATTGAATAGCTTAGATTGATTGCATGCTATGTTACGTGATTCAGTCCTTGAGGAATTTCGGGGACGAAATTCTTTTAAGGGGGGAGAATGTAACATTTCGTAAATTGAACGATAGTTAATTAAAAAGAGTTAATAAATAATTATTAATGTTCAAAAATAGAATTTTTGTAAGCGTTAAACTTTGGCGATGATGTTTACACCATTGCATTTCTGGCGATTTTTTGATCAATTTTCATACATAAAGTTTTACGATCGGAGTTCAAACGAAAAAGTTATTAACGTTTGAATATTTCAGATTGAAAATAACTATATATCTAATTAAGGAAATAAATATGATTAGTTAACATTAAATAACATTAATGCTCACTTAACTATTAAGTATAATTAACATCAAATCAGATCGTCTGAATATAAAAAATAACAACGAATAAAGGGAAACGAATTAACGCATAACAGAATAGGCTACATGTCGACCGCTAATTGGGATCGGTCGGCCACTTGTGTGCTAGCGGTCGTGAATTGAACCTAGGCTGAACAACCCAGATTTAATATAATATAATCAAAAGCTGGCATTGATTCGAACCCCTATAAATACAGACCTAACCCCTCACATTTCTTCTCATTTTTTTCGAATCAAAGAGCGAAGCTCTGCCATTTTCTTTTCTCCACAAATTCTAGGAAATATAGAAATTATAGAATAGTATTATAAATGTGTGTGTGTGTGTGCGCGCGCGCGTGCGCGTGCGTGCGTGCGTGCGTGTGTGTGTTTATGTGTGTGTGGAATAGCGGAAAATAAAAGAGAAGAAGAATAAGGGGTGAATAAATTCTGCAAAGAAGAGGTAAATTCTAAATCTAAAACCTTACAATAACATTCAATTCAAATCTCTTCTCAGATCTGTAATTCTAATAAATATGTATAAGCTTTAACACATAAGTTGGTAGAAGGAAAAGGGAGTCAAATAGGAAGAATGGATTTAGATCCGAAGATTTGGAAGCTTAGAGGTAAGCAGGAAATTATATATTTTTATATAATAGTTGATTTACTTCGTTGTAAATCTATTCCTTATATGCTTGGATATAAATATTTCTGGAGTTGTAGGCTTAACTATATGTCATGCCTATATATTCTGTGAACTTTTAACCTGAATTAGATGTTGCATATACTTGAATCTGGAATGTTAGGGTATACGTAGTAATCCCTTAATTAACAATATTTTATAGAAATTCCAGATTTGTACGTCAAATGGCATATGTTGGTAATATGAATTAGAATTATTATAAATTTATTAAGATTTAAGTAGTATTTTAATTCATTGCAGTGAAGTGTGTTGTAATGTAAATTTCTACAAATTATCTAGTGTTATAATTGTGAATAAAAGTGTATCATTTGAAGTAACAAGGAATAAACCTAAAAGAAAGAGATGTATAAAAAAGAGATGTTTGCTGTATTTATTGTCTATTTCAATAAAAAAAGACAATGCTTTGTAATTCCAAACGTAACACAAATACCATTTTATATAAGCTATAAAAATTTACAGTGTTAACATTTTCTTTTTGGGAAGGTGTAATTCCAACGCATTAAAATGCAGAAATTCCTGAGTATAATCTAAAGAATTGTAAGTAGTAGTAATAACAACGGTCTAATTATAAAGTGAATATATACAATAAAGACAAATTAGAAATTAAACAATAAGCAAAAAATGTAGGTAAAGTAATAAAATGAGTAAGTAAGAAAGTTTAATGATCAAAGGAAGATAGTAAAAGTTGAAAAGGAACAGTAAAATAGATCTAATGAAATAAAGGAGAAGTATGCAGTAAAAGATATTTAAATCTTTTAAGTTAAAAGTGAGTGGTAAATGACATTAAATTGTCATTAATATGACAAGGAGTCAGTTGTGTAAAAATAACTAAATATTAACAGTTGAATATTGAAGGTGTAGTAAATAAATAAGTATGAATATATACATCAAGTATGTGTTTATGACGGGTGTGAACAATTGAATTTAGCCAATAGTTTAGATTAAGTAAGAATGACATAGTCATTAGAATGGGCTGTAATATGAGGTCTGTAATGACCCGCCTTTTCGATCCTCGAAAGTCGGCACTTAATATATCCACGTTATTTAAATGTAGAGCATCCAGGTGTCGAAAAGGCAGATTGTTAGGATAAAAAGAAAAAGAACAGGAAAAACAGAATTTCACAGCGGAACGATCGAATATAATGTAATAAAGAGAGTAAAAGTTTTCCCTCTAAGATACATGGTATATCAGAGTTAAAAACAAACCTCGTCAGCTTTAACAGTTATAACTTCCTGACCTTACAATTGCTGATGGTTATACATAAAAATACAATGGAAAATAAAAATACTTTGGCAGGTGAACATCCAGCTCTACTCCATGAACTTCATCTCCCGCCGACGATAACCTGGAAAAAACTCAGTCTGACCTGAGCATTATAATAAAATAACATCCGGATCAGTCTGGAAAACCAATGTGAGAATGCTTAAGAAATATGATGAATATATAAATATATGTGAGGCCACGTTGGTAAATGCGGAATGCATTTTTTCTTACATGAACAACATCCATAGATGAAAGTATGGAAACAAGTCGGAAAAAATCAGACTTAAAAGAATGGACACAATTAAGATAAAACTCCAAACTTAAAGAATGGACAAAAATAATTAAATATAGAGAAGAGCACAAGGCACTTCTCGATGTAATTAATAAAAGATTAACTTCAAGGTTCGAATCGAAACAAGGAGAATGAACTTATCCAACATGAATAGGAGGGTGCGCCCCCACATTGAAAGTACACCTCTTGATAAAATATACTTGAGAGCCCACGCCAAACATGCAACGCTCTTGATGTCGAGCTCCTTCTCTATATTAATTTAAGGTTACAAGGTTTAAAATGTAAGAGAAGGGAAGAGAATGATTCGCCCCTTCTCCATTACTCCTAGGTCAGTATTTATAAGGGTGGGCGTGCGGCATGGAGCTTGGTCTTCGACATGCATGATCTTCGGTATTGTCAATGCCCCATGGCGCTGGGTTTTGTTCTACGATGATCTTCAATAGTCTTTAGAATTTTGGTTAGTTTCACACCTTTCTCGATTGTCCAAGGATATAGATAATTTTCTAAGCGTACAATCGCGCTCATCAACCTTTGGTTATTGCTTAGAAGATTATCTAAACTCCCTCAAACAAAATCGAAAGTCACTCCCCAAAATTTCCTAAGCCACACAATAAAGCATACAAATACACTTAAGCCCGTATGATGTACATAAATCATCAGTATGCAATATCTGATCCGACCACTTGCTCGGATACATAAACTTTACTTTCAAGCTAGTATCGCTCACTCGACCTCCCTAGTGCAGACTCTGATCAGGTTGCTTGATTAGAAATCTCAGTTCTCCTTACATAGCCATATACAATGATAGAAAACCTCAGTATCATATCAAGAATCCGAATCAAGTGTTCGCTGTCAAGAATCAAGTGAGAAATCCTTTTTCGTACTGGTGTGAATAACCCCAAAGTTATGTACTCGAATCCTAGATCAAGAACCATGCGATTAAAATGATCTACATACCACTTACATACTTAACCTTATTGGTTTCTTAACTACACCAATCTCTTTCTAAATCACTTTCATTTTCATTTATAGTATTTCATTCAGTACTAAAATTATTTATGAATTACTTTATAAAATTTCACTTAAATTTATAAACATTTTATAAAGACACATTTTAATAAAACATTAAGTTAAAAACTTACTCTATTTTTATTTACTTATATAATAACCTTCTACATCCTAAGAGTATATATACAAAATGTCAATTTCATTTTACTTTTCAAAATCCAAACGAAGGCCTAGACAAAATATGGGTCTTAAAGATGAGTCGACTACTTCGACCTTTTTACCTATCCGATCGAGTAACTAGCTAGGAAAGTAGGATGTTGGTGTCCAAACTCAATCCCAAAGTCTACTTTTCTTAGACATCCCTACGGTAAAGATGTTTATTAGTCAACCCAATAACATCAAATAGTTTATATGACTTAGATGTTTAAACAAAACTTCGGTGTTAATAAAACAACATTTATTAAAACTTTCCTATCCAATTTTACCCATTTAAAACTTACGTTAAATTGTTTCTTCTCTATCCAAGGGTTAAAAATTTCATTTGTCAAAACATTTATCAAAATCCCTTTTATTTTAAATCAATTTCGTTTAAGGAAACTTAAGAACTAAATACCCGATTTTTTATTTATTTAATTCAAAATCCTTTTTAAAATCATACTACATGTATTTCTATATATAAAATAACTTTAACAATTTATTCACTAACATTCGCTTTTGGTTCATTTGGATTCGAACTTATTTCGATCGCATAATGATAAAGAGAATAATTTACTAAGTGCACTACAACATTCGCCGAAGCAACATTTGATCGTCACTTAGAAGATTATTCAGATTACCACAAAACTAATCGAGATGTTTTCCCCGAACTATCCAAAGAAAATGTATCTTTCTTAAAAATTCTTTTTGAAATATTTATACTTATAAATACTTCAAAGTAATACAACTATTACTTTTCTCAAAATCTTTTTGAAATCAATTCAAGCAATACCGGGATTTAAATTCTCAAAAAACTTTTTACTTATAAAACACCTTTTATAAATCATTTTGTATACCATACCCGTATAAAATGTACCTTTAAAATCATCTTATATATTATAATAACATTTCCTTTATTATAATAAACTTTTCACAAATACTTATCCTATAAATGTCTTATCTCTCCATTTAGGTTAAATTAAACAATTTTATTGAAAGATTGCTTTTAACTTAACATTTTCTTCGAACACCTTATAGTCAAATTGTGAAACTCAATTCACAAGGGGTTCTTTTCAATTTTTACTCACAATTATCAAAATAATAAATGCCCATAAACTGGTCAATCATAAATTAACAATCAATAAGCAATAGTCAATGCTCCTAAACTATCCAAGCATGACAAATCAAATAACAATGATAGTAAAGAAATATATCATTAACAAAGAAACACCATAAATTACTATATAAATTTGAAAACTATTGCTTTATATATATATAATATATAATCCTAGGTAAAATATTTCATTTACCAATTTTCAGAAATCAATATCGTGTCTGTTTACCTTGTTCAAGTGTTTCTAAATTCCTATCAACACCGTGGCATCCCACATCTCGACCAGAATTTGAGGTTCAAACTTAACAGATCAATTAACACAATACATTTTTATAGCAATAATAAATATGGTCTCGTATATATATAATACTCTCAATGCATTCTAGGGTGTCACTTGCCCTATTTCAAATTAATTTACCCTACCAAAGCCAGTGTTCTCGCTTAACCTTAGGCTATGATACCAAATGTAATGACCTGCCTTTTTGTCCCTCAAAAGTCGGCACTTAACACATCCATGATATTTAAATGTGGAGCATCCAAGTACCGTAAAGGCAGATTGTTAGGGTAAAAAGAAAAATAGCATGGAAAACAGAATCTTGCAGCGGAACGATCACATATAATATAACAAAGACTGTAAAAGTTGTCACTCTAAGTTACATGGTATTTCAAAGTTAAAAACAAACTTCATCAGCTTGGACAGTTATAACTTCCCGACCTTACAATTGTTGATGGGTATACATAACACTATAGTGGAAAATAAAAATACTATGGAAAGTGAACATCCAGCTCAGCTCCATGAGCTTCATGTCCCACTAAGGACAACTTAGAAAAAACTTGGTCTAACCTGAGCATTATAATAAAATAACACCCGGATCAGTCTGGAAAAATAGCGTGAGAAAACTTAAGAGATAATGTGAACATATAAAAATATGTGAGACCACGCCGCTAAACACGAAATAAGTTTTACCTCACAAGAACAACATCCATAGATGAAAGAGTGGAAACAAGTTAGAACAACATCCATAGAATGAATTTATCCAACATGACCAGGTGGGTGCCCCCCTTACACCGAATTTATACCTCTAAGTAAAATATACTTGAGAGCCCACACCAAACAAACAACACTCCCGGGAGATTTCAAGCTGGATCCCGCTACACTTTTGTGGGCATCCGAATATGCTTACATCACCGCATGCATGCTGCCAACACAACTTTAGATAAATGTGAATATACCCTAATAGGTGCGACCCATAATGACTTGGCTTCCACTCGCACTTTGGTTTTAGTTCTCCACAGTGCTCGATGCCAATGCTCAAATGAGCAATAAATCATCTTAGATTGATGAAGCACAAAGAAGGATTTCAAAATCGATATTCGATGAATCAACTATCGAAAACAAACTAGTACTACCCTGGAGAAAACAATTAAGTCGGACAAGTAAGGGTGGTGTTGCTTCCTGTCTTGACTCGATAGCATTCTTAACTTTAAGAATATCAAGAGTTTAAATGCCCCAAACGAGCAACAAAATCGGCTTGAATCGACGAATACAAAGAAGATAGCAGAATCGATGGTCAATAAGTCAACAATCGGGAATAACAAAATGACCATGTATGAAAATTAAATCTCCTACATTTATCAAAATTCGCTGATCTCAAACTAGCACTACCCTAGGGAAAACAATAAAGTCGAACAAGTAAGGGCAGTGTTGCTCCTACATTTATCAAAATTCGCCGATCTCAAACTAGCACTACCCTAGGGAAAACAATAAAGTCAAACAAGTAAGGGCAGTGTTGCTTCCCACCTTGTTACGACAACATTCTTAGCTTTAAGAATAGCAAGAATTCCTTCAACGTTTAGTGCTAAGTGTAAGACTAAATATTTTCAATAAACGAATCAAACTTTCAAAACATTTGACTCAAACTTGGGCTTGATTGTCACATCACAAATATTTGAAAAACACTTAAAATCACTCTTTAAACGTAATCTTTTTTAAAAAAGCTATTTATATTTCTAAGTGTATTAAAAAGAAGGGTAAAAAACAAATGTCATTAAAACATTGTTTACTATAAACCCAAAACCAATTACACTTAGCTTTATTTTTAAAACATTCCTTTTTAAAAAAAATCCTCATTTATAAACTATCATTTATAACTTTCAACAACATTTGTTATCCCGGAAGATAATAAATCAATTTAAAATACTTTTATAAATTCAAAGCAATGTTAATCATTCCAAAAAATGATTGATATAATTCTTTTATCAATTTAAAACCACATTAATTATCCCGAAAGAAAATTAATTAAATTTATAATCTTTTATAGAGTTAAAACAACGAAAGAAAATTAATCAAATTTATAATCTTTTTATAAATTTCAAACAACATTAATTATCCCAAAGGATAATTAATCAAATTTATAATTTTTTTTATAAATTTAAAACAACATTAATTATCATAAAGGATAATTAAACAAATTTATAACTCCTTTTATAAATTTTAAACAACACTCATCCTTTATTTCAAAATTCTCTAAAATACTTGAAAATATTGTTTAAACAACTTTTAAAGTGCAAAAATGCAATTAAACATTTATTTTGTAAAAATATAAGCACAAGTCAACACACAGACTGAGGTTAAGGAGATGATATTTCATAAGTGTCGGTATAGCGATAATTGCTATAACGACAATTACACAAATCGAAAGGCATGTCACAAATATTTCAACCAAACATCAATTAAAGCAACATAAGAATATAAGTAAATCAATACTGGCAAGAAACCCCTTAGGGTCTCTCGACAAAAAACCCCTATGAATCACACATATGTGTGTGTATTTCAAAGTGTTCTGTAGCGACCTATTTGCTACGTATACACTTTGATTTCCTCTTGCTTTCGTTCCATGCAACATAATGGTTATCTATGCCATCTGCATCCAAACGGGAATCAAATCCAAAAAAAATCAAACAGTAATATATAAACTATCATCCAAGCATTCAACAATAATCTATAGCAACACATATATCATATAGTTTATTTAGACATGAGTAAACTAACAAAATTTCAGTTGACATTTTCGCGTTTCGGTTCGATCTAAAATCGAATGGCTTTTGATTTTATCTCAAAATTCTACTAGCTCCAAATTCAACGAATCCAAGTCCAATGTGTAGATGATATTGATAGAAGACCAACGCAGATGACCACGTCCAAATCCGACCTCGTATGAAGAAGATATCGATTTTATAAGAAATCAAATTAAATAATTTACATTAATTAACATTATCACTATAATTACCGATCTAACCGTCTTCCCTAAATTATAAAATCGTGCACAGATACATGTACATGTAGTAAATCAAATCGCCTCTCTCCTCCTAGCATGCTCAACACTCCACAAAAACAACTCCCGTCAGCTCCAACGACTATCTCTTCGTGTGAGCATCGCCACGGATCAACCACATGCAACACGACACCTCTCTCTCCATCGCGACCTGGAGTAGTAGCTAACGACAAACCCACGGTCGCATTTCGCTATAGTAGATCGAGCTTTACCAAAATTCCACCATCAACCTCTCTTCGCACGAGAAACGCAACCCCACCATCGCCTTTGCCTAATTTGCCCTCCATCACCTGGAAAATGAAACCCTAGCACCATGGAAAAATCTTGATCATGGCAATCACCATCTTGCTTCTCAAAACCCATATGGATTTAAAGCTTATCTTCGCACGAGTTCAACGGATCCGATGATATATTTTTTCTTTTATTATAGCCCAAGTTTTTGAATTTTGAAAGTAGTGGCTAGGTTTTTGTTATACTATAAAATGGAAGAGAGGAAAAATAAGAGAAAGAGAGGGAAAGGAAAAGTGAATAAAAATCTTAAGGTTAAGTGTTGTTTATTTTACACTTCCCGGTACGTTGCTACATAGAATTTCATTCGCGGATGAACTGCGAGTGACAGAAGTAATAATACAATCATGCACAAAAATGCGACACAATCCAAAAAAATAAAATACATTGGTTATCTTATTCTGTTAAATTTCAAAAATACCATCGTATACCGAAAAATATGTCAGACAATAATTTAAATATTTTCCAAATTAAAAATTGTAATAAAATCCTACAAATTCATACAAAATACGTCATAGAAAATCAAGTCATTTTATTAACAATTGATTTTCTTATTATTTATTTGAAGTACTTATTGTAAATAAGTTTACAAAATGAGTTTACCATTATTATTTATTAGTTAAAAGGAGTTAAACAAAGGCTATTAAATCCATTTGATTAACAAAAGAACTCTGCCCACCACAAGTGGCTATCAGTAGTTGTGTATATTAGTTATACCGATGTAAGACATATCCAACTATAGGACCCGTGGAATTATCGTTCGCATATAGGTGAAGGGAATATAACAAAGTTGGAGGGTTCGGCTTGGTCGAAGTGTCAAAGGATAGGTAGAGTCTGCTTCAATCTTTAGGAGGTATATTTTAAGTAACCAAATGGGCATTTCCTTGATTGCATTACGAAATCCAAATGGCTATTTCCTTGATTGCATTAGGCAATCCAAATGGGATGGTAAGCTAGGCTCGACGTTATGATCGTGAGATTGGTACCATACATACGAGAAGTAGAAGTTGTTTACATAAGTCACGATCATTATCAGTCCTGAGCATCAGCAGAAAGACAGGGGTTGCGCATAAACGGACTACATCTCCTACTAGTGTAGATCACGTTTAGGACATGCACTGCCTCACAGTTGTTTGTTGGTTTGTTTATTGTTAGAAGGCAAGGCTAGATAACCTTTTAAATGGAGTTTTTTTTAAATGAGATAGAATGCAGCTAAATAGTTATAACATCATTATTAGGCGCTACAGGAGTACCTTAGTATGCACGGCGGCGAAGACATGATACTGCGTTGATAATGGATCCTGATGAGGTGTTGGGTTATGGATGCTAGTAGGGAAAGTATTTTGGTCCAAAGGGGGATTGTGGTACTTATATATATATATATATATATATAGACACACATACATATACGTATATAGTTATAGTATTCTGAAGTTGACGGGGCGTATCGTATGCTTACGTGAAGTCACAACGACTAAGTAAAACAGTAGACATAACATGTAATGGAAGGAAATCGACATAAACTAGTGTTACGTATAAAGTGTGTAATTTACCTGTCACCAGAACGTTGTTCTGACCTCCTCTTCATTACAACCGACATGATAGCTTTAGAGGGAAGGTACCAGTATAAGGCGGGAATGGTGGAAGGACATATTTTCTTATGCATGCTCGACACTGACAAGGGCATTAGAAATCAAAAGTGTCAACTTTGGTCAGTAATCATATGTTTTATTGTACTTCACTATTCTGCTAGGATATTTATCGATAATGATCTGATATAATTTTGTTTATTTATAGGATACCAATACCAACAATTTGTACTTCGGTGAAATTGGGTTTTCGATTTAGCGAAAATTCAAGCCCATTGAGGTGCGGGTTGTTACACCTTGTCACAAAGGAAGCTAGTATTTGATGTTCTGCCTGTTAGGTCAGTAAAACCTTTATACTTGTAACTAAAATCTATAAGCAATAAGATTAAAGTGGATGTAGGCCTTAGATTTGCTGAATCACTATAAAATTTCCATGTGTTTCTTACTTTATTTTGCTACCTCTCTGTATTTATTTCGTTTTGGGGTGTTATTCCTTTTTTTGGTTCAACATCTTTGGTGCTTCCACTAAGAAAGGCATTTCTCAAGCATAGATCTAGCTATCTATTATGGATTGGAGTGTTTAGAAGTTAGATCTAGAAGGTTTTCTATCTAAAGCTTAAAGGGATTTCGGATTGGAATAAATGGAACCATCAAGGAAGTCTGGTAGTCTGGAGCAGTAGCTAGTGCAAATGAAGAATCTTCTCACCATAGTGAAGTTACTAATCAACTAGTAGATGCGTGTCCAGGACCATCAGCTCCTTAGGAGATAGTCATAAGAGTGGAATTCGATAAGGTGGCGGTGGAGTTAAATATAAAGATGGTGGATAGTTAGAAGGCTTTACTTGACAAAATGAATACTAGCATAGCCTTGCTAACCTAGTAGCCACAGAGGATCGGAAAGAGTAGGAGAGAGGCATCATCTGTTGGATCTAAGAAGGAGAATTCATTTACTTCTAGTCAGAATAGAGGGGATGGAAGAAAAGCAAAAGGAAAAGACTACCATAGTTGTTGGGATGAGTGCTGGAGGGACTGGAAGAGCCCCAACCTAGGGATTTAGGTTGGTACCAACCATAATCAGGTCGGTGATGAGCTGAATCTAAGGCCCTTAGAGGGGTAGGAAGTTGAGGCCATCAACATATTTGATTTCAATGGTGATTTGCAGCATGTTGGTGATGGTGATGGACTAGTTGTTGAAGTTTAGAATGTTGGAGTTCAAACAACCATTATCGAGCCAACTAGATGACAAAGAAGAGCAAAAGGAGTAGTTCTCCGAGAGACTAGAGAACCTTAACGTCAATGAGCAAACTGGGATCGTTTGCAGAGTCAAACATTCGGTGTAGTTCTTGATAGTCGTCCTTTAAAGTACAAGGCAAGTGAGGATCATATAGTGGATATGATCAAGCGGTTGATGGAGGAAAATAAATGGAGAAAGAATGAAAACCGGGGTTCTGCGCCTAGTAGAACTCCATTAACGAAGAATATCTTAAGGGAGGAGTATTCTAGGGAGTTTACGATGTTGACAATGTCATCGTATAACGAGACTACCGATCCCAGAAAACATTTGTTTAAGTATGATTGGCACATGGATGGTGTCAGAGCAATGTAAGTAGTTAAATGTAGGTGTTTCCCTACATTTCTGGATGGAGGTGCGTCGATATGCTTTACTCGGCTCACGTCCTAATCCATCTCGACTTTTGATGAGTTAGCGAAGAAATTTCTAGAGCATTTCAGGCCCCACCCCGCTCGGCCTAAGGACGTGATGTTTCTGTCGAGCCTTTCTTAGGGACTTCAGGAGTCATTGAAGGGATTCTTGAGTAGGTTCAATATTGCAGTGGCTGAATTTGACAATCTGATGAGAGAATGGTGATGATGGCATTAGTCCAGGGCCTACATCTAGACACAGACTTTGAAAAATGGCCAAGGATGAAGCAGTCGACAACTATGGAGGAGCTCCATCGGAAAGCTAGCCAGTTCTTACATTTGGAGGAAGCAAGTTAGGTCGCTAGAAAGATTGGTGGTGGATAGTCAAAGAAAGTGATATAGAGTAATGTAGTAATTAAACAAACCAGCGAGAGCTCTAGAAATGTGGCTGTAAATGTTTGTAATTCTAGTAATCAAAGGAAGAGAAATAAGGCATTGGTAGCAGGCGAAATTATTCCAAAAAGCACTCAAGGAATATGAGGCCTGATGAGTATACATCTCTAAACGATACATCTAAAAACATATACCTTGTGACTTAAGGCATAGAAAGGTATAAAAGCCGCCTAAGAGGGATGCGACTGAGGAAAAAAGGTGCTTTGGCAAGTATTGTCTTCCATAAACCTATGGGCATAATACGAATGAGTGTAGGCATCTCAGAGATTTTATTGAGGAACTGATAAGAAAGAAGAAATTGCAGCAGTATGTAAGAGAGTCGCAGGATGGTGAATAAAGTGCTGGACCCTAAGGGCTGAATGCCCAAGGGAATCAACCTGGACCCAATGGAGAGGGGCTTAAGAGGTTGGATGGAAGAATGGTTATAAACACTATAATTGGAGGACCTTGCATAGCAAAGAAATGCTGGAATGAAATGGAACGGTATGAAAATTCGTTGAGGCACATACCGCAGGAGAGCTACTTCGCCATTGAGGATGAAGCTCAACTAAGTAGCAGAGATTGAAATTCACCCTAGGCTGTAGATCGGGGTTCTGGGAGGTGTGGGTTGTCATATTTAGTATCAGAGCTTAAGTTTTAAAATTTCGTGGAATTAGGGGCATATTGAGAGAACGTCCTAGAATATTTTGAAAAAGAAAAGGGTTTTCTAAAAAGGTTTTCAAAAAGGTTTTCGAAATGGTTTCCAAAAAGCATATATATGTGTGTGTAGATAAAAATCTTTTCAAATGTTTTACATATATAGAAGTATAATAAGAAAAAACACTATCACTTATTCTTTCCCGTACTATCTAGGAAAAAGTTGAAAATAATTCCCAATCACAGATACTGAGAATGAGTAATTTTGATACAAACTGTAACGACCCGGATTTTAGTCGTTGATTTAACACTTAATTAATTTTAAATGTTTAATTTGAAATGTAAAGGTAATTTTAATATGAAGTTTATCGATCAAATAAGTGAGATAAAACTTAAGTTCCAAATATAGCGGTTTATTGGATAAATTTAATCTTCGAATTAATCAATTGAAAATCGTTTAAATAATTGAATTGGAGTTGAATATGAATCAAAATGATTTCTAATGTTGATATAAATTCTATTTGAATTAGGGTTGAGTTAATAAGTTTTTAAAATTGAAATTTCAAGTGATTTCGTAAATTTTGGAAATCGTCGATTTAATCGACGTGTTAAAATAACGATCCGGGGCATAGTCTTGGAATTCGACGAAACCAGATCCATTGGATCCGTAATATTGTATTATTATTGGATTTCAAATTTCGTAGCATTTGGAGTTAACGTTTCGTCGTACGAGCTGGAAACGCACAGGATTAATTTAATTAAAAATAGTCGATTTAAAAACTATCTTTCACATACTATCAAATTAGGCTTCGGAACTTGTTCCATGGTGTTCGGAATAGGGGTATAACATTAGAAACGCCAGGCGGCACGCCTAAATAAGGGTTTGGCATTTTGAGTTATGCAAAGCGAGATATTTTGAATATATAAAATAAAATATAAATCGAATTAAGATCAACTTCCTAGCCGACCTAACCCCCTCGAGCCAACCTATCCCTGTACGTAGCCGCCCTCCTCTGTTTTAAAATCACATCTATCTCTTTATACTTCTTCTTCAGCTCAAAAAAAATCGAAATCGAATAGTAGAAAAAAAGAAATCACGCGAACTCGTGATGGCGTTCAACGATAGGCGGCGCATGCATGGCCGATTCGAGGGATGGTAGCCGACATGTAGGCGCGATGTCGAGGATGGAGTGCATGCGTATGGAGGCATAGGTTTTTATGGTGGGTCATGGACGCGAGTCGTAGGTGGCGCTGCCAGCAACTGAAGGTGGTGGCGTTTCGTGCGATGCTTGGAACGATGTCATGATTTTCGTTTGCGTTGGGTTAGGGTTCAGGCGATTGCAAGGGTGCGGCGATGAGATGGATGGAGTTCGTGTCGCGTGTTGTTCGAGCCTGGAAGAGGGATGAGCATGATTAGGTTTCTTAACTACGAGGCTTACATTAACGAAGGTAATTAACCGTTTAACATTTTTAATTAAAGGAATTATCTTAATATTTGACTTGTGTAATTTTATAAATGCAATATTTAATTCATATGAGGTCCAACTCGAACAAAACAAGACGTGATAGGATCGTATCGATGGATACAGCATTTGGGATTAATTTGGAGTCGATAGGAGTCAGCTAGAATTTTAGATTAAATCGAACGTTGTTCGATTTAATTTAAAATCTGGATATTCGGCAAATTAAAAATCAAGGTGAGTAAAATCTCACTTATTTGGATTACTGCTATTAATTTTAAAATATTAAAATTAATCATTGGATGCATGGTTGAATTGATATATTATTATCTGTTGGATGTTGTATTATATATAGTAGTATATATATTAGTAGTTGGATATATTTCCCGCCTATTGGAGCGGATGAGACCCTATGCGCCCTGTATAATAGCGGATGATCCTATATTATCATGATATCCCGCCTCGAAGCGGAATTGGTATTTTATGTTATCTAAAATCTGTGGATGCAGGGAAATAGGTTGGAGGGATCTAACTGGATTCCTAAAAAATGTTTATTTTAATTTCATATATAGTTATATAGATTATGTGGTGATTTGAATTATTGGATGCTATAGTAGCACTGGCCTTAATTTTGGTATTTTAAATACCATAAATATTATTTTAAATTTGTAGTAATTAAAAGAAATTTTGAATATAAAAATATTTATATCGTAATTTGGATTATTTTAAAAGGAATTGATTTGGATAAAACAATAATTGATTTTGGGTTGTACATAACTATTCGGGAAAAATAATTTTAATAGAGATTTTTAAAAAATATTTTTATAATGGATTTTAAGCAATATTCCTAGATTTATAAAAAAGTAGTTGAAATCGATATTAAAAATTGATTTGAAAAATAAATGGAATTTATAAAGTAATGGATTTATAAAATGGAATTTTATAAACGTGATTATTTTTATAACAAGTAAAACCCAAATGAGTTTATAAATTTATAAATGATGTTTATAAATAAGGAAAAAGGGATATCGGTTGATAAATTTTGAATATAAATTCATAGTGTGAATTTATATCGAGATATGGAAATAGTTTTTGGAAACAAATAGTGAATTCTAATTGAAAAGTGAGAATGGTTAGGGAATCAGAATGAAAACGATGTGTTGTGAATCGAGGGGGATTTATAAATTGAAATTGGTTATTGGAATTTAAAAAAATATATTTTTATAAAAAGTTAAGTTTTGTTTTAAAAGGGAAAATTTTATTTATTAAACTATGTAAATTTAAGCTGTTTAGAATTGAAATACTTCGAAAAGTGTATTTTTCAAATATTCAATATTAATTGGAATGAATACTAATTTTTATAATAAGCTTTGTAAATTGATTAGTTTATTTAAAATGATTTGAAAATGGGTTATCGATGTTTATTTATAGTGTTTGATATGTTAAATAATTACTTAAACATTGTTTTAAAAACAAATTATTATAAAAAAATACTTATTATATATAAATAGAGAGAGTTTTGAAATTATTTTAATTTATTTATAAATCCTCTCGAGATTTGTAAACGGGGTTTATTTAATGGATATGATTTTATAAGAGAAATCGTATAGTGGAATTCTGGCAACTTATGGAAATTTCCGAATTATTGAAATAAGGGAACTTTGAGAAATGAATTAGAATTTATAAAAGAAGTTAGAAATGGGTAGATGGAATTATCGATGAGTAAAAATCGAGTTTGGAAATTTTAAAGGAAAATTAATTTATGAATTCTGAAACTTATGGAATCCGTTCGAGTTAAGGAATTTACAAATTAAAGGTAAAGGATTTTAAGAAAATAAGGAATAAATGGAATATTTCTTAAGTATTGGGAATAAAATGGTTTTTGGAAAATATACTTATAAAATATTTCCTAAGTATTGGAGTAGAAGGATTCGAAACATTTCAACTACTAGATTGTTATTATAGAAATATTCTCAAGGCGTTGAATTATAAATGGAATTGGAAAATATATTTCTAAGTGTAGATATGTTTTGAAATATATGATGCTAAAAATATAAGTATATTGGAATTGTTTTCAATTTTTTGAAATATTGGAAGATATTTGGATATGTATCTTTGTTAAGATATTTTGAAACATTTTGGAAAAATTATAAAATAAGGCCTAGTGACTGCTTATGAATGTTATTCGATAGTTAAATAACCAACAATCAAATCTAACCAAATTCGTTGATCGTTTCGAAGAGACCAGGATCAGATTTGCTTGGTGATATGTTCACGTACGCATGATAGGGGGTTCTCGCTTTATGAACAGTGACAAAGCTTAGACTCTTACCTCTGTTAGGAACTGGAGATAGTGGTTTTGATGACAACAACCTTTGTAACTTATTTTATTATAACTTATATACTAACACTATTGTCTAGATATATATGAATGTTATTGTGCAGGATATATATATAAGGAAGTTACTGATTATTGAAGACTGTACAGTATAAAGATCAAGAATGAAGAAATCAAGTTTGAAGACTCTTGAGTATCAAGATCAAGATTTCAAGATAAGTGTCTAGTTTTGTTAAAACTTCATAATAGCATGGAAATGTTCATTCCAAATTTCATTTGGGATGGAACCCATTTCTACCTTCTTAGTAGCTTACAAACCCACGACAAGTAGCTTACAAACCTACGGCAAGTGGCTTACAAACCCACGAACATCCTGGTTTTGTACAAGTTCTCGAGTCCTGATGTGATGAGATATTCTGCAGGAAGAAGCTTGTAAAACTACTTCAAAATGGTTGTTCAAAATGATTTTCAAAACTGCTTTTCAAAATGTTTTAGCCTTAAAAATTATCTTTTCAAATGATTTTCAAAAAGATGTTTTAGCCTTAAAATATTCTTTGTTTTTGTTTTTAAATAAACTCTTGTTTTAAACTTCGTTTGTTTTTAAAACTATCTTCTGATTTGTAAATATTCTATCATAATATATATATATACACTTGAGATTTAAAATCAAATTTATATATACATTCTAAAAAATATATTTTTCTACTCTTCTTTATTTTAAAACATAGGAAAATTAGTTTATCTTACTCCAAAATCATTTCATCCTGTTTTCCTTTCAATACCATTTTCAAAACAAATTTTACATTATTTTTAACTAAGGGATGTCGACATCATGGGATACCCCATGTCGACATGGTGGCCGTTAAATTCAAAAGTTTCAATTTTCAAAAGAAGTGTCTATTCGTTTAAATCTCTTCACGAATGGTTATGACCGTTACTGGTCCATAAATAGCCTTCACAAACGAATTTTTTAACTAACTATTTTCTTCACTCCTTCTTCTCCACAAATCCATATTCTAAAATTATCATATTTTTAAGATCGTGCCAAAATTCTGTCAGATTCTCAAGTGAATCAAATTAGAATCTCATTCTTGTTTGATTCTCTTCCCTCTCTCGAAGATCAAAGTGCTATTCAGAGTTATAGGATCAATTTGTAATCAAAAGTTTATCGAGTCCCTCTATAAGGTGTGGTTATGCTTGGAAATCAATTGGGTGATCTTGTGTCCCGTAAATCAAGAGAGTTTGCCCCAGACTTGAAGACAGGAGGGTACCTCAAGGCCTTTAGGAATTGAGGATTGTAATCTCGACATTGGTATAATAAAAATATGTACGAGTGCCTTGGTATAGGACTCGACGTAGGGTAACTCCGAACTAGTATAAAATCCGGTGTGTTCTTTCCTTTTACTGCTTTTTATTTACTTTCTGCATCTGTGTTTGATTCCGTGATTGTTCTGTGATTAAGTTCTGCATTTTTTTATATCATAATTTTTATATTAGTTCATATAAGTCTTAGAATCCATTAAACACTATTCACCCCCCCTATAGTGTTAAATTAGCCTTAAGATCCTTAATCCGCACTCCCTTTCAATTAGTATCAAAGCATAGGTTTTCATAGTTTTCATAATCTGAAACTTGAAAAGTTAAAAATGGCATTTTTAGGGAATTTTGTTAATACTAGTTTGAATTTATGCACTTCATCAAAGTATCATAAGTCTGCATATAGATTTTATGAAAAATCAAGTTATCTACCAAATTGGTTTATTATGCAGGAACAGACATGTTACATGGCTTTTGAAGAATCAACAATCAATGGACAAACTGTGCAAATTGAGAAAGATAAATGGATACTTGATAGTGGTTGTTCAAGGCATATGACTGGAAATCCCAAGATACTCAATGACATTATATATCAAGAAGGTGCATTGGTCAACTTTGGAGATAACTCAAAAGGATATTGATTGGCATCGGCAATGTCGGTAATTCTAAAACTCCTCTTATTTCTGATGTTTTGCTAGTTAGAAATTTAAAACATAATCTGCTTAGTATAAGTCAACTATGTGATAAAGGATTTAAAATTAAATTTGGAAAAGATAAATGTCACATCGAAGATAATAAGTCAAATATTATCTTTGAAGGAATTAGGAAGAAAAACATTTACATCCTTAGTATGAAAGTATCAAATGATAACTTATGTCTTTTGGCTAATACAAGTGACCCTTGGATTTGGCATAAAAGATCTGGTCATTTAAATTTCAAACTATTTTCTAGGTTATCAAAACTTGACTTAGTTAGAGGTCTTCCCAAGTTAAACTTTAAAGTAGATAGTATATGTGATGCTTGCCAATTATGAAAACTTAAGAAAGGTTCATTTAAATTAAAAGATATGATTTCTACTTCTAAACCTCTAGAATTACTTCATTTAGATTCATTTGGTCCATCTCAAGTTCATCAATTAATCACAATAAATATGTTTTTGTAATTGTAGATGATTATTCTAGATATACTTGGACAATTTTTCTTAAACTTAAAAGTGATGCTTTTGAATTATTTAAGAATTTTGCTAAAAGAATTCAAAATCAACTTTCTTTTAAAATAAAAATTATTCGTAGTGATCACAGTGGAGATTTTGAAAATGAAAATTTTGAGAATTTCTGTAATCAAAAAGGAATTACTCATAATTTCTCTTTTCCAAGAACTCCACAACAAAACGGAGTGGTAGAACGTAAGAATAGAACGATTCAAGAGTGTTCTAGAACAATTCTTTCTAATAGTAACTTACCTAAAAATTTTGGGCTGAAGCAGTCGCTAAAGCTTATTATATATTAAATAGGATTTTAATTAGACCATTAACTAATAAAACACCATATGAATTACTTTACAATAAGAAACCCATAGTAGCTTATTTTAAAGTTTTTGGTAGTAAATGTTTTATTCTTAATACAAAAGATAATTTAAATAAATTTGAACCTAAATCCGACAAAGGTATCTTTATCGGATATTCTAATAGAAGTAAAGCATTTAGAGTTTATAATTTAAGAACTAACACTATTGAAGAAACAATGCATGCATCTTTTGATGAAAATTTTAAAGATACTATACAAATAGAAGATGAAGAAGATTTTGTAACTTTAAATAATGAACCTAATGAAACTAATTTTGAAATCATTTAACCTAATAAAAGAATTAGGCTATTAAAAGATCATCCTGTAGAAAATATACTAGGAAATATTGAATCTACGGTTAAAACAAGAAATCAACTAAATAGTATGAGTAATGTAGCTTTTATATCAACTATTGAACCTAAAAATCCAAAGGAAGCATCATCTAATGATTCATGGATTCTTGCTATGCAAGAAGAATTGAATCAGTTCACAAGAAATGATGTTTGGGATAAGCGCGTTTTGCTTTCTTAACTGCGAGGTTTACATTAACGAAGGTAATTAACTGTTTAACATTTTTAATTAAAGGAATTATCTTAATATTTTACTTGTGTAATTTTATAAATGAAATATTTAATTCATATAAGGTCCAATTCGAACAAAACAAGACGTGATGGGATAGCATCGATGGATACGACATTTGGGATTAATTTGGAGTCGATAGGAGTCAGTTGGAATTTTAGATTAAATTGAATGTTATTCGATTTAATTTTAAATCTTGATATTCGGCAAATTAAAAATCAAGGTGAGTAAAATATCACTCATTAGGATTACTGCTATTAATTTAAAATATTAAATTAATTTTTAGATGCTTGGTTAAATTGATATATTATTATCTATTGGATGTTGTATTATATATAGTAGTATATATATTAGTAGTTGGATATATTTCCCGCCTATTAGAGCAGATGAGACCCTATGCACCTCGCATAATAGCGGATGACCCTATATTACCGCGATATCCCGCCTCGAAGCGGGATTGGTATTTTACGTTATCTAACATATGTGGATGTAGGGAAACAGGTTGGAGGGATCTAACTGGATTACTCAAAAATGTTTATTTTAATTTCATATATAGTGATATATGATTTGTGTGAATAAACTGATATATATTATGTGGTGATTTGAATTATTGGATGCGATAGTAGCACTGGCCTTAATTTTGGTATTCTAAATACCATAAATAATATTTTAAATTTAAAGGAATTAAAAGGAATTCTGAATATAAAAATATTTATATCGGAATTTGGATTATTTTAAAAAGAATTGATTTGGATAAAACAATAATTGATTTTGGGTTACACTTAACTTTTCGGGAAAAATGTTTTTAATAGAGATTTAAAAAAAATATTTATATAAAGGAATTTTAATAATGGGTTTTAAGCAATATTCCTAGATTTATAGAAAAGAAGTTGAAATCGATATTAAAAATAGATTTGAAAAATAAATGGAATTTATAAAGTAATGGATTTATAAAATGGAATTTTATAAATGAGATTATTTTCATAACAAGTAAAACCTAAATGAGTTAATAAATTTATAAATGATGTTTATAAATAAGGAAAAAAGTGATACCGGTTGATAAATTGGGAATATGAATTCATAGTGTGAATTTATATCGAGATATGGAAATAGTTTTTGGAAAAAAATAGTGAATTCTAATGTGAAAAGTGAGAATAGTTAGGGAATCGGAATGAAAGCGATGTGTTGTGAATCGAGGGGGATTTACAAATTGAAATTAGTTATTGGAATTTAAAAAAAATTATTAAGAAGTTAAGTTTTGTTTTAAAAGGGAAAATTTTATTTATTAAACTATGAAAATTTAAGCTGTTTAGTATTGAAGTACTTCGAAAAGTGTATTTTTCAAATATTTAATATTAATTGGAATAAATACTAATTTTTATAATAAGCTTTGTAAATTGATTAGTTTATTTAAAATGATTTGGAAATGGGTTATCGATGTTTATTTAAAGTGTTTGATATGTTAAAAAATTACTTAAACATTGTTTTAAAAACAAATTATTATAAAAAAATACTTATTATATATATATATAGAGTTTTGAAATGATTTAATTTATTTATAAATCCTCTCGAGATTTGTAAATGGGGTTTATTTAACGGATATGATTTTATAAGAGAAATCATATAGTGGAATTTTGGAAACTTATGGAAATTTCCGAATTGTTGAAATAAGAGAACTTCGAGAAATGAATTAGAATTTATAAAAGAAGTTAGAAATGGGAAGTTGAAATTATAGACAATTAAAAATCGAGTTTGGAAACTTTAAAGGAAAATTAATTTATGAATTCTGAAACTTATGGAATCCGTTCGAGTTAAGGAATTTACAAATTAATGGTAAAGTATTTTGAGAGAATAAGGAATAAATGGAATATTACTTAAGTATTGGGAATAAAATGGTTTTCGAAAAATATACTTATAAAATATTTCCTAAGTATTGGATTAGAAGGATTCGAAATATTTCGACTATGAGATTGTTATTATAGAAATAATCTCAAGGCGTTGAATTATAAATGGAATTGGAAAAATATATTTCTAAGTAAAGATATGCTTTGAAATATATGATGCTGTGAATATAAGTATATTGGAATTGTTTTCAATTTTTGAAATATTGGAAGAGATTTGGGTATATATCTTTGTTAGGATATTTTGAAATAAACATTTTGGAAAAATTATAAAATAAGGCCTAGTGACTGCTTGTGGATGTTATTTGATAGTTAAATAACCGACTATCAAATCTAGCCAAATTCGTTGATCTTTTCGAAGAGACCGGGATCGGATTTAATTATCCAAAAACCACTTCGATCCGGTTTGTGCGTTATGAATTGTGATATCTTGAAGCTAATAGAGATGGTGATATTGAAGGAGATTTGGTTTGTTCAGACCCAGAACAACTTGTATGGATGAATGCTATCATTGCATTGTTGCCTGGAAGGCAGTGTTAGCATTCCAAGTATGAATGCTATTAAAAAGGTAAAACGTAGCATCAAGCCTCATCAACCGGGAATGACTAAAACATGGAAATGCAGCAAGGCTAAGTGGGTCGCACCCAAGTAGGGTATGTTATCACCTTTCTAGATACCCTCAGACATATATTAAAATTATGGATATGGTTGTGCATGGGAAAGAGAGCGCTCGATAATGGTGGAAACACCAGGGGTGATAACATATTTGGTACTATCCAGGTTAGGGGTAGGCCGGCCTTGTGTTGGCAGGTGATCCCGGCGATGTCCTCGGTACATTTTTCTAGAGGTGTACTGTGACGGGTGGTACCCTAGTAGCCCAGTCATTGTATGGAATCCAATATCCACTACGAGCCTGTACGGTTTTGATTGCATATCAAATATGCTGAAATGTGAGATGTAAGCATTTCAGCTATTTTTTAATTTATTTTCTATAAACACTATTATAATATCAGATGAATTTGATATCAAATGTTTTGGCTATCGTAAGGTTAAAACCCATCGTGTTTATGTGTGACGTGGTCTTACGAGATACCTTTGTTTTCAAAGGATTTTGATAACGGTAATAAAATCAACTTGAGTGTGTTTTCTCATGTTGGTTTTCCAGACTGACTTGGGTGTTATTTTATTATAATGCTCGGGTAAGACCGAGTATTACGGATTCAGGTTAGGATGCTATGGAGCTTAAGAAACGAGTTGGAGGATTTCAGCATTATTCCACGTACTTGGTTATTTCCGCTATGTGTGTTATGTATGTGAGTATAAGTTATTATAACTGTCCAAATTTATTGTTGACTGTTGTACTCTGATGATTGTATGTATATTACAGTTACAGTTTCTTTGTATAAAGATCTTTTATTATATATATTATATTTTGTTCCGCTGCGATTGTGAGATTCTATGTTATTGTTTCTGTTTCTTCTTCTATCTCTTCTTCTTCGCCCCTAAAGATTCATATTTCCATTCAATTTGAGTTGGACACATGGAATTCGTTGTTGACTCGAAAGGTACGGAGATACGGGTCATTACAGGAATAGCTAAGAGGAGGCAGCTAAGATTTCGAGCGTGAACACCTCCATATGGTTCCACCGGTATCTGTAAGTGAGGAGACAAGATGAGCCTAATATGACTAAGAATCATGTATGTAAATTATCTAATATGAATATTCATTAATATACAACACCCAATACATTTTGACTCATAAGGTAGTTGTTGGCTTATTCCTTATATAAGCTAACAATTGTGGGTTAGATTAAATGTAACGTCCCAGATTTTTCACGTTCGAAAATCGACACCCATACTTTACATCGTACTCGAATGCCGTAGATTCGACCGTTCAAATCCGAGTCGCCAAAGCTTATAACAACATTAAGTAAACAACACAGCGGAAAAGAAAAAGAATATAGATATACAACATCTGATACAATATCCAGATACAATGATGATACAATGAATATCTATATACATCAGAGATATGATACAAGAAATAGCAGCGCAAAAGAAAAGATAACATCAGCAGCGGAACAATATCAATAGAAGTGATAACTCCAAGATGATCTTCAGACAAGAATGAATCCACAATTCCAAGATAAGCAACTCCGATGAATGAACTAGCTCCAGATAATCTACTAAACCTGAATATCTGAGAAAACCCAACTCTAAACTGCCCGTGTGGAAAATGATGGGCACCCAGAGTTTAGGAAGGGAACAATAAACTCCGGATCAGTCATGGGACTGGTGTGAGCAACAAAAACAGTTTATCTTTAATACAAGCAACAAAAGAAGTTTAACATTGAAATCCGCAATGCTTTTGGAAAATGAAACTACCATAAGACCTCCCGCCACACACACAATGCAATCGCAAAATTGGAGGAGATTTCTTCTTATGATAGTCAAACATGCTTACTACGCAAAAGAAATTCTTTTGATATTATTACTAGTGCATAGTGTGAAAATCCTTTCGAAAATATAATATAAATCTTAGCCAGCATACAACCATTATTGTATGCCTACTATAGCTACCATGTTCAATAACAGGTTACCGCCACATTCCATGGCAGGTTATACAACTAAAACCGTACTGGGTTTGTATTGTTTCTTTGGATTTCCAACAAATGATCAGGCTAAGGAACTTCCTTACCGAAATGGAAACGCCTTTGGAAAGACGCCCCGAGAACCTAACCGGATCTCTGCAAACAAAAGGCCGACGCTACCTCACGCTCTAACCGAGCTGTAACTAGGTAACTAACACATGAGTCATGTCATCCCCCTTTCGTCACCGACCTTTATCCGAGACGTCTCGATCATAAAGCAACAACCACAAAGTAGAATAAATGTGCAGCATCAACATAGGTAAAATATCTGGGCTCCATACCATGATATCACCTTTTATCCAGAAGGAAATGACATACCCTAGGGGCGCTACCCCTAAAAACCTTTGTCGCAACATTCCTGTTTCGACCATTACCAGGTTGTGAGGCTCGACGAAGTCTCGTCTACAAAGCAACGCTTTTTCACAAAGCAACGCTTTGATCAATCAAATGATCAACAACACTTCGTATGCCACATTACCAAATTGGGAATGTATCACTAGTAACCATCAACTACATAACCTCTGAGCTCGTACGTCTCAGAGAAGGGTGTTAAGCTAAGAGAATAAATTCTCCGCCACCAACAGAAATGTATTTGATAGAAACCAGCTTTACATCTCAAAGTGTAATGTCAGACACACATCCATACAAGTTCGTTCCGAGATCGAACGGAACCGAAGGCACTTCCGAAGAAGCCCTTGCAAATTCGGATAATTTCTAATCACGTCTGGACTTCCCATCACAAAGGGTGATAAAATCTCTATACCGGGGACCAGTCGGTGTAGAGACATTCGACGAGTTGTCCTTTCATTTTCGAAAATATTCGGTCTTCACCACCGGTCTTCAAATGCAATCCATATACGTCGTATCATTATTCGGAATGGGTTATATGACTCAAAGGTCCTTCCCTGGCTAAATCGAATAACGAGCGCAATTAAAAATCATATGGATACTGGGGTCTCAGTTAAATCATAGCTTAAAGCCCAAAACTTTTCATTCGAATGGTTAAAACAAATTACCATTTCCAATCATTTAAACAAAAAGATTCATTTCAAAAACCTTCAATGGTTTAAACAATTTCCACACTTTTATTTTAAACAAAAAGATTCAATTCACAAAGTTTACCCCGTTCACAAAGATCCATTCATGGATTTCAAAACAATTTCCATTTCAATTGAATTAACTCGTTAAATCTTTAAGTCAAGATTTAACTTATAGCTTTCAAAACAATTCCATTTCGATTTGGATTAACTCGTTAAATCTTTAAGTCAAGATTTAACTTATAGCTTTCAAAATTGGTTTCCAAAGATTCATTCATAGCCTTTCAAAATAATTCCATTTCAAGTTAGATTAACTCGTTCGGTCTTTGAATTAAAGACTCATTTCATAGCTTTCAAAACATTTCAATTCCATTTCAAACTTGAAAACCTTTCAACACAATTTGGAAATCCTTTCTTAAAATGAAAGCTATTATTATTTGAAAACAAGTAGTTTTCGTTTCGGAAAAATCCAATTACATTTACACGAGTTAAAACCCTTGAATTTAAAATTCAAATTCCCAAATCAATATCTTTAAAATGGTTTAACCCATATATAACTCGTACAGTATCTTTAGTCCCTAGTTTCAAATCATAGGATTCAATTTCAAACTTGAATTCAAATTTAAATCCAATTATTTAAATTTTCAAAACTCGATTAAGTTATTCAAAATAACTTTTATCTTTGAAACTCATTTCAAAAGCTTTTCACTTTAAACCCAAATTTCCAATTTCAAAATCAATTGAAATTAAAATTTCAATTTAAAAAACATTGAATTTAAATCATCTGTGACTTAACCGATTTCCACGTGAAATCCATATTTGTGTGTGTAAGAGTGTGGTCCAGGGGTTTCACACACAATAGTGCAACAACATTCAATCATCACAGATCAAATACAAAAATATAATTGATAAGCGGTATTAACTATAACGCTTATCGTTCATTCACAGATCACAGATAATCAATTACATTCATCCCAGATAAATAAATTACAGATCACAACACGAATCAGGATGTATCACAAAGCATCATATATCAGGGATATCAAACGATCAAATCATCCAATAGAATCCAAACATCCATAAGTAGAATCAATTAATATCTGATTATAATTAATTTATACCAGATTAATTACTTATGAATAAACTACAAATCTTGGTTAATTAATCATTAATTAATTATAAACAATTTTAATTAATTAACCTTTAATCATTTATTAATTAACCTTTAATTAATTAATTATCCTCCAATCAATTACCTTAATTAATAAACCATATTAATTAATCATCCTTAGTTAATTACCATTTAATTAATTATCCTTATAATAATCATCATTAAACTCTTATTTTAAATAAAATTTGAGATGAATTAACATAATCATATAATTTAACTTAAACTCTTTAAGTTAATCAAAATCATTATTAATGATAAACCGCTTATCTTTAAAAATCTTATTTAAATAATTCTTGAAATTTAAACATATGAATCTAACTTAAATTACTTAAGTTAATTAAAACCATTATCCTTTAAATTACTTAATTATACCCTTTAAATAACTTAAGAATTCTTTTAAAATAAAGAATTAAATTTAGAATTTGAAAACTTGTTGAATATCAAATTCAAAAACCGTTCCCAACACAAACCTGTGACGACTTCGGGTTTAACCCGAGCCCCTTGCCTATTTACTCGAGCTAATACCCGAGTCACTCGCGTTCTTCTTTTTTTCCCCTTTTTAAACTTTACTTGTTCGAATTTCTAAACTGTTGCTATACTGGCAAAATACCCGATGGCAAACTCTCCAATACTCGAGCCAAACTCTCAAAATACTCGAGCCAAACTCGAGACTTTCTTCGAGTGAACTCCTTCCCCCTAAATCTCGAACAAAACCTAGACACGAACTGACATACGTGCACGTGCACACGTCATCGGCCGCTGCTCCGATCATCGTCACTTCACCGGCGAGTCATCGGCCTTCCCCATAGTCGCCACGAACAACCAGAATCGATCGATTACACAAGAATCGAAAACGAGCTACATGATCTCCACCTGGAACTAACTCAGTCACCAAAACCCATCACGCCTCGCCACCCAAGATCGCCAGAGACCACGCGAACCACACCAGAGCTTCGTCGAACCCCTATGCTTCGATTCCCACCGGAGCGATCAACTCCGGTTCATCCACGACTACTCACGAGTTCGAGAAACAATGGCTTACCCAGACCGCTTGCGAACCCTAAATCGACGTTGTTTGACCACCATGGTGGTCAGAAAATTTTCTAACCATTTTTCCATGAATCTCCACTACCCAGGCTACCTCCAGCCTCGAGCACGATATCCATTTCATCATTAATCGCCGAGATTTGACAAAAAAACCAAAAACGATCAACTCGAGACTCCTACTCGATCCCAAATAAAAAAATCACAAAACTATTTTTAAAAATCATAACTTTCGAAGACGAATACAAACATGTATTTGAAACATGAAATCTACACATTCGATTTTTGACCAATTTTAATTTGTCACTGTAAATTTATTTTTTTTAGATGAATATACTTGATAATTCTACTTGTTTGTATTTTAAATTTTTGTATCACATGGTTATAATCAATTCCCTTTTTACATCATATTTTATAATGATTTAGATGAAGAGATAGAATTATTTTTTTGAGAGATCTTAGGCCTGTTAAACAGAGGTTGCATAGGCATACAGACATACATGCATACATTTAGTGTTTTAAATTTGTATACCCAAACAAAACAAATCATTTCAATTTATCATTTTCATCCATCATCACAGACTTAAGAAAAATAAAGGAGATCAAGTTTTTAAAATGGAAGTTTGCTCACCTGATTATGCATAGAGCAGAGGGGTAATAGAATAACAGAGACTTGAAACTTTGTTTTGATAAGTTGTTGAATCTGTTGTTTGCAATTTTATCTTTGATTGGAATCAACTCTTGCCTGTTGGTGATTTCTGAGTTGATTAGCTTGCTTCCAGGTTTGCAAATTGATTTGTATTCTTCTTCTTTTTTTTCAGTTTTGAAAATCTAGTTACAGGCTAAATTTCCAGGCTTTTGGTTTGTTGAAGTTTTGATCGGATCTCAGGTTATTTTGATTGTTTTAATTTGTTGTTTAGAATTGAATTTGTAGATAGTATTGTTTCTGATTTTCTTAGATTGAAATGAACGAATTTAGATAATGCTCTGATATATAGAAATTGGTTACAGGGTATCATATCTTTGTACAAGTGATGTTATGTTTGGTACAAATACAGGCAGAGATATTTTTTTTTTCATTTTTGGAGGCCGATGAGTTATTTGCCTGTGTGCTAAGGAGGTGCTATTAAATGCATGTGTTCCCTTTCTTAGTTACAGCCTATCCTATTTGTATGTACTGGTTTGTTTGTAAATATTTTTTTTCTTCAAACTTGTACTTGTTTTCTCAGCCTGCCTATACTCATATAATTTGCTGTCTTTCCTTTTGCTTGCTTAGTTATATATCTTATATTTATGTTGTTTCATCAGTTTGCAAGTATACATGCTTGACTACATTTTGTACCTTGTTTGTTTCTTGTGTTCATACTTACCTTATTTGTTGTGTCTAGATTTGAACATATATTTCTTTCTGTCTCTTGTTTAGTTTAATACTTGAATGTATATTATTTGTTTTCTTTTGCTTTGTCTTACTTCTTGCATACAAATTGTCTTGTATTTTCCTATTTAATATGTTGTTATAGTTTATTTATTGTGTTATAATTTATTTATGTATTTATTTTATTTTAGTTTATAATTTATACTTTTGTAATATAAATGAATTCCTAATTTAATATATTGTTATATTTAACTAAATTGGTTTACTATATATAATTTCATTTCTAAACCATTTCTTCATGATTTAAATTCATATACAAAAATTTAAATTTAAATGATTTATACAGAATTTATTTTACTTCGGGGAAACTCGCATCACTAAAATCAATTGATTTTACAGATTTTATTCAAACACTAAATAATTATCAATTTAAATTCATATAAAATTCGGGGTCGTTATAGTAAATGTTAAGATTATAACAGTTGAGTTAAAAAATAAACCCTTCATGGTTATTGTGATTTACTCCATAATTAAATGCTAGTAGAGCTTTCCTATACCAACTAGCAATAGCAAGTAAATCATGGATTTAAGGGTGAGTAAAGAAGATTGATATCATGGGGCCTATATAATTAAAGTGGAATGTGATTGGGAGAAAAAGGGAACATGGAAGGAAGACTTCACAAACTTAGAGCAAATTTCCCCCAGTTAAAGTGGACATCATATTGTTGTATTGGTAGTAGTTGCAATGACTCCCTTCTACTTATATGTATAGCTAGAGTCTTTTTATATCGGAGTTGGACACTATATTGGAAGATAAACTTGAGTTAACCATCTTTGGAAAGAAGAATGCAAACTCTATGCACTTAGAAGATTGTCAAGTATGATTAGGCTTGTGTCAATTAGGTTTCTTTTATCTACTCCAATTTACGTAATAAGCTAGTGAAAATGTTTTCTGAAAGTAAGAAACAGTAGACGTCTGATATTTTAGAAAGAAAAATAAGTTGGTTTATGATTTTCTATAAAATGGTCAGACAAACTATATAAAAAAAATAAAATGTAAAATGAAAAGAATATGAAAAAACACAAATTTTCAATAAACTGTTTTAAAGCTTCTTTTTGGCATATTGCTGCACTTACCTTGAAGCGTACATTGCTTTTAGAATGAACTTTTGAGAAAAAAAATCGAGGAGTTGTAACATCCCCTTACTTGGAGGCCCAAAACTAATGGCTACGGATGTTGCAGTCATCCATAGTTATTAATCCTTGGCGACCAAATACGGCGGCGTTAGATATATTGATACACAGATCACAAGAATATGGAAAAAATTAACAAATTAAAAGCACATTTCCGCATTTCATTCAAAACATCTCATATTCATCGCATAATCCCAAAAACGCTAACCACGTTCAAAAAAATATAATTATTACACATAGGCCAAGAGCGACATATGAAGATGCCCCTTGGTTGATCAGAGTATATAATAAGGCTAATAAGTCTGCCTTTACATCCAAAATACACAACGGAAAACGATAACTCTAACTAACTAACTACCTCATGCACGCCTCTGGAAGCTTTATTCGTATAAGAAGAGAACCTTAAAACCTTAAATCTCACTCTACTCAAAATCAATTGAGTACCCGAGAGTTTAAGGGGAAAACATAAACTTCGAGTCAGACATAAAGCCTGGTATGAATAATAATCTACCATCTCAAACCATTTAGATATCTAGTGAGACCACGCCGCTTAGTGGAACGGGTTTTCCCCTCACTAGTATCCTAAAACTTTATAAAATCATATATTGTGCTCCTGCATTCACAATGATTAAAACATAGTAGTTCAAAATAATATGATGATATGCAAACAAGTAAATCAATTCTGGATTTCTCATCCCCCTTTCATATTAACTAATTGTCTCATTTATAGTTTCTAGGGTCACTATTAACCTACTAGTTTTCAAGGGCTTACTAACAAACCTTATGTAATGTATGGACTCTCTGTCCTATTCCATAATTTTCATGGGTGCACTATGAACCTATTGGCCTCCTGCCAATTAACTTAAATTAATTCATGGGTTCCCCTGAACCTATTGGTAACTCCAATAACTTCTCCCTTATCCAAGTTTTCATGGGTTGACAAGGAACCTAGTGACAACCGTCAATAACTTAATCCGGGTATAGTTTTCATGGGTGAACTACAAACCAATTGGCCCCCGTCAACCACTCTTTATAACATAGTTTTCATGGGATCAATATGAACCTATTGGTAACCCCAATAACTTCCTAGTCATGGTTTTCTTAGGATCACTATGAACCTGTTTCCCTGACAACTTCCAAATTTAGGCATCCCATATTCCGGTCTCCCTGACCTCTTAGAAGCAATCCTACTCATCTAAGAGTTTACATAGTTTATATTCACTGATGGATCAACCTAGCTGGTGATTCTTCCCTTCCCCAAAATATAGTTATGGGATTCAAAACAATGTGAGTATATTTATATTAGAAGAAATAAACATGATAATTAAAATAATACTACTCCTGTGGGTTTAAGGTAAAGCTTCTTCCAATTTACATACTTGAAATCCTTTTCAAAAATTCTTTTATTTAACCATCGGTTTTTCTTTTAAAATTTGAGTTTGGGTTTAAAAACCTTTCGACACCTTCGAAACATTACTTTCGACCTCATAGGATGACCTCATTCGAAAGCATTAAAATCTAACTTTAAAACATTAGGCTTCTACCTTTTGAATACTTTAAAACCTTTCTTTCAAAATCCTTTGACTGTGTTAAAGTATTATCATATAAGTATAGAAGCATAGCTTTGAAACCGTTTGAAAGTACACCTTTCAAACCCATTGAAAGTTCCCCTTTAGAAAGCATTAGGCTTATATTTAAAACATCAGTTTAGGTCAAAGTGAACATAAGCGAAAGCAACTCTTTCGAAACCATTCTTCAATTCATAAAAGTATTGGGGAATCTTTATGGTGTCGAAACCATCCTTTCGAAAGCATATAACATTTGGATAAAACAATTGAAGGTTGGCTTCGAAACCCCTTTCAAAACCATTGCCTTCGAAAACCCTAACCCCTTTTGAAAGCAGTAGGAAGTGGCTTATATTTATAAAACAAATGGTACCTTTCGACAGCATTGATGTCTTCAATACCATCAAAAGGCATCAAATCATAGAAGGGTTTCGACTTGGTCGAAACTACCCCTTCCGAAAGCTTCAATTAAAAACTAAGTAACTTCTTCGGAAGCTACTACTTTAAAACAAAGGCGGTGGCTCTCCTTCGAAAGCTTTTTTTGAAATACCCTTTCGATACCATTGGTTTCGACTACTTCGAAACCCTTTTTGTAAACAGGCAAGCGCTTTTTCTCTTAAAAACAAAACAAAGGTATCGACACCTTCGGAAGCTATGTTTCGACACTCTACCTTCCGCCTTTCTCCAATCCACTACATACCATCTAAATGATACCATAAGTATTGGTTTACTAGTTTCGACCTAGAAGGTTTCGACTAGGTTGGAGGCGAAAGCCCTGGGTCAAAAGCTCTTTCAAAAAGAGGTGGAACCAACTTTTCTAAGTAGAAGTCTGTTTTTACCAAATAAAGTAAACTTTTTGTAACAAACTTGCCCTCATGTAAACACTTGATTGGTTACATAAACTATCAAATTATTTTGCTAATATTTGCCACAATTTTACCAGATCTAAAACCAATTAACATTACAAATAAGCCCTTCTCACTAACAAAACAATTAAATCATTTAGGTCCTCCTTTCAAAATAATTTAATTTCCATACTAATTCACTTAGTAAAAATCCCCAAAAATTCCAAAAATTCACTTTAATCATGTTGCCAAACACATCAAAATTTCAGACCCAAATATTTTCCTTTGAAAATTCATAAGTAATTCTGCACGGCTTGGAAAATTATAAAAATTGAAACACAACTCCGAAATCATGTTTCTCATAACATAAAAATTTTCCATGGCATTTAAACATCATTAAAAACTAGTTTTACCCTAAAATTATGTGTAACCCTATTTAAACAATCTTCCTTAAATTAAACAAATCAATATTCTAGCATATCATCATCCAATATATCATAAAAACGAGTTTAACCTTAAATCCGAAAACATATGTTTATAGAAATAGAAATAGAGATGTAGTGATTATTATTCACCTTAGATTGGATAAGGAAATTGGAGATTGATTGAGATTGATTCCTTCTAGCTTGATCCTAAGCTTTTGCTTTGATTTCTCTTCTTATCTTCCTCCTAATGGCCGACCTTGATAATTGCTTTCTTACGTTTGTTTTACTTATGAAAAATGAACGTGTATGGTCTTAGAGAAAATAGTATAAGGGTGGGAACATGGGCGGTAATTTACTCTAATGCCCTTATTTTTATTTAGTTAACACTTAACCTTTTTAAGCTCATTCACTTTAATAAGCACGACCACTAAATTAATTAACCAACCTCAATCTCCTTACACTCTACGTTATTCTACTTAATTTATTCTAATTAAATCTCCTGAATAATGTTATAAAAAATTAGGGGTGCTACAGGCTCCCCTCTTTAGAGAATTTCATCCTCGAAATTCAGTAAGGACTAAATACTAAACATAAGAATCATATGTAACAACTCCTAACAACCATACTAGTCTAACTGACTAGCAACTATCTATATAAATCTAATATAGACATTCCCTCAAAGCAGATCAGGATAAGTATCTCTAATCATGTCCTCTATCTCCCAAGTACAGTCCTTCTCATTGTCGCTCCACTGAAATTTCACCAAACTGACTTATTGTTCCTTAATCTTTTATCATCTCTAGCTATAAACCGAACTGGTTGTCTAAACAAAGTCAAATCAAGCTCTACTACCAACTCTTCCAACTCTATCTGAGGAATAGTGGTTCTGAATCATGCACATACTTGCGAAGATGAGACACGTGGAATACATTATGGACACCTGCCAAACTACTCGGCAACTCTACTCTTTACGCGAGCTTTCCAATCCTTTTTATAATCTGGAAGGGACCAACATATCTTGGTGCCAACATTCCCGGTTTTCCAAACCGTACCACACCCTTCATCGGTGATACTTTAATGAAAACTCTGTCTCCCACTCAGAACTCTAGGTATTTATGCCTCTTATCTGTGTAACTCTTCTATCTGGATTGAGCTTCATTCATCTGCCCTCGGATTAACTCAATCTTCTCTGACACCTCCCTAACCAAATGTGGACCTAAGACCAATTTGTCTCCAGTCTCCAACCAACATGCAAGGGATTTTCATGTCCTTCCCAAAAGAAGCTCATCTTCATATCTTGATACATCTTAGTCCCTCCAGGATGAATGGTAAACTTGGATCGATGACATTCCTCAAGAACTTCTTTCCTCAAGTTCTCAACACCTTGAACACATAATCGCCCTTTCTTTCTCAACCATCTTCTCTGGTCAAGATGAAAATCTTTCAGATCATCGATCTCAGTTCCAACCTCAAGCCTTCTGATCCTCTCGGCTAACAATGGATCTTCCTTCTGTTTAGAAGCAATCCTCTCAAACAACACTGGTTGAACTTCTAAACAAGACATTATGGCAGTACTCTGACTAGAAATAGCAGTCGATCTTAACTGCACGCCACAACTGGCCAAAGCTTCTAGATCCTTCCATTCTGCCAACATGGCCAATACGACATTATGATGCCTTATACTAAGAGCATCAGCCACCTTATTACCTTTTCCTAGTGTATACTCTATACCGAAATCATAAGCAGCCAAAAACCATAACCACCTCTACTGCCTCATATTCAACTCCTTCTAAGAGAATAAATATCTTAAAGACTTATGATCGGTAAACAACTCAAATCTCTCCCCCAAGAGATAATGCCTTCAAATCTTCAAGGCAAAAATCACCGTAGCCAACTCCAAGTCATGAGTAGGATATCTTACTTCGTGCGGTCTAAGATGCCTAGATGCGTAAGCAACGACTTTGCCCTTCTGCATCAACCCTACTACCAATCCAGTCCCACATGCATCAATGTATACTACCAACCCTTGGTTTCCATCTAGAACTATGAACACTAGAGCATTGGTCAACAAATGCTTTAACTTAAGGAATGCTTCTTGACATTTGTCAGACCATACAAACTTCACTTCCTTCTTGGTAAGCTTAGTCAAAGGTACTGCTATCCACAAGAAATTCTTGATGAATCTTCTGTAATAGCCAGCAAGTCCAAGAAAACTTCTGATCTCGGTCACCATCTCTGGTCTCTTCCAATTGTTCACAGCTTCGACCTTATCTGGATCGACTGACAACCCTTTCTCTAAAACCACATGACCAAGAAACTTAACCTCTTTCTTCCAAAAATGACACTTGGAAAACTTCACCTTTAGTTGATTCCGCCTCAATGTCTCAAGTACACCTCTAAGATGATCTTCATGCTCTCTTTCATTCTTAGAGTATACCAAAATGTCATCTATAAACACCAACACGAATCTATCCAAATACTCTCGGAAGACTCGGTTCTTCAAATCCACAAAGAAAGCAAGTGCATTCGTCAATCCAAATGGCATTACTAACCACTCATACAAACCATACCTAATCCAAAATACAGTCAAAGCAATACTTTCCTCACCACTCTCAACTGATGGAACCACATCGCCAAATCCAATTGGGAGAACACCATGGCTCCACTTAACTGACCAAACAGATCATCTGTCCTCGGTATAGGGTATCTATTCTCAATCATCCTTTCGTTTAACTTACGATAGTCGATGCACATCCTTAACGACCCATCTGGTTTCTTCACGAATACCGCGTCCACTCTCCAAGGCGAACTTCTTAGTCTAATAAAATTCCTTTCTTCTAGATCCACTAGCTGCACCTTCAATTCCTTCATCTCAGTCGGTGTCATCCTGCTAGGTAGTCTACTTACAGGTTCATCTCTTGGCACAAGATCTATTTAAAACTCTACAGCTCGTTTCGGTGGTAGTCCTGTGACTGGCTCAAAGACATCTGCAAACTTTCTTGCTATTCGAACCTGACTTAGCTCTTCTCCTACTTCCATTGCACTTAACAAAGCACAAAAAATCCTGCTGGAATTTTCCTCTTAGAAGATGATTCGGTTATGACTATTTGTGTGACTCGATGATATTTCCATATCCTGGAAAAATATCCTAGCCTCGTACTTACCTAACCAATCCATACCCAAAATTATCCTAAAATCTACGATATAGACATACAAACTGTATGCAAACTTATGACCTAACAAATCAAGTTCTAACTGGTCATACCTCATCCCTAGAGTTGCATACCCTCCTATTGGATTCACAACCCTTAAGGAAGTAATAAGGTATGTGGGTTCTATGCATAACCTATCAATCAAATACTATGATATAAATGAGCGTGATGCACCGGGATCAAATAGTACCTAATTGGTATACTCTGAATCAAAAGCGTACCTTCCATCATAGTTTTCCCTTTCTCTACTGCAGTAGGCCTAGAAGAAGATGGTGGTCCAATAGCAAAAACCTTCCCTCTATCCACCCCGACTGACTATGGACACTAGTTCTTAAAATGCCCAACTTGGTGGAGGTTGAAGCATTTCACATTCTTCTTCTCTACAGGCTTCTTCCCTTTGCCTGTTATGCACTCGTGAGCATAATGACCCTTCTTATCACACTTGAAGCACACTAATTCATCCTTCGCCTTTTTGGCCGCATCCCCTTTCTGGGCTCTTTCTTTTTAAAGAACTTCCTCTTCTTTCCTTGAGGACCCTGGGATTCAACTGACTTTTCACTAACACAACCAGCCAACATCTCTTCATGGCGAATGGCCATCTCCACCACTACATTACAAGGATCACGGATATGGGTCATGGTCATTCTAGCAAACTCCGGTCTTAGTCCTCGAATGAACCTCTCATTCCTTCTAATGTCGGTGTCTATAGTGGCATATCCATATCGAGACAACTCATCAAACTTGGCAGCATACTCGATTACCGACATATTACCCTGGACTAGATCCATAAACTTCCTCATCAATGCCGACTTAGCAACCACAAATAAAAACTTTTGCTTGAACCTCATTCTGAAATCAGTCCATGTCAGCTCTTCCTCTGGTACTCTGGCGGTCACACTATTCCACCAATGAAGTGTTGCCCCTTGCAACTGCCTAGAGGCCAGCGTCCTCTTTCGCCCATCATCCAAGCCTAGATCAGTAAAGATCCTTTCACAGTGCAATAGCCAATTCTCAACTTCAACAACATCCTCTATTCTAACAAACGGCTTTCCGCCCAAACTGGTGTAGTCTCTGCTTAGCTTAGCATAGTTATTCCCCACTGGAGCCACATGATTAGCTCCTCCAACATTACCGGCAACTCCAGCTCGCAAAAGATTGGCTAACGGCTGATACACCATCCCCGCATCTACTGGCGGATTTTCAGCACCTACATTGGCTTCAGCATTTGGATTAGCATTAGCATGTCGACCTTGGTTCCTCCTGGTATTAGGTCGAGCATTTTCATTGGTTGTGATGCTTCCTCCACCTAGATTTCTTCTTCCATTTCCGGCTTCCATATCCTCTTTCTCGTAAATCTGCATACAAGCCTTAGTAAGATATAGAAGAATGGTCTAAGAGAGAGGGGAACATGTACTTACATATATACCAAATACAAGTACATTACTATAGCGTTAACCCAAACCCCGATTATATTTCTGATTCATTGGAATTATGTTTCAAAATCTTTTAGGTTTAACTTTCTTTTAAAGTTTCATAAACCTATGCTCTAATACCAACTTGTAACATCCCCTTACTTAGAGGCCTAAAACTAACGGCTACGGATGCTACAGCCATCCATAGTTATTAATCCTCGTCGGCAAAATACGGCGGTGTTAGATACATTGATACACATATCACAAGAATATAGAAAAAATTTAACAAATTAAAAGCACATTCCCACATTCCATTCAAAACATCTCATTTTCATTACATAATCTCAAAAACATTAACCACGTTCATAAAAATATAATTATTACACATACGCCAAGAGCGACATATGAAGATGCTCCCTTGGTTGATCAGAGTATATAATAAGGCTAATAAGTCTGCCTTTACATCCAAAATACACAGGTGAAAAAGATAATTCTAATTAACTAACTGCCTCATACATGCCTCCAGAAGCTATATTCGTCTAAGAAGAGAACCTAAAATCCTTAAATCTCAATCTACTCAAAATCAATTGAGTACTAGAGGTTTAAGGGGAAAATATAAACTTCGAGTAAGACATAAAGCATGGTATAAATAATAATCTACCATTTCAAACTATTTAGATATCTAGTGAGACCACGCCGCTTAGCGGAATGAGTTTTCCCCTCACTAGTATCCTAAAACTTTATAAAACCATATACTGTGCTCCAGCATCCATTACGGTTAAAACATAGTAGTTCAAAATAATATGATGATATGCAAACAAGTAAATCAATTCTGTATTTCCCATCCCCTTTTTATTTTGACTAAATTTCACATTTATAGTTTTTAGGGTCACTATTAACCTATTAGTTTTCATGGGCTTACTAATAACCTTTATGTAATGTATGGACTCTCTGTCCTATTCCATAGTTTTCACGGGTGCACTATGAACCTATTGGCCCCCGCCAATTAACTTAAATTAATTCATGGGTTTCCCTGGACCTATTGGTAACTCCAACAACTTCTCTCTTATCCTAGTTTTCATGGATTGACTAGGAACCTAGTGACAACTGTCAATAACTTAATCTGGATATAGTTTTCATGGGTGCACTACAAACCAATTGGCCCGTTGCCTTCCACTCTTTATAACATAGTTTTCATGGGATCATTATGAACCTATTGGTAACCCCAATAACTTCCTAGGCATAGTTTTCTTGGGATCACTATGAACCTGTCTCCCTAACAACTTCCAAATTTAGGCATCCTATATTCTGGTCTCCCTGACCTCTTGGATGCAATTCTACTCATCCAGGAGTTTACTTAGTTTATACTCACTACTGGGTCAACCTAGCCGGTTATTCCGCCCTTCTCCAAAATACAGTTATGGGATTCAAAACAATGTGAATATATTTATATTAGAATAAGTAAACATGATAATTAAAATAATACCACTCTTGTGGGTTCAAGGTAAAGCTTCTTCCAATTTACATACTTGAAATACTTTTCAAAACTCCTTTATTTGACCATGGGTTTTCTTTTAAAATTTGAGTTTGGGTTTAAAAACCTTTCGAAACCTTGCTTTCGACCTTATAGGATAACCTCCTTCGAAAGCATTAAAATCTAACTTTAAAACATTAGGCTCCTGCCTTTCAAATACTTTAAAATCTTTCTTTCGAATTCGACCGTGTTAAAGTATTATCATATAAGTATAGAAGCATAGCTTCGAAACCATTTGAAAGTACCCTATTCGAACCCATTGAAAGTCCCCCTTTCGAAAGCATTGGGCTTATATTTAAAACATCAATTTGGGTCAAAGTGAACATAAGCGAAAGCAACTTTTTCAAAACCATTCTTTAATTCATAAAAGTATTGGGGAATCTTAATGGTGTCGAAACCATACTTTCAAAAGCATAAAACATTTGGGTAAAATAATTGAAGGTTGGCTTCGAAACCCTTTTCGGAACCATCGCCTTCAAAACCCCTAAACCCTTTCGAAAGAAGTAGGAAGTGGCTTATATTTATAAAACAAATGGTACCTTTCGATAGCATTGATGTCTTCAATACCATCGAAAGGCATCAAATCACAGAAGGGTTTCAACTTGGTCGAAACTACCCCTTCCGAAAGCTTCAATTAAAAACTAAGTAACTTCTTCGGGAGCTACTACTTTAAAACAAAGGCGGCCGCTCTCCTTCGAAAGCTTCTTTTGAAATACCCTTTCGAAACCATTGGTTTTGACTACTTCGAAACCGTTTTTGTAAACAAGCAAGCGCTTTTTCTCTTAAAAACAAAACAAAGGTATCGACACCTTCGGAAGCTATGTTTCGACACCCTACCTTCTGCCTTTCTCCAATCCACTACATACCATCTAAATGATACCATGTGTATTGGTTTACTGGTTTCGACTAGGTTGGAGGCGGAAGCTCTGGGTCAAAAGCTCCTTCCAAAAGAGGCAGAACCTACTTTTCTGATTAAAAGACTGTTTTTACCAAATAAAGTAAACTTTTTGTAACAAACTTGCCCACATGTATACATCTGATTGGTTACATAAACTTTCAAATTATTTTGCTAATATTTGCCGCAATTTTCCCAGATCTAAAACCAATTAATGTTTAACAACTAAGCCCTTCTCATTAACAAAACAATTAAATCATTTAGCTCCTCCTTTCAAACTAATTTAATTTCCATACTAATTCACTTAGTAAAAATCACCAAAAATTTTAGAAATTTACTTTAATCGTGTTGCCTAACATATCAAAATTTCAGACCAAAATTCCTAACATAATTTCCAAAATAAATTTATAAACCCAATTAACCATATATTCCTTTGAAAATTCATAAGTAATTCCCCACTGCTTGAAAAATTACAAAAATTGAAACACACTCCAAAATCATGTTTCTCATAACATAAAAATTTTCCATGGCATTTAAACATCTTTAAAAACCGGTTTTACCCTAAAACCGTGTGTAACCCTATTTAAACAATCATGCTTAAATTAAACAAATCAATATTCTAGCATATCATCATCCAATATATCATAAAAACGAGTATACCCTTAAATCCAAAAACATATGATTATAGAAATACAAATAGAGATGTAGTGATTATTATTCACCTTAGATTGGATAAGGAAATTGGAGATTGATTGAGATTGATTCCTTCTAGCTTGATCCTAAGCTTTTACTTTGATTTCTCTTCTTATCTTCCTCCTAATGGTCGGCCTTGATATTTGCTTTCTTACGTTTGTTTTACTTATGAAAAACGAACGTGAATGGTCTTAGGGAAAATAGTATAAGGGTGGGAACATGGGCGGCAATTTACTCTAATGCCCTTATTTTTATTTAGTTAACACTTAACCATTTTAAGCTCATTCACTTTAATAAGCACGGCCACTAAATTAATTAACCTCAATCTCCTTATCACTCTACATTATTCTATTTAATTTATTCTAATTAAATCTCCTGAATAATGTTATCAAAAATCAGGGGTGTTACATATGTAAAACGCGGCTTTTGAACCTCTTTTATAAATAAGAAATGGTTAGTGATTGAAAATGTCCTTTTATAAGTGTTTCTATCATACTTTAATATATATATATAGTAAGTTAAAACGTCACATTTGCTTTAAAAATACACTTTAGTGAAAATTTCTTATCTATAAAGGAAATTTTTAGAAAGATACGTTTTTATGTACATTTTTCTAAGTTAAGCTAAACCGTTTTCGATCATTTAAAATTAAACAAAAATGTCATAATCTTTGTAAAAAGGAATGTTTGTTAAAAATGAATAGAATGTTTTACGGTTTTAAAAACTTACTAGTTTTGTGAAAATAGTGTTAAAATCAAAGATTTTGATTTGGAAGGTAAATTAAAGTAATGTGACGCCCCGACTCCAGTGACTGAAATATCAGAGGGAGTTTACCGTCCGATAGCTCGGATCAATTGGCACTAAAGGAGCGATATATCGTCTACACTACTAAGGATCAACATGGATACGTGTAAAATACCTGAACATTTCTAAAATGATACGTATCTCATCTCGATACAATGTAGTATACACGAGTTCAGAAAATCACATAGCAGAACACAATATATATAATGGTTTCACAAAACAGCGGACCAAAAAGATAGATATATATACATATACATAGGTACAAACAGACGTCGGACTATCACCATATATCTACAACTAAGTCATCATGCATACTATAGATAACTGTCCCAAAAATGACGTCCAAATACATACACAGACAAATATATACAAAGGACATACGCCATGACTACACAAAATCAACTTAGCATAGTTCAACGGACTCTAAATGTATCTCTCTAACATTTCTCCTCCAGATGACTCTAACAGTTTCTTTGAGGCATGTAGCAAGCATGCGTCCGTGAAGCTCTAAATCTACAACTACCTTAAATTTATATTTTGTATGCCAGTTGTCGTCCATCTCAATGTCGTATGAAATCACCTCAAAACGTGAAAAGGTAATCATCCTGAAAAGCCTCGGTCTGACCCGAGGAGTTGTCACAAAACAAAACCTCGAGTCAAGCTATAAATCTAGCTGTGAGTATAATAGTGTAACAATGATTCATATAAATGTGTGGAGTCGGGTTATATATGTGATATTAAAAGAAATATGTCACACACTCCATAATCTAAACCCGCCCACATCCCATTAAATTATTTTTGTTCAAATACACGTGTCGTGGCACTATTTAAAGTGAATCATAGATGCAACCCTAATCAACCAGGATATCACATCCTATTCATTTATAAGTTGCATTCATTATTCAATAGACATACCACTGTTAAGTCATTCATTTACGAGGTACGGAATTACTAGTGAATCCTATTCATTATTCACTCTTACTAGACTCTGTATCGAACCGATATTACGACCTTTTTCATCCGTATATCTTTCGATCAAAAATTGTGGGTGCCCCCACACGATCTATTGTTGCACTATCTTCTCATGTTCATCGTTGGAGCTCATCCCGTTGTGCTGTAATCTTCATCTTTGTTTCACCACATATCCATCAATGAGATTACTCTCGATTCTTTCTCGTTTCTCGTTTGCACTGCGCCTATCACCGTGGTTGTGTCCGTGCAACAGATCGTTTGGACAATAAGTAACGAGGGACCAGGTCGTCACGATTCTGGGAGCGACCCCGAATCTGCTAGGATGGATTCTAGCGTCTAGTAGTCTCACCTCGTCTCGTTTACTTCATCAGTTAAATTCATTCAAATTCTTTTGTATATAACTTCCCAATATACCATTTATCCCCAAAATGGTATCGTTTTCTATTTTATATCACATATAAATGTCATGTTCGTGCAACATAACATTAACTTGAAGTATATGGCATCATGAACATTCATAAACATAACATGTAAACACAATTTGGAAGAACTTCATCGTATTTGAATTTAAATTATAACAAAATATACGTTCCAAATTTAGACTTGATTTTTCATGACGTCATTTTAATTTAATTTATAGAATTTTTCCACAATTTTTAATTTAGAAAATAAAATATTTTCGGTTGATGCGTTTTGCGTCAAACGCCGGTTCTTTTGAAGTTTTACAAAATAAGTTAACCGGTTTATTTTATTGCTGTTTTTTGATCGCGTAACGTTGTTGTGCATGATCGTATTTTTATTTCAGTCGTTCGCGGTCCGTACGCGAACGGAATATTGTGTAGCATGGTACTCTAAAACTTTTTGGTTTTGTTCACCCATCTACACACCTCCGACGAGTGAACCGAGACCATCGTCGTGATGCACTATGCAATACGGTCCTGCTGGTACCTTTCGTTTTGGCCGTAACGCTTCCGTTTATCATACGGTCGCGGAACTTAACAGTGTCATTTCTGATCACCACGGGGTCTGTCGGTCAGGCGAAAGCTAGTCAATTTGTTCGTCTCACTTCCCTCTACATATTTCCTTTTGGTTGCATGCTTAAAATCATCATAGATTTTGAGTTATTAATAATTAGAGCTTTGAAGAAAATTTTTTTATAAAGTTGCCTGGGAAGTGTTCATTTTATCAGTAAAGAAGCATGCACGTCATTTTTTTCTTTGGCTCATTATTTTTCAAGGCATGCACGTCATTTTTCTTTGGCTCATTATTTTTCAAAGCATGCACGTCACTTTTTCTTTGCAAAACTAAGCTTTAGTTAAAAATATATACAATGTTATAATTCATGTACAGGAAATTTTACTAGAAAAAGATTACACTTTAGTGTTTGTTAAATCAAACTATGAACTAACTAAAGATCTAAAACATATAAAAGTTCAAAACAAGTCTACTATTTGAAAGCACATTGTAAGGTTGTCTTTAAAACATGTACTAAGTTAAACGATCATATATATATTTCAAAACTTAAGCTTACAAATCAATGCATTCAAAACTTGGAAACCTGACTATATTCGAATAGTTAAAAAAATATTAGTAGTACATAATAACTTCCTAATATAAACTACTTGTTTCAGATATATATATATAATGTTATAAATCATGTACAGAAGGTAACACATTTTTCATAGTAATTTAAAATGGAAAGTGGACACACTAATTTTGGTCTGTATATAAAAAGAAGGATTAAACTCACATTGGTTTCCTTTGCTATCTGACGAAAGAGAAATTTGTAGTGTTGCAGCCCGTACTTGCTTGCGTTAGAGGAAAAACTGATTTGCATACGGGATGCGGTACTTATATAGATAGGGAAATATTCACTTTAAGGGAAAAGGTTAAACATATAGGTTAACTTACCATCATCAAATAGATAAGAATGGTGAGGCATAATTATGAAAAAGATAGGATTGCTGAGATATGTCGAATTAATAGAACCAACTTGCATCTTTATTTTAGTAAGTTAATAATTTCTTACTCTTTAAACAAATTTTATACACCCTTAACCACGTTATTGTCCTACCGCAATTTGGTTTTCCAATTACAATTCCGCTCTAGCGTTTTACTCCAAATTTTATTTTATATCCATAACGATTTTTTATTATTATTATCATTATTATTATTATTTTATTTTTAAACAAAATTTATTGCTATAGTAGCGGGATGTTAGAGACTTCCCTCCTTAAAGAAATTGCATCCTCGCAATTTATTAGAGAGTACCGTATGATATTCATATATTAAAAATCATCCTATTAACTAATAAAGTCCTAACATCCATGACTCGATGAATATATAAATACATACCTAATGGGTTTCAATTAACTTAGGATGTGATTTCCTAATTTGCTTTGCAGTTTCCCAAGTTCAATCTTTGGAATTATCTGACCATTGAACTTTGATAAGTGGAACTTGTTTGTTTCTTAGCTGCTTCATCTTTGAGTCCACTATTCTAGCTGGCTCAATGGTGAAAGTCAAATTCGGTTCAATTTCTAGTTCCTCTAGTTTCTTTGGTTCTATAATAATAACGAAATCCCGTAGAAATTTCCTTAATTGGGATACGTGGAACACATTATGAACTCCGGATAGATAAGCTGGTAATTCAATTTGGTAAGCAAGGCTTCCAATACGTTCCATAATGGATAAGGTCCAATATTCCTTGGAGCTAATTTTCCTGCTTTTCCAAATCTTATAACTCCTTTTGTTGGAGATACCTTTATAAAAACGTAATCTCCAATCACAAATTCCAAGTCCCTTCTACGTTGGTCAGCGTAGCTCTTCTGTCGAGACTGAGCAATCTTCATACGATCTCTAATAAGCTCGATTTTCTCAGTCGTTTCTCGGACCATATCTGGTCCTAGTATAAGTCTATCTCCAGTCTCTAACCAACAGGCTGGAGAACGACATGGTCTTCCATACAAAGCTTCAAATGGTGCCATACCAATACTGGATTGGAAACTATTATTGTAGGAGAATTCAATCAAATGAAGATATTCTTCCCATGAACCCCCAAACTCTAAGATACATATCCTGAGTAAATCTTCTACAACTTGATTTATTCTTTCAGTTTGTCCATCCGTCTGAGGATGGTATGCTGTGCTTAGATTGAGTTTACACCCAAGACTGAATGCAAGCTTTGCCAGAATTGACTGGTAAATATCGGATCACGATCGCATACTATATTCTTTGGAATTCCGCGCAATCGTACAATATATTTCAAAAATAGTCTGGCTAAATTTTCTGCAGTTCTATTCATTCTAACAGGAACGAAATGGGCACTTTTAGTGAGTCTATCAACTATCACCCATATACTTTCATTTCCTGATCTTGATCTGGGAAGTCCATCAATGAAATCCATAGAAATCTATTCCCATTTCCAATGAGGAACTTCGAGAGGTAATAAAAGTCCACTGGGCTTTTGATGCTCGCCCTTAACTAACTGGCACGTAACACATCGTTTCACATATTCACCGATGTCTTTCTTCATGCCTTCCCAATAGTACATCCGCTTCATATCATTATACATCTTTGTACCACCGGGATGTATAGAAAATAAGGATCGATGACATTCGTCTAGAACTTCTTTTCTCAAATCGGCTGTGTTAGGAACACACAGTCTTCCTTTAAATTTCAAGTTCCCTTTCAAGTCTAATTCGAACTTGCTGAGAGCTTCTGATGCATTACCATTCTTCAACTGATTAATTTGATCGACTAGGATAGGCACTACACCAGAAATGCCATTTTGCCATGGTTCTGGGCCGTGGCTAAATAATTTTGCCACGGTCCAGAGCAGTAGAAAAATGGGGAGTGGCAAAAGTTTTGCCACGGCTCTGAGCCGTGGCAAACTTATATTCAGGCACGGCTCTGAGCCATGGCAAAATTAATATTAGCCATGGCTCGGAGCCGTGGTTAAATATGAATTAGCCACGGCTTAGAGACGTGGCTAAATATTGCATTTGCATATAGAAAAAACCACCACAAAACAGCCTACATTAAACTCAAAACAAATAGGTTAAAAATATCTCGCCTCAAACTCAAAACAGCTTACATTAAAAAACACAACAATGCCTTATCTCAAACATTAATTCAAGATAGACTTAGTTTAAAATGCAACAACATCCTACAATATAATAAATGAATACAAAGTTCAAACAATTCAACAATTACAATACTGGAATACAAAGTTCAGTACATAGTTACATACACAAAAAAGCAGCAGCACATAGTTAAAGCCTTCTTGTTCCTTTACTGGTGGATGGTTTTGTTGCAGCCCATTCCTCCCACTCCAGGCTCTCTTCTAGGAGCTCTTTGATTTTCCAGGTGCTGGTTTTTATTAGTAAGGCTCTGTGCCAAAAAGATGCTCTCTTTAGATTGAACTTCTTGACTTTTGAATGATTGGTTAAAACAACCTATGTGGCCTTGCTTCTTGTTGTTGAACTCTACACTTTACAGGAATTAATCTTTTCAATGCCTCTGGTGCATACCAAGGAAATTAAAAGGTTGAATCAAAACCTTTTCATCGGTGTAAACATGAACTTATTTAACATCTATTTTCAAAGGGCTGAAAATAAATATCTAAACGTGATTTTTAAAAATGTATTTTGAATACTTATTTCAACTATAAGCTCATTTGCAACTCATTGAAAAAATAGGCTTAATTTTGATGAAGTTAGGAATTTGTGCTTGCGTTGGCACAGAACTTGAAACAAAAACTTTTTTGTAATAAGTTCTTTTTTTTCAGGCATAGTTATAAAATGTCCTATTTACTATGTAGCCAATACCAACATAGTTCATGGTTTAATTTTCCAGTGTGACTTGAAGCTTACTTGTCAAATCTTTTAGCAATCGCATTACGAACTAATGAATTGAGACCGTATGCAATGGAGTTAAATAAACCCTACAAAATGACATGACTATGAGAGTTCATTGATTATGTGATATAGCAGAAATTATTTGGCTGTTTTTAAGTAGATGATAATCAGTCACTAATATCATGATATTTTTTGAACCAGTTCTATTTAACCATCTGAACTTTCTAATAGGCATACCCCAAACATTACTGAATAAATTTGAACAAATTACCCTTGACAATCAAATAGATTTGAAGTTCAGCTAGAATTCAAATAGTTTTTGACAATTATATGGATTTGAAGTTCAGCTGCATTTATGTTTTATTAGAAACTTGCCTCCAACTCAAAACAATCTATTTAGAACCCATACTCTCTGTTTTTATGAATATCAATAGTAATGAAAATCAAAATGCAAAACATAAAATTATTCTATGTATTAACAAAGTTTGTTTTAAGACAATTATCGTACATGTGCAGTCTTTGATAAGTACAAGTAGACTTGTCTTGCTCATTTATTTTTTGTACTCTGATGTTGAAATCCCAATCTATGTTTAGACACTACTGGAAATATAAGAACTTTCACTGAACTTTGTCTCTCTAATTGTCCTCATAAAATAAATTCTATTTGTTGAGATAGTAGAACCGTAACTTGAATTTGTTAATTTTCAGCATTAAACTTTTGGTACGTAAATATGTGAATACTTATCAATTTTATTTATTTCATTAACCAAAATTAATTTGTTAATTTTTGATTAAATGTAAGTTTAAATAAATTATGAATTTTTTGCTCGTAGTATGATAAGTTTGTTGAAATAAATAATGGATATATTTGAAAGTGAAAAGTGAATATTCACGTAAATAGTAATTTCGAAAATATGAAGAATTAAGTACTGATGTTGGAAGACTTCATACTAGGGTTTAGATGAGAATTTCAAAGGCAATTTAAATCTTACATGAAAATATTAATGAGAGGACTGAAGGAAATGAATGAGAATGTCAAGGGAATGAAATTATTAATTAGAGGATTGAGGAGCAATGACAAATTCTTCTACTTACGGTATATTCCACGATATGTTAGCTATGCTTTAAAGCAAAACGGTTTTTTACTTAATCAAAATTGGTAAAGAAACGATAAAAATTATTATACAAATAGATTACAACAAACGGTAACATGGAGAGGTTATATCTTTCCCAAAAGAACACAATAGAATTTCATTTACCTATAACAAATGTGGTTTGCATTGTTTATCATGGATAATCTGTGAATATAAATATATACAATGGTTTCAAGAGTGAACAATGTTACTCCAAAATAACCACCAATATCTAGGACCTAACCTTCTTGTCGGCTCCAGTTTGATGAGATTGATCCGACATGCCACTTGCCATCTGCATAAAGACGACAGTAGATTCAATTTCCAATGCGAACTGGAAGGTATTTATCACTCCATAATAATTACTGTTATATATTGAATGAAAAATAATGTGTATGATGCCTCAGGAGTTGGTTCACGTTTACCATTGCTGCATTGTTTAACATGCGGCTAACTTGATAGTATGTATATCCATTATAAAGAATGGCACCCCACAGTGGGCCGTAGAATGTCATAAACTGAGCTACCTACAATTATCGAGATAGAATATTATGTAAAAAATAATAATAATAAACCATATTAAGTTGCTCTCAAACATTTAATCTCTAACAATTTGCTATCGATGAGAAAAAAATGTGTTCAAGTTATACTGTTTCCATTTACTAGCATCAGTCTATGGACGAACTTAGATATAAACAACAAGCTAATTGCTACAAATAACAGCCTGCATTGTATTTACCCTTTTCATTTTTAGGAAAGCTATATTCCATGTCCTTCATATTATGCTTTTATTTTTCAGGCTCCAATTTTTTGCACTGTGAAAATTTATACGACTAGTATTCTCCTAAAAAATACGAGTATTCATCATAGCTAATGTTTTGAAACTGTTTTTTTGCTACTATTTCATTTCAATATTTTTGATTTTAAACAAAGAACGGTTAAATTATTGCATCTGAAAATATTTGCACAGATATTTATATTAGCAACACTTTTTTTGAAAATGAGTACAACTTCGATTACATTTCATTCAACGCTCTACATTCACTGAACCTTCGTGAAATATTAGATTTGACAATGATTGGAAAAAAAATTACAACATTAGCTTTAACATGATTTTTAACAACAATTTTGCAATTATAAAAACATGGATGCAGCTAAAATTGTTTCAATAGAAGGATATGAGCCTAATTTTTTCTTTTCTTAACATAAATTTGAATCTTAATATCTCCTAGTGAACAAAATGAATGAAGGCGGCCTTGAACCTTAGTTTCATTATGGATGAAAAATGTTGCTTTGGATAGAATATATGTAGTGCAAATCAACTCGTTAGATAATGCTTTATTTATACACCGCTGTTAATTTTTATAAGATTCACGATACACATAAATGAGTTATTCAAGTGTTCAAACACATATGATCATGGAATGCTTAAAAGACCAATCATAGAAGTGTTCGATATTGCTAAAATTTCCACAGTGTTTACTTTTTATCATGAGAAATTAAAGTCATTTTCTAATTTTAGCAACCATTATATGTGAAATATATCTTTCTAATTATAGTTCTCTTTTTTTTACGATGACAATCAAAAAGGAAAAAGGCCTTCTATTGAAACAATTCAAAGGTTACAACTAAGTTAGAATATATGTGGTTATATCTATGTGTTAGTATGTGAGAGCTGGGCAAGGCGACACAGTTGCCACCTCCCCTAATGAAGGATAATGTCAGGGATTAAAAACTAAAACCAATATCCACTCCTAGTGAACGAAATGAATGAAGGCTGCCTTGAACCTTAGTTTCATTATGGATGAAAAATGTTGCTTTGGATAGAATATATGTAGTGCAAATCAACTCGTCAGATAACGCTTAATTTATACACCGCTGTTAATTTTTATAGGATTCACGATACACATAAATGAGTTACTCAAGTGTTCAAACACTTCTGATCATAGAATGCTTAAAACACCGATCATAGAAGTGTTTGATATTGCTAAAATTTTCACACTGTTTACATATTATCATGAGAAATTAAAGTCATATTTTAATTTTAGCTACCATTATATGTGACATATATCTTTCTAATTATAATTCTCTATTTTCTACGATGACAATTAAAAAGGAAAAAGGCCCTCCATAAACACAAGAGGGAGGTATTGTTGCTTATATATATATAGACCAAATTGTAATAGCAGAATTGATCATTATTGATTAACAATCACTTATATTTGTTAATTGGATCATAACTGTACACATCACATATTTGCCCATTTCAGATTACTGAATCTACCGAATTACTAGAGAACAGTACAAAGACTCCTACTCAACTGTATGCATTTGGTAGAATTCAATTCCATACCAAATTGCCTCAGTGGCATACAAGGCCCATTGAATTTTTAACTAACACATAAATTATTTCAAAGTTATTAAAAGGTTACAACTAAGTTAGAATATATTTGGTTATATCTATGTTTTAGTAAAAAGTCATTCAGAAAAATAAAGGAATGGGTGGCTACCTGGTAAGCTTAGCCAAAATTGTTCAGGAATCAACAATGGAAGAATCTTCTTGAAACTCCATCATAGACAAAGTGCAATCCCTTTCAAACAATAAAAATTCCTAAAAGAGAATACAAAATTACTCATTATGTTTTATAGTCTATACAACTGCAAACAAGCTTCATCTAAGTACAAAATAATACAAAACCAAATCTGTGTATTGTGTACCTGTAACTGATTCTGACTAAATAACTGCATTATCCTGGATTGCGTAGAAGAAACTAGCTCAATCAATTCATTGCAATGATCTGGTGATTCACCTATCTCAGCAAGAGAAACAGATACCTGCAAAATGAATTCAAACATTAAATTGAGAGAAGTGTTGACTATGATGCAATCGACAAGTTTATTCTTGCTCCAGTGAGCCAGTCTGCTCTTCGCAAAATAACTCATAAGTAAATATCATGTCATATGGATAAAGGAAAGAAATTTTTATTTTGAAGTTTAAATGATGTTTCAGAGAACTGTTTGAAGTAGATGTGCATATATCATACTTCAATAACTACATTTAGAGCTATGCTTGTACCTCAAATCTAGTTATATTGATAACTTGTTCATCATTTTTTGTTTCCTTGTCTATGGCTAGTAAGAGGATAAAGTAACCATAATATACTGGTTGCTTTAACTAGTGATTAGCATAAATAGAAGATCACAAAAAAGGATGAACTGGCAAATGCAACCTAGTTTCCTCAACAATGACTGATTTCAGATAAATAACTAAATGCCCAGTGAAACCCTTGTATTACCAAAAAAACATGTTTCACACATATGAATGTTCAATTTATTTGGCCACGGCATAGATGTTTAAAACACTAACATACGTAAACAACGGTATTTCAGTCAAATTTTGCACTCTTTTCTGTTTGTTTTGAGTCGGCATTCATTTGTTTATAAAATTTGTAATCAACTCCAGTTAATTAAACTTGCAATATATTATGAGCTCACCTGCATGCATCGAAGAATCAACTCTAGTATGCAGCATCTGCGACACAACCCTTTTACTATACAAGTTGCTGGGTTTAGCAACATACCATGCTCGTATGCATACCATGCATCTATCCGTGATATTTCTACAGTCACACCTAATTGAACCGGTTGAGTTCAACTATAAAAAGAAGGTTATACATGAAATTAAAAACCAATAACATAGAATGTCTACAAAATCAATATAAACCCACAACATATTAGCTACCTTTGAAACCAGCTGCCATGACTTTGGCAAGAAAACCTCCATCATTCTTCATGAAGTCCAAGACCATCACCATCCTCTGGTAAACAACGTAGTGCTATTTCAAGTGTGTGCTTATCTCTTGAAGAAATGGAAACATGTACCTGACAACATAAGATCAATTACAGAAATTTTTGTAATCATTTTCAAATAGAGCGACAGGTATTGCACATGGATACTTTTCATAGTTCAACTGAAATCAGTGTTTAAAAATATTTAGACATGCAAATGGTCGTCTACTCTTCAGGTCCATAGGGTGATGCTTTTAACTGTAGGAATAGTAGTCCATCAATTTATGTTTTGAACTAACGTTACTGACACTAATAGCTAAACTAACATATTTGATTGAACTATTAACTTGATAGCGTGTGTAAACCAACTGAAAAATATGTTCGCACATTTTTGAATATTTCTTCAACATCAACAATAACTTCCAAGTTCAAAATTTGTCGAGGGGAAAAACACAAATATTATTCTTCTAATAAAAAGCCTTCGCAATTTACCTGTAAACATGTTTTTAAAATGAATCAGGTGTCGCAGTCATTAAAAAAACACTCAATGGGATTTATATAATTACATAATGTTATGGAGATGGATAACTCTTTTATATCGGTCTTCATCAGTGTTATTTCCCTTCAAATCATTTGTATTCATCATCACTACAAATCCAAGTGAAATTTAAGAAGAAGAAAAGATATTGCAAACTGAGGACATTATAGGCTAAAAATCAATTACCTATCCGACTCCACGTTGCTTTTCTCTTCAATTTCAGAGTCGTCTTCGAATTCGGATTCATCTTCAAATTCAGATTCATCTTCAAATTTCGATTCTGGTACAGATTTGGATTTGGATTCAGATCCGGGTTCAGGTTTGGAATCTTCCTTTAAAGAAAGACAGATGATCGTTGGCGGTTGTTTTGATGATGAATTAGAAACATAGCTATTTTTGACTATGAGATTTAGGGCACATGAGGTTAGGAAAGGGCGTTCTATTTTTTTCGAGAAGCGTGAAATATGTTGAGATCTGGAAAGGGGGGGTTTGAAATTTTCTTATAACTTTGGCACGGTCTAAGGCCGTTCCAAAATTGCCACGGTCTGTAACCGTGGTAATTTATTTTACCACGGCTCAGATCCATGGTAAAATTGTCACGGCTTAAGACCGTGGTAATTTTTGCGCATCTGAGTGTGGCAAATTGAGCCGTATGGTGTAGTGAGGGTCATTTCTTTGATTAGCTTGAATTCGATCGAGTAAACTCGGTCGAATATCCAAACTTGCCAACATGGCTGTTGTTTCTTCCACTCTTCTGAACTGGAGGTTACAAGAAGATAACACTTCTAATTTTTTCCATTCTATCAACATCATTGATACTACGGCCTGGTGTTTTCGGCTGAGAGCATTTGCCACCTTATTGCCCTTACCTGGCGTATACTGAATTTCTGGATCATACGCGGCTAGAAGTTCTAACCATCATTGTTGTCGCATATTCAAGTCTTTTTGAGAGAATACATATTTTAACGATTTGTGGTCTGTGTATAAAACAAACCTTTCTCCCAATAAATAACGCCGCCAAAGTTTCAAGGCAAATACCACGGCTGCTAACTCAAGATCATGAGTTGCATAATTTACTTCGTGAGGCCTAAGTTGTCTAGACGCATAGGCTACAACTCTGTCTTGTTGCATTAATACTACACCAAGCCCTATTCCACAAGCATCTGTGTATACTACCAGATCCTGATTTCCTTCTGGAACTATTAATATTGGAGCATTAGAAAGTAATTCTTTCAACTTCTGGTAAGCCCCTTCACATTTATCTGACCAGATAAATTTAACTCCTTTCTTTGTTAAATTAGTTAGTGGAGCAGAAATCTTGGAAAAATCTTTTATAAATCTTCTATAATATCCTGCTAAACCCAAGAAACTCCTGATTTTAGTTATTGATTCGGGTCGCTTCCACTTTTGAATAGCTTCTACCTTAGCTGGGTCGACTGAAATTCCTTCCTCCGAGACTATATGTCCCAAAAATTTCACTTTCTTCTGCCAGAAGTGACATTTTTAAAATTTCGCTTTAAGTTGGTGTTCTCTTAAAGTTTTTAACACCAGTTTCAAATGAATCATATGCTCTTCTTCTGTCTTTGAGTAGACGAGGATATCGTCAATAAAAATAAGGACAAACTTGTCCAAATAGCTTTTGAAAACTCTATTCATCAAATCAACAAAATAAGCTGGAGCATTCGTTAATCCGAATGGCATTACTAACCATTCGTAGGAACCATATCTAGTTCGAAATGATGTTAGTGGAATACTGTCCTTTGCAACTCTTAGTTGATGAAAACATGTGGTTAGATCTAGTTGTGAAAAGACCTTTGCACCACTTAGTTGATCGAATAGATCATCAATCCTTGGCAGTGGATATTTATTCTTGATAGTATAGTCATTCAAATTTATGTAATCTATACAGAGTCGAAGTGATCCATCTGCCTTTTTAACAAATAAAGCCGATGCTCCCCAAGGAGAACTACTCGTTCTGATGAAATTCTTTTGCTCAAGATCCTCTATTTGAGATCTTAATTCTTCCATCTCACTAGGGCACATTCAATTAGGTGGACTACTAAAAGGTTGAGTTCCAGGTTTTAAATCTATCCTGAATTCAACTACTCGATGTGGTGGTAGACCAGTAAGTGGTTCAAAGATATTAGAAAAATCTCTAACTACTGGAATTTGTCCTATTTCATCTTCTTTAGATTCCAAAGCCGATAAAGAATAACCTGAACTAGAATTTTCTCTTTCTAGAACTATAAGGATTCGCTTGGGGTACTCGGGATGTTGTAGAGTGATTACTCATTCCGAACAGTGTAAATGAGCTTGATAGTGCTCGAGCCACTCCATTCCCAAAATAACTCCATAACTCAATGAATCCATAATAAACAAATCACATGAGAAAGAATACCCAGATAAGCAAATTACGACTCCACTACATTTCATCTCCAAGGTAACGCATCCTCCAATAGGATTGGCCACCCTAAGAGAATTGTTAAGAGAAGAAACATCCAATTTTAACTTTTCTACTATTCCTTTCGATATAAATGAATGTGATGCACCTATATCGAAAAGAATTCTAATATATAATCCATGCCATAAAATTGTACCTTCTAGGACCGAAGCTTGTTTTCCCTCATCTGGTTTCATTAAACTGGGACCATCTGGTGTGAACATTTTCCCCTGAGTCTACTTCTTCGGCTTTGTGCATTGTCTCGCTATATGTCCTATTTCATTGCAATTGTAGCATTTCTTCCTAGGACCTTGACCTGTGTTTCTACATTCATTGGCATAATGACCCTTTTTTCCACACGAGTAACATTCTACTTGTGCTTTAGATTGTTGCTTCTTATAAACCTCTTGCTTAGGTTGAAATGGTCGCTTATTCTTTTGAAATTTTGCATTCTTCTTCGAGAAGAATGGCCTCTTCCTTTGTTGCTGGTTTTTCTGAGTAGGTTGACTTTCAGAAACCAAATCTCGCTCTCGTACCATTCAAATCTTAAAGCCATATCCACAATCTCCTCAAATGGAAATCGAAGTTGAGTAAGTAATTTACCTCTCAGTTCATTATTTAGACCAAGCACAAACTTCTCATTCTTTTCCAATGGGGTGCTAATGAGTGTTGGTCCATACTTCGATAGTGCATTAAACTCATTGACATACTCAGTTACAGATAAATTATTCTGAGTAAGGTCAATAAATTTTCGAAGTAGTGCTGCTCTCTCTGCTTCAGGCAGAAAATGGGCTTTGAAAATATCTTTGAATTCTTTCCAAGATATGTCTTCCTATGGAGTTGCAACAGTTATGGCTTCATACCAATCTAAGGCACCTCCTTGTAACTGTCGAGATGCTAACCTTCTCTTGTCCTGATCAGAGAGATTTAGATCTCCAAAGATTCTTTCGCATGTTCTCAGCCATGTATGAACTCCCATTATGCCTTCATTCCCCAAGAATGGTTTACCACCTAGACTTGAGTAGTCTTTGCAGAGCTTGGTAAACTCTGATCCGGGATTTTGATTATTGTCTCTGAGCATGCCCATATCTTGAACACGCTTCATGACTTCGACCCATTGATCCATAGTTAAAAGTACATTTGGATTGCTTGATTGACTATTTGGTGACTCAACTATCGAGCTTGTTCTGGGTCTACCTGGTCCTACCATTTTCTGATAAAGAACATATGTCATTTTATTATATAATAAAATTTCACTAACAATTACGTATGTAATACAAATACGTATCAAGTATTATCCTAATGTTTTCCCTTTAAAACATTCATTAGAACTCGTCTATCACCTATACGAGTTAATCCCAATTCCCGTGGGTTTTACTAACAGGGTAACAAACTAAGTCTGACTCACTTATGATCAATTGTGTTCTAATTACTGAGTTATACAAATTCTTTTGAAACCTTGCTCTGATACCACGCTGTGACGCCCCGACTCCAGCGACCGAAATATCAGAGGGAGTTTACCGTCCGATAGCTCAGATCAATAGGCACTAAAGGAGCGATCTCTCATCTACATGATGTGCACGTAAATGTGCATATTTGTACCACCATATTTAATCTATTTAAATAAAATAAATGATCATATCGAGTATTTTAACTTGTTTAAACCAAAATTCATATTATTTTCAAATCGTCACATATTCATCTTCATCCAAGGGCAAAATGGTCATTTTTGTGCATATATTAATTTGAGAAAATTTAATTAGAAATTTCTATATTATTTTATAGGAATTTGGCTTCATATACAAGTGGTTTCATGAAGATATATGCATGCACAAGAGTGAAGATAAAGAAATGAAGATGGAAATAATTCAAAGGCATGATAATGGAGGACCCCACCTACCCACCTACCTTAATGTACAAATTAGAGGCTAATGTACATGCTTATGGAATTAATGGCTTCATGCACACTTAAATGATGATTAGTAGAAGCTAATGATTACTTGGCCTCCACACTTTCTCAAGGGTATTTTGGGCATTCCCCAAAAATATGAATTAAGGTTTAACACATGTATAAGTACCCTTTATGTTTCATGTAACCCTCCTCTTGCTTAGTCTCTCTTAGTTTAGTTTAGACTCACAAATAAACAAGCTCTTCTCTTTCTCTTTTCATGGCTACTTAGCTATTTTTATTTTCATGTAATTTCCTTTTTTTATGCAATGTAATTATTGTTTCCTTTTAATTACATGTTCATTTCCTTTCATGCTAGTAGTGTAGATTTTCTTTTATGCAAAGTAGATTAGTTTAATTCTTGTTAATTATCTTCTCTTCTCCATTAGCTTTCATTTTTCTTTCTTTTTGCTTTCATGTTGCTAGCTACATTTGTTAATCAAATGATAAATATGAGAGGCTAAACCCCTTCAATTTAGGGGTAATGAAGCTCTCTAATTATGTAGTTTCAACAATTTGTTAATTCATGCTCTCTTTTTGTGCTTAATGATGATCGATGAAGTGTTTTATTTGTTGTTCTTGCTTTGAATTTGATAGCCTATATTGTTGACACCAAATAGGCTATGCTTAAACAATCATTAACACAAATGCCTCTTCATCAAAATATGATTATGGCACAAGAAAGTGATTTGAAATTAAAATTTGATGGTCTATATTTCTAATCAATAGTTAATAGGCCATACTTAAAATAGATTTCATTTTCATTGTCAAGTTTCATGAAAGTTAGTAAATGATTTAAGGGGTGTGTTATAGTTTGATGGCTTATGTTGGCTAATCAATAGCACAAATATGCCATACTTATGATAAGCACATCAATTAAAGCACTAATAACCAAAAAAGAGAGATTATGATTTCATATGTGTTGAACTACATGATCCACAGATTGGATTTATTCTCTAAATTGTCATTTAACTCTTATATTTGCATCTCTTTTCTTTTAGTTAGTTAGCTAATTTTCTAATTCTCTAGCTTAACTTTCACTCGACTTAGGTTTAATTTGATTGAATAGATTTTTAAAATCATCAATTCCCTGCGGATCGACCCTTATTCGCCACGTACTACAAGTGTACGCCGTGCGCTTGCGGTTATATTTTAATTTGAAATTTTTTCGATGGTTTTCTAATCCGATAGAAATTCCGTCGATTAACACTACACTACTTAGGATCAACATGGATACGTGTAAAATACCTGAACATTTCTAAAATGATACATATCTCATCTCGATACAATGTAGTATACACGAGTTCAGAGAATTTGTATTTAAATCACATAGCAGAACACAATATATATAATGGTTTCACAAAACAGCGGACCAAAAAGATAGATATATATACATATACATATACATAGGTACAAACAGACGTCAGACTATCACCATATATCTACAACTAAGTCATCATGCATACTATACATAACTGTCCCAAAAATGACATCCTAATACATACACAGACAAATATATACAAAGGACATACGACATGACTACACAAAATCAACTTAGCATAGTTCAACGGACTCTAAATGTATCTCTCTAACATTTCTCCTCCATATGACTCTAACAGTTCCTTTGAGGCATGTAGCAAGCGTGCGTCCGTAAAGCTCTAAATCTACAGCTACCTTAAATTTATATATTGTATGTCAGTTGTCGTCCATCTCAACGTCGTATGAAATCATCTCAAAACGTGAAAAGGTAATCATCCTGAAAAGCCTCGGTCTGACCCGAGGAGTTGTCACAAAACAAAACCTCGAGTCAGGCTATAAACCTAGCTGTGAGTATAATAGTGTAACAATGATTCATATAAATGTGTGGAGTCGGGTTATATATATGATATTAAAAGAAATATGTCACACACTCCATAATCTAAACCCGCCCACATCCATTAAATTATTTTAGTTCAAATACACGTGTCGTGGCACTATTTAAAGCGAATCACAGCTGCAACTCTAATCAACCAGGATATCACATCCTATTCATTTATAAGTTGCATTCATTATTCAATAGACATACCACTGTTAAGTCATTCATTTACGAGGTACGGAATTACTAGTGAATCCTATTCATTATTCACTCTTACTAGACTCTGTATCGAACCGATATTACGATCGTTTTCATCCGTATATCTTTCGATCAGAAATTGTGGGTGCCCCCACACGATCTATTAGTTTCTCTATCTTCTCATGTTCATCGTTGGTGCTCATCCCGTTGTGCTGTAATCTTCATCTTTGTTTCACCACATATCCATCAATGAGATTACTCTCGATTCTTTCTCGTTTCCCGTTTGCACTGCGCCTGTCACCGTGGTTGTGTCTGTGCAATAGACGTTTGGACAATAAGTGACGAAGGACCAGGTCGTCACGATTCAGGGAGCGACCCCGAATTTGTCTGTTAGGATGGATTCTAGCATCTAGTAGTCTCACCTCGTCTTGTTTACTTCATCGGTTAAATTCATTTGTATATAACTTCCCAATATACCATTTATCCCCAAAATGGTATTGTTTTCTATTTTATATCACATATAAATGTCGTGTTCGTGCAACATAGCATTAACTTGCATTATATGGCATCATGAACATTCATAAACATAACATGTAAACACAATTTGGAAGAACTTCATCGGATTTGAATTTAAATTATAATAAAATATACGTTTCAAATTTAGACTTGATTTTTGATGACGTCATTTTAATTTAATTTATAGAATTTTTCCATAATTTTTAATTTAGAAAATAAAATATTTTCGATTGACGCGTTTTGCGTCAAACGCCGGTTCTTTTGAAGTTTTACAAAATAAGTTAACCGGTTTATTTTATTGCTGTTTTGTGATCGCGTAACGCTGTCGTGCACGATCGTATTTTTATTTCAGTCGTCCGTGGTCCGTACGCGAACGGAATATTGCGTAGCGTGGTACTCTAAAACTTTTTGGTTTTGTTCACCCATCTACACACCTCCGATGAGTGAACTGAGACCATCGTCGTGATGCGCTATGCAATACGGTCCTGCTGGTACCTTCCATTTTGACCGTAACGCTTCCGTTCATCATACGGTCGTGGAACTTAACGGTGTCATTTCTGATCACCACTTGGTCCGTCGGTCAGGCGAAAGCTAGTCGATTTGTTCGTCTCACTTCCCTCTACATATTTCCTTTTGGTTGCATGCTCAAAATCATCATAGAGTTTGAGTTATTAATAATTAGAGTTTTCAAGAAAAAAAATTCATTAAGTTGCCTGTGTAGTGTTCATTTTATCAGTAAAGAAGCATGCACGTCATTTTTTTTCTTTGACTCATTATTTTTCAAGGCATGCACGTCATTTTTCTTTGGCTCATTATTTTTCAAAGCATGCACGTCACTTTTTCTTTGCAAAACTAAGCTTTAGTTAAAAATATATACAATGTTATAATTCATGTACAGGAAATTTTACTAGAAAAAGATTACACTCTAGTGTTTGTCAAATTAAACTATGAACTAACTAAAGATCTAAAACATATAAAAGTTCAAAACAAGTCTGCTATTTGAAAGCAAAGTGTCAGGTTGTCTTTAAAACATGTACTAAGTTAAACAATCATATATCTATTTCAAAACTTAAGCTTACAAATCAATGCATTCAAAACTTGGTAACCTGACTATATTCGAATAGTTAAAAAAATATTAGTAGTACATAATAACTTCCTAATATAAACTACTTGTTTCAGATATATATATATATAATATTATAAATCATATACAGAAGGTAACACATTTTTCATAGTAATTTAAAATGGAAAGTGGACACACTAATTTTGGTCTGTATATAAAAAGAAGGATTAAACTCACATTGGTTTCCTTTGCTATCTGACGAAAAAGAAATTTGTAGTGTTACAGCCTGTACTTGCTTGCGTTAGAGGAAAAACTGATTTGCATACGGGATGCGGTACCTATATAGATAGGGAAATATTCACTTTAAGGGAAAAGGTTAAACATATAGGTTAACTTAGCATCATCAAATAGATAAGAATGGTGAGGCATAATTATGAAAAAGATAGGATTGCTGAGATATGTCGAATTAATAGAACCAACTAGCATCTTTATTTTAGTAAGTTAATAATTTCTCACTCTTTAAACAAATTTTATACACCCTTAACCACGTTATTGTCCTACCGCAATTTGGTTTTCTGATTACAATTCCGCTCTGGCGTTTTACTTCAAATTTTATTTTATATCCATAACGATTTTTATTATTATTATTATTATTTAAACAAAATTTATTGCTATAGTAGCGGGATGTTACAAGTTATGACTACCACTTAAACTTTAAAAAGAAAGAATTAAATTGGAGTTAGATAGAGAGAATTAAACAGCCTATGAGGACTAAATTGACTATGAAGTTCAAAAGCATTGTAATATTTAGGGGTAGAGGTAGGAAGTAGTATGGAGATTTAGTGACCTTTTCAATCAATGTTTGAAATAGAAGGGTGGAGTACTAGATTAAACTTCCTATAATAGTAAAGAGTGAACACCACTTTGTGTTTTCTACCCAAGTACGGTTTGAATTATAGAATCTTTTGTAAGAAAGTTTGGAAAGTATGATTTGGATAAAACATATTTTAGTGCAAAGAAAGAGTAAGCCAAGATGTTTTATTGTATCAAGGAACAATGTAGATACAAGAAGTTTTCCCTGTTTGGTTAGCACCTATAAGAAAATTTTAGTTTTTCACGGAACTTGGAAAATAAGCAAGCTTTTGGTTTGCTAAAGGAGTTGTTATACTAGTCACAGTTAAAAGCACATGAGAAAGATTATCTGACCTATGATCTTGAGATGGCAACTATTGTTTTGCTCTCAAGACTTGGATGTGATTAAATTGGTTATATATTATAAGTCCTCAAAGTATTAATTGTTTGAACATCACCGGAAGAGGAAGACGACTAGGATTACTTATGAGCGGGCGGCATTGATCCGACATTTTGGGTAACATTATGTTACGCATGTTGTTTTTGGCTTAGGAAGTTATAGGTACGAGGCATGTTGTTTTTGACTTGGTGAAGTATAGGCAACCAAGCAAGTTGGTTGTCATCTTATAATATACATTGTATGGCGATACTTATAAAGTAAATTGGTACTTGAGTTGTTGTAGCAACTACAAGTATGTTGTTGAGGATGAGGTGACAAGAGTTCCATAAGATATTTGCTAGGTTAGGACATTATTCATTTTAGATGCTCCTACATGAAGTTTTTGGGTATGGTGTTAGGTAATAATTAGTCATTATATCTATTGGATTAAAATGGAAATGCACCATTCCATATTGAGTTGTCTCGACCATAAAATAGTTGGAATAGAATGGTGGGAAGTTACATTTGGGATGGAGGTCCCATTGATTGGATGGTATTAAGGAATGGTAAAATTTTAGAGTGTAAACTGCAAAGGACACCCTAGATAGAGTTGGAGTCAAGATTGTGCAAGAAAGGGTTAATTCAAGGGTTTGGGTTTCCGTTAAGAAAAAGATATTGTTATTTGCATGCATTGCGAATGTAAAGGCGATTTTCATTGAAAATAAGACTTGGAAATTTTTGGTGAATTTAGAGGAAAGAGCAATAAAGTTCTTTTCAATTATTCATCAGATTGGAAGAAGGTTATTTAAGAAAATTCATGAAGGACCAATTTAGCATACATAATTTGAGTTGCATAATAGTTGCACGTGAATAGTGTATCGTTAGGCCATTATTGTTAATGCTAAAATGAATTTTAGGTTACAGTTTCATTTAAATTTAGGATTTCACTTCAGTTTAGGATTTTATTTTAGTTTTGAGTAGGAAAATAGACCAAGCTTACCATGATAAAATGTTCGAGTATTTACTTGTTGAACATAGGAGAAATCTTTGTAGACTATAAACATGATACCTAGGTACCACGATTCTTGAAGGATTGAAGAAATCAATTATAAGCAAAAAATGTGAGGGCTTAATTCGAATCGAAGTGGAAAACAAGTTATACTATTTTCAACAATTTAAGAAATCACTAAATTTGGATACCCTTGGGTGAAATGGAGAAATAAAAAAAAGAGCTACGTAGAAAATACTAGGGGAGGGGCCACCATCCACTTTTGGGATATCTTACCTTAGTATCTAGAAGATGAAGTAGTCGGGCATACTGGATGATTTAAGACAGCGTGTATATGCATTGAGGATTGCATAAGGCTACAGTTCCATTGGAGCAATTTATGCTCAAGCTTACCTAGTATGGTGCATGTCGACATTATGTTATTTGTGTATGTAGTATGGATTGCATAGGGTTTCCTATGCATGTACATTTGGGTTGATGTTACAAACCAGTAGTAAGGGTGATAAGTGCACACGAAAGAACAATCCAGTTAGAAGTGCTTAGAAGTGGATTTGATCCATAAAAGGATCACTGTACAAGATAGGAAAGAAAGCATATACTGACAAGAGACACATGGAGTTGAAGTCCATAGTGATGACATGGTTTTTGTGAGCATCTTGTTGCCTAGATTTGGATTAATGGTTCGAAAAAGTTAGCATCGAGAGTTGTAGGGCATTTTTCGATTTTGAATATAGTAAGGAAGTTAGCCTATGCAGTGGAGCTTCCTAGAGGGTTGGTGGGAGTTCATAATGTTTTTCCTATGTCACGCTTGTGGAAGTGTTTATATGATACAGCTACAGTGGTCGAGTCACGTTAGTGAAGCGAAGTCAAAGAGGATAAGCGAGTCACTTGTTTGCCATGCCCCTACTCGCATTATTTTGCATGGGCAAAAGCGACTCCATTATATAATAATTAAACTAGTTAGAGTCCAGTAAGAAGACGACCCCTTTGAGAGTACATGGGAGCCTAAGGAGAAGATCCGAGCTCTAGAACTCTCCTCTAGTACATTTCCATTTTAGTTACGTAAATATAAATTACTTGTGTTTAGGTTCTAGATTGGTATACTCATAGGTGGGGACTACCGGATGCAAGGAATGGATATGAACATGTCATTAAGACATGTTTTGGATGATGGTTGCTAATGGATGCTAACGGATGTGTTCTTTTGTTTTCCTTACCCATATCAGCACACATATTCTGGTTAGCACACACATTCACATCATCACTCGTTTTTTTTATTGAGATATATGCACATGGTTGATGCATATTGATTGAATGGTTGTGCATACATGTAGAATTTGAAGTATATTACATAGGATGTTGGGATACATGGCATAAGCACTTGCATAACATGAGGTCGACTAGATTAGGAGACTACATATTCTTTGCATTAGTATAGATTCATGTGCATTCCATGTTTTCATGTACATACTGCATTAGAAATTTGACCAAGGACAATGATTATCGGTGAATGATGGATGAGTAGATGGTTGTAGTTATTGGTTGTTGCACAAACAAGTTACATTTCTCCGTCCTTGGAGATTTCGTGGATGAAATCCTTTTAAGGGGGGAGAATGTAACACCTTGAAAATTTAAGCGAAAACCTAACAAAAGAATTAAATTAATTATAACAAGGATAAAAATGAAATTTTTATAAACATCTGAATTTTGTTACGAAACTTGCACTATAGGGTTTATGGTGATTCTTTGGACGATTTTCATATATAACATTTTAAAATCGAAGATGGAGCAAAGAAGTTATAAATGTTTAAAATTTTGAAATCGAAATTAATTAAATAAAAAAAATAAGGAAATTAAAATATCCTAAAATAAATAGCTCCACTGATCGACACCCATATGGGAACCGATCGACCAATAGCGATCGACCGCCCCCAAGCATAGCGGTCGACTGGTTGATGCTTTAGAACGATAATTTTGAGCGGCCAACAGCCCGAATTTAATATAATATTTTACCTGGGGATGAAGTAAATGGCTAGTGCACAGAATGTAAGCAAAGATTCTCCAAGGGTTGATCAATGGTTAATACTAATCTAAAGCCCCTATAAATATACAGCTAATCTAAACTTTAATTCATCAGAAATTTGTATGTGTACCTAAACACTGTCAATTCCTTTTCCCCTTAACTTACAAAATTCTTAAAAAAAAGAATAAAATTAAAAAAAATTGAGAAGACAAATCAAAAGAAGAGCTAACGGGCTGGGGATGGGGATTTCTAGATGGGATTCAAAGGAAAGCTTAGATCTGAGGTGAGTGGGTATATTTTTATTAAGATTTATATGTAATTAATTTTAATATACTCTATCTGATCTAGGTTGTTAGAAACTATAGGTTGTTAGAAACTAAATGAAGAATCATGTTGTTTAGATCTGTGATTGAATAATAAATTAAATTTATGCAAACTTGTAAAATAGGAATTAATCTACGTTAAACTCCTTTTTCTAATCCTTTTCTAATCATATAATCTATTAATATAAATGATTAATATTGTTGTTAATAGTAACCCTAGATTTGAATTGTTTTATATAAATCTAAATAATTGAAGTTGAATAAGAAATTTGAATGATTGCAAATTTGGTTCACTATAATTGAACATGATTAATTAAAAATGAAGAAACCAAACTAATTAAAATCATAGATTTAAAAACCCTAATCGACTATGATCGGTCAACCGCACAATCTGGAACGGTCGATAGCACGCGGTTGACTGCCCAAGTATTAGCAGCCGACTGGTTGACGTTTCCAGAATGCAGTTTAAACCTTGGTCTAGGGCCGAAATAAAAGTATTTGTTATAAATCAAATTATTTACTAGTATATATCTATACACGTATGTTAGGAGTATGGAAGTTAGTTCCCTATATGTAACAACCTGCTTTTTCAACCCTCAAAGTCGACATTAATACATCCATGTTATTCACATGTCGAGCATCCAAGTGCCAGAAAGACATATTATTAGGGTGAAAGAAATGAAGAGACGGAACAGATACATTGTGACGAGTAAGATATAATATCCAAATGAAATTTCCAAAAAGAAAACTTTAATGTACATATAACAACCCGAGTAACTATCCTATCATTATCCTAGAAAGTTATAACTATCAATCCACACAAATGCTTATAAATACAAAACAATAAATGCAGCAGAAAATCAAATACATGAATAGGTCTTGGTGGCATCCATCTCGTCTTCTGAAACTCAAAGCATCCATAGCTAAATCTGGAAATATACTCGGGTCTGAACTGAGCATTATAAGAAAATAACACCTGGATCAGGCTGGTAAACCAGCGTGACAAACTCAAATCATTTGTATTTTTAATATTATAAAACATTTTAAAAATAAAGGTATCTCGTAAGACACATCGCATATAAACGCGGAAATGTTTGTACCATACGATAACCAAACCTTTTATTAGAAAACCCAGGGATATTATAATAAAATATAGGGTTTAAAATAAATAATTAATGTAGCCGGAATGGTTACATAATTACATTCAATAACCTAATTATTATACAACTAATTTCGTAAAGCTGATATTGGTGAATGGACTCCATCAATGATAGGGCTACTGGGGTACCGCCCATCACAGTACACCTCTAGATAAAATGTACCGAGGTTGCAAACCATGCAACCCCTACCAACATAGAATCGGCATACCCCTTATTGAATAGTATCGAATATAATCATCCCTCGGTTTCGATCAACAACCGTACTGGGCCCGAAGCAAACATCCAAAAAAAATATCAATCTTGATCAGGGACAATCATACCCTAATGGTAGCAAACCACATAGTCCTGCTGCATATCCCATGTTTAGGTCATTCCCAGCTGTAAGGCTTGAGGCTACGTTTTACTTTTTTTAAGAAAATCCCACTTGGAATGCTAACACTGCCCTTCAGGCAACAATGCATTTCCAGCATTCATCCATACAAGTTGTTTCGAATATGAACAAACCGAAGGAACTAATTCTACTACATCCCTTTTGAAATCACCGTCAGGATAAGTAGCAAGTAGCCTATGCACTTCAAAGAACCCCATCTTCAATTTCCATCATCTTTAAGATGTCTCAAATTTGAACGCTTGTGGCAGTTCGAAGTGGTTTTCGAATAACTTATCTGATCTCGATCTCTGCAAACCAACAGTCGATAGTTTCAAAACTGGCCAAGATTTGATAGTCGGTTATTTAACTATCAAATAAGCAAACAACCAAATAAGAGATTTAATTTCATATGGAAACCAAGCATGATTAAGCACATAAGCAACCACTAAGCCTCTTTAATTAATCCTTTCATTAATAAAAATCACTTTGTAAATACTTGTATTAAAATTCCTTTACAAAAGATATACATATGTATACTACTCATACACCATTCATTTAAACTCTTTCAATGCATGAAAAACTATCCATGTACTTATCTCATCGGTATAAGTATATTTATAGAACACCACACTTTCAATACTTAGAAAATGTGTCTATATACTTACCTCAATGGTATAATTTATTGTTACGAAAGAGAAGAAATAGAAAACAGAGAATTGAATTTAAAAGTATATTACTGTTTCATGTTACTTATCACAGATAGACACATCATCCCTTTATACAAATTACATGACGACGCAAAACCATTACTAGGCTTAACACGTAAATGGGCCAAACAAAGAAAACAAACAAAAACACACATGAATGACTTTCTCATTTAAACAATACAGCCCAACTTGACTTAATACTGGTAATACTCCCCCTCAAGTTGGTGCATACATGTTCTTCATGCCCAACTTGCAACATAAGTATTCAAGCCTTGCTCCAGTTATGGATTTTGTAAACATATCAGCTATTTGCTCTCCTGTTTTCACATACCTGGTTGCCACTAGACCACTCTGAATCTTCTCTCGAATGAAGTGACAGTCCACCTCGATATGTTTAGTCCGTTCATGAAAGACTGGGTTTGAAGCTATGTGCATTGCTGCCTGATTATCACAAAATAACATTGTAGGTTTCTCAATTTTAAAACCAATTTCATCCATTATGTGACTGATCCACGTTATCTCACACATTGCCTTAGCCATAGCTCTATACTCTGATTCAACACTTGATCTCGAAACAACACTTTGCTTCTTGCTTTTCCATGATACAAGATTTCCTCCTAAAAACACACAATAGCCAGAAGTGGATTTTCTATCTGATTTTGACCCTGCCCAGTTAGCATCAGAAAAACATTCCATGCTGATATGACCATGGTTTCTCTACATGATCCCTTGACCAGCTGTCTTTTTCAAGTAGCCTAATATCTGTTCTAACAATGACTAGTGATGAACTGTAGGTGATTGCATAAACTGACTTATAACACTCACTGAAAAGCTAATGTCAGGCCTTGTTACAATTAAATAATTTAATTTTCCCACTAGTCTCCTGTACCTTTCTGGATTCTCGAGTAGTTCACCACCTTCTTCAATACAACAATTAGGTGTAATTGGAAACTGGTTTCATACCCAACTTTCCTGTTTCACTAAATAGGTCCAGTACATATTTTCTTTGAGATAAGAAAATTCCATCATCACTTCTTATAACCTCCACTCCAAGAAAGTACCTTAACTCACCTAAATCCTTTGTATTAAATTGTGTATGAATATATAACTTGAGAGACTCAATTCCTGCTTTATCATCCCCAGTGATAACTATATCATCCATATATACTACCAGTAAAATAATTTCAGTTTTAGATCCTTTAAAAAATATTGAATGATCACAATTACTCTTCATCAGACCAAAAGACTCAAGTGCATGACTAAATTTTCCAAACCAAGCCCGAGGACTCTGCTTTAAACCATACAGTGATTTGTTAAGCTTACATACCAGATTACTCTCCCCCTGAGCAATAAATCCAGGTGGTTGAACTATATAAACCTCCTCATGAAGGTCACTATAAAGGAAAGCATTTTTTATATCCAACTGGTGAAGTTTCCAGTTATAAGTTGCTGCTAAAGAAATAAATAATCGAATAGATGTAAGTTTAGCAACAGGAGAAAAAGTATCTGAATAATCTACCCCATACACTTGAGCATATCCCTTTGCAACCAATCTGGCTTTTAACTTTGCCACTGACCCATCTGGATTAACTTTGGTAGAAAATACCCATTTGCATCCTATTGCCTTCTTATTCATAGGTAACTGAACTAAATCCCATGTATTGTTAATCTCTAATGCATTTATTTCTTCAATCATTGTTGCATGCCATCCATTATGTGATAATGCTTCCCCCACAGTTTTGGGTATAGGGACAGACTCCAATGACTGATTAAACATACATATAGAAGATGGTAGATGTTCATATGACACATATGTAGAGATAGGATAGGTACACTGTCTTTTACCTTTTCGTAATGCAATAGGTAGATCTAAGCTAGGGTCCAAAATAGGAGTGGGCTCTGATTCTTGTAAAGTTTCAGTTGTAATATTATGATGACCACTTGTTTCTTATATAGGATTAATACTATCAGTAGTATCAACTTGACTATGATAAATAAGAAAGTCTTCATCATCTAGTTGGGTACTTTCATTATCTAGATTTCTAAGATAGGTTGCTGGTGCTGATTGGAAATATGGGATGTCTTCATGAAAAGTAACATCAATAGATACTAGATACTTATTTAAAGTAGGACAATAACACCTATAACCTTTTTGTAACCTTGAGTAGCCAACAAACACACACTTAAGAGCTTTTGGGTCCAGTTTTGATACTTGTGGTCTCACATCTCTAACAAAGCAAGTACTACCAAAGACTCTTGGTGGGACAGGATACAACTGCTTATTTGGAAACAGTATAGTATATGGGATTTCTCCATTTAAAATTGATGAAGGCATTCGATTGATAAGAAAACAGTCAATAGACACAGCATCACTCCAAAAATACTTAGGCATATTAGTCTGAAACATAAGTGCTCTAGTAGTTTCAAGTAAATGCCTAGTTTTCCTCTCTGCTACTCCATTTTGTGATGGGGTGTCTACACAAGATGTTTCATGAAGTATACCATTTTTACTCATAAACTCATGAACCTGACTAGAAGTATATTCTTTTGCATTATCACTCCTTAAAGTCTTAACTTTTGTATTAAATTGTGTATTAATTTCAGTACAAAATGCACAAAAGATAGTATATAATTCTGACCTGTTTTTCATCAAAAACAACCAAGTAGTACGAGAGTAATCATCCACAAAAGTAACAAAATATCTGTAACCCTGTTTTGATACAACAGCTGATGGTCCCCAAATATTAGAATGAACAAGTTCAAATGGACAACTAACTCGTTTATTTATTCTAGGAGTTAAACTACTACGATGGAGTTTAGCAAATTGACAAGGTTCACAATTTAATGAATGTAATGAACTATACTGTGGACATAATTTCTTGAATACTTGAATTGAAGGATGGCCTAGCTGACTGTGTGATTTGAGAGCTTGAGTAATACTTGAACATGCAACAGGGGTATCAAAGATATAGAGACCTCCAGATTCATGACCTTTACCAATAATCTGCTTCTCAATCGATCCTGGAATATACAATGTGTAGGATAAAAAGAAACACAGCAATCCAACTCCTTGGTTATTTGACTTACTGACAGTAAATTGAATGCTAGGTCTGGCAGATGTAAGACATTTTCTAATGACATTATGTTGGTGAGATTAATTGTTCCTGATCCTTTTACACTTGATGAAGATCCATTAGCCAAAGTAACATTATGATTTGAACTGTGTGATTGAAACTTTGAAAAATTAAGTGCATTACCTGTCATATGGTCTGTTGCACCAGAATCTATAACCCATCTTCCTGATTTAGCAACTGTAGAGACATGAGTTGGTGCATCCTTCAAGCTTTCTTGATACTTGGTAAACTTGGCAAATTCATCAGCAGATACAAGAACAGATTTGTTATCTTCACCATTTGTTTTAGCAATATGTGCAGACTGGTTTACTGGTACACTTCCTCTAGAGCCAGTGCTTTGTTTCTGTTTGTTCTGCAGTTTCCAGCATTCAAATTTAGTATGTCCTGGTTTCTTGTAATAGACACAAAATACAGGATTTGTTGCTCGACCCTCTGTGTTGACCATTTCTCTTTTGTATCCACTCTGGTTAGGTTTCCATGGAACATACTTGTTTTGAGTTACCAAAGCACTATTAGTTGATGCAGAAGTCATTTGTATGCTTGAATTTTCTATCCTTAAAATTCTACTGAATACTTCTTGCAAAGATGTTACATCAGATCCAGATAACACTTGTGATTTAGCAAATTCAAATTCTGGTGGAAGTCCTGCAAGAAAACTCATTATTGCCATTTTTTCACGCTGTGTCTGCTGTATCTTCACATCAGGGCTGATTGGAAGCAAAGTATTGAACTCTTCATAGGTCTTCTTGAATGTCATAAAATAGTTCATGAGAGTTGTCTTGTTTTTCAGCGCGATAGAACGATTTACACACATCATACATCCGATTTAAATTTCCCTTTCCTGAGTACAAAAATTCTAGATACTCCATTAATTCTTTCACGAATTCACAATGATTAACCAGACTAATTACTGTACTATCAATGGTATTTCGGATCTGAAGAAATAGTCTGGCATCATCCCTTAGCCATGTCTGACTTTTCTCTTTATCCTCATCTTCTTTGGGTGGATCCTCAGTAAGATGATTGTCTTTATCAATGCTTCGAAGATATATGCGAATCGTTTTACTCCAATCGAAATAATTTGATTCATTCAACTTATATTCCATGATTTTAGACATCACTGGCAACACATCAGAGATCGACTTACTTTAAGCCATAACCCTAATTCGATAGGGAATTAATTTGAATAAGAATTCTCAGGTACAGATCAGATCGAAGAATTGATCTTAAAACGAGAATTGCTCTGATACCATGTTACGAAAGAGAAGAAATAGAAAACTGAGAATTGAATTTAAAAGTATATTACTGTTTCATGTTACTTATCACAGATAGACACATCATCCCTTTATACAAATTACATGATGATGTAAAACCATTACCAGGCTTAACACGTAAATGGGCCAAACAAAGAAAACAAACAAAAACAAACATGAATGACTTTCTCATTTAAACAATACAGCCCAACTTGACTTAATACTGGTAATAAAAACATTATTCATTATAAACCCAAACCACTTTTGTAAAAGTAAATAGATCATATAGAAATTAGACCAAATATACTTACCACCACTTTTCAATTTCAAACTTGTACTATTCCTCGATTATCAATGTAGTTAGACAAGTTAGCGTACTATCCTTGCCTCGACGTACGTTCTTAAACTCTCACAGATAGAGACAAGTTTTCCTCCCTCGGAATTTGGTGTTAAGCATGAAAATAATACTTTCCATACCACTATGAATTATAAAGATCATTTATAGAAATCAAATTTCCTATTATTGTCACATTTTCGATATTTTGACTTACTCTATCCCGCCCAGAAAGGAAGCCAGGTAAGTCAGGGCACTACTTGCTTCTGGCCTTGTCTTAGATAAAACACTCTGATTCTAGATCTCACTGATAAAGGATCAATCTAATCATTGGCTTTTAGTGCCAAGTATAGGACTACTTAATTTCCATAAGTAACCAAATTTGTCTACGGAAATAATACTACATATACTTAACATCAATCTTTAATTTCAAACTTAAACTATCCTTTGGTTAACAATGAAGCCGTTCAAGTTGGGGTATTATTACCTCTCAAACCTTGACTCGTCGACATTCTTATCTTTCAAGATAGGTAGAAGTTTCCCTACCTCGAAGCTTAATGTTAGGTATAATACTTCATAAATTCCATATACCATTTATAATAATCAAAATATTATAAATAAACTCCTTTCCACCTCTCTCGAAACTATTTACTATAACAAGAATGTTATAGTCCATAATCTCTTTCCTCTTTAGGATTTCACTTAAAACCCTTTCTAAAACACTTTAAAACTTCCATATAAAATCTTATTTGAAAATATTTGTTTAATACTAAGTTTGGTTTGGAAAGTCAAGATTCCTATTTTCATAAAATTACCACTTACTTTATTATTTCAAATAATCCTTTGAATCACTTTACATAAATTTCAAACCCCTTTTAAAACATTTTAAAACAAATTTTAAACTTTCCATTCAAATCATAACTTAAAACCATCACTTTTTAAAAAGAATTCAACTTTGAAAAATAAAGAGATTTCCTTTATATAAACCAATTGTTTAAATATCCCACAATAGATCTTTTAAATCTCAAATCTTTTTTAAACCTTCTATTTTTCAAAGGTATATTTTTAAAATACTTAAATTATAATCCAATACTCTTATACCAAAACATTACTTGAGGATCTTTAATTAAAGCCCAACTTTGATTTGAAAAGATAAGATTTTTCTTTTACAAAATTTAGACCTCTTATTTATATAACTAAAATAAATTATTAAAAATATATTTAAAAATTCAAACTCCTTTTTAAATATTTATACAACTTTTATAAAAACACATTTGAAAGAGACAAAATATCTAAAGTGGATAACCTTTTATACTTTACTAAAATCATAGATTTCCAAAGTGCATCCATAACGACTATCACTATATGGATCGTAACTTTTAAAACTTTGTTTTGTAAATCAAATAGTTTTTAAACTCTATTTCTTTCTATATTTTGTACTACTATAAGTATAGAAAATATTTTACTTTAAAATATCCATAAGTTTGAAGTCAATTTAAAATCCATTCTTGAAATTAAATTTGAAACCAAGTGTTTTCCAAAGGAAATAAAAAACCATAAGACGTAACTTTTCAAATATTGGAAAAGGCATAACAGCTACTCTAGCACATCATCAAGTGCAACAAATTACATCTAAATCAAAAAGAAGTCAACTTCCAAGTCTTATCATAATTTACACATGCAATGATCGGGCTACCAAGCTTCTGAAATACAAAAATTTCAAATATATATATATGAAATGCAAATCAATGGTTGCAAGGAATCCCGTTGGATCCCATTATAAAATTCCAATTATTTGAAGTGCCTTTGTCACAACCTGTTTGCTATGAAGCATTTTGACTTCCTTTGCTTTAATCCCCAGCAAAGAATGGTTGTTTATGTCATCTGCTTCCAAGCGGGAATTAAACAATATCAATTTCTATATATACATCACAATATAACGATAATAATTATTTTACAACATGCAACATTATAAATTATTTCAAAGTTAGTTATCTCACTTTAATTCTCGCCTAAGCTTTTCCAAATTGCTAACACTTCACCCTACAAGCAAACAAACACCTCCACATCACTTCCTCTCCTTTCAAGCTCAGCCTAACCCCTAGACATGCTCCCCATGTGCTCGATCATGCATATAAAACCCCTAGGTGCTCAGCTTAGGTAGAAAAAGTAGGGATTTGGCGACAAAGTTTACATTTTGGATTTATATTGGTGTTAGCTATGAAATTTTGGGATTATATAAGAATTTAGAGGAGAGAATGAAGTGTTTTAGAGGTAATTTCTTTTATAAAACTATGGTGGAAAGTAGTGAAGAAGAGTAGAGAAGAAGAGAGCTAAAGCTTGGAAATGAAGTAAAGTGAAAAACATGAAGTAAAGAGGTTCTTTTATAGAATTATAAAATGGTAGAAGACCAAACCTAGCCCTCCTTAATTCAAGGCACTACCCTTCCTTGTTTTATGGTACCTCCCTCCCAAATCATGTGCATAAACCTCCCTAGTCCATCTAGGATATCACACCACAACACCTTAGGTACTTCTTTGTACTTCATCCCTTAATATAAAGAAAAGGAGCCCTTTCTTACTTAATTCTTTAATCACCTCTAGAAAGCAATTTACATAAATTCATTTAATTAATAAAATTCTTTTCTTATTTTTATAAGTGTATGCACATATATATACTAGTGTGCATAATAAGTTTTGATAACTTTTGCTCGACAAAAAGTCGAAAATCCGAAAAACAATTTTCAGTCACATTTTCGATCTTTCCCCAAACTACTTATTTTTGTAAATAAAATTTCAAGACAAGTTTATCATCATAAGTTATTACAAAATGGAGGTCTATTTGAGTTATAAAATCCATTATTTAATTATTTAAAAATATATTAATTACTCACAATTAAAGCGATAAAACTCCATGTCGTTACACTATGAGGTGACACTAGGATGTTGTGGGGCTAGGTAAATGTTATTTATCCAGCAGGGGTTGATATTCAACTGGTGTTGATTCTACCACAAATGACACTCAAAGGAGGTTCTATGTGGACGTGCTGCACTGATTGATACTTGATGAAGTGCGCGGGTACAGCATAATTGGAGTTCCTTGATTTTCACGGATGACGCGACATGATGCTGTGTTGTTGGATCTCGTCGCGTGCAATAAGAGGCGTATGCTACGATTGAGAGGTGGACACGGATGCAGACAATGAGACACTTCGACGAATCGACATTATGGGCTCCCCCTCAATGCGCAGCTAAGGTACATGTAGTCGTAGTTTGGGAAATTTAGTCCTAAGTGGAAATTGTAGGGAAAGCCATATGAAAAATTACGCATAGTCGTAATGTGAGGGATGTAGTCCCATAGAGGAAATTGTAGGATAATCCTATATTGGAGATGCTCTAGTAACTATTAGCCGATCATTAGTTGTTTGAGGTTCGATTAGTTGTTCGATCCTTGCATGAGCCTACATAAGCCATTAGTGTACGTGTTGATTAAGTTAAAACCCCTTAAGTAAAGAAATCTAGTCATTCACGGACACTTGTTGAACACCCTATCTCACATAGTATTATTAAAGTCAACTTCATATTATCACCATGTATTAATGATGTACTCATTCACCAGATTTTTGTCCAACCCACTCTTTTCCCTTCTTTTTCCCCCGCCACAAGATAATGGGACAGTAGTTGATTTAGCATAAAGCTTGGAGAAAGGAGCTAAGCATTGGAGTTCTACTACTCTTTGTTGTTCCTCATATAGCTATTTGTTGTATTGAATGTTTATTAAATTTATATTGTACTTTGGAAACAATGTATATGAGTTGAGAATTTTGAAGGTTGTTTTCTAAAATGTCCATTTTCAGTACTTATATTTTATTCCTTTCACTGTGAGATCTGAAAGTGTAGAATGTCTTAGATTTATCCTCATATTCTTAGTCTTTGTAATGTATAAAGACCCGATAGCTCATACTTCTTGACACTAACGCGAGTCCAAAAGTCACCCTAGGCTTTGGATTAGTGTATTGGAAGGTGCGAGTTGTCTCAGGGACCGAGACCTTCAAAGACGAGATGACCTAAATTGATGCTTGCGGTGGTTTCAAGAGAGGGTAACGACGATCTAGTGTTGAAGGCTATGTGGCGGCGGCTTGTCGGAGTCGAAAGCAACGACAAGAAAGCTGGGGATTTGATGTAGCTCAGGCCAGGAATGAAGGCATAAGTCGTACGCGACTTATGGAAGGAGTTATGGGTCGTGACCGACTCAAGGAAGCATAAGACATAAGCGACCGACTTAACATGATGGGAGACTTAAGTCGTGACCGATTTAAGAGAGTGGAAGACCTAACTAGTGGAGAGGTGCAGGTTATCAAAGATCTTAAGTCGCCAGAAAGACCTACCGGGTTACGCAGTAAGAAGGCAAAGCAAATTGATGAAGAGATAAGTCGTAAACGACTTAACGAGCCAAGTGATAAGTCGGAAACGAGTTACGACTTAGTTAAGTCTCGTAAAGGACCTAATGAGTCAGGAGTTAAGTCGCTGAGGATGGAAACCGTTGATTCTCTACCGAGTTAATCTCTACCATTGATTTCTTTAGGTCGCCGCATGCTTTTAAGTCACTGAAGCTGTTGCCGTTGATTCTCTGCCGAGTTAATCTCTACCGTTGATTGCTTTAAGTCGCTGTTCTGGGATGCCGCAAGTTTATAAGTCGTAGGTCGTATTTCTGTAAGTCGTATGTGTTGTGTAACATGTTGGTAAGTCGTTGAATAATGTAACTAGGTCGTTACCGACCTAAGTGAGTCGTTGTGTTGTACTTGTATGTTGAGTCGCGTCTTTTATAAGTCGTATGTCGTCTGTTTACATAAGTCGTTCTGTTTGTTAAGTCGCTGAAGGCAAGTGTTGTAACTGTTTGTCTTAAGTCGTCACCGAGTTATGATAGGTCGTAGGTCGTAAGTCGGAACCGACTTAGGAGTTCATGTAATTTCTGTTGTAATTTTGTAACGCCTATAAATAGGCAAGTGGAGTCATTTGTAATGGTGGTTGATTTTTGAATAAAATTCTTGTTTGATTGCTTTGTGCTTTCATTTAAATTGGTAGTTGAGTGTAATCTCCTATCTTCTCTTTTGGATAATCGAGTGCGCTCGATTCAACGATTGTAGAAGCCGATTCGCAGAATCAAGTGCGCTTGATCAATGCTCGAAGAATTGAAGATCTCTCCTCACGGTATCGTGCGCGATCAACGTGTCAGAGATAGCTAGAATTCGGCATCTTCGGATCAACGAATTTGGACATTTCAGTATCTTCCAATCCACCGATTACTACATTCATCGATCCACATTGTGTTTGTTTAATCCGCTGTGTCAGGATTGCTTAAGGAAGGTGTCAACACTGAAATGCTTGAGGGTAAAGAAATGAGGAAATGTGAAGGAAAGTTCTAGTATTGGATACTTAAAGAGGTTGGTGTAACTCAGCAGAAGAGGTCGGTATCGACTTAATCAAGTCAGTATTGAGACAAAATTTTGAGTCCAAACCAAAAGAAAAGGAAAGGAAAGGGAAAAGGAAGATAGTACGTACCTAGTCGAGGCATGGAACGATCTTTGAAGTGTAGATCTTATTTTTAGCACAGAGAATGGAACTAATACTATTTAAAGCAATCGAATGGACACCGACGGAATAAAGACAATGCTTTGAAGCAACTCTTGGATAATTAATAGACTTGTATGGACAATGGCACACGCTTGTCTAGTTCTAGAGCATGCTTTGTTTCCAACAGAAGCATGCTCTGGAGGGCAAGTGTTATCGGGATTTTAGACCAAGAAGCTTTCGCTCGAATCTGGATGTCGAGATGAAGAGGGAATGGTTCAGGAACTTGGAAGCATGCTTGGAAGAAAGATAGAAGTGGCTCTAAGAGTTTGGATGGTTTGAGGAACTAAGGAAACAACTCGGTACCGACCTCTTTTAGGTCAGTGCCGATCTCTTTTTAAGCAACATGAGGAACTCTGAAGCCTTGGTTTATGGATTTTTGGTTAGAGTGATCATCACTGTACGGTTATAGCCTGGCGAAAGCCTTGTAAAAACCCTACTATTGCGCATAGCGCTCTTCGATCGGTAGGCTATTTCGATTTAACGCTATTAACCAGTAGAACTACTTTAAACCCACTATCTTCCACTACACCCTCTAAATCAAGGCTTTTTAGCATCTGTTGTAGCAATATTAATATACAGAGGTTGATTTGATTGGTTCTCTTTTAAAAAAAATTAATAATTTTTGGGTAGAAACCTAATTTTAAGGCATAATTATGCAATATATGTTAAAAAAATCTATTGTAGTCACCTAATCTTGTCTACGTAAGTCTTGATATTCTTCGATTCTGTTGTATAAAATTAAATAATATTTATTTTTTTACATAAATGATGTGAGAATGAGAATAAATTAACTTTAAATATTTAATTTCATATTTAATGAAGCTTTTTGTACCACCGCTATTTCCGCTATATCCCCGCTATAACTTTTTGCACCTCCACCGCTTTATCATCGCGAAGTGCTTTAACTGCATAGGATCGTCATGGGGACCATTGCTGAAGGAGTAGGTGAACGACTCCAAGGAAGCTCTAATAGAGTAGGACAAGTACTAAAGATATCATAACCTCTTGGTAACAACTTAATTTTTAAGGCGAAAATGCTTGACGCTTGATGGTTCAAAGATAGAGGACCAATGGAAGGAAGATGGCACAACTTGCCATCATAAAATCAGTTCGGTATTGATCACTTCTGACCGGTACCGAGATGATTTTATTGGTCAAGGGATTTTGTGTCGCCTCTTACTTTCTTGGATCTAATTTTAGAACTAGTATTCCATAGATATTCGACTTTGTTAGGGTGATTCTCTATAAATATGATACTTGGAGCATTTAGAAAAGGACCTTTTGGCACTTCATCTTCTTCACTCTCTTTCTCTACACGACCTTGTCATAAAGGAAGCTGCTATTTGCTATTCTAGGCTGTTAGATCAGTAAAATCCTTGTATTTGTGACCAAAATCTATAAGCAATAAGATTAAAGTGGGAGTAAGCCTCAAATTTGCCGAACCAATGTAAAATTTCTCTGTGTTTCTTACTTTATTTTGCTACATCTCTCTATTTTATTTCTTTTCGGGGTATTGTGCCATTTTTTCGTTCAATATTTATAGTTTTTGTATGATGTTTGTGTAACCCCCCGTAAAATTAACCCTAATTAAATAAGTAAATTACGAGGAATTCAATAGGGATAAAAATGAAAATTTTAAAAAGTTGGAATTTGACCATGAACATTATTCTGTTACGTTCGTGGTAAAATTCCGATATGTTTTCATATATAATATGCTGAAAACGGATCTCAAACAAAGAAGTTATGAGCATTTGAAGTTTTCAGATTTAAATTAATTTACTTTGAATTCAAATTCAGATGAGTATTGAAATTTAGAGTTTGAATTTCAAAAATTAACAGTATAATTACTTGGGGGTTAAGCAAAATGTTAAGTTAAATAGTTAATGTTAAAATTTAATTAGGGAATAAAATAATCAGGCAATGGAAAATAATATATCTTCCCAAATATATATGTACCGGTTGACTCCTTCATTAAGACCGGTCGACCCCTAGTGGTCGACCGGTTGAAGAGGGTGGTCGACCGGTTGAAGAGGTTGGTCGACCGGTCATAAATAGCGGTGGCTAGGGTTTTGTTGATTTGAGCGTTCTACATTTATCTGTTTTCAACCTAGCTTCATCCTATGGTTCTGGTGCGTTTCAACCACTACAAATAAGACCCTAGACTCCTCACTTTTATTAACAAATATTTTGGGAACATCAGCAAAGATCTATATGTTTATCTCTATTTAAATTCAGAAAACTCCATTAGGGTTCAGGTAAGAAATCTTAATTTATCTTTGTTTATTATTTTATTTCTAAACCTCTTCTCCTCCAACCTTTCTGAATCTAGTATATATATGTATGTATGTATGTATGTATGTATGTATGCATGTATGTATGTGTGTGTGTGTATGCAAATCCCTTTTTGTATATATAAAAAAGAAGAGATCTGAAGGAGGTTATAATAGGCGCTGCAAATTCAAAGAGAAGAAAACCGAGGACTACCTATGAGTGGAAATCTTAGTTTTTCTATTTTATAGTTGAATAGTATAGTTTGGATTTGATATATGCCTTGGGGAGCTTTGGATTACGAAAACATCATACAAAAAATCCTCAAAATTCCTCCAAAGAGAAATGTCAATTTTTAGGATTTGAATCTTAATTGTTTTCTGTTAAAATAATGGAGTTTTGTGGATTTTGTAGTTTATGTATTCTACCTTCTATTCCACTTCTTATTCTTCTTCTCCAGATCTGATTAAGGGATTTAAATGAGAAATGGTGTGTAAAGAACGAATCTTTATTCATAGTTTACACCGCCTACCTATTTCTATAATATTTAATAGAATTTCTCTTGTCTAAACTCATGTAAAAGAAGATGAGTAGAGCTTATAATTGATTAAATTATGAGTTTCCATTTTTGGTTTATTCCATTGTTTTAAAATGAGATAAATTGGGTCTAGATTCTATATACAAGCCTATTTATTGCAATTTTGGATATGAGTACTGTATCCTTGTTATAGATATTAAAATCCATGCTAAGGATACTGGAATTTGGACATTATTGGTAAAATGGAAGAAAAGGTAATTGACATTTAACATTAGTTAGGGCATAATCTTCGCACGCATAGAATAATAAATGCATATTTATTTGTATATTAATTAGCATATTAAACGTATAATTATAATGTATAATAGCGTAGTTAATTAGGTAATGATTGTCATTAAATCCCCATTAGCAAATTAATTCATATTTTAAGGCGTAATAAGGAGATTCATTATAAGGCTTTAATTATGAAATGGTGAGATGAGTATCATATATAGAGAGAGTATTTAAATTATGGCTAAGTCATAGGGATGCAAGGTCAGTCAAAAGGCAAACAGAAGTCTGCCCAGCTAATCTAGCTACCAGCAATGTGACTTTGGGGATAATGTGAGACATCTCCTATGATAAGTATTTATATGACGCGAAGTTAGTCCCAAATTCTATAGGGTAAATTTGCCCAGCTATTCTGGCTACCAGTTCCTAAGAATATTTAGGCTAATATTAGACGTCATTATGAGTATGGATCATGATACGAAGGGCCTGATTCGGGGTCTTGAGATATTATGTGGTTGTTTGAGGGCCCACCTCTTTTCCTTAAATGAAGTATTAAATGGTCGGGATCGGGTTTAGGCATACTTAAGGATATCTCGGAAAGGTCCGCTTCAATAGGAAGCATTAAGTGTCCGAAGAGATTTCCATGCAATGTCAGATAGATAGATACCTACGTAGAGTCCACCTTGGGAATATGTATTAAATGATGGGGACCTACCTCGTTTGAGGTCTTAAATGGTCAAAGTCTACCTGTTTTCCCTTAAAGGCATTAAATGGCTTGGGTTCTACCTCTTGCATTATTAGATATTTATGACGTTGGTTATGGGTTATGTGATTAGGAAACCTGCTTTGGAATGGTTGGTATTAAGTGGTTGTTTGAGAACCCGCCTCCTTTCCTTATATGAAGTATTAAAAGGTTTAGTTACGTAAGACATGTTCTAATTTAAATTATGCTACCCAAGTACTGAAATAGTAAGGCTCGAGATTTCTATTCACATGACACTTTTTGTTCTGACTCCCTCCTCATTCCAACATAGTTTAGAGAAGGATTTGATGATGCTTGAAGATGGCGAGAGTGAAGCTTGCGTTATTTATTATCTATCTTTTCATGTTATTCTCTATTGTAACCATGAAATTTATTTTTGAACAAAATATTCTAACAGTTATTGTTATGTATTATGAGATTTAAAATGATTTGAAATAAATGGGTATTGTTCTTGGTATTATATTTTATTTCTTAAATAGCGTTGTATAGTTTTTCTTTTTACCAACCAACAGCCAGCTTTGGAATGGGCCTAAGCTTTGATGGACCTTTTCTGGATCAGAATTTAGGTATTTTCAGAGTGGGTTGTTACATTTGGTATCAGAGCTTAGGTTACCCGATCAATGGAGAAAAATATACGTATGAGTGGCATATTTGTTATTTTTGAAAACCTTACTATATACATACATACATATATATTTTGATTTTACATCTGACTCTATAAATTTCAAGTATAGAAGTAGTTGCTACCATATTTCGATAGGGTGGACAAAGCAACTATGAGTTGGAAAAATAAATATAGTTGAATTTATACTTCTTTGTTGGACCTAGACTTCCTTATCATTGTTGATCCTATAAGAATATTAACTAATAGGGATAGGAATTGTAGAAGAAAAGATAGTAACTCTAAAATTTAATAGGTAACGAATGAGCATTAAGTGGGGTGTTATAATAAATTAAATAGATTTACGAGACAATTGTGGTAATTATGGGAAGATAAAGAAGAAGTTAAATAAGCAAAGTTGAATAAGCAATAAATGTCTTTAGGAAACGTCTGTTAAGATACTAACCATTTGATACGGACAAAGTGACATTTATGAGAGTAGTAAATATAATTAATTAGATGTTATAAGGCATAGTATTTATAAACATACACGAAAGTAAGAGATATAGTAGTGAAACAAGCTTCCGTAAGAAGGTGTAAATTAATCACCATAAGGAGATAACTAGATTTTTATGATGATTGAGTAGGGAGTTCAAAGGGAAGAGCAATTAAAGCCAATTTTTAAAATCCTACCCCTTGATAACAATGCTTCTCACTTCTGGAAATTGTTTCTTAAAGCTAGTAATTGGGCAAAAGGCTTAATTAACAAGCAAATCACTAATGGAAACTCCACTTCCATGTGGTTTGAACCATGAGTCAACGATTTATCATGGGTTGGCAAGCCATAACAACCATAAGAGGCCCCAACAGGAAAGTAGCCAGTTTAATCTATCTTGTTCATAGACATAGGATTCTATCTACTTATATCTCGCATTCCTCATATTCAAGTTTGATAATTTTCCAAGCATTTGTTGACTGTAGCCCTCTTTTTGATTTCTGGCCACCAAAACTTTGTAGCTGAGAGATAAGGTTGGTCACCAATTTGGTGTGTGGATTTTGCTATTAGGTCGGGTTACTTTTTTGTATCGCTGATTTTGTGTCATGTGGCAGTCCTTGCTGTCTACAGAGATGTTGGAGATTTTGTACGAGTGTTTTTGAGTTGTATGTTTCACTCCTCCACTAATTTGAGTCTCCAACATCTTATAGACTTTGTTCACTCTTTTTATATGTATATAAAGTACCCTACCTTTAATAATAATAATTGTTGTTGTTGTTGATGAGCCTAAAAATGGCACATACCTAAATTAATATGAAACAAAGAGATATCTAACAGAAAATTGTAAATAAACGGAGAGAACACCGGAATTTTATAAGGTTCAGCTAACCAATAGCCTGCGTCCACTGTTTTGTTATCGATTATAGATTTGTAGTCACTAGCACAAGGATTTGTAAAGTTCTAACAGCCAAGAGTAGCTTCCTTAGCTACTATGGTTGAGGAGAGATAGTAGACGAAGAAAGTAAAGTGCCAAAGGTCCTTTTCCAAAATCCATAGGTGTTGTATATTTAGGGAAATCGTCCAGCGGAATTGTCAGATCTCAATATGCTAATTCTTACTTCAGATGCGAAAAAATAGGAGGGGAAGATGGAGTCCCCAGATCCATAAAAATAACTCGGTACCGATCAGAAGTGGTCGGTACTGACCTATTTTTTGGAAGGATGGTCACTCCTTCTCTTCTTTGGTCTTCTATTTTTGATCCATTAATTCTGAGAACTTTCCTTATAAATTGTGTTATTTCCGAGAGGTTCTAATATCATGTGTACTTGTTTGCTTTTTCTTTAGAACTTCCTTGGAATTGCTTACTTATTCCTTCAAAAATGCACCTAGAGACGATCAAACAAGCCAACTATCCACATGCGATGGCTCCATGCCCCTAAGGACAGCATGAAAAGTGGTCGGTACCGACAAGAAGTGGTTAGTACAGGCATTCTACTTAGCTCAATTCTTACCCCAAATTTCCAAGTCCATTTCTATCATTCTCCCAAGCATATCCCCTAGTCTATTCATCTTCATCCTGATGTCTAGATTCATCTAAAGGCTGCTTGGTCAAAAAGCTGGATAACACTTGCCTCTTAAAGTATGCTTTTGTTGGAAACAAAGCATACTCTAAACAAGACAAGTATTTAGTATTATTCATGTACGTCTATTGGCTATCTAAGAGTTGCTTCAAAGCGTTACCTTTATTCCTTGAATACCCATTCAACTGCTTTATATAGTAGAAATTCCACTCTGTATGCCAAGGACAAGATCTACACTCTGGAGATAATTCCATGCCTTAGCCAGGTGAGAAGTTCTCCTTTTCACCCTTTTTTATATTTTTATTTTTTATTCAATTATTTTCATGTCGATACCAACCCAATTAGGTCGGTACCGAGTTGTTTTCCCTTTCGGGTCAGCACTATAAAAGCCAACACTTAGAAAAAAATTTCCACTCTCGCTTTTCCAGCCTTATCTTCTCATGATCGAGTTCCTACTACTACTGAGTGCTCTGTAATTTTTTATTTCTAAGCTCAGACCGACCACCGTTGATCACCCAAGGTTATCATTGCCTCCAGAAAACTGCTGCTACCTTTAAACCCCCACCCTGCTTATCGTCAATCACTCCCAAGAGCTCGTGCCCGACCTCTTCTTGTTTAGATCTAGACCTAAGATCATAGGTGGGTTATTGGTGTTTCATGACATGATGGTGGTCACGAGGTTGTCGTTAGCCATGTCGGTGTCATCAAAGGCCTATGGTGGCCTGAGATTATTGATTTGTGATCAGCTTCTACTTTGATTAAGGAAAATGAAAGAACATATGAAATTTTCTAGGATGGCTCTAGGCTTGACTTGAAGCTGACACTGTAATTCCTTAAGTCACATAAACTCAAGGTTTTCTAAGTGTTAACTTCGAGTTCTCAATCCATACAGCCTAGGGTTCCTGTCGTAATGTTCTTGAATCCTTTGCACACTTCAATAGGCCGCAACTAATCACAAGTTGCCATTTTAGAACGATGAGATGGTTTCCTTCCAAAGTACGGTCACATTGAATGTGTTCCAATATTTGGATGATTCTATCGTAAAGCATATCCAATCACTACACTTCCAATGTTGTACAAAAGAAAAACTTCTGTGTCACTCCGAACAACTGTTTAGTTGTTGATTATCCGACAATAATGGGTAAGATCTAATGCATAATTCCTTTGTGCGATGTGGCTTGTTTTTCTAGCACGAGCGAACTATCTACACAGGATGGTCTGTTCGTTGTGCATAGGGCACAAGATTCACACTTCATAGATTGACACTTTCACTAGTCTCAGTCAACGTCTAGAATCTGATTGGTCAATACACGTCAACATCTGTTGGGTCCTAGGCGTTGGTCACACAGGTTCGCATTTAAAGTAGAATTCTGATATAAAACATACCTAACCACATTGAACGCTAAGTTTTCCTGTTCGGAATAACTCGCCATTCCTTTAGATTCCATGCTAGTGTTAGGCCATCAACTTGTAACAACCCGCATATTTTATGATTGTATATTTAAATGTTTTATTTAAATATAACATTGTTAATCGGATTAAAGTCTGAAATGTTACTTTTTGTAAAAAGTCGAATTGGGACTCGAGACCAGTTCCATTGAGTCCAAAATGGCGTTTACAACTTTTTTTGAGTATAAACATCGATATGTTTGGAGTTGATTAGAATTTTGATGTTTTCATTTGGGGCTTTGGGTTTGGGTTTCAGCCCACTAACCCAATAAGAGAACCCAACTCCTTTATCAAATACTCTAACTCAACTCCTCTTCATTCATTTCATTCCTCATTTCCTAACACTCTCTAGCTAAAGTAAAAATGGAAGAAAGAAGAGGAAATTAAAATTCCTAAACCCTAGTTTTGATTAGGAAACTCAAATTCAAGTCCAAAATCAAAGAGAAGCTTAGGTAAGCATCCTCTTCATCTTCTCCATCTCAAACTCTCTTCAATTTTCAGAAATTCCTATACCCTAATTTAGGAAAAAACTTCACCTTTGATAATATATTGAAGATTATAGAGGTGTATTGAAGAGGAATTGGTCTTGCCTTGTTTTAAAGCTTCTCATTCATTGTTTTTGGGTTTAAAGGTGAGTTTTTGAACTCACATCTACGTCTATAACTCTCATTGTTGTTAGGTATGAATTCCTAACATTTATTCATGTTCATTTGCTTTTGAGTTGAATTGATTTGGTGAATTTTCCAATTTTTGGTTTTGAAGTCCAATTTTATGAAAATCCTACTATGGATGTTTGGACATGATATTTGGGGTGTATTGAAGAGCCTATAAGGCTGGGTTGTCGTTTGGCATAAATCCCTAGTCTTCGTTGCTCGTTTGATCGCTCACGATTCGTTTTGGCCATCATGGCCTAGGCAAACTGTTGCCCAAGCCAGGTGACCAGACGTCTGGTTATCAAGTCCAGACGTCTGGTTATAGACCTGGAGGAAAATAAATAAGAACGCAGAAAATAAAACGGCAGAAATCATTTCCAGACGTCTAATTTATAGGTTCAGACGTCTGGATAGGTCTTAGATGTCTGCTTTGGTCTCAGACGTCTGGGGGGTTTCTGGATTATTTCCAGAACCCAAATCCAGACGTCTGGATTAAACCCCAAACGTCTGAAACTGTGCATTTTGCCTATGTTTTTGAGTGGATTTCCTATTTTAATCGATTTTTGTTGATCCAGATAGTTGTTATCACTTATTATCGACTTTGATGACTTCTTTCTTTGGATTATTGGGAATATCCATTTGATGGATTTGATATCGATTTCTATGGTTTTGATTCTTCGAATGTGAATTTTTGGTGATTGATTATTTCTACAATCATTTTTGTGATTTGTCACTTTGAAATACAAAGGTTTCTATACTAGTAGTAAATACTCAAACTCTTTCACAAAAACGATTTCAACACTACTTTTAAATACAAAGCTCGTTTTTAAAATCGTTTTCCAATCTATTAGTATATACAAACCTTTACCTCATTCGTATGAGAAATCTAATTAAACGGCTTAGCAAAACAAGTGGTATGAAACGCTTGCGTTTACTTCATCGGTTAATTCTTGGACTTGTTCGATTGAACTCTCGTGACAATTTTCGAGTAGAAATCTATAATCTGTTCGTAAATATTTAAGTTAAGCCAGTGGTTATGGGACATGAAGCTAAACTCATTTATTTACTAGCTTAGTGTAATTTACACTTATCGATCAATGATGATCCTTTGGTGATTTAGACTAGCGATGTGCGATGTCTCTTTGTCCGCGTGGGGGACTGTACCCCGTTCTACAGAGCTTCGGCTCACTTTTATGGGCTAGCGATCCATGGTCTTTGGACCGTTCGTGGAGCAATCGGCTCGATAAGTCGGTGCATGGGGCGTATCTTTTGAGGTGCGTCGATGTTTGACTAGGCATGGGGCGTATCTTTTGAGGTGCGTCGATGTTCGACTAGGCATGGGGCGTATCTTTTGAGGTGCGTCGATGTTTGACTAGGCATGGGGCGTATCTTTTGAGGTGCGTCGATGTTCGACTAGGCATGGGGCGTATCTTTTGAGGTGCGTCGATGTTCGACTAGGCATAGGACGTATCTTTTGAGGTGCATCGATGTTTGACTAGGCATGGGGCATATCTTTTTAGGTGCGTCGATGTTCGGTTCACAGGATAGCGACCCATTTGTGATACACGTGTTGGTGAGTTTTCATGCTCCCGTTTGTGATAGGCCTTCCCCTTTTTGTGATTTCTAGATTTCTAGTTGATGATTTCTAGAATTTGTGTTTCACCGATTTTTGCGATTCGCATTGATATGTTTTATCAATATTTGTGTTTTGGTGAATAATTTTAAGAATATGACATTCTTTTTGGAGTTTGAGAATATTTAAGATATTGTATGATTTTTGTTTTTATCTGATGTATACTTGTCACAGTATGGCATTATTGTTATCATACGTTTTTGTGATATCTCTTATCCTATCCCATTTTATCTGATATTTATAGTTAGACTCATCCATTTATTATTTTCTTCTTAAATAATACTCGGGTCAGACCGAGGTATTTCAGGTGCTTCCGCTTGACTTCTTATTTGGGACCATCATCTGATTTTTGGCTAACTACTTTAGATTAGTAGTTTTTGCTCTTATACATTCGAGTTGGAGACTCCTTGATGTATACATATTCTTTTGTCAGCACTTGTACCTATTCTTTTGTTATGTAGTGGATCTTGTATGACCACTACTTTGATGTACACTTTTATGTGTTATATCCATATCTGTTTCCGCCTTTGTGATATGAATATCTGTGACTGATTTGTGTTATGCTTATTTCTATATTTATTTCCGAAGCCCACATAGCCACTGTGTAGTAGCTTTGAGTTTGTATTTTATATGTCGGATTTCCTCTTTAAAAGAAATTGTCATACTATTTGACATATCGGTACTCGCATAAAGCAATTACACAGATGGTCGCTCCTCAACAGCCTTATTCTTCGTGCTAGTCGACGGTATTACCCCGTAGTGTCTTTGGCTAGTGTGAGTATAGAGGTGGGGCGTCACAGCTTGGGGTCAGAGCCAAACTTCAGAACAATGTAGAATAATTTAGCAAGGATCATTGTCCTAAGTCTTTCTTAGGAGTCGTGCCTCAGGATTTAATTCGAGTCATTGGACCCATACTATCCTATTTGCTTTTGTGATGCCTTGTTTTATCAATCAAGTTTGTTTGATATTCATTCTGAGAATAACCTTTTTCCACTTCTTTCTTTCTTTCTTAAAGAAGAGAAATGGTTAGACCAGGCCGTCCCAGCGCCGGTCAATCCAGTGATACTCCTCAGGATGGAGTATTTATGTCTGCCAAGCAGCTTTTAGATCTTGTAAAGAATGCTCAAGCTACCGGACCCATTCCAGAGCCTACTCATCCTAAATCTAAATTTGCATGCTTGTGCAGTGATTATACCGATTTGGGTGGAAGGCCATTCAAGGGTTCCGAAAGCATTATAGAAATCCAAGCTTGGCTCAGAACATGCGATCGCATCTTTTCCCGCATGAATCTAATTTATCTACATCGAGTCCAAGTGGCTTCTAGCATGCTCTAGGAGAGAGCACTAGATTGGTATGAGCTTTTGGTTTCTGATATTATCGAAGTGGATCTTACTTGGGAGCAATTTCGGGAAAGATTCGAATTGAAGTTTGTGCCAGAGGCTTAAAAAGTAACTTTAGCCCGACACTTTATTGACCTTGTTCAAGGTGAATCTTCTATGGCAGATTATGTCGCATCTTTTGAATCTCTCTCTAAATATGGGGTCGAGTATATTAATACCCCATTGAAGAAAAATCAGAGGTTTGTCTATGGGTTGAATAAGAACCTCAAAAAGCCTTTACTTTTGAAACTAGAAGTTTCTTTCAATTAGCTTGTAGATATCGCTCTTCGACTTGAAGAGGCCGATAAAGAAAGTGATGTTGAAGTTGTGGGTGCCAAACAGAACTTCAACAATAACATGAAGAGGCCTACTAAGTTCAAAGGCCCCAATCCCAACAAGAAAGGGAAGCAAGAACCTTCGGTGGCAAAGACTCCTACCTCTAGTCGTGGACAATGCTACAATTGTGGTTCTATGGACCACTATGCAAATGAGTGTCTGAAACCCCGTTATTGTCGCTATTGCAAAAGTTTGAGTCATCATATATCTGCGTGTCCCATACTTCAAAGCAAGAAGGAGGGAAAGCTAAATGTTGTGCAAGCTCCTAGTGACACTTCTCTTGGTCAAGGTATTTCTCATTCTATCCATGATGGCATTATTTTATTTCGTGATCTTCCTATTCAAATTTCTTTTGATTCGGGTGCATCTCACTCTTTTATATCGAAAGAACTTGTTGTTACTTTTTCTTTAAATATTATGGGCTTGGTGACTTCATTGAGAATTGCGAATCCGGTTGGTGGATCCGCAACACTCATTTCACTTTGTGGAGATGTCGAGATTATTTTATGTGATTATTCTTTTCAAGCCAATTTGCATGTTATGAGTTACTTAGGCTTCGAAATTGATTTTTGGGAAAGGATTGGCTTAATCATTATGAAGCCCATATCCTATGTTCCGAGAGGACTATCCATCTTTGACATTCTCAATCTGTTAAGCAGGTTTTTAATTTTTTTTCTTAATGATTTTGATTTCCAATTCGGTGACATCATTTTATTCTTTAAACCCACATGATGAGGAAAATGTTATTTCTCTCATGCAAGTAGTTTGTGAATTTTTTGGTATATTTGAGCTTGTCTTAGGATTATCACCTGAGAAATCTATTAAGTGGTGCTAAGGTCTTTTCAGCTCGACCTTACCACCGGTTTTCATCAGCTACGAGTTGCGGAGGGTAGCATCCCATTTACCACATTCCGCACTCATTATGATTCTTTTGAGTGACTCGTGATGTCGTTCGGTTTGTTCAGCTTATTTCATCCATCTTATGAATTGAGTATTTTTCGAATATCTCGATGAGACCATCCTTTTATTCAATGATTATGGATGAAAACAACAATTTAAAATTTGCAAATCTTTTTAATGAGATATTTATAGGTATAATTGGATTTTGTTCTTAAAACGAGCAAAGAATATTCGTAAAAATTTTAAGAGACATGTTTCTCAAAGAGAAGATGACTTTGTGTTGTTTTGCCCATTGAGTGCTTTAAGAATTATGGTCAATGCGCTTGATCACCATTATCGATAGGAATCTCCTAAACGCTATGATGAGACAGTCAGACACAATAAATTAACTTGTAAAAAGTAATTTTTTTCTAAAAAGATGATTACATAAAGTTCATTATAATTTTGAATGTCTTAGATTTTCGGGAAAGAGGATCTTTCAAAGAACTCCTTTCCGATGCTCCTATTCTTGTGATTCCCGAAGGGAACCAAGACTTCACTATTTGTACCGATGCTAGTTGTATTGGTTTGGGTGTTGTTCTCATGTAAAAAGGGAACGCGTTATTGTTAGGAACTGGAGGTAGTGGTTTTGATGACAACAACCTTTGTAACTTATTTTATTATAACTTATATACTAACACTATTGTCTAGATATATATATATATATATATATATATGAATGTTATTATTCAGGATATATATAAGGCAGGTACTGATTATTGAAGACTGTACAGTATAAAGATCAAGGATGAAGAAATCAAGTTTGAAGACTCATGAGTATCAAGATCAAGATTACAAGATACGTGTCTAGTTTATTGTTAAAACTTCATAATAGCACGGAAATGTTCATTCCATATTTCATTTGGGATGGAACCCATTTCTACTTTCTTAGTGGCTTACAAACCTACGACAAGTAGCTTACAAACCTACGACAAGTGGCTTACAAACCCACGAACATCCTGGTTTTGTACAAGTTCTTGAGTCCTGATGTGATGAGATATTCTACAGGAAGAAGCTTGCAAAACTACTTCAAAATGGTTTTTCAAAATGATTTTCAAAACTGCTTTTCAAAATGTTTTAGCCTTAAAATATTCTTTGTCTTTATTTTTAAATAAACTTTTTTTTAAACTTCGTTTGTTTTTAAAACTATCTTCTGATTTTTAAATATTCTTTTATAATATATATATACTTGAGATTTAAAATCAAATTTATATATACATTCTAAAAATATATTTTTCTACTCTTCTTTATTTTAAAACATAGGAAAATTAGTTTATTTTACTCCAAAATCATTTCATCTTGTTTTCCGTTCAATACCTTTTTCAAAACAAATTTTACATTATTTTTAACTAGGGTAAGTCGACATCATAGGATGCCCCATGTCGACATGGTGGCCGTTAAATTCAAAAGTTTCAATTTTCAAAAGAAGTGTCTATTCGTTTAAATCTCTTCACGAATGGTTATGACCGTTACTGGTCTATAAATAGCCTTCACAAACGAATTTTTTAACTAACTATTTTCATATTTTCTTCACTCCTTCTTCTCCACAAATCCATATTCTAAAATTTTCATATTTTTAAGATCGTGCCGAAATTCTGCCGAATTCTCAAGTGAATCAAATTAGAATCTCATTCTTGTTTGGTTCTCTACCCTCTCTCGAAGATCAAAGTGCTATTCAGAGTTATAGGATCAATTTGTAATCAAAAGTTTATCGAGTCTCTCTATAAGGTGTGGTTGTGCCTGGATATCAATTGGGTAATCTTGTGGCTCGTAAATCAAGAGAGTTTGCCCCGGACTCGTGAAACAGGAGGGTACCTCAAGGCCTTTAGAAGTTGAGGATTGTAATCTTGACTTTGGTATAATAAAAATCTGTATGAGGTGTTCTGCCTTGGTACAGGACTGGATGTAGGGTAACTCCGAACCAGTATAAAATCCGGTGTTTTCTTTCCTTTTACTGCTTTTTATGTACTTTTTGCATCTGTGTTTGATTCCGTGATTGTTCTGTGATTAAGTTCTGCATTTGTTTGTGTCATAATTTTAATTTAGTCTGTATAAGTCTTAGAATCCATTAAACACTATTCACCCCCCCCCTCTAGTGTTAAATTAGCCTTAAGATCTTTAATCTGCACTCCCTTTCAATTGGTATCAAAGCATAGGTTTTCATAGTTTTCATAATCTGAAACTTGAAAAGTTGAAAATGGCATTTTTAGAAAATTTTGTTAATACTAGTTTGAATTTATGCATTTCATCAAATTATCAGAAGTCTGCATATAGTTTTTATGAAAACTCAAGTTATCTACCGAATTGGTTTGTTATGCAGGAACAGACATGTTACATGGCTTTTGAAGAATCAACAACCAATGGACAAACTGTGCAAATTGAGAAAGATAAATGGATACTTGATAGTGGTTGTTCAAGGCATATGACTGGAAATCCCGAGATACTCAATGACATTATATATCGAGATGTTGGATTGGTCAACTTTGGAGACAACTCAAAAGGATATGTGATTGGCATCGGCAATGTCGGTAATTCTAAAACTCCTCTTATTTCTGATATTTTGCTAGTTAGGAATTTAAAATATAATCTGCTTAGTATAAGTCAACTATGTGATAAAGATTTTAAAATTAAATTTAGAAAAGATAAGTGTCACATCGAAGATAATAAGTCAAATATTATCTTTGAAGGAATTAGGAAGAAAAACATTTACATCCTTAGTATGAAAATTTCAAATGATAACTTATGTCTTTTGGCTAATACAAGTGACCCTTGGATTTGGCATAAAATATTTGGTCATTTAAATTTCAAACTATTATCTAGGTTATCAAAACTTGACTTAGTTAGAGTTCTTCCCAAGTTAAACTTTAAAGAAGATAGTATATGTGATGCTTGCCAATTAGGAAAACTTAAGAAAAGTTCATTTAAATTAAAAGATATGATTTCTACTTCTAAACCTCTAGAATTACTTCATTTAGATTTATTTGGTCCATCTCAAGTTCAATCAATTAATCACAATAAATATGTTTTTGTAATTGTGGATGATTATTCTATATATACTTGGACAATTTTTCTTAAACTTAAAAGTGATGCTTTTGAATTATTTAAGAATTTTGCTAAAAGAATTCAAAATCAATTTTCTTTAAAAATAAAAACTATTCGTAGTGATCACGGTGGAGAATTTGAAAATGAAAATTTTGAGAATTTTTGTAATAAAAAAGGATCATTTCTCTTTTCTAAGAACTCCACAACAAAACAGAGTGGTAGAACGTAAGAATAGAATGATTCAAGAGTGTGCTAGAACTATACTTTCTGATAGTAACTTACCTTAAAACTTTTGGGCTGAAGCATCGCTACAGGTTGTTATATATTAAATAGGATTTTAATTAGACCATTAACTAATAAAACACCATATGAATTACTTTACAATAAGAAACCCATAGTAGCTTATTTTAAAGTTTTTGGTAGTAAGTGTTTTATTCTTAATACAAAAGGTAATTTAGATAAATTTGAACCTAAATCCGACAAAGGTATCTTTATCGGATATTCTAATAGAAGTAAAGATTTTAGAGTTTATAATTTAAGAACTAACACTATTGAAGAAACAATGCATGTATCTTTTGATGAAAATTTTAAAGATATTGTACAAATAGAAGATGAAGAAGATTTTGTAACTTTAAATAATGAACCTAATGAAACTAATTGTGAAATCATTCAACCTAATAAAAGAATTAGACTATTAAAGGATCATCCTGTAGAAAATATACTAGGAAATATTGAATCTATAGTTAAAACATGAAATCAACTAAATAGTATGAGTAATGTAGCTTTTATATCAACTATTGAACCTAAAAATCCAAAGGAAGCATCGTCTGATGATTCATGTATTCTTGCTATGCAAGAAGAATTGAATCAGTTCACCAGAAATGATGTTTGGGAACTTGTTCCTAGACCTGAGGATAAAAGTATAATTGGAACAAAATGGGTTTATAAAAATAAAATGAATGAACTTGATGAGGTCGTGAGAAATAAAGCTCGTTTAGTCGCGCAAGGTTATTGTCAAGAAGAATGAATTGATTATGACGAAACCTTTGCACCTGTAGCAAGACTAGAAGCTATCAGGATTCTACTTGCTTTCGCAAATTACAATAATTTCAAGTTATATCAAATGGATGTTAAAAGTGCTTTTCTAAATGGTTTTGTAAAAGAAGATGTTTATGTTGAACAACCTCCACATTTTGAAAATAATGAATTTCCAAATCATGTATATAAATTAAAGAAAGCATTATATGGTCTGAAACAAGCTCCTAGAGCCTGGTATGAAAGACTGAGATCTTATTTGCTACAATCTGGTTTTGAAATTGGTAAAATAGATACAACTCTTTTTATTAAAAGAAACAAAAATGATATTCAATTAGTACAAGCATATGTAAATGATATAATATTTGGGTCAACTAATAACATAATGAATAAATAATTTTCAGATATAATGACTAAAGAATTTGAAATGAGTCCTATGGGAGAACTAAGCTTCTTCTTAGGACTTCAAATCAAACAATTAGATAAAGGAATTTTCATTAGTCAAGAAAAAAATGCTAAGGATTTAATTAATAAATTTGGATTGACCACTTCTAGTGGGAAACCAACTTCAATGACAACTAATGTAGCTTTAAGTAAAGAAGATAAATCAAAAGAGGTTGATCAAAAATTATATAGGGGAATGATTAGTTCACTGCTTTATATAACAGCAAGTCATCCTGACATCATGCATAGTGTTTGTCTCTATGCAAGATACCAATCTCAACCTAAAGAAACTCACTTAAATGCTGTTAAAAGAATTTTAAGATATGTAAAACATACTTTAGATTATGGTTTATTTTACCCTAAAAATGATGTATTTGATTTAATTTCATATTGTGATGCTGATTACGCTGGTTTTAAATCAGACCGAAAAAGTACAAGTGGAACTTGTCACTTTCTAGGACATTCTTTGGTTTCCTGGTTTAGTAAGAAGCAAAACACTGTATCCTTGTCAACAACTGAAGTAGAATATATATTTGCTGCTTTGGCTTGTTCTCAAGTTATATATATGCAACAAACTTTAAAACATTTTGGATTAACTATAACTAAATCACCAATTTATTGTGATAATACTAGTGCAATAAACTTATCTAAAAATCCAACTCATCATGCTAGAACAAAACATATTGATATTAGACATCATTTTCTTAGAGATAATATAAGTAAAGAAGTCATAACTCTTGAATATATTAATACTGAAAAACAAATTGCTGATATATTAACCAAACCATTAAATGAAAAGAACTTTACTAAATTTAGAAGAGAATTAGGTATATGTTCATTAACTGAAATATAAATTATAATACAAGTATTGTTAATAATTAATATAAATAAAAATTTCTCAAAAATTGAACTGGGCATGTCGACATGACCCATCCCCCTATGTCGACATACAGGCCGAGATTTTCAAATTTAAATTTCCCTCTAAAATTAGTTATTTGGTTATATATTTATATATTTCGACTTTTACTCCTTTCCTCTGTTCTATTCTTTGTAATAAACTTCTAAAACAGTAAATTAATGGCTTCCTCTTCTAATAATGAACCTTCTTCACCCACTTCTCCTCATTCTGGCCCTTTTCAACGTTCCAACACGTACGAGTCATCAAATTACAAGAGAAGATGGAATATTTGCTCCAAATGATGACGGAAATTCAAGTGAGTCAACTGCGAATGGCTAGAGAACAAGATAGGCAAGGAAGAATTCTTAAGAATTTACAAATATTCCTTATGGAGAACCATGTCAATCCCATTATCATCGAAGAATCATCACAAGCCATGGATTCTGAAGAAGAAGAAGAGCCTATGGAAGAACCACAAGAGGATCAAGAAGAAGAACATCCTCTGCCGAATCCGGATGTTCATATAGACGAAGACGATGGCGTGATTTGCGTTGGAGAGGTCCTTTTTGACGCTAATGGGAACTTGGTCGAACAACGTGGAAACTTTTGTCTCCACTATCCAAATTGTTCGGTCCATAAATCACCAATAGTTAAGGTTCCTCGTTAAGTGTTTTTCGTTTTTCATTTTTCTCTTTCTTAATTGTATATTAGTTTGTTAATTTGTATATAAAGTGTTATCTTAATTAATGTTCTTCTAAAAACAATCTTTGGTGTATAAAATCTTGAATTCCATTTAACTTAGGATGCTATATTTAACTCATACATAGTTATTATTCTTATGTCATATGTTTGTTTATCTCATTTTCTATTAAGTTCAAGGTTTATAGGTTATTGTTTTATTGATGACAAAAGGGGGAGAAGTTATATAAAATAGTAGGCTTGGAGTAAGGGGGAGTTGTTGGTGTAAGGGGGAGTTATGGTATGATCGAAGTGGTAAGTATATTTTATAAGGTTGTCATCATCAAAAAGGGGGAGATTGTTAGGAACTGGAGGTAGTGGTTTTGATGACAACAACCTTTGTAACTTATTTTATTATAACTTATATACTAACACTATTGTTTAGATATATATATGAATGTTATTATGCAGGATATATATAAGGTAGGTACTGATTATTGAAGACTGTACAGTATAAAGATCAAGGATGAAGAAATCAAGTTTGAAGACTCATGAGTATCAAGATCAAGATTTCAAGATAGGTGTCTAGTTTATTGTTAAAACTTCATAATAGCACGGAAATCTTCATTCCATATTTCATTTGGGATGGAACCCATTTCTACCTACTTAGTGGCTTACAAACCCACGACAAGTAGCTTACAAACCCACGACAAGTAGCTTACAAACCTACGACAAGTGGCTTACAAACCCACGAATATTTTGGTTTTGTACAAGTTCTCGAGTCCTGATGTGATGAGATATTCTGCAGGAAGAAGCTTGCAAAACCACTTCAAAATGGTTTTTCAAAACTGCTTTTCAAAATGTTTTAGCCTTAAAATATTCTTTGTCTTTGTTTTTAAATAAACTTTTGTTTTAAACTTCGTTTGTTTTTAAAACTATCTTCTGATTTTTAAATATTCTTTTATAATATATATATACTTGAGATTTAAAATCAAATTTATATATACATTCTAAAAATATATTTTTCTACTCTTCTTTATTTTAAAACATAGGAAAATTAGTTTATTTTACTCCAGAATCATTTCATCTTGTTTTCCGTTCAATACCTTTTTCAAAACAAATTTTACATTATTTTTAACTAGGGTATGTCGACATCATAGGATGCCCCATGTCGACATGGTGGCCGTTAAATTCAAAAGTTTCAATTTTCAAAAGAAGTGTCTATTCGTTTAAATCTCTTCACGAATGGTTATGACCGTTACTGGTCTATAAATAGCCTTCACAAACGAATTTTTTAACTAACTATTTTCATATTTTCTTCACTCCTTCTTCTCCACAAATCCATATTCTAAAATTTTCATATTTTTAAGATCGTGCCGAAATTCTGCCGAATTCTCAAGTGAATCAAATTAGAATCTCATTCTTGTTTGGTTCTCTACCCTCTCTCGAAGATCAAAGTGCTATTCAGAGTTATAGGATCAATTTGTAATCAAAAGTTTATCGAGTCTCTCTATAAGGTGTGTTTGTGCCTGGATATCAATTGGGTAATCTTGTGGCCCGTAAATCAAGAGAGTTTGCCCCGGACTCGTGAAATAGGAGGGTACCTCAAGGCCTTTAGAAACTGAGGATTGTAATCTCGACTTTGGTATAATAAAAATCTATATGAGGTGTTCTGCCTTGGTACAGGACTAGATGTAGGGTAACTCCTAACCAGTATAAAATCTGGTGTGTTCTTTCCTTTTACTGCTTTTTATTTACTTTCTGCATCTGTGTTTGATTATGTGATTGTTCTGTGATTAAGTTCTGCATTTGTTTGTGTCATAATTTTAATTTGGTCCATATAAGTCTTATAATCCATTAAACACTATTAACCCCCCTCTAGTGTTAAATTAGCCTTAAGATCCTTAATCCGCACTCCCTTTCAGTTATCACTTATATTTCTATACAATTAAAGCCTGCCGAGACTAGATATGCCACTCATGATTTAGAGCTCGCAGCTATTGTTTTCGCCCTTAGAATTTGGCGTCATTAACTTTTGGGAGAGAAATTTGTTCTCTACACTGATCATAAATCTTTGAAGTATTTAATTTCTCAAAAGGAACTTAATTTGCATCAACAACATTGGCTCGATTTCCTTGCATCTTATGATCTTGATATTCTCTATACTCCCGTAAAGGGAAATCGTGTTGTCGATGCCCTTAGTCGTAAGCAACAAGCGGTTGTTTCCATGATGATATCCGAATGGAATGATCTCGAGACTTTATCCACTTGTGATATTCGAGATCGTGAATCCAATTCATGTTTATCTCTTGTTTTATGTAGCCTTGAGGCTCATCCTTCTATTTTAGCACCGCTTATCGTCCTCAATCCGATGGACAAATAGAGCATGTAATTCAAACTCTTGAAGATCTCCTTCGTGTTGGCTTGAAGTCGGTGAGAAGCTAGTTTTAGGTCCATATTTTATTCGTGCTTCACCTATGAAGGGTGTTGTGCGTTTCAGTCGATCGGGAAAGTTAACACCTCGATATATTGGTCCATTTCCCATCACCGAACGCATTGGTTCCATGGCTTATCGCCTTTTATTACCGGCTCAATTTTCTGCTATTCATGACGTGTTCCACGTTTCTCAACTACGGAAATTCCTTAGGGACGTCGATTCTATTCTTGAACCCGGTGTTATTGAAGAAATTGAGGTTTCACCTAATTTGACTTAAGAACAACATCTTATTCGTATCATTGCTTCGGAGGTTAAACGCCTTCGAAATAAAGATGTTCCACTTGGGAATCTAGAGAATTCATCGAGCGAACACATCCGAACTTACTCTCTCGTGCTCCTTAAAGTGAACTTCTCATTTCAAAGTTTCTTCTTTTGTGTTGTTATGCCTTAAAGTGGTTGTTACTCTTTATTTTCTTCTTAAGTATTGCGAGGACGCAATTTCTTTAAGGAGGGGAGTCTGTAACCACCCGCATATTTTACGATTGTATATTTAAATGTTTTATTTAAATATAGCATCGTTAATCGGATTAAAGTCCAAAATGTTACTTTTTATAAACAGTCGAATTGGGACTCGAGACCAGTTCCATTGAGTCCAAAATGGTGTTTACAACTTTTTTGAGTATAAACATCGATATGTTTAGAGTTGATTAGAATTTTGATGTTTTCATTTGGGGCTTTGGGTTTGGGTTTTAGCCTACTAACCCAATAAGAGAACCCAACTCCTTTATCAAACACTCTAACTCAACTGCTCTTCATTCATTTCATTCCGCATTTCTTAACACTCTCTACTAAAGTAAAAATGGGGGAAAGAAGAGGAAATTAAAATTCCTAAACCCTAGTTTTGATTAGGAAACTCAAATTCAAGTCCAAAATCAAAGAGAAGCTTAGGTAAGCATCCACTTCATATTCTCCATCTCAATCTCTCTTCAATTTTCAGAAATTCCTATAACCTAATTTAGGGAAAAAATCACCTTTGATAATAGATTGACGATTCTAGAGGTGTATTGAAGAGGAATTGGTCTTGCCTTGTTTTAAAGCTTCTCATTCGTTGTTTTTGGGTTTAAAGGTGAGTTTTTGAACTCACATCTACGTCTATAACTCTCATTGCTGTTAGGTATGAATTCCTAACATTTATTCATGTTCATTTGCTTTTGAGTTGAATTGATTTGGTGAATTTTCCAATTTTTGGTTTTGAAGTCCAATTTTATGAAAATCCTACTATGGATGTTTGGACATGAGATTTGGGGTCTATCGAAGAGCCTATAAGGCTGGGTTGTCGCTTGGCATAAATCCATAGTCTTCGTTGCTCGTCCGATCGCTCCCGATTCGTTTTGGCCATCATGGCCTAGGCAAACTGTTGCCCAGGCCAGGTGACCAGAAGTCTGGTTATCAAGTCCAGACGTCTAGTTATAGACCTGGAGGAAAAAAAATAAGAACGTGGAAAATAAAATGGCAGAAATCAATTCCAGACGTCTGATTTATAGGTTCAGACGTCTGGATAGGTCTCAGACGTCTGCTTTGGTCTCAGACGTCTAGGGTTTTTATGGATTATTTCCAGAACCCAAATCCAGACGTCTAGATTAAACCCCAGACGTCTAGAACTGTGCATTTTGCCTATTTGCCTAAGTTTTTGAGTGGATTTCCTATTTTAATCGATTTTTGTTGATCCAGATAGTTGTTATCACTTATTATCGACTTTGATGACTTCTTTCTTTGGATTTTGGCAATATCCATTTGATGGATTTGATATCGATTTCTATGGTTTTGATTCACGTCTTTGAATGTGAATTTTTGGTGATTGATTGTTTCTACAATCATTCTGTGATTTGTCACTTTAAAATACAAAGGTTTCTATACTAGTAGTAAATACTCAAACACATTCACAAAAACGATTTCAACACTACTTTTAAATACAAAGTTCGTTTTTAAAACCGTTTTCCAATCTATTAGTATATACAAACCTTTACCTCATTTGTAACGACCCCGGATTTTATATAAATTTAAATTGATAATTAATTGAATTTTTAAAGACAATTTGTAAAATTTATCGATTAAAGTGATGCGAGTTTCCCCGAATTAAAATAAATTTTGTATAAATCATTTATAATTTAAAAATATTGTAGATATTGTATATATGTGAATATATATGTATTTGAGCATATATGAGTCAACTTGAAATTATAAATATATGTATATAGTAAACAAATAAATGAATTAAACAATCTATATTAAATATAGAAATTCATTATAAATTATAAAATAAATAAAATAAAATAAATACCTTAGATAAATTGTAACAACGTATTTAAATATGAAAATGAATATATGTATACACTAGAAAAAAAAATGAAACAAATACATATTCATAAACAGGAATGTATACTTGAACAAGAAAGAAAAGAAAATGTGTATGCAAACAAAGGAAAAGAATGTAGCCTGTAAGTAGAAATGCAAGTATATATTCAAACATACAAACGAATGAAAAGGGAAAATATGTTCAAGTATCAAACAAAACAAGAAAACATATAAAAACATAAAGTCCATTAACATTTAAAGCTTTCATCTCAACAAATAAACAAAGTCAATTCAAGAACACTTCAGCCTCCTTATGCCAAGAAAATATCTTTGATATTGTACAAAACAATATAATCATTTGTACAAGAGTATAATTTCACCTGTACAAGATAATATCAACTTGTAGCTTCTTTCCAAACTTCAAACTTTAACAACAAAACAAATCAAAGAAAAACCAGAGGATCAAAAGAAAGATTCAACTTGCAATTTCAAAACCTGGTTCAAAGAATAAGCTCTGTCTTCCTTTGGAAAATAGGTGAGTAAACAAATTTTTTAAGACTTAAGTCTAATTAAATCTATGCGTAAAGTTCATTGATAATAATATGCTTGTATATGTATTTAGTTTACATTGCTCTGTGTTTGTATATGAGTGTTCTGTGATTTTTATTTGTCTTCTCTGTTTTTAGTTTCAGGATTGAATAGCTAATCAAAATACAAAATATCTTCATCCAATCATTTATAGGTTTACAGTCTAAAACAAAATAAGTTGTTCAAATACAGATCAAGTTATAAAATTTTGTTTTAGACAGGTTGGTGAAATATATCAACTTGGAAATTTAATTTACAGAGCAACAGGTAATCCTATGTTGAATTCGAGTTTTGTAAATTGCTAATTCAATCATATCACTTGAATCAACATTCAAGAATAAGATTTTTAAAATAAAAACTATAATTTTTAGAAGTATAGATAGAGAGCAGTTTTGAGTTGAACAGAAAATGGTTTTCGACCAATTTCAGATGGTCGGAGGCTCTTCCTAGGTCGGGGTTTGGGCTGAAGCTAGATGAGTGATCGAGGAAGTCGAGAAAAATAGTGGTGGTGGTGCACGGTGGTTGTGGCGTCGGCGATGGGGTATTTAGTTTTTAAACCCTAGTTTTGGGCAGTGGTCAGAAATTTGATTGAGTTGGTCTCGTTCGTGCATCGAGTGCACCAGAATTCAGGGAGGTGGAAGCTCGGGGGTTGTCGAAGGTGTGGCTGGAGCCGCTGGCACTCCGGTGGTCTGTGACGCGATGGCGAGGTGTTTTCGTTCAATGGGTTCGAGTTTCAGTTTCGAACGAAAGGCCAGATTTTGATTTACGGGGAAATTCGTGGTTCTGGGTGATCGTTCGTGACGAGATGGTAGTCGTCGATGTGTGGGTGGTATTGGTGATGGTCGGAGGGCGTTGGATCAACGGTGCACATGCACGCGTGTATTTGTGTGTCTGAGTTTCGTTCGAGTTGGGGAAGATGAAGTGTTTTCAGGGGATAACTCGAGTAACCTCAACATCGGCTCGAGTGTATTATCGGGTTGAAGGCAAGAGAGTGTTTGAACAGAGTTTTAAAGATTTTTATCTAAACAAGTTTTTGGAAAAAAAATTATACATAAGGTGGCTCGGGAAAAACATGTAGTGGACTCGAAGCAGGGGTTAGTTTGACTCGGGTAGTTTCGTGTGGGCTCGGGTTGTTGGGGTACTGCAGGTTTTTGAGGAAAAATATATGTATAGATTTTAAAGCTTTAAGAAAATGATTTTCCAAGGATTTATAAATAAGGATTTAAATGATAAATAAAGATAATGGTTTATTTTTGATTAAATTAGGGTCTTGATAAGTTCAAAAGATTCTTCATTAATTAAGTATGGGGTAATTAATTAATGTACTAAGTCGAAAGTTAATTCATTTATTTAAATTGATTTATCAAGTGATTAAAGTATAATTTCTCAATAAAAATTAATTAGTAATTATAAAATATAGGTGATTAAGAATAATCACATATTATAATAAATTAAAGGTAGTTAATTAATTAAGAATAATTAACTAAGGTGATTGATTGATTAATTTATATCAATTGATTTGTAATTAATTAATCAGGATTTGATAATTAATTCATAAGTAATTAAATTAATTGAAAATTTAATTGAATTAATTTAGGATTAAATAAGTAAGTAATCCTGCTTATAAATGTTTGTTAATTGCTTGAATTGCTTTGAATTGATTTTCTATCTGATCTGTGATATTTTGATTTGCGATTGAGCTATGGAATGTAATTAATTATCTATGATGTGATTCATTATCTGCGATGAATTCATCTTATTTATCTATGACCTATAAATAAAGATAAGCGTTATAGATTATACCGCTTATCGATATATCTGTGTTTGGATTATAATGATTGATGATGTGTTGCACTACTGTGTGAAACCCCTGGACCACACCATACACACACAATTATGGATTTCACGTGGAAATGGGTTAAGTCACAGATGATTTAAATTTAATATTTTTGAAATTTAAATTGATTTTGGAAATGGATTTGGGTTAAATGTTAAAGCTTTTGAAATGGGGTTTTTAAGATAAATGTTATTTTGAATAACTTGGTAAGTTTTCTAATTTAAATAATTTAATTTGAATTTTGAATTCCAAATTTGGAATTGAATTCAATGATTGGTAATTTTGGTTAAGATGTTATAAATGTGTTTAAACCATTTTGAAAGTATTGTTAGAGAATTTGAATTTAACCCAAGAACTTTAACTCGTATAAATGAATCAGATTTTTTGAAATGGAAACTATTTGTTTTTAATTGATAAAAGCTTTCATGTAAAAAAATGAAATTCCAATTTAAGTTAAAGGAATTTCAAGTTTGAATTGAAAATGGTTTTTCTAGTTATGAGTGAATTCTTTTTGAAAGCTATGAATTAAATCTGTTTATTTTTAACAGATTTAAAATGATGATTTGTTTAAACCATTTGAAATGGAATTGTTTTGAAAGCTATAAGTTAAATCTTTGTTTTAAAGATTTAATGAGTTAATCCAATTGAAATGGGAATTAATTTGGAAAATCTGTGAATGAATCTTTTGTTTAAAAGATTAAAGTGTGGAAATTGTTTAAACCGTTGAAGGTTGTTAAAATGAATCTTTTTGTTTAAAGTTTTGAAAATGGTAATTTTTTAAACCATTTGAAAAGAAAGTTTGGGTTTAAGTTGTGACTTAACTGAAATTCCATTATCTATATGTTTTTAAATATTGCGCTCATTAGTCGGTTTAGCCGGGAGAGGACCTTTGTGTCACATAACCCATTTCGAATAATGATACGTCGTATATGGACAACATTTGAAGACCGGTGTTGAAGACCGGGTATTTGCGAGAATGATAGGATAACCTATCGATTGTCTCTGCACTGAGTTGCTCTGGTATAGAGATTCCCTAAGTGATGGAAAATCCGATCGGGATTGTGAATACTCGGATTGCAAGGGCTTCTTAGGAAGTGCCTTCGGTTCTGTTCGAACCCGGAACAGACTTGTATGGTTACATGTCTGACATTACATTTTAAGATATAAAGCAGATTTCTTTCAAATACATTTCTGTTGGTGGCGGAGAATTTATTCTCTTAGCTTAACACCCTTCTCTGAGACATACGAGCTCAGAGGTTATGTAGTTGAAGGTTATCAGCGATATACTCCCAATTTGGTAATGTGGCATGCTGAGTGTTGCTATGTGTTGATCATTTATTGATCATTTGTGATCAAAGCATGGCTTTGTGGAAAAAGCGTAGCTTTGTGGACGAGACCTCGTCGGACCTCACAGACCGGAAATGGTCGAAACAGGAATGATGCGACAAGGTTATAAGAGTCGCGCCCTTTAGGGTATGTCATTTCCTTCTGGAAAATGGTGGTATCATGGTATGGAGCCCGGATACTTACTCATGTGGACACACTTTATTTATTACTGTGTGATGTTGGTTACCGAGGCCTCGGATAAAGGTCCCAAAGGACCGGGGAATGGCATATTCGTGTAGTAGTTACCTATTTCCAGAGGTAACCCGGCCTTGTGTTGGCAGAGAGCCAGGTTGGTTTCTCGGGACGTCCCGCCAGAGGCGATCTCATGTGGCAGTAGGAAGTTCCTTCGCCTGACCATTTGTTGGAAATCCAATTTCCAATACGAACCTTGTACGGTATTAGTTGTAGAACCTGCTATTTAACATAGCAGCTATAGTAGGCATAATATAATGGTACCTATGCTGGCTAAGATTAATATTGTATTTTGAAAGAATTTTCTACACTATGCACTAATGATAATATCAAAATGATTTGTTTTGCGTGGTAAGCATGTTTGACTATCATAAGAAGAAATCTCCTCCAATTCTGCGTTTGCATTGTGTGTGTGGCGGGAGGTCTTATGGTAGTTTCATTTTCTAAAAGCATTGCGGGTTTCAATGTTTAAAATTCTTTTATTGTTTGTTTTAAAGATAAACTGTTTTTGTTGCTCACACCAGTCCCATGACTGACTCGGAGTTTATTGTTCCCTTCCTAAACTCTGGGTGCTCATAATTTTCCACACGGGCAGTCTAGAGTTGGGTTTCTTTTTCAGATAATCAGGTTCAGTTGACATTAGAGCTAGTTCAGTTTTGGAGATCACGACTGACATTGCTTACCTTTGTCTCATGTGATGATGGTTCGAGCTTGATATTAGAGTGGTTGGACTCAACCTCTCTGATGGATCATTTGGAGTTATCACTTCTGTTATTTCCGTTGTATCATTATTTATCTCTGATATTGTTGTATCATATTGATATCATACTGGATATTGTATTCATTGGAGTTGTATATGATATCATCTTTCTTTATTTCCGCTGTGTTATTATACTTAATGGTGTTATAAGCTCCGGTGAGCCAGATTCGGCGTTTGAATCTGCGGCATCTTGAGTACAAGTGAAGTACGGGTGCCGATTTTCGAAGGCTGAATTTTGGATCGCTACATCATTCGTATGAGAAATCTAATTAAACGGCTTAGCAAAACAAGTGGAATGAAACGCTTGCGTTTACTTTGTCGGTTAATTCTTAGACTTGTTCGATCGAACTCTCGTGACAATTTTCGAGGGGAAATCTACAATTTGTTCGTAAATATTTAAGTTAAGCTAGTGGTTATGGGACATGAAGCTAAACTCATTTATTTACTAGCTTGGTGTAATTTACACTTATCGATCAATGATGATCCTTTGGTGATTTAGACTAGGGATGTGGGATGTCTCTTTGTCCGCGTGGGGAACTGTACCACGTTCTACAGAGCTTCGGCTCACTTTTATAGGCTAGCGGCCCATGGTCTTTGGACCGTTCGTGGAGCAATCGGCTCGATAAGTCGGTGCATGGGGCATATCTTTTGAGGTGCGTCGATGTTCGACTAGGCATGGGGCGTTTCTTTTGAGGTGCGTCGATGTTCGACTAGGCATGGGACGTATCTTTTGAGGTGCATCGATGTTCGACTAGGCATGGGGCGTATCTTTTTAGGTGCGTCGATGTTCGACTAGGCATGGGGCATATCTTTTTAGGTGCGTCGATGTTCAGTTCATGGGATAGCGACCCATTTGTGATACACGTGTTGGTGAGTTTTCATGCTCCCGTTTATGATAGGCCTTCCTATTTTTGTGATTTCTGGATTTCTAGTTGATGATTTCTAGAATTTGTGTTTCACCGATTTTTACGATTGGCATTGATATGTTTTGTTAATATTTTTGTTTTGGTGAATAATTTAAAGAATATGACATTCTTTTTGGAGTTTGAGAATATTTGAGATATTGTATGATTTTTGTTGTTATCTGATGTATACTTGTCACGGTATGGAATTATTGTTATCATACGTTTTTGTGATATCTCTTATCCTATCACATTTTATCTGATATTTATAGCTAGACTGATCCGATTATTATTTTCTTCTGAAATAATACTCGGGTCAGACCGAGGTATTTCAGGTGCTTCTGCTTGACTTCTTATTTGGGACCATCATCTGATTTTTGGCTAACTACTTTAGATTAGTAGTTTTTGCTCTTATACATTTGAGTTGGAGACTCCTTGATATATACATATTCTTTTGTCAGCACTTGTACCTATTCTTTTGTTGTGTAGTGGATCTTGTATGACCACTACTTTGATGTACACTTTTATGTGTTATATTCATATCTGTTTCCGCCTTTGTGATATGAATATATGTGACTGATTTGTGTTATGCTTATTTCTATATTTGTTTCCGAATCCCATATAGCCACCGTGTAGTAGCTTTGAGTTTGGATTTGATATGTCGGATTTCCTCTTTAAAAGAAATTGTCATACTATCTGATATATCGGTACTCGCACAAAGCAATTACACAGATGGTCGCTCCTCAACAGCCTTATTCTTCGTGCTAGTCGATGGCATTACCCCGTAGTGTCCTTGGCTAGTGTGAGTATAGAGGTGGGGCGTCACACAACTCCTCCTAAAGTTGGGTCTACCACTGCTTAAGCTTCAACTTCCATGCCTTCTAAGCCTAGGCGTTTGATTACCATCGAATTACGAATGATCATTCCAGTAGAACCAATTCAAGCAGCCTCCTCCTTTAAATGAGTACATTAGCTTAAGAGTTACGGACGATCCGCCTAAACATGTGTCGACGATTTTTACTCCCAAAATTATTTAGACCATCTACCAACAACATGAGTTTCTCGAAGGCAATGTCTTGCTTCCTACTCAGGGCTAGCGAGTGCACAATCCTTCGATGGGTTATACGGCTTCCAACAAATACATCTTCTTGGGCGGCGTTGTACCACCCTTTAATCCATTCATGAGCATAATTCTCCAATAGCTCAGGTTAGCTCTGTTCCAAGTTCATCCCAATGGATATGCACTACTAATCTCCCTGTACGTGCTATTTATGAACCAATTTTAATGACCATCAAACATCGGAGAGTTAAATCACATCCTGAGTTTCAAACATTAGTGTGATTCGTCGCCCTACATGATCATCAAGGCCTGGTGCCATTGCAAGATCATTGAAGAGCTCCATAATAAATGTTCATACTTTGAGAATAAATACTTCTTCGTTCGATGCCCGTGCGACTTCAACTTGCCTTAGCTTTCCGGTAGTAAGATCATTTTCTCTTCACTCTTCCCGCACTTGGATTACTTCCATCTAAGCGTTTACTTATTATCCAATTCCTTCATAGATGTTCCCAATCGAGACACAACTGATGAGCATGCTGAAACTCTAAAAGCTCTTAATAGAGTTAGCTTCTTATCTTCTAACGAATGAGAACCTTTGTCGGTGCAACTTCACCATTGCTGCAACCACTCTAAAAGAAGACTTACGATAGTCTGTTAGAGGGGTATAAGAATGACTTAGAGAAAATTAAAAAAGAAAAGGAAGCGTCCCTACAAGTGGAGTTGAAAGTTAAGGATCTGATGGAGGAAATGAGAAGAGCTCATACCAATGCAAAAATCATGATTAAAGATTTGCTAGAGATTTCCCATAAGAACAATGTTTCTTTAAAGACAGCTCGCTGAAAAGGACTTAGGCCTCACCATGAAGGATGAAACTATCAGGTCCAAGGATAAAACTATCGAAGATTAGGCGAATGAATTCCAAAAGCTCATAACTGAAAAGGGCAAGCTTGAAAGCAACCTGCTATTAGCAAAGGCCGAGAAGCTAGATATTGAAGTTGACTATAATCTTGCCTCGCATGATCTAAAAGAGCTCAAAGAGCGAGAGGAACTGAATACAACTCTTCAACTGTTCTTTGCCAACTTTATTCAACACAAGAACCTGAAGTTGCTGGGAAGTACATATGTTGTTACTATTGTCGATGCCTAGGAGGAAGTGTTGCGTCGTGTAGAGGCGACTAGTGAAGGCCTTACCGAAGACGAGTTGATGGCCAAGTACCTCGACGCTAATGATATCACAAAACTTGAAGAGGGAAGGCTATCCTGGCTGTGAAAGATGCTACCACTAAAGCTGTTGTCGAAACTCATGCTGAACCAAGCGCATCGGGTCAGGCAGAATTATCAACTCCCAAATCTCAAGAGTTTACAATGGAAATTCCTAGCATAAATGGGGCCAGCTCCGAGTCCACCCAAGTTATTCCAGCTTCCGCAATAATCACTCGTGCTAAACCTTATGTTCTCTACTTCGTTGATCCATCAAGTTCAACATTCACTCGAAGAAGGGAAATCTCTAAATCTCCTATTCTGCAATCGAGTCCAGGAGAAGGTATATCCCTTGTTTATCCGGTATTTCAAGTCCTTCGGTTCTCACCTGAAACTTTAACTAACATCTGCTTCTCCGTTTGTGAAGTTATAGATTTCCTTCTCTTCCACCTCCTCTATCGCCAAATACTCAAGGCATGGGCACTACTACCATCACCATCGAGTCAACTGCCGTGACCATAGGACGGGTTGTTCCAAGTCTTCCTTCCATCTCTATTCTTAGTTCTGATGTGGAAATAATTACAGCTTTGGAGGGATTATGTTTCCCAGTCCCAGGGAGAAGATATCACTATAACTAGTGCCTTAGGTCCAACCAAATCCATTTCCATGGCGGACAAGTGGAAGATTGACATGTCGAAAGTTAAGATCAAAACTAATCCTGGTCTTGATAAGCCTACAAGCACTAGCAAGCCAAAATCTTCTTTTCATATTCCTTGTCTTATTATCTGTCCTATGAAGAGTAGCAGCGCTAGCGCTACTACGGAGACTTCTGAGCTCCCAACCAGCCGTCATGGAGAACCTGCCGTCATTATTTCTGAAGGTGGCACCACCCCATCTGGAGGCAGCATACCAAAAGATGATAAGGGCTAAGAGATGCCTCATGATGGCTCAAGCAGTAAGGCTGAGATGAAGAAGAAGAGCCAAAAGAAATAGACTTCTCACCTATCCTTCAGTGAAGGCGATTTAGTTTCTATTTGGCTATTTGGGATCTATCTTTTTGTTTTTTCCTTTTGTTGTACAAAATCCTCATTTGTGCGAGCGCGGCCCTCACCATATCTATGTATAAAAGTTGAAGTAATGAAATATTACTTTTTCTTTGTAATTTTTGTTCCATCTACTTTTCTGCACTCTTATATTCTACACCTGCCTATAAACAATTGCCTGCATATATAATATAATCGCTTGTGCTGCACTTTATCCATATTATATATGAATGTCTTTATGTAATGATTTTATTTACTACAACACCATGCATATGAATAAAATTCCTGCAATTACTTTAGTTATATTCTATTATTCAATCCTTTTTATAGCTATCAAAGTGTTCCGTTGGTTAAACAAACTATGATTTATCCAATTCTGAAGTTATTCTCGTTTATTTTAGATCGAGTTTCCTTTGACCTTTAATAGGTTATAGATAGTCCATGTTCCTTGAGATTCTCTATCTCTGGGGAACAATGATTTGAATGTCAATCTCCTAACATACCCAACCTTGTCGATAATCAAACATGATTAGCTTTATCCATAAGTTTACACTATTGAACCTCGGCAAAGCGTATCCTGCTAAGCTGTAAGTGAAACCATAACCTTTATGCAGTTCTATCACACAGCGAGTCCTATCTTCGAGACTCGTAACTCTAGATGCCAAAATCTGAGCATTGTTCACCAACACTGCCGATTTCGGGGCATTGGTCGGTGAGTAATCATGCAGGGAAAATTAACCAATTGCTCCCGGTCCGATTATACTCTTCCAATCCTGATCTTGGACCGGAGGAGTCCAATCATCCCTATTTTCATTTTTCAATGACTATCCTCGCTTATCCTCGGCCAAGCATATCCCGCTAGGCCGCAAGCGCGGTCGTAAATATACCCACCATAGAATGGTTCATATATCCAAGAACTTATGCCTTTAGATGCCTATCTTTAGGCACCACTCTTAGTCCGACTTATCTCTCGGTGTTCACCAAGAGTATCCATTGACCGCCCTCGCTTATCCTCGGCCTAGCATATCCTCCCAGGCTGCCGGCATAGTCAAAATTTTTTTGCATGTGCGCCAATTTTTTTCTCTGAAAACTGGCACTTTTTGCCACCTGCCCCCAGGCATTCCATGTTGATCTTGCCTATTATCGGGCAATAGTCAATACTAGAGGAACAGGGTCAAATTAATCGGTCAACCATGATGGTCATACTCCTTTCTCCAAATCCTAGACTAAAGGAGATATCTGATAATACCGTTAATCACATAGTACATGATTTTGCTTTCAAGAACACGGTTCCATTTGTTCAAGAAGCTAACTTTTATTTATAAACAGAAAACGTGGCAAGTCCTGCCTTATTACATTGCCCTAAGAATTCTTGGGTGGCTTATTTGTAGAAAATAAAAAAACTAAGTAAAATAGCGCCGTAGCAGGTCATTATTACATACCCATGGAATTGGGATTCCATCAACAGTAGCCAGCTTGAACGTTCCATCTCCAAGCTTTTGTTCGATTGCGTAAGGACCTTCCCAATTCGAATCAAGTGCCACCATACCTGGGAGAACTCGTTTCAAAATGACATCCCCTACCTCAAAGGTACGACTTCGAACCTTGGTGTTAAAGTGTTGTGCTACTCCTTTTCGATGAGCAGCAACCCTTAACTCCGCTTCTTTCATTTTCTCATCAACCAAATCGAGGGACTTAAGTAATAGTTCCCCATTTACCTTTGGAATATAATTCCTTTTACAATGGCAATGGGTTTTCAATTCTATTAGGATCATTACTTTTGATCCGTAGGCCAAAGTGAATGGTGTATGTCCACTCGTAGACTTATGGGTCATCCTATAAGTCTATAATGCAAGTGGGAGCTTATTGACCTAGTTACCCTTGGCTTTAGTTAACCGTTTCTTCAAGATGGACTTAATGATTTTTTTGACCGCCTCCACTTATCCGTTCGCTTGTGGGTGTGCTACTACTGAAAAGCTTTTCTCAATCTTATAATGTTTAAAGAAATCCTTGAACTCGGTACTTTCAAACTGGGTTCCATTATTTGTTTTAATCTTCTGAAGTACTCCAAACCTAAAGATGATGTTTTTCATCACTTATCTTTTTCGTAGTAATTATGGTAAGCGGTTCTGCTTCGACGCACTTTGTGAAGTAATCCACCACAACTATAGCATACTTAGCTCCTCCTTTTGACATTGGTAGCACACCGCATTATGCCACAAAGTGAATCAGATGATCACATGACATATGGTAAATTTTTTGTTATCCCACTTTTTCACACAACATATGGAAAAAACATCCGTTGTATGACATAGCCAGTGAAATCATTATTTTATTCAGATTTCGTGCTTGTCATTCAGACAGCATTTTATCTGTTGTTTGATTTAAGTTATCACAAAATTTAGTTTTGGCTCCATATCGATATTTTGGTTTCCCTCTCAACATTGTCTGAATTATTTTATAGCCGTGTGTTCCTTGAATAATTTCCCTCTTCTCTTTCTCTCCATTCCATTTTTCCCACATCTCTTAAACTAGAGAATCAAATGATCAAACCCTATTCATCCCTTTTTTCTCCTTATTTTCTTATTTTGTAAACCATTTCTCACTCCCCGATACTCTCTTACTCTCAAAACCAAATCGGAAGAACCCTAATCTCGGCTTCCTTTTGTCTTTGAGCCATCTTATGGAATTAGGGTTTCCTAATCAGAGCGCTGATTGATACTGAAATCGCATGCGTCCCTTCATCGATTGATAGCTTGATTGGTTCTCTTGATTGAGGAAACTCATCGGCTGCTTCTCTATCGAGTTGGATGCTATAAAAATTGGTACGTGATTTTTTATGATCTTTTGATTTTGCTCGAACTCGATCTAAAATTATGCCGATGATGATATTGGTGCTTATATAGGATTTTATTTCCTATATTTTCGTTTTGAGATTTTGGTTTGAAATTTTCCTATGGCTTGTTCGAATCTGTTGTATGGCTTCACTGTAGCTTGTAGTTTTCTTTTTTTATGTTTGCTAATTGCTTTGTCTGAAATGTCCCTTTATCGATGGCTTAATGCTCTTCTGACTTGTTTGGTTTTGTTTATGTTTTTTGATTGGTTTTTATGATACTGATGCTTTACCTGATTTGTTCACTTCATTGTTTCGCTGGTTCGAGTATCTTTGTGCTTGGTTGATTACTTCAAATCCTTTGCTTGTACATGACTGCACCTTAGTTGATCTTGTTTTGTTGGCTATTGATTTATCTTGCTTGCATATAATACATATGTGCATGCATGTAGCATTTTGAGTGATGTTGCCCCTTTCTGTACATCCAGTTGCACTTGAAACTTTGTATGCGTCCCACTGTTGTACATTGCTTTTTCCATGTCTGGTCTAGTCTGTTTCCTTCTCTTGTTGTCTCAAATATATGTATACATTGTAGGATCTAGATTAACCCTAGAGGGGGGGTGAATAGGGTTATAACAAATTATCTCGAATTTAAACAAACTGCAGAAAAGTAAATCACACACACAAAATTTACCCAGCTTCGGCAACCCCTGCCTACTGCTGCATTCCCAGATTTCTATTAGAATTAAACAGTCTCCCGCTTACAAACACTCTAACAGACTCGCAAACCCTGCTACCACCTATAGAGTTTTGCAAACTCGCAAACCCTGCTTACTGAACTAATCCTAACTAGACAATCTGACACAACCTAAACTCTAGGTGGTGATTTACCAACGGTTTGATTTGAAAAGTACAGAATTTAAATTTAAAAACAAATTAAAAAAAACAACTTAAAACAACCCTAATATACCAAAGCCTTAATAACACTATAAATAAAAACGGCCCAACTATTATCACAAAAGAAAATTGCGGCCCTCTTTTATCAATGTCGACCCGTTCCTTTTTGTTGAGAATTGCGGCTACGTTCTTCTTTCTGAAATTAGGGCTTCGGCTCTCTACTTCCAAAATTAGGGCTTGATTGAAATTGAGGATGCCGACTTTATTACGATCGAATGATGATTTCGAACTTCGTTGCTTTTGTTGATCGATTGTTTCTTCGTAGCTTGGCTTCGGCTGCTCCTTGATGATCGAATTCGACTCTGACTTTGGTATGTAATTTATGCCTTTAGTTTACTGGATTGAATACTTGAATTCGATAATAAATGCCAGTGATGATTGGGTGCTTATATAGAGTTCGAAGCCCTTTATTTTGCATTCGTACGAATTCGTTTGAATTTGTCACTACTCCTTTTCTTTGCCGCTCGATTCAGTTTTATTTTGATTGCTTGGTTGAGATGTTTTCTGACTTTTTCAAAAACGTATATAGGTGATTCTTGATCTCCACGGTGTTGAATTATTACATGATGACCACGGCTTTGATTATGTTGCTCCGTGAATTTCTTGCTTTGACTTGTTCGACTTTGGCTTCGATTATTTTTAACTTTGTTAATGCGATTCTTGTGTACTTCGATTCTGTCCATTTTCGTGTTCATCCTTGAGCACTTTTCGAACTGTTGTTTGACGCTGCTTCCACTGTTTTTCGTTCATCCCCACGACATTGATTTTGACCTGCAGTTGACTTCGACTGCAAACTTGATTTTTGTGATGTTATCTGGTTGTTCACTGCACTGTTTCACTTTGTAGCTCTGTTGCACTTGCAACCCGATGTTGAACTTGATTTGGTTCCTGTTTACATATTCCACATGCTTGACCCTTGATCATATTGTTTGTAGCCAATTGCCTTTGTAGATTTGAAGTTTTATTCTTGGTGTTGTTGGTGTACTTGGGTCAGTGACATTGATATCTTTGTATTTTAGATTTCCTGATCTGGTTATACTTGATGTGCATGTTTGGACTGCCTTTGTGTATCACCATACATGTGCCTGTCACAGTTGCAGTCTTTAACTTGTACCATTAGAGGCAGTTTGCTTATTCGTTGTGCACTGGCTTCACTTTGGCATTTGAACTTGTTGCCTTGAATCTATATGTCTGTACTGCATTTGTTGATTCATCATTGTTGCCAGGTCTTGTCTGGTTCATCATTGTGTAGCTTCTGACTTGTATTCAGTTAAATTGCACTGTCCATGCATGATGATCATCACTTTTGCACTTTGAGTTGTTGTATGCATTTGAGTTCATCATTACAGTTGCTATTCTTCATACCTGAACTGGTCTTGAGTTGCAGACTTGAGTTACTTGTGCATTTTCAAATTGCTGTTTCAATTTGGTCTGGTTGGACTTGAGACTGTAGCATTCATGTGTACATTACTTGTTTCACTGTTGGTGTTGGTATTGCATTTGTGTTGTATCCAGCTTGTCTTTTGGCTCGACTGTGCACACGAGTTGGCGAGGCAGTGCACACGTGTATAAATGTACACGTGTGTATTGCAGCCACTCATAATTACCGGTCCCTGATAAGAATACTGATATGCACAGATATTACACAAACGAAAAATGATGACAATAACCCATATATCTGAGGCACCTAAAAACAAATTTATATTTTCGCAAATTCAAATTTGTTTATTTTCATATTACTGCTGTAGTTGCTAATTATACAGGTACACAGAAGACAGGACAAGAACTGGAGCTGGACAATGCAGATAGATGCAGATGTGCAGACAGAGTGAAAAATTGAGTGTTGAGTGTTGTAGTGAGAAGGAAATGTAAATGTGAAATGTATGAAAACGATGTATGTATATAGAGAGAGCTGAAAACTTTGTATTGTTTAAGTGTTGAAATAAAATATTATTTTGAATAAAAATACTGATTGAATTATATAAATTCTGTGCAATAGTATTATTATTCAATATGAATATTTATTCCTATATGTGTATAGTACAATCTGCAAACACATTGATATATTGATATATGTTTGTTATCATCAAACAAAAAATCACATCAAACAATCTCCCCCTTTTGATGATGACAAACATATATATATTAAAGATTTTGAAATTCAGATAAATGTGTTTGAGCATGAAATATTTAGCTCCCCCTATATGAATGCTCCCCCTACAACTGAGACCACTCCCTATTCAGAAGATTTAGAAAATTACAGAAGAATAAAAGAACTAAAGAAAATTAACTAACAACATTTAACAAATTTGTTGAAGTATTCCAAAAATATTTACTTTCTTATCAAAATATTGTTCTTCTCCCCCTTTTGTTATCATCAAAAGACTGATAAAACTAATGAAACAGTAGTGTAAAAAGAGAGAGAATTTTTTTTTTAAGTAAAAATAAATGCAAAACAAAGAAAAATCATAATATATCATAACGAGATAACAATTTCCACATTGTAGAGAATGGATCGATGATTCGGTTTTTATATAATGAGAAGAGAGAAATTTTAAAAATAAGTTGACATTTAAGCACAAAAAAATAAGCACTTACTAACCACGCATAACCATAAGGACTTTTAAATGGGATTAGCAGTTACTTATTAGTCTAAGCATCCGGAAAATACTTAGCTATCATACTCCATCCATGCATAACCATAAGGACTTTTAAATGAGAATGGAATAATGATAAAATAATTCACTCACATGCTCCATCCATGCATAACCATAAGGACTTTTAAATGAGAATGGAGGCATGAATTTTATTTTTTAATTTTTTAAAAAAATCACTCTTCTCATTTTTCAAAACCATTATGAATGATAGAAAGATGGTAGAAATAGAAATGATCGTGGAATAAGTTACCAAGTTAATTATATTATGAATTTTTTTTTTAATTTTGCAAAGAAATAAAACAAAACATATTTCCACTACTGAATACCATATTTGAATCAATCTTTGAATAATATCCAAAACTGGTTTCAATTCTAGAAATTGAAGTTCAAAATAAATATCCAAGAATATTTCAACCAAAAAATGGAAAATGATTAGTCAATTTCTATAATCCCCAAATCCAAACGTAATCTGGAAAATCTGTCTTCGGGGAGGGGTTTTGTGAAAATATCAGCAAGTTAAATCTCAGTTGAAATATATTCAATGCAAATGTCTTCCTTAGCAATGTGATCTCTAAGAAAGTGGTGTCTCACATCAATGTGTTTTGTGCGTGAATGATGAACAGGATTATTTGACAAGTCTATTGCACTTTTACTATCACATTTTAATGGAACTTGTTTATAAACTAAGCCAAAATCAGAAAGAGTTTGCATCATCCATAAAATTTGAGCACAACAACTTCCTAAAGCAATATATTCTGCTTCAGTGGTGGATAATGCAACACAATTTTGTTTTCGACTAGACCATGAAACTAATGAATGTCCTAGCATGAAACATGTCCCACTAGTACTCTTCCTGTCAACTAATGAACCAGCATAATCAGCATCAGAATAACCAACTAAATCAAAATTTTCATAAGAAGGGTACCATAGTCCAAATTTGTGTGTGTGTGAAAGATATCTCAAAATTCGTTTAGTGGCTTTTAAATGTGATTCTTTAGGATTAGATTGAAAACATGCACACAAACACACAGAAAACATAATATCAGGTCTAGAAGCAGTAAGATAGAGAAGTGAACCAATTATCCCTCAATATTTCTTCTGATCTACAACAACTCCTTTCTCATCTTTGTCCAACTTTGTTGATGGGCTCATAGGAGTTCTCAATGGTTTGGAGTTCTCAACTCCAAATTTCTTCAACAGTTCCAACACATACTTGGATTGTGAAATGAAAATACCATCACTGCTTTGCTTGATTTGAAATCCAAGGAAAAATTTCAATTCTCCAACCAAGCTCATCTCGAATTTAGCCTGCATGACTTGTTCAAATTTCTCGCACAAGAGTTCATTAGTAGCACCATAAATGATATCATCCACATAAATCTGAACAATCAAAAAATCACTTTCTTTATGTAATAGAAACAGTGTCGTGTCAGCACTCCCCTTTTTAAAACCATTTTCCAAAAGATATGTACAAAGGCAGTCATACCAAGCTCTAGGAGCTTGCTTAAGACCATATAATGCTTTTTCTAGTTTATACACATGATTTGGAAAATCATGATTTTCAAAACCGGGTGGTTGTTCAACAAAAACTTCTTCTTTCAAATCACCATTTAAAAAGGCACTCTTTACATCCATTTGTTTAAGTTTGAAACCCTTATAACATGCAAAACTTAGCAAAATCCTAATGGCTTCTAACCTAGCAACTGGAGCAAATGTTTCATCAAAATCTATGCCTTCTATTTGGTTATATCCTTTTGCGACCAACCTAGCTTTGTTTCTAATTACATTTCCTGATTCATCTAGTTTATTTTTGAACACCCATTTAGTTCCAACAATTTGATAGTCATTAGGCCTAGGAACTAATTTCCAAACTTTATTTCTCTCAAATTGATTAAGTTCATCTTGCATTGCTAAAATCCAACTTTGATCATTAAGAGCCATTTCAACAGAATCAGGTTCAATCTCAGAAATAAAACCACTGTGACAACAAAATGCACATAAATTTTTATCAAATGAAGAGCGAGTGCGTATACCTTCCGTAGGATTACCTATAACCAATTCAGGAGGATGATTGGATTTGAACTTCAATCTATCAGCATCAACAGTCCTACTTTCAGCTTTCTCACTAGATGTCCCTTCTTCAATGCCTTCATGATCTACCCCATCGTCAACCGCCTTTTCAGTCGTCCTTTCCATGTCAGATTCATCGAATTTTACATTGACTGATTCAACAATTGTTTTTGTTCGTTTGTTGTATATCCTGTAAGCCTTGCTCCCTGTTGAATAGCCCATGAAAATTCCCTCATCAGCCTTTGATTCGAATTTTCCAAGTTGATCACCTGTGTTAAGAATGAAACAAGGACATCCAAATACACGAAAATAAGAAATGTTAGGTTTCCTTTCATGCCACAATTCATAAGACGTTTTCCAAGTATTGGTCTAATCATTACTCTATTCATTACATAGCACGAAGTATTCACTACCTCTGCCCAAAAGGTTAGAGGTAGTTTATACTCACTCAACATGGATCTAACCAATTCTTGCAATGTACGATTTTCCTTTCAACCACCCCATTTTGTTGAGGTGTTCGTGGAGCAGAAAATTCATGTTTTAAACCATTTTCTTCACAAAAGCTTTCAAAATCCAAATTTTCAAATTCGCCTCCATGATCACTTCTCAAAGTTTTAATTGAAACTCCTTTTTCATTTTGAACAAGTTTTGCGAACTTTGAAAAATAATAAAAAGATTCAGACTTTTTGGCTAAGAAATAAACCCATGTAAATCTAGAATAATCATCAACCAATACATAACAATAACGTTTTCCATTCAAGCTTGCAATTTCATTTGGTCCAAATAAGTCCATGTGAATTAATTCGAGGACCCTTGATGTGCTAACAATGTTTTTAGGGTGAAATGATGATCAACTAAGCTTGCCTAAGGAACATGCTTTACACACTTTATTATTTTTAAATTTCTGATGTGGTAACCCTCTGACTAATTCTTTCGTTTCAAGTTTTTTCAAGAGGCCCATGCTAGCATGTCCAAGTCTCCTATGCCATAATGATGCCTCTTCGTCAGTGGCTACCAAACATCTAGAAAGATTTAGATTATCAAAAGAAAGCGTGTAAACATTTCCTTTTCTTTTGCCCGTAAAAACAATGTTATTAGAAGATTTATCAATGATTTTGCAAGTATCACTATCAAAAACCACATTCATACCTTTGTCACATAGTTGGCTAATAGAAATGGGATTGTGATGCAAATTATCGACGTATAAAACATTAGTCAAGGAAAAAGTACCGTTGCCTACTTTACCTTTACCAATAATCTTACACTTGCTATTGTCTCCCATGATCACATTTCCACCTTTAAAATTCTCTAGGCTAAGGAACTTTGATTTGTCACCTGTCATATGTCTAGAACAACCTGAATCTAGATACCATTCTTGTTGCTCCTTAGCCCGCCAACAAACCTACATAGAGAGAGAGAGAGGAGGATGACCTAGAGAAACTCTTAGGTCCAATGATATTAGTAACTGAAGCATTGTGAATAAACAATCCCTTTGGAACCCAAACTTGTTTTGTCCTTTCATTCTTGTTCCAATAGACATGAAATTTGTTTGTAGAATTTTTAGGAACCCAAACTTGTATAAATTTTCTTGTTCCTATGACTACAATTTTCAGCACGATGTCCAATTATTCCACATTTTACACATCTAGAAAAGACACTCTTACCTTTTGCATTATCATCAACTTGTGTTTTCCCAAAACCTAGTCCTTTTCTGTTGTTAGCAAAGAGTTGATTTCCCAATAACATGTTGAATGATTTTTCTCCTCTTGAAAAGTTATTCAGAGTTTTCTCAAGATTTTGGACTTTGGTTTTTAGTGTTGTGTTTTCAGTCACAAGTGAGGTGCATCTATTTATAAAATTCTTTTTCCTAGTGTCAATGGTTTCCTTAAGACTCAAGTTTTCTTTTTCAAGATTCTCAAAACTATTCTTAAGTTTTGATAATTCTGAATCTAAAATTTTACATTTTTTACAGTCTAGGTTTTGAATATTTTCAAGTTCAGTTTCTAACCTAAAATTTTCATGGACAAGTTCTCTCCTATCAGATTTCAGTTTTTCAATTTTAGATTCAAGAGTATCAATTGTTTTAGTAAGATCACTACACATCAAAACAAGTTCTTTATAAGAATAGTCACTTACCTCACTAGATTCCTCTGAGCTTGCTTCTGAATCTGATTTTGCCATAAGACACAAGTTAGCCTCCTCTGAGCTATTATTCGAAACTTCCTCTCCTTCTTCATCATCCCAAGTCGTTGCAAAGGCCTTCTTCTTATTTTTCTTTCCTTTGTTGTTTTTGAGAAGTGGGCATTTTTGTTTGAAGTGGCCAGGCTTATTGCAGTTATAGCAAGTCAATTCATTATCGGAATTGTCAGAATCTTTTGACCTATTACCATTTGTTTTCTTCTTGCGTGGTCCGAATCTTGACCATTTTCTAAGATTATTGACAGCCATTGCAATCTCTTCAATTGGATTTTCTTCTTCTTCATCGCTCTCTTCTTTGCTCTTTAAGGCAATCGCCTTTTTCTTTGATTCGGAGTTGTTGCGTTCCTCCTTTGTTTTTAGCTCAAGCTCATATGTCATCAAGTTGCCGATCAACTCCTCCATGCTTAGTTTACTCAGATCTTTCGATTCTTGTATTGTCGTGACTTTTGCCTCAAAGTTCATCGGTAAGACTCGTAGCACCTTCCTTACAAGCTCTACCTCAGTGAATACCTTCCCAAGCGCTCTAGCATTGTACACCAAAGTTGAAAAGCGTCCAAACATGTCCTTTATGCTCTCGCCTTTGTCCATCACAAAGTTCTCGTATTCATTGTTGAATAGGGCTAGACGAGACTCCTTGACTTGAGAAGTTCCTTCATGCGTCACCTCCAAGGTATGCCAAATTTCCTGCGCAGTTTTACAATGAGAAATTCTATTAAATTCATTTTTATCAAGAGCACAGATCAAAGCATTCATGGCTTTAGCATTTGTAGTTTTTAATTTCTTATCATTAGCATCCCACCTATCCTTAGGTTTAGGAATCTCAGTATCACCAACAGTTATAGTGGGAGATTTATAGCCAGTTTCAATAATATCCCAAACATCATAATCAACAGAACTAAGATAAATACCCATCCTAACTTTCCAATAAGAATAATCATTCCCATTAAACATGGGTGGCCTAGCAATAGATTGCCCCTCAGAAAAAGCATTATTTGGTGGATTCATGACTCTAGAGTTAAAGAAAAATACCAGGCTCTGATACCACTTGTAGGATCTAGATTAACCCTAGAGGGGGGGTGAATAGGGTTATAGCAAATTATCTCGAATTTAAACAAACTGCAGAAAAGTAAATCACACACACAAAATTTACCCAGCTTCGGCAACCCTTGCCTACTGCTGCATTCCCAGATTTCTATTAGAATTAAACAGTCTCCCGCTTACAGACACTCTAACAGACTCGCAAACCCTGCTACCGCCTATAGAGTTTTGCAAACTCGCAAACCCTGCTTACTAAACTAATCCTAACTAGACAATCTGACACAACCTAAACTCTAGGTGGTGATTTACCAACGGTTTGATTTGAAAAGTACAGAATTTAAATTTAAAAACAAATTAAAAAAACAACTTAAAACAACCCTAATATACCAAAGCCTTAATAACACTATAAATAAAAATGGCCCAACTATTATCACAAAAGAAAATTGCGGCCCTCTTTTATCAATGTCGACCCGTTCCTTTTTGTTGAGAATTGCGGCTACGTTCTTCTTTCTGAAATTAGGGCTTCGGCTCTCTACTTCCAAAATTAGGGCTTGAATGAAATTGAGGATGCCGACTTTATTACGATCGAATGATGATTTTGAACTTCATTGCTTTTGTCGATCGATTGTTTCTTCGTAGCTTGGCTTCGGCTCCTCCTTGATGATCGAATTCGACTCTGACTTTGGTATGTAATTTATGCCTTTAATTTACTGGATTGAATACTTGAATTCGATAATAAATGCCAGTGATGATTGGGTGCTTATATAGAGTTCGAAGCCCTTTATTTGCGTTCGTACGAATTCGTTTGAATTTGTCACTACTCCTTTTCTTTGCCGTTCGATTCAGTTTTATTTTGATTGCTTGGTCGAGATGTTTTCTGACTTTTTCAAAAACGTATATATGTGATTCTTGATCTCCACGGTATTGAATTATTACGTGATGACCATGGCTTTGATTATGTTGCTCCGTGAATTTCTTGCTTTGACTTGTTCGACTTTGGCTTCGATTATTTTTAACTTTGTTAATGCGATTCTTGTGTACTTCGATTCTGTCCATTTTCGTGTTCATCCCTGGGCACTTTTCGAACTGTTGTTTGACGCTGCTTCCACTGTTTCTCATTCATCCCCACGACATTGATTTTGACCTGCAGTTGACTTCGACTGCAAACTTGATTTTTGTGATGTTATCTGGTTGTTCACTGCACTGTTTCACTTTGTAGCTCTGTTGCACTTGCAACCCGATGTTGAACTTGATTTGGTTCCTGTTTACATATTCCACATGCTTGACCATTGATCATATTGTTTGTAGCCAATTGCCTTTGTAGATTTGAAGTTTTATTCTTGGTGTTGCTGGTGTACTTGGGTCAGTGACATTGATATCTTTGTATTTTAGATTGCCTGATCTGGTTATACTTGATGTGCATGTTTGGACTGCCTTTGTGTATCACCATACATGTGCCTGTCACAGTTGCAGTCTTTAACTTGTACCATTAGAGGCAGTTTGCTTATTCGTTGTGCACTGGCTTCACTTTGGCATTTGAACTTGTTGCCTTGAATCTATATGTCTGTACTGCATTTGTTGATTCATCATTGTTTCCAGGTCTTGTCTGGTTCATCATTGTGTAGCTTCTGACTTGGATTCGGTTAAATTGCACTGTCCATGCATGATGATCATCACTTTTGCACTTTGAGTTGTTCTATGCATTTGAGTTCATCATAGCAGTTGCTATTCTTCATACCTGAACTGGTCTTGAGTTGCAGACTTGAGTTACTTGTGCATTTTCAAATTGCTGTTTCAATTTGGTCTGGTTGGACTTGAAACTGTAGCATTCATGTGTACATTACTTGTTTCACTGTTGGTGTTGGTATTGCATTTGTGTTGTATCCAGCTTGTCTTTTGGCTCGACTGTGCACACAAGTTGGCGAGGCAGTGCACACGTGTATAAATGTACACGTGTGTATTGCAGCCACTCATAATTACCTGTCCCTGATAAGAATACTGATATGCACAGATATTACACAAACGATAAATGATGACAATAACCCATATATCTGAGGCACCTAAAAACAAATTTATATTTTCGCAAATTCAAATTTGTTTATTTTCAGATTACTGCTGTAGTTGCTAATTATACAGGTACACAGAAGACAGGACAAGAACTGGAGCTGGACAATGCAGATAGATGCAGATGTGCAGACAGAGTGAAAAACTGAGTGTTGAGTGTTGTAGTGAGAAGGAAATGTAAATGTGAAATGTATGAAAACGATGTATGTATATAGAGAGAGCTGAAAACTTTGTATTGTTTAAGTGTTGAAATAAAATATTATTTTGAATAAAAATACTGATTGAATTATATAAATTCTGTGCAATAGTTTTATTATTCAATATGAATATTTATTCCTATATGTGTATAGTACAATCTGCAAACACATTGATATATGTTTGTTATCATCAAACAAAAAATCACATCAAACATACATATACACATATATGTGTATATATTTACTTGTCAAAGAAATGCCCTATTTGGTTGATTATGTGAGTGTGCACTGACTTGTTGTTGTGTGACTCTGAACTGTCTTGCGTGTGTGGTAGCTTCATGTGCATTACTAACTGTTCATCTGGATTTGTACATGTCGATCCTATTATACCTGAACCTTGAATGGCCGGAACTCTGCTTGGTCATGTCTTGCTGTAGTTGTTTTTACCGAGATAGTTGTTTTACTTGTATGGTTGTTTTTACTGGATGCACTGCCTTGACTGATTTTACTTGTACAGTTGTTTTTACTGAGATGAAGGTGCTTCCTGGAGTTTGAAGTGGCCACTATGCACATGTATACATGTATATACATATATGTATTTTAGTGTGCTTGTCTAGATGTGACTTTGCTAGTTTGTGTGCTTGTTTTTGTTGAACCATGTGCATGTTCTAAGCAAGCCTCCATTGTTTTTGTGATGTTGCACCTTTTCATATTTTGTTGTCAAGTTGCCTTGTTTGCATTTCCAAGATACATGTTGTCTTGTATTGTTTAGCTTCTTGTAGTGGTATGCACTAATACTGGCTGCCTTGATTTGTGTTGAACTACCTTCTACTCGCATATGTTGATCTGTGACATCATATTAATTGTTGGTCTACTGCCTAGCCTTGCTCTATCATGTGCATGTAGTTTCAGTATTGACGCATGTCCCTGTTTCTAGTCTTATTTGTGCATCTTGTTTCTGAACTTGGTCGTGACTCTTGCACACTCGGTTTGGCTTGCAGCTGTTGTGAATTCCATGTTGCTCCATATTGCTGTGTGAAATGGTTTCATTCTAGCCTGTATTGTTTAGTTGTAGCTCAACCATTCCATTGTGTGCTTACTGATATTGTATGTGAGCTTTACTGGCTTGAAACTCATGGATGCACCATTGTACACTATGTGATGCACTTGAGTTGAGCCTGAGCTTGCTTGGGATTGACCTCGTGCACACTTGCACTGCGTTCAGCCTTCGGACTTGACCTTTGCATTTGTCCTTGAAATTTATTGACACAAATGTGTTTTGTGTGTATGGTCTTATGGCATGTACAGTGATACACTGTACATGTCATACGTTGTTCGTGCACTTTAATTTAGGTTTTAAAGTATGAAGACAAGCAACCCAAATAACTGAGGCAATATCATATTAAATCACATTCTTAGGTTTGCAAATATCAATTTGTTCCTTTTTTCTTTGTACTGCATTGTTGTTTATTTGACAGGCGAGGTAGAAGATTGCAGTAGAAGCAAGAAGATGTCAAATTCGAGTGTGTGAGTAAGAGTAAAAAAAATGTTACATATGAGTGTAAAAATAATGTTACGTATGAAAGTGTGAAATATAGTGGAAGCTCAATGTGTACTATTTGAAATTGAAATGAAATAAAATATTTGTTTGAATAAAATATGAAATTTTGAATAAAATATTTATTATCATCAAACAAGAATCATAAATCGTCATACTCTACAATATTAGTCGATATCTATATGTTGTTTAATAGTTAATTTTAGGAATGATATTATAACATCAGACAACATATGACTTTTTTCTATTGTGTTAGTGCATATCAGACGATGGGGCATATTTGTGACCTGATGTTCAATGAGACGGCATTGGATTTAACGATAGATAGATACGCTTTAAGATGATAGTGCATATCTAACATCTGATGCGTTTGTTTGGCATAGTGCCGATTATATCAACTCCCCAAACAGCAAATGGCCACCTGCTAACAATTTGTGTAAGCTCTATGGATGGGGCTCTTGGAACCTTCACAAATCTCTAGCAATGGTCGCATCGTTTAGTGTAATCAGTCGCATCTCGATTTATCGTTGGCCAAAAATATCCATAGCGAAGTGCCTTTTTTACTAATATCCACCCTTGTTTACACACCTAAGCAAGGGGTAGAGAATCTTCTTTTGTACAGTACTTCTTCTTGCATCATGAGTTGTGATGCTTTTCGAAGGAGTTTTTTCCATTCATTCCTGTCTCTCGAGAGAATCCCCTTGAGTAAATAATCCTTGATCTGAGTCATCCATGACTCTTTATCCTCTTTGATCTCCTAAATTCAGTCGACATCCATATGGCCGATAATTAGAGGCGATAGTACCTCCACATGAACCAATCCTAACAATTGCGCATCACCATAACTAGATAACTTAGTCAGTGAATCGGCCTTCGCATTCTCCTCTCTAGGGATGTGCGTGATTGTGTAGTGTTCTATATCATCCAACAGTTCCAGCGCCCTTATCAGGTAAGGAGCAAGTCTTTGCACCCTTAGCCTGGTATTGCTTCTTTACTTGACATACCAATGACTCGGAATCATTGAATATATGTAGCATCCTTATCTCCAGTTCCATTGCTATCCTCAGCCCCACTATCAACACCTCATACTCAGTCATGTTGTCCGCTGCGAGAAATTCTAACTTCAAAGCATAAAAAATCGATTGCTCTTCAAGAGTTACAAGAACCAATCCTATGCCTGAACTACGTTCGTTTGAAGCCCCATCCACAAATAGTTTCCAATGAGAAAGTGTGACCGGATTATCATCCACTTCACTATCTCACGCGTTAAACTCTGTGATGAAGTCCGCCAATGCCTACCCGTTTATCGCCCTCCTTGGATGGTAGGTTATATCATACTTAGCTCAATATTCCATTAGCAACCTTTACGAAGTCTCGGGTCGAGACAACACCAGCTTCAAATGTTGATTCATTGGTATTATAATTGGATGAGCTTGAAAATATTGGTGTAGCTTTCTCGATGCAATCAGCAAGCAATAAGCAAGTTTCCCCAACTTTGGATAGTTCTTTTCAGCTCTAGTGAACCACTTGTTGATATAATAAATCGGCCTTTGAATCCTCGCATCCTGACGAACTAGTGCTATGCCCAGTGCGTAAGCAGACGCTGCCAAATAGAAAAACAAGTCCTCTCCGTTTAACGGTATGGATAGAACTGGTGATGTCTCCATATGCCTTAGCAATTTCTTGAAGGCGTTCTGACATTCTGTATTCCATTCAAAGTTTTATTTTCTCTTTTTGAGAGCATCAAGGACCGATATACATTTATCCATCGCCTTTGAAATGAAGACTCAAAGCGGCAACCTTCCCATTCAACCTCTGCAATTCCTTCTTCATGGTCGGGGCACTCACGTTCCTCAAGGCGTTTATCTGCTCCGGATCAGCCTCAATGCCTCTTAAGTTCATGATAAATCCCAGAAATTTTCCTGATGCAACCCCATAAAAGTATTTCAACCGATTCAACTTCATTCCATACTTTCACAATACCTCGAACATTTCTAAAAGGTCATCCATTTGGTTCTTTGATAACCGTGACTTCACGAGCATATCATCCACGTATACTTTCATCGTCCGTCCTATCTGCTTCGTAAACATAGAATTCACCAATCTCTGGTATGTAGCTTTAGCGTTCTTCAAACCGAATGGCATCACCTGGTAACAATATAATCCCAAATCCATTATGAACCTCGTGTACTCCTGATCTGGTATATGCATCGATATCTGGTTATAACCAGAATAAGCCTCCATAAAAGAGAGCAACTCAAGTTCTGCGGTCTCATCTACCAGTTGATTAATCCTAAGCAAAGGAAAGCTATCCTTCAGGCATGCTTTATTCAAGTCAGAATAGTCAATACATGTCTACCACTTTTCGTTTGGTTTCTTAACCAAGTTATGATTCAATACCCACTGCGGGTATAAAGCATCGCGAATAAAACTATTCTCTTTCAATTTTTCTACTTCCTCTTTCAACGCAGTGGATCGCTCCGGACCCAAACTGCACCTTTTTTGTTTCACAGATGTAAACTTTGGGTCCACATTCAGTGTGTCGCACGCTATCTCCGGTGATATCCCACACATATCTGAATGTGAAAAAGCAAACACACCCAAGTTTGATCGTAGAAAGCCGTTGCAATCCTGGATAGAGTTGAGATCCAATCTTAAGAGCCCAAGTAGGATCATCCATGTCAATCAGAATGTTTACCATTAACTCAACCGGTGCAGCCTGCACTTCCTCTGCTTCTTCCATAGACCTATCGAACCTGCTATGGTTCTCGATCCAAGGCTTAGGCTTTAATTACTATGCTTCTGAATTTTTAATATAGAGGGCTTTCACTACATTCTTACCTTTCTCTCGTCGCCTCGCCACTCGTGACTCGATGACATAACATTTCCTACCTGCGCACTAGTCTCCTCTAATTGATCCGACACTATTCTTTATGGGGAATTTCATCATTAAGCACTAAGGAGCTAGAGCTATCCTAAAATCAACCACGGTCAATTGGCCCAAAAAGGTAGTGTACGTCGAATATTCATCCACTATAACAAACTTTTGAATCTGCACCACCTTGCGATCTCCATCACTAACTCCGCGGACAAGTCAATTGTCCCAATCAGTTGCTTCGCCTCGTCGATAATTCCCTGAATCATGGATTTACAAGGCTTAACATCCTTCATACTAATCCTCGTCTAATCGAAAACAAGATATTCATTGAGCTTCCACTATCTACCAAGACTCGACGAACTGTTGCAGGACCAACAACAATCGTTATCACCATAAGGTCGAAGCTTAGCACTTCGACTCCATCAAAATCCCTATTCTTGAACATAATGTCGTCGGTTACCATCCTTTATTGCATAGCCAGAATTTCATTCCCACTAGAAAAGCAATCCCCTTGTGGTACATGCTTCAACTAGCTCACATACCGCTCAATTTCCCTTTAGCTTTTCTCCGTTGGATGAGGTCCTCATGTAATAATGTTGTAACCATCCTTCCATCGGTCCATCTAGGCCCCTCTCTACTGGGTCCAGGTTGGTTTCCTTGGGCAGTTGGCCCTTGGGGTCTCGTGTTTTTCCACCATCCTACGGATCTCTAACGTATTGTTGCAAATTTTTCTTCCTTATCAATTCCTCGATAAGTCCCTAAGATGTCGACACTCCTTCGTGTTGTGTCCATGATTTTCATCGAAACGAAAGTACTTACCTGTGCACCGCTCTTCTTTGGTCGCCTCTTTCCTAGGCGGCCTTTTATATCATTCTGTCCCTTTCGTAACAAGGTATATATTCTCCAGTGGATCATTTAGAGGCGTATACTCATTCGACCTCATATTCCTTGGTTGCTTTTTGGCTTTATTCCACCTGCCTCCAGAGTCCTGATTTCTCCTTTTATGATTATTAGAATTTCCAACATTTACTGCCACATTACTGGATCTTTCTTTGGTTTGCTTGATCGCCACATTGTTTTGAATCACTTCCTTTGACTTTCACCATCGGCATTTCCAGTAGCTTGACTTGCTCTTTCCAAATGCAAGAACTGATTAACTTTCCGATGAAATTCCCCCATGGTCATCGAATGTTTCATCTTCAGCCATTTTTCAAAGTTTGTGTCCATATGTGTGCCCCGGACCAATGCCATAAAAACCAAATCTTCCTTCGGGTTATTTACCTCCATTACTGGAACATTAAACTGGTTCAAGAACCCCTTCAATGACTCTTTAGGTCCTTGAGAAAGGGTCAACAAGAACATCATGTCTTTATACCGAGCAGTGTGGAGCCTGAACTGCTCCATAAACTTTGTTGCCTACTCATCAAACATTGATATGGATTTCGGCTCGAGCTAAGTGAACCACGTTGATGCCACACCTTCCAGAAAGATAGGAAAACATTTACCGTACCACATTCGTCACTCTGGCACCATACATATGTCATTTATACTTAAACAAGTGTTGTTTGGGAATGGTGATCCCTTTGTACGATAGCATTATTGGTATCGTAAACCTTCTAGGATACTCTTACCTCGGAATATTTTTCATGAATGGAGTTCTGCTTGGCGAGGAACCCCATTCCTTATTTTTTTTCTCTATTTATTTTCTTCTACCAACAGTTTAACCATATCTGCTATATACTCCTCAATAGCTTGGAATCTGAAGGTCGGCTATCAGGAGCTGGGCCGAGTGTTTGGCTCTACAAACGGTTTTAGTTTGCTCGTTGACGTCTAGGTTCTTCACACTTTGGGAGAACCACTCCTTTAGGTCTTTTCTGACGCCAATTGGCTACGTAGCGGTTGTCTGCACACCAGCATCTCGAACACCAACATCCAGCTCATAATCATCATCATCATGCTGTAGATCATCCTCTGAATCAGACATATCAATAGCCTCAGCTCTTGGTCCCCTTAAGGGTCCAAAATTCTTCTCGATACCGAACTGGTTGTGGTCAGTACTGAGTTGAATCCCTTTAAAGGGAGCCTTCCTTCTTCCTTTAGGAACTCTCCTTGCTGCCCCCAATAGCGTTTTCCTTTTGCTTTTGTTTTCCATCCCTTCTTTTTTGATAAAAAACAAACGAGTTCTCATCTTCAGATCTGGTAGGTGAAATTTCTCTCCTGCTCCTGCTGGTTCCCTACGGCTACTGGGTCAACAAAGCTATACTTGCATCCATCTTTTCCAATGGGGCCTTTTGACTATCAGCCATCTTCTGATTTAGTTCCTGCATCATCTTATCAAATTATACCCTTGTGACCATCTCTTATGGAGCGAGTGGTCCTAGCAACATCGCTGCCTGCTGGTTGCTAACCTCTATATGGTGAGAAGCTCTTTCATCCGCACTGTTAACCATAAAAAAATCACTTAGGAACAAAGGTTTATGGAAGGATGTTTGAAGGCATTAGGAAGGCTTTCGAAGGAGTCGCAAGCATCAGGCGCCATCACAAATGATAAAAAAGTGCAAAAACTTTCGGAAAGATGAAAAAGAAAGCAGGGCTACCCTTCCGCCTCATTCGAACCTTTCGATGTAGATGGATTCACGTATATAGAAAAAGAAAGAACGGGTTCAAACCCCCTTTCAAAGGCAATGAAAAACAACCCTTCATACGGGCGCCAAACCTTTCGAAACCAAAGATTTTGCCTTTATTCAGACTACACGGGAAGATACCCTAATCGAAATAACCCTTTCGAAAGCATAATCAAGCCTTTCGAACAGGTCGAAGCCTACAATATCAAAAGAAGTTTCCTGTATCAATTCGCAAGAAGGCATTCAAAAACTATCAACAGCTTCGAAAACTTCAGCACTTCAACAACTTTGAAACCGTAATAAACTACCTATCGATAGAGTCGGAATTTCGTATCTTTACTTCTTATAACATACAAAGCAACATGAAGGGAAAAAGTGCATTTTTGGCCCTTTCGACGACGTCGAAAGCAATCCAGGAAGAAGTAGAGAAAAGGAACACTTAAACTTAACAACAACAAAAGGTGGACAAGGGAACCCTTCGATAGGGTCGAAAGGTCTGGAGTAAGAAGATGGGAAGTGCAAGGATGAGTTAGAGAACTCAAAAGGTAAGACTTTCGACAACATCGAAAGCAGGCAAGGCCTTTCGACCGTGTCGAAAGGATTGATGCAGAAGATAGAGGGACCTTTCGATTGAGCCGAAAGCATAGGCGCGAAAGGGGGGCCAACCTACATCTATAAATAAAACCCAAGGGGTCCAACTTTGGGGACCGGATTTTGGAACCCAAAGCTCATTCTTTTTACTTCTACTTTATGCAACAACAAAATCTTTATAACCCTAAATTGATTTGGGGAAAAGGCTCTCAAACTTGTAACTCTTTTGGATTAATGGAAAAGGGAGAAATGCGTGGATTCATTAAGTATTTCGATTATGAGATAGATCATTACGATCATTAGCTAGACTAATGATCAATTCCACATAATGCTATCTTATCTTCTTAACTTCTTTCTGTATTTTGCAAAGCCGTGGGATCAACTTGGATAGCTTACATGTGAAACACATTATCATCGCGATAAACAAAATATAATGACAAATAAAGATGATGATGATGTTTTAGCATTGATAAGTTCATAGAACTTACAAATATCCAAGATGATCTTCTATCGAATACACCAAATGGAGCTTGCTCAATTGTGAATTAGATCTGTTTCGAAAGGACAAAATCCCTTTTGACCTAGTCAAAAGGGATGTTACGAAAGACATCTGGTTCATAAATGACAAGCAGTGGGCTAAGGATGGATTCCTTCGAAAGGAACATACACACAACAACGCCTTCAAACCTTTCGAAGGAGTTCTTACATAAGGAACGAATCCATTGATGTCAAAAGTAGCTACTTCTTTTCAAAGGCAAAGCAGACCTTCTGACATGGTCAAAAAGGTTTGACTGGACCTTTCGACATGGTCGTAGGGATGAAAGTTTTGTAAAATAGCTACTTTCAACTCATTCGAAAGAAGGGCTTCGAATAAGATGCTTTCTCCTTCACCTTCATTTTGATGAGGTTAATTTGGTCAATGATCCACTATTGATACTTTACAAATTATTCTCCAAAAGTAGTTTGACCAAGTCAACTTGATCGAAAGAAGGGTTTCAAAGGAAGTAATATCTTTTAATTCTCTTTTAATAATCTTATTTTGTCACATAAATAATCCTATTTGTCATTCACATAACTTTGGGTATATTGACAAGCTTTCTTGTTAACATTTTTGGCACTGGGAGGGCATGAACCTCCAACCATGTGATTATCTTATGGACTAATTATGGGTTGTTTAATTTGGTGTAGGAAAATGAAATCTAAGAGACTAAGCAGAATGGATGAGGAGGTTGTTCACACTACTACCTTAGAAGAAAATATCACTCCAACTTTCAACTTGGAGGGGTTTGTACCAGGACAACCATCAGCTCAACAAGATGATAATGCCACCAAAATAAAGCGCTTAGAACAGATATTGCTCGAGATGCAGGAACTTCTCGAGATGGCATTGTCCCGGAAATCTTCTAAAACAGCAAGACCAACAAATAGCGACTAAGTGATCTCTCCAAGAGGGAATTCTAAGGCTTATGCAAACGAAGAAAAGAGCAAAATTGATTTAACATCTTCAAAAAAGAAAGGTCGACTTCCAACCAAAGCTGATCATCAAGGAAGAATATTAGATAAATCTCTTAAACAGTTAGGTAGCTCCATATCAAAAGAATACTATCCAGACCAGAAAACTACCTTAACACAGAGGCCTATCAAAAAGATGCGGCAGAAAAAGCAATTAAAGATGTGCTGAATGCTAAAGGGAAGAGGACCCTCGACGAAAATGTGAATGATAACGAGCTTGTGCCGCCTTTTACAGATGAAATCATGGCAACAGCTATTCCATCTTATGTTAAGATTCTGACTATGAAGTATCACGGGATCACAGACCCAAACGACCACTTGATGGCTTTCGATGGCCAGATGGATCTATGTAATGCATCAGGAGTTGTTCGGTACAGGTTATTTCCAGTGACTCTCCAAGGTGCTGTAGCTAAATGGTATCAATAATACTGAGAAAAGACCATCTACTCCTGGAAGCAATTTTCTTACGAATTATCTGCTCAGTTTTGCATATGCAAAGACCCAACCATTGATTACACAGTCTTGGCTAACATAAAACAGAGGCAGGGAGAGTCTTTGGGAGACTATCTTAAAAGGTTCAATATTGAAGCATTAAAGGCTAAGGACATGAATGACTGTGATAAGCTCATTGTGGTGCATTCAGGATTAATAGAAATACCCAATTTTGGAAACAACTCTTTGTTAATGGGTGTAAAGATCTGCAAGACTTCCACTTTCAAGCTGACAAGTTCATTCGAATGGATGAGCTATACCACGTTAAAAGGAAAGCAATCCCTAAAAAGGAAGGAGGAAGATTTGGACTAGATTGAGGGCATAAAAGAGCAAGATGGGAAGAACCTATTGTTAATTCAATCGCTTTGAACAAGCCGTTGCCTTACGTCTATGCTATGGAAAAGGAAAGAATTAATTTCCCAACTTCCTTCAAAGCCAGGAACCACCCAAAACAAAGAAAAGGGGACGACTACTGTGTGTACCACAAAGCAAATGGTCACAGGACTAACGAATGCAGAGTCTTGGTAGGAGTCATCCAGAAGTTGATTCGCGAGGGTCATTTAAAGGAGTTCCTTCAGGACAAGAAGAAAGCTCCATGAATAGGAGATGGTCCGCAAAAGCTCCCAAGTAATGCTGTTAATATTCTGGAGGAAGATGGCCCTCTAAGCTTAAGCCTGCCGCTGAACAGGATCGATGTAATTCATGGTGGGCCACATCTAGCGGGGACAAGCAAAGGGGCAAGGAGCAGATATATTAAAGAGGCTAGAGAGGGTGTATTCTCAGTCCAAGAAAAGCCCTCGCTGAAAAATTCACGACTCAATATTCCAATGCCAAATCTTGTCATCACCCCCCAAGAGTTAAAGAAGGGAGTTCATCATCCACACAACGATCCCTTAATGATCACAGCTCAAATTGGAATGTCTATCATGTCCAAAATTATTGTGGATACGGGCAATGCAGTCAATGTCATCTTTAAGCATGCCTTCGATCAGATAAACATCCCTGAAGACAAGCTAGAGCCCAGCATGGAACCAATCTTCGAGTTCAACAATAAAAGGTCGACTCCAGTGGGACAAGTAAAATTGCTAGTGCGAATGGGGGTGCCACCATTTTGGCGAACTTTCGAGACTCTCTTTGTGATCATCAACCAGCCATCCTACTATAATGCTTTCTTTGGCAGCCCTGCGCTTGATGAGATAGATTCTTTAGTCATGCCGATGTACCTGATGGTGAAATTATTGACGAAGAAAGGCTGGGGCACAATCCGTGGAGAGCAATTCAGCTCTCGTGAAATGTATTTCGCTACAATCGATCAATATAAAAGGGAGTCTTCTGCTTACTTTTATTCTTCCACTATTTTTCAGCCTTTGGATTATGGATTTTTACATCCAACATTCGAAGCAAGAATTAAATCTAATAAGTCTAACAAGCATATGTATGAAAGGTACATTCCTCCTGGGAGCAAGAGGAAGAGAGTCGATGCTAATTCTATTGAGGAAAGCCCAATCATCACTGAATTCGATTGCCAAGGAGAAACAGAAAGAATAAAGCCTATAGAAGACCTTAAGGAGGCAAGCATAGATTCAGATGATTCAACCAAGGTATTCAAAGTAGGAAAGGAATTGGATAGCAACTTGAAGAAAGATTTAATCCAGTTTCTTAAGATATATAAAGATGTATTCACTTGGTCTCATTCAAATATAGTGGGGATTGATCCGTCGATCATGTGTCATGTGCTAAACATTAGTCCGGAAGCAACCCCCATTAGACAGAAAAAGAGACAATTAGATAAAGTACGAGCTGATGCCTTGAAAGAAGAAGTTAAAAGACTCCTTGAGAATGGGTTTATTCGGAAAATTTATTACCCAAAATGGCTAGCAAACCTCGTGTTAGTAAAGAAATCGAATGGACAGTGGAGGACTTGCATCGATTATACTGACTTGAACAAAGCTTGTCCGAAAGATTGTTTTCCATTACCGTGAATTGATCAATTGGTTGATGCAACTAGTGGACACAAATTGTTATCTCTCATGGATGCGTACTTTGGATACAATCTGATACCCATGTTCAAGCCGGATTAGGAACACACTAGTTTCATTACTGATTGGGGAATCTACTGCTACAAAGCAAAGCCTTTTCGACTAAAAAATGCAGGGGATACATATCAAAGACTGGTTAAAAGGATGTTTAAAGAACAAATTGGCCGAAATATGGAAGTTTATGTGGATGACATGCTAGTGAAGTTTTACGAGGCTAAATATCTTCTTGAAGATCTAAAAGAGATGTTTAAAGAATGCGGAAATATCAGATGAAACTAAACCCACAGAAATGCTCCTTTGGAGTCCATTCATGGAAATTTGTAAGCTACCTTGTGAGTGCTCAAGGGATTGAAGCTAGCCAGACCAAATTCAAGCTATCAAGGATATGGTCGAACCCAAAACTAGTAAAGAGGTAATGAGTTTGAATAGAAGGATAGCCGCTCTAAGTAGATTCATTTCCAAAGCGACTGATAAGTGTATCCCCTTTTTCGATGTAATTAAGAATAAGAAAAACTTTGAATGAGGGGAAGATTGTAGGAAAGCTTTTTATGAGTTAAAAAACCATTTGGAAAAGCCACCAATACTATCTAGTCCCGAGAATGGAGAAATTTTGTACTTATACATGGCAATTTCAGAGCATGCGGTCAGTTCGGCGTTGATTAGAGAAAGAAGTGGGGCTCAACTTCCTGTATATTATGTAAGCAGACGATTAAAGGATGCAGAAGTGCAGTATCCAGTTATAGAAAAACTGGCTTATTGCTTGATACTCACAGCGCGAAAACTGAGAGCATACTTTCAAGCACATCCAATCAGGGTATTGACCAACTTTCCCCTCAAACAATTTTTCAGTAAGTCGGAAACTCCGGGTAGACTAGTAAAATGGGAAATTGTACTTAGCCAGTATGATATTGAGTTTCAGCCACGAGCCGCTATCAAAAGACAAGCATTGTCGGATTTTATTAACAAGTGTACTAACTTCATTATGGAACAATCAGAAGAAAAAAAAAGGGATCAAAGACCTATTTGGCAATTATTTGTTGATGGTGCATCGAATGAACAAGGAGAAGGTGCAGGATATGTGATAATAACTCCAAACGGATACCGATTACATTATGCCATGAAGTTGGGATTTCCTGCAACAAACAATGTGACCGAATATGAATCAATGGTGGCGGGTTAACCTTGGAATTAGAACTCAAAATCCCACGGATCCAAATCTTTAGTGACTCCTAATTGATGGTAAATCAAATAAAGCAGTTATATCGGATAAAAGACGCCAAGCTATCTTTATACGTAAAGAAGATATTGAAGATGTTGGCTTTATTTGAAGATTTTTCTATACATCAAGTTCCGAGAGGAGAAAACTCACAGGCAGATTCTTTAGCGAAATTGGCTAGTTCAAGGGGAGCCCTAGAAACTCAGATTGTGCCAGTGGGATATCAAGCAAATCCGAGTATAGAAGAGGAGACATCTGAACAAGGAAAGGAATTGTTAGTCTTAACCAGATCCCAAGCCATGTCGCGAGAAAGAAAAGAAAAGGAAATCGATAGGGAAATCCCAAATGAGAGGGTTAACCAGCCAAGGTTAGACAACTATTATAATAACACTTGGATGTCATCTATTGTCGAATATCTTTCAATGGAGAAATTGCCATCTAACAAGGGGGAAGCTAGGAAAATCAAGCGGCAAGCTCCGACTTTCATGATTATGGATGGAATCTTTTACAAGAAAGGATATGCACTACCTCTTTTAAGATGTGTAAGCTTGGAGGATGGGATGAAATTGCTAGTAGAAGCACATGAAGGATTCCATGGAGACCACTCTAACGGAACAAAACTAGCAAAAATGATAATAAGACAGGGTTTTTATTGGCCTCGTATGGTAAGTCAAGCCATAGAATATGTAAGGAGATGCGAGATTTGTCAAAAGTACTCGAAGATTCCCCGATTACCACCAAGTCGGTTAACCCCAATTTCAAGTCCATGGCCCTTTGACGTATGGGGAATTGATTTAATTGGCCCGTTGCCAATTTCTAAAGGGGGAGCAAAATATGATGTAGTCGCCATAGACTACTTCACTAAATGGGTTGAAGCAAAACTGCTTCCCAAGATCGCTTCTGGAAAAGTATTCATATTTATCATCAAAAATATTATAACCAGATTTGGAATTGCCTATAAGATTATCTCCGACAACGGAACACGGTTTAAGAGTGAAGAATTCTCTCGGTTTTGTCATAAGAATGGAATTATTAGGAGCTTTTCTTCCATTGCGCATCCGAAGGCAAATGGGGCAGTTGAGGCTGTAAATAAGACTATAAAGACAATTTTGAAAAACCGACTGAACAAAGCTAAAGCAAATTGGGTAGAAGAGTTTCCACTTATATTATGGGCTTATCGAACATCTACCAGAATAGCAATGGGACATACTCCATATTTATTAACATATGGGTGTGAGGCGATGTTACCAATTGAGATTGAAATACCCTCACATTGAAGGATCGCATATGCATTCGATTTAAACTAAGAACTAAAAAGAATCACTGGATTTGATACATGAGTTGAGAGACGAAGCAGCAATTCGAATAGTAGAATATCAAAGAAGAATTTTAAAATATTACAATTCAAAAGTAAGAACAAGATCATTTCAAGAAGGAGATCTAGTACTCCGAAGAGTAATGCTAAACACAAGAAATCCCACGGATGGACCGGTGGGGCCAAGTTGGGAAGGACACTTAATCATTTGCAAAGTAATTCCCCCAGGAGCTTAGAAGTTATGCCGACTAGACGGCAATATGGTTCCTAGAACATGGAACACAGAACATTTGAGACCATATTTTCCTACGATGAATGAATAAAGCATCTCTTTCTTTAAAAGAAAATTTTACATGGTTGGGAGTAGAATCCTCCTTGCATTTAGACACTACCTCAAACGGTCAAAGCCTCTGTCCGCACCGAGTTGGCCAGGGCAGAGCACCTCATAGAGGGAAGAGTGTAAACCTTTATCTGTGCCACGCTATGGCCAGGTTAAAGCATCAACAAGCTCCTGTCCACGCCACGCTATGGCCAGGGCAGGGCACCTCCTGGATGGAGGAGTGTAAGCGTTTATCCGCACCATGCTATGGCCAAGTTAAAGCATCGACAAGCCCTGTCCGCGACATGTTATGGCCAGGCTAGGGCATCTCCTGGAGGGAGGAGTGTAAGCCTTTATCCGCGGCATGCTATGGCCAGGTGAAAGCATTGACAAGCCCTTAGTCGCACCTTTGGTCAGGTCAAGGCGCCTCCTGGAGGGAGGTTGAGTAAGTCCTTGGTTCCAGCTTTAGAATGAGCTAACTAAGAGCACCAAACAACAATGGACTAAGACGTCCTAGCCTAAGAAGCGGCTCATCAAACAATGGACTAAGACGTCCAAGCCCAAAGAGCGGCTCATCAAACAATGGACTAAGATGTTCAAACCCAAGAAGCGGCTCATCAAACAATGGACTAAGACATCCAAACCCAAAGCGTGGCTGATCAGACAATGGACTAAGACGTCCAAGCCTAAGAAGCGGCATATCTACAAAGGACTAAGATGTCCAAGCCCAAGAAGTGGCATATCAAATGATGGACTAAGACATCCTAGCTCGAGAAGCAGCCAATCAAACTACAACTACATACAAGGCCTAAAGGGTTTACACATGTTGAAGAAGACAAAATTTAAAGAGTAGAATAGAACTTCGCCTATTAATACCCATATCTGGGTTTCAGGACTTTCATTTATGGACTTCATCTACTAATACCTAAATCTAGGTTTCGGGATTTTACCAATAACTTATGGTCTTTACAATACCCGAATCTGGATTTCATGACTATTACCGGACTTCACTTATTAATGCCCTAATCAGGGCTTGAGATTTCTATTATGAAGATAATTGTTATGGATTTCTGATTATCCAACATGTGCCCTAATCTAGGCTTGAGATTTATATTATGAAGATAATTGTTATGGATTTCTAATTATCCAACATGTATCCTAATCTGGGCTTGAGATTTCTATTATGAAGATAATTATTATGGATTTTATCCAACATATGCCCTAATATGGGCTCGAGATTTTTGTCATCAAGATAATTCTTATGGATTTCTGATTATACACCACTAATATCTGAATCTGGGTTTGAGAGTTCTATTATGAAAACTGTTTATGAATCTCACTTGTTAAAACCCGAATCTGGGTCCTAGACAATCTTACTATTAACTTCTAAACTTTGCTTGTTGATGCCTTAATCTGGGTTTAAACTTCTTAACTTTCTAATGCCTAAATTTGAATTTCAGGTCTTTCATCGTCAATTTTGGATTCCGTCTATCGATTCCTGAATCTAGGTTTTAAAGCAGTAGTATTGAAACTACAATAGACATCCAGGTCTTCAACCAAAAAACTTCGAGCCGGTCTTCTTAATACCCAAATCAAGGTTATTAGTTTGCAACTCTAAACGACGTTCACCAACATCTGAATTTAGACTCCGGGATCATCCTTATCTCCAAGAGGAGTTTCTAAATACATATTACTTATCCCCCCAAATAAAGATTTATGGAGTACAAAGACTTATTTCCAGATAATAGCTTATGACCTCCTATTTCTAGCATTGGTTGTCTCCAACAGGAAATTCTTAGACTTCAATTATTATATGCATGGATAACTATTAATTACGGACCTCATATCCTTTATTAAATCAGGATTATGATTAACTAACCATTTAAATTTAGAAGCACTACCAACTGACTTATCATGAAGCATGTATATAAGATAATGTGTTCGCAATGGGAAACATCACTTGCTTTGAATTTTGCAGGAAAACAAGGTTATTAAGAGCAAAGAAGTTGTAAAAATTTTGTGCTAAAGAACAAAAGCTTCTTTCATACAAAGGGGGGGGGGCAAAATGTTAACCATAAAAAAATCACATAGGAACAAAGGTTTACGGAAGGATGTTTCGAAGGCATTAGGAAGGTTTTAGAAGGAGTCGCAAGCATCAAACGCCATCACAAATGACAAAAAAGCGCAAAAGCTTTCGAAAAGATGAAAAGAGAGCAGGGCTACCCTTCCGCCTCATTCAAACCTTTCGATGTAGATGGATTCGCGTATATAGAAAAAGCAAGAAAGGGTTCGGAACCCCTTTCGAAGGCAATGAATAATAACCCTTCATATACGCGCCAAACCTTTCGAAACCAAAGGTTTCGCCTTCATCAGACTACACGGGAAGATACCCTAATCGAAACAACCCTTTCGAAAGCATAATCAAGCTTTACGAACCGGTCAAAGCCTATAACATCAAGAGAACTTTCCGCATATCAATTTGCGAGAAGTCATTCAGAAGCTATCAACCGCTTTGAAACCTTCAACACTTCAACACCTTCGAAACTGTAATAAACTACCTATCGACAGAGTCGGAAGTTCGTATCTTTACTTCTTATAACATACAAAGCAACACGAAGAGAAAAAGCGCATCTGCATCCCTTTCGATGACATCGAAAGTAATCCAGGAAGAAGCAGAGAAAAGGAACACTTAAACCTTAACAACAGCGAAAGGTGGACAAGGGACCCTTTCGACAGGGTCGAAAGGTCTGGAGTAAGAAGATGGGAAGCGCAAGGATGAGTTAGAGAACTCGAAATGTAAGCCTTTCGACAGCATCGAAAGCAGGCAAGGCCTTTCAACCATGTCGAAAGGATTGATGCGGAAGATAGAGCGACCTTTCGACTGAGCCGAAAGCATGGGCGCGAAAGGGGGGCCAACCTGCATCTATAAATAAGACCGAAGGGGTCCGATTTTGGAGACCGGATTTTGATATCCAAAGCTCATTCTTTTTACTTCTACTTCTTTGCAAAATCAAAATCTTTGAAACCCTAAATTGATTTGGGGAAAAGACTCTCAAACTTGTAACTCTTTTGGATTAATGAAAAATGGAGAAATACGCGGATTCATTAAGAATTTCGATTATGAGAAAGATCATTACGATCATTAGCTAGACTAATAATCAATTGCACATGATGTTATCTTATCTTATTAACTTCTTTATGTCTTTTGCAAAGCCGTGGGATCAACTTGGATAGTATACATGTGTAACAACCCGCATATTTTACGATTGTATATTTAAATATTTTATTTAAATATAGCATCGTTAGTCGGATTAAAGTCCGAAATGTCACTTTTTGCAAACGGTCGAATTGGGACTCGAGACCACTTCCATTGAGTCCAAAATGGCGTTTGCGACTTTTTTGAGTATAACCATCGATATGTTTGGAGTGAGTTGAATTTTGCTATTTTCTAAGTGGGCTTTTGGGTTTAGGTTTCACCCAACTCATTCTATACCCTAACTCAGCCCCCTCTCCTCTCCATTCACTCATTTCATTTCTTTTTCTCAAGCTCAACTGAAAATGGGGGAAGAGAATGGGAAATAGAAACTTCAAACCCTGGTTTCCTTTTGCAAACTCAAGTTCTAGCTCCAAACTCTAAGAGAAACTTAGGTAAGCCTTCTTTTCACCTTCTACATCTCTCTCTCTCTCCAATTTCAGAAATTTCCTATAACCTAATTTAGGAAATACTTGTTTTGATCTTAGATTGGAGCTTGTAGAGTAGAAGTGAAGAGTGGTTGATCTTTTCTTTGCATTTGAGCTTTTCATTTTTGTTTTTGAGTTAAAAGGTGAGATTTTTGAACTCACATCTAAGCCTATAGCTTTTGTTGTGGTTGGGTATGAATTCCTAACCTTTGTTCATGTTCATTTGCTTTTGATTTGGATTGATTCGGTGAATTGTCCAATTTTTGGGTTTGAAGACCAATTTTGTGAAAATCTCTTTTATGGATGTTTGAACACGTTAGTGGAGTGTTTCGGAGGGCCATACAAGGTTGGGTTGTCGCTGGCGTAAATCCTTAGCCATTGTTGTTAGCTCGTTCGCTTTCGTCCGTGTTATTGATTTTGCCCCAAAAGGGGGCTAGGCTGATTCTGCTCTGGTAGCAGGTTCAGTCGACTGAACCAGTAGGTCAGTCGACTGAACCAGATCCCAGGAATTTGGCTGGGTCTGTATCAGTCTACTGACCTTCTGCGCCAGTCGACTGACCCTGGGGCAGAAAACTTCATACCCCTGTGTCAGTCGACTGACACCCTGGGTCAGTCGACTGACCTGGAAACTTAAAGTTTCCAAGCGTTGGGCCAGTCGACTGACCCCCTGGTCCAGTCGACTGACCTGCTTATCTCAGCCAATTTTTTTATTTTGCTTGGTTTCCAATTTTGATCGATTCATGTCGATCTAATCAGTCGTATTGCATTTTTGACTATGATGATTCCTTTTTGATTTCATACACGGGTTTTTAAAATGATCTTTTTAAATTGTATTAAAAGCTCGTTTCTCCAATTTATAATTTCTATTTAAAACACACACACAATTTTGCACTTCGAGCGAAGAGGGAGGAGAATTAAATGATTAAATAAAACGTGTGCTATGAACACGTGGGTTTATCTTTCCAGTTAATTCCTAATTTATTCGTTTGACCGTTTTGACCTTTGGGTTTGGTTTACCGATGAGATGAGGTGAATTTTGTACCGCTTTGAGTGTGAAATTGACTAACGGTTAGTAAACCGTTTAGTGCGAACGTGTGGTATGGGACTCACGTTAACATTTTTCGGGTTCCTTTCTGAGAGTTGTGACACATTCTGCCAGTTAGTGGTGTCCAGTACTGGGTCTCCGGACCTTCGCCACTACGGTTTGTTGCCTTCGGGGTTTGTTTCCTTCGGGCTTGAGCCTTCGGGCTTGAGCCTTCGGGGTTTGTTGCCTTCGGGCTTGAGCCTTCGGGGTTTGTTGCCTTCGGGCTTGAGCCTTCGGGGTTTGTTGCCTTCGGGCGTGTGGATCCTTGTTATACAATACTGAGCTCGAGCATCTTTTGTTTCTTTGACAATTATATTTCCCTAGTGTATCGCCTTTCGGTGTAGGTTCTTTGAACCACACAATATATAGCGATTACCTTGTGGAAACTTGTGTTACCTTTATTGGTATTTGTTATTTGCCTTTTTGGCTTGTTTTAGGATATGATATCCTTTGTTTATTTGAGTTGCCGATGATATGAGGCTTGTTTTGATTCATCTTTTGTTAGATGATCTGGTTATCTCTTTTGGAGATATTTGTGGTACTTTATGACCTTGTATGTTCATTATCATTTAGTTTATCTAACTGATTTGTTTAGCTAGACTGACCCGTGTATTTTATACTCGGGTCAGACCGAGATGTTTCAGGTTAGGTACATTGGACTTAGCCTATTTTTCTTCCGCATGGACTATTCTGCTAGCTCCTTTTTGTTATAGCTTTTTGTGTAGTCCTTTTTGGTTGTAACTCTGATATGTATTCTTTTGACTCGCCTGTATATTGTGGTTTGCTTTACCACTTGACATGTATCATTTTATACACTCTGTAATGTATCAGTATATGTGTAAATGTATGTGATGATCTACTGTTCCGTGATGTGTATTACATTTGAGTTGTTATATTTTATTCTGATAGATCCTTCAGCCACCTATGGCTTTGTATTAAGTATTTATTGGATATGTCGATCCATTTAAGTAAGAAGTGGCAATTGTCGGCGTATTCAATAGATAATTAAGACAAGTTTATAGATGGTCACTCCTATCCGGCTCTATTCTCCGTATTAGCAGATGGTGTTACCTAGTAATACTCTTTGCTAATGTGGGTCTCGGAGTGGGGCGTCACAGCTTGGTATCAAAGCTGAGTTCAGAACAAAATATGATAAACATAGAACAGAAACACATATTACGATACATCAAAGTGTAGTATGAATGTTACGAATCTTTGAATCATCGTGCCTTTATTTCTTTCTGTGCCTTTGGCGCAGATAGAATTTTGGGAATACGTCTAGGAATGCATTTTATTCCATAGTATTCCATATTTGAATTAATGATGTCTACCTTGTGAATAATCTTTATCTTATCTTATCTTTCAGCTAATGGCCGGTAGAGGCAGAGGACGACGCTCGGATGCTGGGCAATCCAGCGGCTCGCATCAGGACGGCGTTTACATGTCTGCCGATCAATTTTTGGAGTTGTTTAGGAGCACTCAGCCTCCAGCTCCTATTCGTGCATCTCCTCCATGCAAGTCTGCCTTTGCACGCCTGTGCAGTGACTTTTCTCATCTTGGAGGAAAGCCATTCAAAGGCTCCGAGTCCGTTCTTGAGGTCCAAGCTTGGATTCGCACATGCGAGCGTATCTTCTCTCGCATGGATCTTTCTGACCATGATCGAGTTCTTGTAACTTCTAGCTTATTGCAAGAGCGTGACCTTGATTGGTATGAGCTTATTGTAGCCGAACTTGATGAGTCTGTTCTTTCTTGGACTCAGTTTCGGGAACGCTTCGAACTCAAATTCGTTCCTGAATCTAAGAAAGTTTTATTAGCCCGTCGCTTCCTTGAGTTGAAGCAAGGGAAGTCCTCCGTCTCTGAGTATGTTGCATCATTCGAGGCATTATCTAAGTATGGTCTTGAATTCATTAGCACCTCTTATAAGAAGAATCTGAAGTTTGTCTCTGGTCTTAAGAAATATCTTAAGAAGTCTTTAATGCTTCAGCTTAAGCTTTCTTTTGAGGAGTTGGTTGACTCGGCACTTCATCTCGAAGCCATCGAGAAGGAGTGTGATAGTGGTGATGATATTGAGGTTCACAAGAACCCTAATAAGAAGACGTTTCCATTTCATAACCAGGAACTTTTCCCTTCCAAGAAGAAAAAGCCTGTTGAATCTGGTTCTAACTCTCAATCTGCTGGAACACCTTCCATTCGGAAGTGTTTCAATTGTGGTTCTCCTGATCATATGATTCGAGCTTGTCCTAAGCCTCTCTTCTGTCGTTATTGAAAGAAGGAAGGTCATCATGTTTCCTCCTGCCCTACTGTTCCTGCTAATGCCAAGTCTGGCAAGCTTTATGTTGCTAAGGCTTCTGGAGGTTCCTCTCAGCCCAGAGGTATTTCTCCTCCTATCTTTGATGGCATTATTTTATTTCGTGATCTTCCTATTTGGTTTCTTTTGATACGGGTGCGTCCCACTCTTTTATATCAAAAGAACTTGTTGATTCTTTTTCTTTAAATATTATGGGTTTGATGAATTCACTGAGAATTGCGAATCCGGTTGGTGGATCCGCAACACTCAGTTTGCTTTGTAAATGTCGAGATTATTTTATGTGATTATTCTTTTCGAGCCGATTTGTATGTTATGCGTTACTTAGGCTTCGAAATTGATTTTTTTTGGGAAAGGATTGGCTTAATCATTATGAAGCCCATATCCTATGTCCAATGTGGACTATTCATCTTTGACGTCTTCAATCTGTTAAGCAGATTTCTTTGGTTCTTAATGATTTTGATTTCCAAATTCGGTGATATCATTTTAATTCTTTAAACCTACGGGATGAGGAGAATATTATTTCTCTTATTCAAGTAGTTTGTGGATTTTCCGGTATATTTGAGCTTGTCTTAGGATTATCACCTAAGCAATCTATTGTGTGGTGCTAAGGTCTTTTCAGTTCGACCTTGCCACCGGTTTTCTTCAGCTACGAGTTACGGAGGGTAGCATTCCACTTACCGCATTCCGCACTCGTTATGATTCTTGTGAATGGTTCGTTATGTCATTCGATTTGACGAACCTTCTACCTTATTTCATCCATTTTGTGAATCGAGTACTCTACGAATATCTCGATTAGTTTATCCTTATATTTATTAATTATGGATGAAAATAACAAATTTAAAAATTTGCAAATCTTTTTAATAAGATATTTATAAGTATGATTGGGTTTTGTTCTTAAAACGAGCAAAGAATATTTGTAAATCTTTTTTAAGAGACTTGTTTATCATATAGGAGATGATTTTGTGTTGTTTTGCCCATTGAGTGCTTTAAGAATTCTGGTCGGTGCGCTTGATCAACGTTATCGATAGGAATCTCCTAAACGCTATGACGAGACAGTCAAACACGGTAAATTCTAGTAAAAAGTTAATTTTTCTAAAAAGATGAATATATAAAGTTAATTATAATTTTGAAAGTCTTAGCTTTTCAGGAAAGAGGATCGATTAAAGGAACTCTTTTCCGATGCTTTTATTCTTGTGGTTCCCGAAGGGAACCAAGACTTCAATGTTTATACCGATACTAGTCGTATTGGTTTAGGTGTCGTTCTCTTGCAAAAGGGAACGTTCTATCACTTATGCTTCTATACAATTAAAGCCTATCGAGACTAGGTATGCCACTCATGATCTAGTGCTCGCGGCTATTGTTTTCGCTTTTAGAATTGGCATCATTTTTTTTGGGAGAGAAATTTGTTCTCTATACCGATCATAAATCTTTGAAATATTTATTTTCTCAAAAGGAACTTAATTTGCGTCAACAACGTTGGCTCGAGTTCCTTGCATCTTATGATCTTGTTATTCTATACTCCCGGAAAGGGGAAATCGTGTTGTCGATGCCCTTAAGCCGAGAGCAACAAGCGGATGTTTCTTTGTTGATATCCGAATGGAATGATCTCGAGATTTTATCCACTTGTGAGATTCGAGGTCGTGAATCCGACTCATGTTCATCTCTTGTTTTGTGTAGCCTTGAGGCTCGTCCTTCTCTTTTGGACAAAGCGAGCGTGTGAATCAAACTCTTGAAGATCTCTTTCGTGCATGTGTTCTTGATTTTTGGGGAAGTTGGGAAGATCATACTCTTGTTGAGTTTTCTTCCAATAATAGCTTCCAATCTTGTATTGGTATGGCACCTTTCGAGGCACTCTACGGAAGGCTATGCCGATTTCCTTCGTGTTGGCTTAAAGCCGGTGAGAACTGGTTTTAGGTCCAGATTTTATTGGTGTTCATTTGTGTTTCACCTATGATGGGTGTTGTGTGTTTCAGTCGATCGGGAAAGTTAGCACCTCGATATGTTGTTCCCTTTCCCATCACCGAACGTATTGGTTCCGTGGCTTATCGCCTTCTTATTACCGACTCAATCTTTTGCTATTTATGATGTTTTCAACGTCTCTTTACTGCGGAAATACCTTGGGATTCCGATTTTTATTCTTGGGTCTGGTGTAATTGAAGTTTCACCAAATTTGACTTATGAGCAACATTTTATTTGTATCATTACTTCAGAGGTTAAACGCCTTCGAAATAAAGATGTTCTTTTTGTGAAAGTTCAATGGTTCTCAAATCCCAAGGACTGCTCTTGGGAATCCAGAGAATTCATCGAGCGAACATGTTCGGGCTTGAGCCTTCGGGGTTTGTTGCCTTCGGGGTTTGTTGCCTTCGGGCTTGAGCCTTCGGGGTTTGTTGCCTTCGGGGTTTGTTGCCTTCGGGCTTGAGCCTTCGGGGTTTGTTACCTTCGAGCGTTGCCTTCGGGCGTGTGGATCCTTGTTATACAGTACTGAGCTCGAGCATCTTTTGTTTCTTTGACAATTATATTTCCCTAGTGTATCGCTTTTCGGTGTAGGTTCTTTGAACCACACGATATATAACGATTACCTTGTGGAAACTTGTGTTACCTTTATTGGTATTTGTTATTTGCCTTTTGGCTTGTTTTGGGATATGATATCCTTTGTTTATTTGAGTTGCCGATGATATGAGGCTTGTTTTGATTCATCTTTTATTAGATGATCTGGTTATCTCTTTTGGAGATATTTGTGGTACTTTATGACCTTGTATGTTCATTATCATTTAGTTTATCTAACTGATTTGTTTAGCTAGACTGACCCGTGTATTTTATACTCGGGTCAGACCGAGATGTTTCAGGTTAGGTACATTGGACTTAGCCTATTTTGCTTCCGCATGGACTATTCCGCTGGCTTCTTTTTGTTATAGCTTTTTGTGTAGTCCTTTTTGGCTGTAACTCTGTTGTGTATTCTTTTGACTCGCCTGTATATTGTGGTTTGCTTTGCCACTTGTCGTGTATCATTTTGTATACTCTGTAATGTATCTGTATATGTGTAAATGTATGTGATGATCTACTGTTCTGTGATGTGTATTACATTTGAGTTGTTATATTTTATTCTAATAGATCCTTCAGCCACCTATGGCTTTGTATTAAGTATTTATTGGACATGTCGATCCATTTAAGTAAAAAGTGGCAATTGTCGGCGTATTCAATAGATAATTAAGACAAGGTTATAGATGGTCGCTCCTATCCAGCTCTATTCTCCGTATTAGCAGACGGTGTTACATAGTAATACTCTTTGCTAATGTGGGTCTCGGAGTAGGGCGTCACAACATGCGAAACACATTATCATCGCGATAAACAAAATATAATGACAAATAAAGATGACGATGATGTTTCAGCATTGATAAGTTCATAGAACTTACAAATATCCAAGATGATCTTCTATCGAATACACCAAATGGAGCTTGCTCAATTGTGAATTAGATCTATTTCGAAAGGACGAAATCCCTTTTGACTTGGTCGAAAGGGATGTCACGAAAGACATCTGGTTCATAAATGACAAGCAATCATCTAAGGATGGATTCCTTCGAAAGGAACATATACGCAACTACATCTTCAACCCTTTCGAAGGAGTTCTTCCATAAGGAACGAATCTAATGATGTCGAAAGCAGCTACTTCTTTTCAAAGGCAGAACAGACCATCCGACATGGTCGAAAGGGTCTGAGTGAACCTTTCAACATGGTCGAAAGGGATGAAGTTTTAGTAAAAATAGCCACTTTCAACTCATTCGAAAGAAGGGCTTCGAATAAGATGCTTTCTCCTCCACCTCCATTTTGATGAGGTTAATTTGGTCAATGGTCTTATTTTGTCACATAAACAATCTCATTTGTCATTCACATAGCTTTGGGGATGTTGACAAGTTTTCTTGTTAACATGCACCAGCTACTGCTCCAGATGATCTTTCAGATCTCCTAGGTGCCATTGATTCCTGTATTCAAATTCTTCAAGTTCCCCAATGAAAATTTTCTGGATCTAACCTCTGGATAATTCAATTCAAAATATAAAGCTAGATCTGCGCCCGAGTTTAATTCTTAGTGAAAGCACCAAAATGTTGAGCCTAAAAATGGCACAACACCTAAAATAATCTGAAATAAATAGAGATCTAGCAGAAAATTTTAAATAAACAGAGAGAACACCAGAATTTTATAGTGGTTTGGTAAATCTATGACCTACGTCCATTGTTTTTTTATTGTTTATAGATTTGTAGTCACTAGTACAAGGATTTTTCAAGTTCTAACAGCGTAGAATAACCGAGAGTAACATCCGTAGTGACTATGGTCTAGGAGAGATAGAAGATGAAGAAAGAAAAGTGCTAAAAGTCCATTTTCAAATGCCATAGGTGTTGTATTTATAGGAAAATCGTCCGACAAAATCGACAAATCCAATATGCTAAGTCTTACTTCAGATCCGAAAAAGCAGGAGGAAAAGATGGAGTCCCTAGAGCCATAAAAACAATTCGGTACCGACCAGAAGTAGTTGGTACCAATCTATTTTTTGGAAGGGGAGTCACTCCTTCCCTCCTTTGTCTTTTATCTTTGATCATTGTATTCCGAGCACTTTTCCTTAGAAATCGTGTTGTTTCCAAAAGGTTCTGATATCATTTGTACTTGTCTGCTTTTCTTAAGAACATCCTTGGAATTTCTTACCTGTTCCTTCAAATATGTACCTAGAGACGATCAAATTAACAAGCCAACTATCCACGTGAGATAGCTTCATGCCCCCAAGGAAAGCATGAAAAGTGGTCAGTACCGAACACTCTACTTAGCTCAATTCTTACCCCAACTTTCCAAGTCGATTCCTATCATTCTTCCAAGCATGTCCCAAGTCCGTGAATCGTTTTGTCTTCGTCCCGACGTCCAGTTTCGTCTAAAGGCTGCTTGGTCAAAAAGCTGGATAACAATAATAATGAGCATATAAAATATAAGTATCGTGCAGCCTGAAAGATAGTTGTAATGCACAAAGTATAACATCATAACAATATCACATGAGACGATGCATATTTTGAACACAACATAGAGCTGAGTATCTAACTTATAGACTATACCCATCACATCAAGGTACACTAAAGGTCCATAAGTGAATCATTTTTCAATGAATAAAATTTTCTCCAGAGACTCTGATTTTTTTCAACTAATTATGATGGTCATGAATTAATCTATGATCACCTCTTGTCATACATTCAGTGAATGAAACAATTAACATAAATCATGCCGCAATGACATTTGTTGAGTTTCGACGATCGGACTAATCTTCATTTCTCATGCATGTGAAGTACGCATATGAGTTGTCGAACACTAATGAAACAAAAGAAATCATAAATATTACGTGTCTAGCAACTCATGTTTATATCCCACATCTCTAAATTATTTAACGATATCGTATTATTTCAATTTCAAATCATCGTTCAATTTCAAATCATCCGAAACAACACCTCAGTTACCATGTTAACATGCTCTAAACTGTATATAACAATGTTCTTAAAGAAGAATGGATAAAAAACAATAATTTTTTTCTCAAGGAGAGATAGAGGGAAAAAAAACTGAGAGAGAGAGGAAAAAAAGGAAAAGGACAAAAAAAAAAGAAAAAAAAAGGGACAGTTGACAGTTGCATAGCATGGCCAGGATTTATCTTTAAAAGGAAATGATTATCTTTGTACTGCCAAAACGAATATAAAGCATATTCTAATAACTTGTGGAATAGTACCCACGAAGAAGCCAATGAGTAGTAGGATTTAGTTGACAGAGGCGGGCATTTTACTATCTTGGGAATAAAGGAAGCAGCACATGATGTTGGGCAACTTGTAAGCTCATGTCATGTACCTTGTTTGCAAAGAAAGTGGTTGCAAGCAAGTACATGACATTGAAGGAGAATAACGTTCTTTTCATCATTTTATCTCTTAAAAAAGCTATTCACCCATACACTATTGCACATCAACGGGTTTAAGATTTCATAGTAAGGGAGAAGTACAAGCACAGTCAAAAACATAAGCCAACTTGAACGGTTTGATCACATATGCATGTATACAGTACATAGAAGCCATTAGCTTTCTTTTTTCTTCTGAGCAGCCTCAACATACTGTTCGGCGAGTTTCTTCACCTTTTCGCCTTCTTTGATTAGAAACTTGGCATCCTTGGCTTTGTGATGGTATTTCATAACTTTATCTGTAGTTTTTCCCACTGCCCATCTGTATTGCCCCACTGTTATTACACCGCTTTTGCATAGAGGTCTGATGTGTTCTTTAATGTATGCCTCTACCTTTCTGGCAACTGTTTTATGTTGATCTGAAGTATTTTCACTAGTGAGTTCAGTCTTCTCCTTCACAACATTTTCACTTGCTAAAGAATGAGCTGGTAAGATTTTCTCACCCCTTGTCCCACTGTCTGCCTTACAATCAATGTTATTACCACCAATTTTTGCTCCATTCTTGGACTGAAGGTTATCGCCCTGACAAGCAGATACACTTTCTTCTTTAATTTCATCTGCAGCCAAAGTTTGCCCGTTATTATTTTCACTTTCTTTTAAGGACGCCTCTTCACAAATCTTTGTAGCAGGTATTTTAATCTCTTCTAGCCTAATTTCTTTGTTATCTTCCATTTTCCCTTCAGAATGGACTTCATCTTTACATGTTACTATTGTATTAGCATTATCGCGGTTAGGAGTTGATGAAACCGCTCCTGGTTCCGAAACTTCAATACGTTCTTTTGGCATCTCTGTGAGCTCATCGCAATTTTCTTCCATGGAAATAGATAAATCTTTACATGAATCCTCACCATGAGGATTTTCAAATTCATTACTGGTATTTTCTGCATTAGGATACTGTTCCACTGGAGCACAAGGACTATTTGGAGGAGAATCAGACGAGAGTCCAGCTAATTTCAATGCTTCTTCTACAGAAGAAGATAGACCTTTACATGAATCTATATCAGTAGGATTTTGATATTCATTACTGCTATTTTCTGCATCATGATACAATTTCATAGGTATGCAAGGACTATTTGGAGAAGAATCGGATGAAAGACCAGCTAATTTTAATGCTTCTTCTACAGCTTGGTTGTTAACTTCGACTACAGGTGTTGAATGACTAGATGTCACTGGTTCAGATGATGATGGTTTGACAGATTTTTGAGATAAAGCTTGTGCACAAAGATTAACATAAACTACTTTGCTACTTGATTTTTCGAAAATTCCTCTCTCTGTGTTAACTGCATCTGCTATTGCTAGTTCTGTATCTGCAGTTTTGCGTATAACTGTTTGGTTTGTTGCCTTCAAGAAGTGTTCAGTTATGCGATAAAGTTGTGCCTGACATTGGCAAAGACATGAATGGAACAGAACCGTTAAATTGAATTACAGAAAGGGGGAAATAAAAGAAAACTTGTTTTATTGAATCTTCCTCTAAAGACTGGAGCTTAATGCATCATTGAACTTGATTAAGTTATTCGAAATATATTAGTTTCTATCCCTCCCTAAGATAAGTGCCTGAGCATTTCAAGGATGAGGGACAAAAAACATGTAAATATGGTGTTTACAGGACTGACAAGAATTCAATCATGAAATAGCATATACGATATCAAAAATCAAGTTGTTAGCTAGCTGCCAGGATAAAAATAAGTCACATGAAAGTTTGTGCAACAAAAAAATATAAGTTCAGAATCAATGTTTCCGTTACACAATAACTAAAGCATCAATTGAACATGAGAATTCAGAACATTTCTTTTTTAAAGAAGCAAAAAAAACATGGTTATGGTAAAGTTACTAGTTAGCAGGAAATCATGGCTGCTTAGTTAATCTTATTTCTTAAGCATCCTTGGCATCCATCTCAGCTGATAAGTAGTGGCATATTCTGATAGCTTAGTGCTAGTATAGCTAAGCAGGATACCATGACCCGGTTAAGCTACAAATATATGCTAATATGCCCATAACAATGATAGTCTTGCAAACTGACCACTGCTAGTTTAAGCAATATATGATTGAAAAATTACAAGTAAAGATAATGCAAGGGTTTATCACTTCACATATTAGAAACTAATAATACACAAGACATACCTGCCGAACAGAAAGAGGAACCTTATTGTGCCGGCTAGGTTCTGGTACAGGCCGCATTTCCATAGGAAGCTGTGCCTACAAGTATCAAAAATACCGCATATATTATAAACTGACCATAGCATTCTTACAAAGGAACACACAACTTTCTTGTTCAAAATATAAATTAACATACTAATAAAGGATATTTTCCCTTGAGTGCAGATTTATCTTCTTCTTCCCCTGCACTGCTACTCGTATTTGATGAAGCGTTTTTTCTAGCAAGAATCTCCATAGCCCATTTCTTTTTATCAATCTTAGACAAGTCAGTTTGACTATTCATTTCCTTATCTGAACTTTGCACGTTCTTCCTGGATCCAGTTTGTTCAGAAGTTAAGCTTATAGTACTCGATTTTTTCAGTATCGGTTTTTTTTCTATACTACAACTGCTTGTAGTTTCAGAAGATTCTCCCATAGCAGATAAAGGTTTAATATCATCCTTTCTGGGGAATAGAGACGTGTCAGCTATATATACTCTCGATAAAATAGAGTTCTCTTCATCTTGCTCTTCAGTTTTTGAGTCATTAATATGACCATTTATAGCCTTTTTCAGAATATCCAAAACAGAACTTAGGGTTTCATTTTTTTCCGGCTTGGACTTCTTATTACATCTATACTTCCAAAATTCGACCTCCCATTCTCTATCCCAAGCTCTTCTTCTCTTTCCATTAGATGTTCCATATATTTTCTTAGTCAATTTTTCACGTGCCTTGCCTTTTTGTAGTAAATTCTTTTTCACATTTAAAGATGAAGGGACATTTCTTCCAATTGATTCTTCTTTAGGTTTAACAACTGCTGCTCTGAAAGCTGATAATAATTTTCCTTCAAAATCATTGAAAATGTTCTTGGTAGTGGAGGTTTTATCACGTGCAACCTCTTTTATTTCTTCCCTTAATTTTTGAAATGAATCTTCTTTTGCCCTATCTCTACGCATAATCTTTTTCAATCTCAAGCTTTTTGTCGTTGAATTATCTTCCCTTACTATACTCATGATGTTTGGAGGATTTGACTTGGTTGGTGATGCATTTACAAACATATCATTCTTATGCAGGTTACTTTTTGAAATCCATTTTGAATGGTCTACAAGAGATTTTCCATCCACTTTTGCCTTCTTTACTTGTGTCTCGGTGTTCATTTCAATCTTCCTTTTGTTAATATTGGAGCAACTAGGATCCCTAGAAAAGGGGCAAAAAATGGGTACATGAAGAGAAAGTTGTACAATCGTAGGTAATATAGAAAATTAATAAACTACCAATAAAGAGACCGATGGATACAAGTACACTTAGATGTTATGAAGTAGCAAAATCAAGTTATATACACTATAATAATCATGCTATACACAAAGAAAAGAACTTTACGTTGCATTCACTTGGCAATCCTCTAAAGATACTCTCAGCACATCACTTGATCCAGTATGTTGTAGGTGCCGCTCAACAATGTTTAGATTTGTTTTGTCTGTATAAAAATTAAAAAAAAAAAAGTAAAAAGAAAACAAATTCAACGAGCGTGAAGAAATCAATATGTTTGCATTTTGATTTATCATCAAGAAAATATAATGGCTAGAAAGCTTGGTACCATAATCTCACTTCGTTATATATACATGATATCCATAATAATTAAATTATCATGTCATTTAAGTACAATGTATTGATGTAATCTGAGGATATAAATGAAAAAAAAATGACAGGGAATCACCATGCTGAAAATTACCGTCATGTTTACTTGAAGAATTCTGATCATTAGTTCCGGAGGTGTCATGTATATCCTCATCCAAGCCTATAGGTTTAGATATCATATCATTTGGATAATCGCATACAGGTTGCCTGCATTCATTATCAACTGGCAGTTCAAACTTGGCTTCACAAGCACTTGTATCAGAAAGAGATGTTTCGGCTTTTCTATCAGCGTTGAAATGTTCCATGTTATCACATTCAATTAGCGGAACAACAACATTAGTATCACCATCATCAGTCTGAAGAACCAAAGCATTTGACGATACACAAGGGTCAGATCTGCATACCGCACTATCTTCCAGCTGCTCATCGTATTTTGTAACATTTGAACTAGTTTTTAGGCTTAATTCTATTTCAGACGCTGATGAATTGGTCTCACAGGGTGCTTCAATAATTGAAACAACAACAGCTGTCTCGCCATCATCATCAACGGACACAGATACCTTGGATGAAAAATTAGGGTCAGATATCCATCCAATTCCATCCTTCAGAGCCGAATTATCGTTTATGTTTTTTGATGGAACACAGTCTAACTTATGTGCAGTTTCATCGGTTACACACCTATCACAATAATAAGCAATTATATTATATTACACTATAATAAGAAAGTATAGCATTATTATTTAACAACACCTTGGACATAGCCATGAATTTTCGGATGACCCACGTTCAGGATCAAATCCAACGCAGAATGCATGGTACCTATGTACATCAGAAATTCAGCAGAGTTAGTAAAAGATGAGAAATACTGGACAGTTTATATGATGAGGCACATTTCAAAAAGCTTCTACTCATAATGAAATGCCCAGAACATATGTATTAGCAAGTTTCAAGGGTGATTTTAATGACACCAATTATAAAAGAAAAGGAAATTTTAATACACCTACTAACATCATGGGTGCCAAACACATAAACATAAGAAATATGGTGAAAAAATAACATTGAGAAATTGATCTTATCTCATGATTAGTAAATAACATAAGAAGTATGTTTGTAAACTAAACAGAACGAGATCAGAAATTGCCATACCAAATATCACATGAATCACAAGCAATTGATGTATCAAGAGTTAAATCTTCATCTGTTATTGACAATGCATTTCTTATTTTACAGCCATCATCATCCAAACATTTAACTGCCTGCATGGAATAATGCAAAATAGCAATTGAGCAACAACACCAGAAGAAAAAACAGATCAACTTGATTTATCAACTTTAAAGAACAGTACATTTTCATCGATGTAGTAAGATGGAAAGGATAGTGTGTTGTTTTGTCCTTGAATGCACCAGTCACCGTCTCTGCATTACAGGTTAAAATCCCCCAATGAAAATTTGAATGTTCCAAAAGATGCAAGCTATGTAATTTCTACACTACAAAGATCCAGAGACACGTTTTGCATGCTAGTAAAATTTAAAAAATGCAAAAGTACAAAGTGTTGTAATGTCAAGAAATATAAAACTGAAAAAACTGATGAAAGTGAAAATGTGAAAATGGTAGGGACTGATATATTTGTGTGGCATGTATTTCTACTCAACCATCAATGTATCCATGCACAACTAGAATGCAATTAAATAAGAATAAAGTAGTTCTTGCCTGGAAAACGAACAATCCTCAGACGCAATGTTCCCGGTTGTATCATATACCTTTAATAAGTAGATAAAACATTACACAAGTTCTGCAGCTCTATATTGCTTAGTTATATTATTAAAGAACAATACCGTTTGCACTTAAAGAGAGAAAATGTAAACAAGACACACTTCTAAAAACTTCTACATATTATGTAAATAATTTTTCTACCCTTTTTCAAAGAAAATGGGGTGGTAATGAATTTTTAAATATTGATCAAGCCAAGTTCATAAAAATTACTAACTCACTGGAAGACACGTTATCAGCTGAAATTCTTTCTTGCAAAGTGGACAGAGGTTTGTGATGGTAGCCCAATTATCGATGCATGTAAAACAAAACCTGAAATGTAGTAAGAAATCTTTTATAGCAAGCATTTTCTGAGCTCCAAAAATAAACCAGACAGAAAGATCATGATATACAAATTAGACATGAAGTCATCCAAGTCTATTTATGGGAGACTCAAAAGCCATAATATCTTCTTTTAGCTTATCGCCTTGATGAAAAAATAAAAATGCATTACAAGTTTCACGGAACAATTGTCTATTGCATGGCCAAACTTTTCAATTTTCATGACCTTGTTCTCCTTTTTTTCCCACTGGTTCGATACTCAGATTCAATTTTTCATATGTTTATAAGTTGCTTTACTTGAGTGCTCACCAAACAAGTAGACTTTCAAAAGTGCAATATTTATCTGGTTATCACCAGAAAATAATCTAGCCCCAATGGATCACCTGATATGCATCAATGAAGCATGCATACTAAAGTCCACATATGATTATATTATAATAAAAATGGGACATCCGAAACCAATCAACAAGCTGATAGATGAAAATTGAAATGGACAAAATTGGATATATGAGTTTGTATTCATTTGTGCAAGTTCAAATCACAAGTTTATGTGCTGATAATGACAAGACAACTTAAAACATATGATGTTATGTGGATCTCATATGCGCTAAGATTCAAAATTACAACAGATGAGTTTCTTTACCAGTGATCACAATTATCTAGAACTCCTCTGTCGATAACAACATCATCACAAATCCCACACAACTCATTATCTACGTCGCCATCCTCCTGCATAAATAAATTGATTATCAGTTCGAACAGTACTAATAGCAATAAAATTTATACCATATGATGACTTCTAGCCACCAAAAAAAAAAATGCTGTTACAAATTAACAAAAAAAAGCCACAAATAGATTCACATGAGCAATTTGGTAGACGAAATTGGCCTTTCTGCTTGGGATGGAGAATGTTCAAGACTCTAAAATACCATATCCATTAGCACCATATTCTATTGTATAAGAGGTAACTATGAATTCCAATTTAAATATGTGAATTAGTGTGAATTAGCTCCGCTTAGGAGTTTTGCAGTACGATTATGAAAGATTTTAAGAGTACCGGTCTTGATTGTTAATGATGGTACCAGTTTTGATCGTTTTATAATAAGTGTTGCTATAACGAACCAACATATGCTTACAAGTTTAATTTATACCAATTTTAAGAGTTATACACAGAAGTATTATTAGTCCCTGAGACCCTCTTTAGCACTCTTTCCGTCGATGAAGGCCTCTAAAGGGCGGCAGACCAAAGTATTACTGCATTACATATATATCATTGTATTTGTTCTCTAATTTAATTTTGAATTTCAAGATTAATTTTTCAATACGATCATTAGGAATGTTGCTGGAAAAAAATAGAATCCCACGTACCACCACAATTTGATAGGTTGAGTATACAACAACAACTAAGCCATTATTCTCAAACAAGTTGGAGTCGGCTAGAGATGGAACCCAAAACTAAATGATAAAATCAATTTAAAAGTTATAATAATAACAATATAAAATAAAGTCAAATAAGTCAATTAATAATAATAACTAAGTAAAATAAAATAAAATAAAAATATATATGTACATATATATATATAAGAGGAATGATAATAATAATACTAATAGCGATAATGATATTAATGGTAATATTGGTCAAAGACTAAACCTACGTCTTAGGCTCATGTTCTCTAGTCCTATAATCTAAAACTTATACAACTCAACGCTCATGGTTCTGGCACGTGAATCGCTAACTTTCACTCGCTCCGATCTGTCACCGGCTCTTCGGATATACCACAATCCTTCAAATCTTTTTTTACTACTTCACTCCATGTTAACCTTGGTCGACCTCTACCTCTCTTTGAGCATTCAACACGGCCTATAATTCCAACACGCACAGGTGCCTCGGGCGGCCTTCGTTGAAGATGTCCAAACCATCTTAAGCGATGTTAAATTAGCTTCTCCTCAATTGGTGCTACTCCCAAGTTTATCACGTATATCATCATTTCTAATTCGGTCTCTTCTTGTATGACCGCAGCTTCATCGTAGTATACGCATCTCTGCTATGCTTACCTTTTGGACGTGTTGGCTTTTAGTGGGCCAACATTCTGCACCATACAACATCGCAGGCCTGATTGTCGTTTTATAGAACTTTCCTTTAAACTTTTGTGGGACCTTAATGTCACAGAGAATCCCAGACGCTTGTCGCCATTTCACCCATCTCGCTCGAATTCTAAAACTAACATCTTCATCAATCTCACCATTAAACTGCAACATTGATCCTACATATCGAAATGATTCCTTCTTGGGAATTATTTGTCCGGCCAGAGTGACATCTCCATCCTCCGACCTGACACCGCTAAACCCGCACTTCATATACTCTGTTTTAGTTCTGCTAAGCCTAAATTCCTTTGATTCTAAAGTCCGTCTCCACAGCTTCAGTTGTCTATCAACCTCAATTCTATTTTCATCAATTAGCACAACATCATCAGCAAATAGCATACACCAAGGAATCTCACTTTGTATACCTTCGTAACCTCATCCATCACTAGAGCAAAAATGTAAGGACTCAAAGCTGACATTTGATGTAATCCTATGTTAATGGGAAAGTCACTGGTTTCATCATCGCATGCTCTGACACTAGTCACAACATCATCGTACATATCCTTGATAAGTGTAATGTACTTTGTTGCGACTCTCTTCTTTTCCAGGGCCCACCACATTATCTTCCGCGGTACATTGTCATAAGCTTTCTCCAAATCGATAAATGACATGTGTAGATCCTTCTTTTGCTCCCTAAACCTCTACATAAGTTGTCTTATCAAGAAAATCGCCTCTGTGGTCGACCTCTCAGGCATGAAGCCAAATTGGTTTTTTGAAACACTTGTCATTCTTCTTAGTCTATGCTCAATGACTCTCTCCCAAAGCTTCATTGTATGACTCATAAGCTTAATTCCTCTGTAGTTTGTGCAATTTTAGATATCTCATTTATTCTTAAAAATTGGAACTAGTATGCTTCTCCTCCACTCATCTGGCATCTTGTTTGATTTAAAAATATTATTAAACAACTTAGTTAGCTAGGCTATCCCTGCATCTCCAAAGCATCTCCACACCTCAATGGGGATGTCATCAGGTCCCAAGGTCTTGCCTGCTTTCATCCATTTTAGTGCCTCCTTCATCTCGGATTCTTGAATTCTCCAAAAAAATGTCTACAGGTGTCATCAGAAGAGTCGTCTATCTCGATCGTAGTGTTATCACGTTCTTCATTAAATAACTTGTCGAAATAATCTCTCCATCTATTTTTTATCTCATCGTTCTTCACCAAAAGTCTATTATTGTCATCTTTGATGCATTTAACTTGGTTGAAGTCTCTTGTCTTCCTCTCGCGGAGCTTAGCTATCCTATAGACGTTTTTTCACCCTCTTTCGTACTTAGTTTATGATAGGTTGAGTATGATCATCAAAATTACATTTCACCGATTTTCACTGGTTTTATAACCAACAAGAGAAAAAACTTACAAGTAAGGGGTTATCACAATTAACAGCATGTGAAATGCAAAACCGTCCAAAATCAGTCAAAACCAATAGAAAAATACTTCGAAGCGAAGCCTTAGTTATCACAACTTCATGATGATTGGTGTCATATAAAGTGAGTTTTTTGCTTACACTATCAACCATGACAACGTAAATTTATGAATACTTAGGTTAGTTAATATTGTCTCCATAAATAATGATGTAACGAATGAAGTGTGCAAATTATGAAACTGATTTAATTATATTATTCTACAAGTTCATGCAACAAAATATGTGCCAAAATGATAGATATATAAAATCGAAGGAATGTCTTGTTTGAACAGCACTATTTTTAAAGCTAGGTGCCAAATCATAAAGTTTAGAGTGCGTTCGAAATGTCCAGTTTGTGCGGCGCATCAAAGGTGGGACTCACTTCTTTGGTCCGTTAAGATGAACTGATAAAATTGATACTTTCCCACCCCATTCCAAGACAAATACTTAGTACTTTCAAACACAACTAATAATAACAAAACAACTAATTCCCCTTTCAAATACCCCTTTCAATACACACACAAACACATTCTCCTTTCCCAGACCGTTCTCCTTTCGTACCCTTTCAAATTCCCCTTTCCTATGCTCCGTGTTGCACAAGAAGGAACCCTCATACTTCAACGTATTTCGTCCGTTTAAAATATTTCGGTTTAAAATATTTCAAATAGGCTGTCACAGGATCAAATGAAAATCGAAAAGAAATTATATCATGAGTTGCTGTCATACTCACCTAATAGAATCATCTGAACAGCGCTAAATTGCTATAAACAGTAAAATCGTAGTTAAGGGAATAGAGGTAATTGCTAGTTGATACTCACATAATATTCCTCGAGCGAATCCATTGCTGGCGATCAACTATTACTCACTCGCTGGAGCCCCGATGGGTGAAATTTATTTATTTGTTATAGAATTTTTTCAGTCGAACCCAGTCGAATTGAATTCGTGCATTGAGATTGATTGTGCAACGTGTAATAACAGCCCCCTAGCTCAGTTAAACATTTTGTAGAGAACCCCTTCTAATGTACATTATATGCTTTTGTCGATTTTACCATTAAACCCCCACGACTATTTTACAATATCAATGCTCCACAAATAGTAGAATTGTTCCTAAAGATATGTTGAAGAAAAAACATGTTAGTCCGAAGATCTGAGGTTTTAAATTTTATTTCGAATGACATCGAATGTTATATTAATATAACATCAGATAAAACAAAATATTATATTAAACTAGTATCAGATAAACAGAATGTTAAATTAAACTAGTATCAGATGAACTACAGTAGATGAATTAAAATAGCATTTATTTTCACAGTAAAAATGTGTCAAATTAATATACCATTATACAAATATAATGTTAAGTTCATATATCATTCATTTTCAAAGTTTATATAACATGTGTTTTATCTGAATATTATATAATATAGCATTCAGTGTTCTTAGACTAAATTTTAAAACATGACTAAAATGTGGTTGAGATCTTTCATTCTCCATATTTTTCTATTCTTAAAAATATGGTGTTTGCATAAATTGGTATAAATTTTACTACATAATTTATGCTCATGACTAATTCTATTTATACACCGTTAATCACTTAACCAACACCATAAATTATAAAGTTAGCATATGTCATTGTTTACTAAGTCTGGTTATCCCTAAATCCAATAGGATTTTTTCTATTTTGCCTTGCTCCCGGCAGTGATCGGTTAAGAATGTCAACGGGTACTTTCGGATGCAAATAGTGTTATGTCCACGTCCGAAATCATTTTCAAATATCGGATATCCTCATCCACATATACGGACGAATATCGAATAATTATCTTATCTGTTAAAGATCAATAAATCAAAAAACATAAACAAAAAATTTTAATTTAACATAATTTTTTTCAATTCTACTGATTATAAGAATATGCAAAATCAAGAAATATTATGATAAAATAGTTTTGAACATATAATATGCATTAAATGCATATAATATAAACTATTAACTTAATAAAACAATAAATACATATCTTATATTGTACTTAAATACACATAATATAGCTTAGAATCTTGACAAAACCAGACGGATAATTTTCGGATGTGAATGTCTTCGTATCTGTATCTGTGTTTGTTTTTCTAAATATCAGATATTTATCTATTTTTTGAATGCAGATGCGGACGGATTTCAAATTTTCAAGTACTCATTGATAGGCTTAAGAATGGATAAGCGTCATGCTTACAGCGAAGTAAGACAAATTTCTTCTTATGTTTATACAAAATTACATCAATAATAAAGAGATCTTAAATTTTAAAATCAAATAATTTTTTTATTGATTTTATTGTTACATTAGCTCATACATATACTTATTTGGATTTCATATAATTTTATTACTATATTTGGAATTTGAGTTCTCTACATCAATGTAGAAGCAGAAGGAATAAGTTGGAGGAAAAATAGGACATAATGATTGGTTGGTAGCTAGAGTTAGGGTTATGCCCTACGATGAATTATATAATTTGTTATATATATCTGACTCTGTGACTTATCTTTATCATAATAAAGGTACTAGATTTCTATTGTATACCTTGTTATATAGTAATATAACTAGTCAAGTAATCAATTTAAAATATATAAATAAGAAAATCCTTAGATGAAAGGTTATGTGATTATAGTTGCAAATGGTTGTAATCATACGTAATAAATCACAATATAAAATAACATTTTATTTCAAATATTCTCGGTCGAGATGTTTCGAAATCGATGTACTGGTTGAGACCAGAGTACGTAACACTTTCCAAATATTATGCAGTGTATTACTCATGGGTGCTAGACATACCAAGTGGTTACATACTGATAGTTATTGAACAATTATAAAATGGCTCATTTGAGAGTTTTTTGTTAGTTGATAATAACTAAGGTCAAACAAGAAATTTCGAAGTGACGATATTACACAATTCTCTTTACTTGAGAATACTATTAAACTTCAATATGGACACTCCACTTTGATTATAGTTAAATCATAGTATGACGTCCATTGAATGACTATAGTTGGGTCTAAGTTGAAGCATTGGAAGTGAAATATTATTCAATAAAGAATTCGTCTCCTTATTTTTATGAGGAGTAATCAAAATCTCTTACAAGAGTAGTACGGTTAATAATAAATGCTATTTCTAAACCAAGAACGTTTGGTTACTCAAAAGTTAGACAAACACATCCAATCTATTTGTTGTAAAACTATGTGGATGGGCATGTGACACGGTTATTTTATATATGGTTTAATTGATTTTGAGAGTGTGGATCATAAATATAATGAACAGAAAAGAAATGTAGTAAATTAAAGTACAAGCATTTATAGTGGTTCGCCCAGAATGTGCCTACATCCACTGTTTATTTTCATTATTTCTATTATTATAGATCAAATGTACAATAGCTTGAATATGGAATACAATAATCTAAAGCTCGAAAGAGAGTTAAGTTTAACTTCAAGGGATTCTGTTCGGCTAGCTCGATCTGGCTATTTTGACGACAAAGGGGCCTACTTCAAGACCCGAGCAACACAATGTTTCCTCCACTCCGAAGGTCACACTTGCCCTCCGAAAGCCATTCATGAGAGGCCACCCACTATACTCTCTCTCTCTTCAAGCCTTCATTCGTAGGAGGATTGTAACGACCCCGGATTTTAATTACATTTAAATTGATAATTAAATGGATTTTTGAATAAAATAGTAAAATAAATGGATTAAAGTGATGCGAGTTTCCCCGATATCCAAGTATATTTGTATAAATCATTTAAAAAAATTAAATTTTTTGTATATATGAGAATATATATCTGTATTTGAACTTACCTGACTAAATTTGAAATAATATATGTATATATTTGATTTGAATTTAAATCGTAAATAAATGGTTTAATAATAATTTGAGTTTATGAATATATATATATATATATATAGAAATTCAAGACAAATGGTATTAAAGTAAAATTAATAATAATATTTAAACCCAAGATAGAAGTAAAATAAATATTTGAGTTATGAATAGAGATAAATGAATAAAAGATAAGCTATAAATTACAAAGTAACACATTAGATAAAAATTAACAACATGTTAAAAATTGGATTCATTTATATTACCAAATAATAATTATAAGGAGAAAAACAAATACACTTAACATTTAAATAATATGTTAGAATAACATTCACTTACATTCATTTGCATTCAAACCAAAAATCTGCTTAGGCAAGTAAATAATGAGAAATAATCTGCACTTTCAAATATAGTAACTTGTTAGAAAATAAACTTGTATAGGATAAGTATGTAAAACAAATGGCTCGAGTATGGGTATGCAGACTTGAGTATAACTAAGTCTAAGTAGATATGTAGGCTGGTAAGAAGAAAGTGTGCTGAGATAAGAATCAAAAGCAAAGTAGAAATATAGTTTGCATGTGGCTTGTAAATCAAGGTGCAGGCAAGTATAAAATAAAAACATCAAGGACAATGTCATTTAATGCTTGCTAAGACAATATCTCCTCTAGTACATTAGTATACAATCTCGGCCACCAAAATATAGAAAAAATCTCTGAAAATTTATACATTTTGTACACTATGGTGCATAAGAAATAATATACCATGTAGTTTGTAGTATATATCAGCCTGTAAGCTACTTTTTCTCATACCAGTTTTCATTTTTTTTCATTCGAGCTAAGTAAAAACTAAGGTAAAAACTCCATTTCAAAATCTAAGCAAACATTCTCAGGCAAGCAACCCAAAACAACAGACAGTTCGGTTAGCAAATTCAAAACAAGTTCAAGTAGCAGGCTGTTTAACATAAGATGATGCTCTGTTCTCCTCTGCAAATTAGTGAGTAACTTTTTATTTTAAACTTATAACTTAGGTTAATATGGCATGTTTTTCTATGTGATGACATGTATCTTATATATGTACATATGTCTGTGCATATCTATATCTGCTCTATGATTTTCGGTTGCCTGTTGCTCCTTTATTCTAAGTAGATCTGGAAACAAACCCTTTTCTCTTGATCTAACAATTATTTGAATGTAAGATATAAACAATAATTATTTGTTTAACTATAATCTAGATGTTAAAATTTAAAATAAGTTGAACCAATAGATATGTGTCTCTGTAGAACCAAGAAAGCCTGTACAACTTTAAATATGTGTAAAAACAAAATTCTTGCTTTAAGAATTCAGTCGTATCAGGTGAAACTACATACCAAAATAGGATTTTTAAGACAAGAATTAATATTTTTAGAGTTTGGGTTAGAGAGCAGTTTTAGTTCGTCCATTTTCGCCTTTCCGAGCTGCCGTGGGTTATCTCGTCGACTGGAGACGATGTAGTTTGGTCGAGGGGTAGAGGAGTGATGGGGGAGTTTGGGAAAAATGGTGAAATGGTCGGAAGATCGACGTGGAGGCGATGGCGATGGTTTCTCGTTCATAAACCTAGTTTCTGATAGCTGTGATGTTTTTCGTCTCGTTCGAACTCATGGCTGGATCGAGTGTCGCGTGCGTTTGAGATTGGGTAGAGGGGAGATGGATGAGGCTATGGCCGGAGTTGGGTGGCCTCTGGTGGTCGGAGCGTGGAGCGCGGGGTGTTTCCAGGTTTCGTGGCGATGTCGTTTTTAATGTTTCCAGGCTTTGATTTGAGCAACTCGAACTCGATTTCGTTTGCAAGGAGATGTAGTGATGTCGTCGATCTGGAGTGGGTAGGGGCGGCGAGGTCGACTTGCTCGGCGTCGCGATGATGATCAGAGACGATCATCAACGGTGTGCACGTGCACCGTGCATTTGGTTTTCTGTTGGGTTTGGGTTTGGGTAGAAGGAGAGTACTCGAAGTTTTACTCGAGTAGATACGTGTTTTGTTCGTGTGAATTCCTGTTTTACTCGAAGTAAAATATGGGGGACTCGGGTAGTGTTGTTCCTCAGTTTTAACCTGTAAACTTGTTCCAAGCTTTTAAAGTGTTGGTTTTTAAAATGGAAATCAAGTTTAACTGAGTCTAAAATAAAGTTTAGCTGCAGATTTTTGAAATGGGAGAAAGTTTAAGAATTTAAATAATTTAAATAATTTTAAATATTTTGAATTAAAGGGAATTTGATCTAAATCCCTTCCTAGCAAAATATTGCTTTAAGTTATAATTTAAAGTTTTTAAAAGTTTTAATTTAAAGTGATTTAAAGTTTAAATTAATAATCGCTTGACGATTTGGAAAATAAAAATTACTTAGAGAAGTAATGAATAAATAATTACTGAATGTAATTAATTAAATGATAATTTAAAATGTGAATTAATTATGTGTTAATAAATCAAAGGATTAACTAATAATGGCAATTAATTAAGATTAATTTAATAATTAAAGATTAATTGATTCATTGATTTAAGAATGATTAGTTAATAATTAAGGGTTAACTAATAAATTTGAAAGAAAGATTTTCAAATAATTTGTAATTAGATTACGATAATGAACCCGGATTAATAAATTGATAATTTGTAATTATAAGTTTAAATGTATTAACTAAAGTTTAAATTAATAAATTCACTTGTGAGTGTTTAGATTCTATTGAATGTTAAATTGTTTGATATTTCCTAATATGTGATGATTTGTGATATACCCTGATTTGTGTTTTAATCTGTGATGTAATTTATTATTTGTGATATATATCTATGATCTGTACGATAAGCGTTATAGTTATATCACTTATCAACTATATTTTTGTATTTTGATATGTGATGATTCATTGTATTGCACTACTGTGTGAAACCCCTGGACCACACTTTTACACACACAAATATGGATTTCACGTGGAAATCGGTTAAGTCACAGATAATGTAAATTTGATGTTTTTGAAATTGAAATTTTATTTTCAAATGATTTTGAAATTGGAAATTCGGGTTTAAAGTGAAAAACTTTTGAAATGGAATTTCAAAGATAAAAGTTATTTTGAATAACTTAATCGAGTTTTGAAAATTTAAATAATTTGATTTAAATTTGAATTCAAGCTTGGAATTGAATCCTATGATTTGAAACTAGGGATTAAAGATGATATAAATGTGTTTATATAAAGTTAAACCATTTAAAAGTATAATTTTGAGAATTTGGATTTAACCCAAGGATTTCCACTCGTATGAATGAATCAGATTTTCTGAAATGAAACTGTTTGTTTTTAAATGATAAAAGCTTTCATATAAGAAATGAAATTCCAATTTAGTTAAAGGAATTTCAAGATTGAATTGAAAAATGGTTTTCCAAGTTATGAATGAATTCTTCTTTTTGAAAGCTATGAATTGAATCTGTTATTTTTAACAGATTTAAAATGATGTTTGTTTAACCCATTCGAAATAAAATTGTTTTGAAAGGCTATGAATGAATCTTTGGAAACGAGTTTTGAAAGCTATAAGTTAAATCTTGACTTAAAGATTTAACGAGTTAATCCAAGTGAAATGGAAATTGTTTTGAAATATATGAATGGATCTTTGGGAATGGGGTTAACTTTGTGAAATGAATCTTTTTGTTTAAAGATTTAAAATGGTAATTTGTTTAACCATTTAAAATAAAGGTTTTGGGTTTTAAGCTGTGATTTAACTGAAACCCCAGTATCCATATGATTTTTAAATATTTCGCTCACTATTCGGGTTAGCCGGGAAAGGACCTTTGGGTCGTATAACCCATTCCGAATATGTGATACGTCGATATGGATGGCATTTGATGACCGGTGTTGAAGACCGGATATTTTTGAAAACGGAAGGATTACCGTCGAGTTACTCTGCATCGGGTGACCCCTGATATAGAGGTTTTATCACCCTTAGTGACGGGAAGTCCGGACGTGATTGGAAATTATCGGGAATTGCAAGGGCTTCGTGAGAAGTGCCTTCGATTCTGTTCGATCCCGGAACAGACTTGTATGGATTGTATGTCTGACACTACACTTTGAGATATAAAGCCGATTTCTTTCAAATACATTTCTGTTGATGGCGGAGAATTTATTCTCTTAGCTTAACACCCTTCTCTGAGACGTACGAGCTCAGAGGTTATATAGTTGAAATTTATCAGCGATATATTCCCAATTTGGTAATGTGGCATGCTGAGTGTTGCTGTGTGATGATCAGTGTTTGATCATTTGTGATATGATCATTTGTTTGATCATTTATCTTTGTGATCATAGGTTGATCATCTGTTGACCCAAAGCATGGCTTTGTGACAAAGCGTAGCTTTGTGGACGAGACTTCGTCAGGGCCTCACAACCCGGAAATGGTCGAAACAGGAATGTTGCGGCAAGGTTATGAGGGTCGCGCCCTTTAGGGTATGTCATTTCCTTCTGGAAAAGGGTGGTATTATGGTATGGAGCCCTGATACTTACTCATGTGGACACACTTTATTTATTATGTGTGATGTTGGTTACTGAGCGCTCGGATAAAGGTCCCAAAGGACCGGGAGGTGGCATATTCGTGAGTTACCTGTTATAGGGGTAACCCGGCCTTGTTGGCAGAGAGCAGTTTGTCTCTCGGGACGTCCAGCCAGAGGCGATCCCATGTGGCGGAAGGAAGTTCCTTAGCCTGACCATTTGTTGGAAATCCATCTTCCAAATACGAACTTTGTACGGTATTAGTTGTAGAACCTGTCATTTACGTACGGTGGTCACCACTGTTTAGATGGTAGCTATAGTAGGCATACGATACTGGTCGTATGTTGGCTAAGATTAATATTATACTTTCGAAATGTTTTCTGCACTATGCACTAATAATAATAATCCAATGATTTTGCGTAGTAAGCATGTTTGACTATCATAAGGAGAAATCTCCTCCGATTCTGCGTTTGCATTGTGTGTGTGTGCGGGAGGCCTTATGGTAGTTTCATTTTCCAAAAGCATTGCGGTTTTCAATGTTTAAATTCTTTTGTGTTGTTTTAAAGATAAACTGTTTTTGTTGCTCACACCAGTCCCATGACTGATCCGGAGTTTATTGTTCTTTCCTAAACTCTGGGTGCTCACAATTTTCCACACGAGCAGTCTAGAGTTGGATTTCTTAGATATTCAGGTTGAGTAGATTAGCTGGAGCTAGTCAGTCCTTGGACGACTGACCTTGCTTTCCGCTAGCTATGGATTGGAGCATTCTATTGGAGATATTCTATCTGCTGCTGGTGTTATCTATTTTCTTTCCGCTGCTATTTCTTGTATCATATCTTTGATGTATATTGATATCTGTTGTATCATTCTGTTGTATCATATTGTATCAGATTTTGTATCTGTCATTGTATCAATGTTATATATATGATATCATTGATATATTCTTTATTCCGCTGTGTTGTTATACTTAATGTTGTTATAAGCTCCGGGAAGCCAGATTCGGCGTTTGAATCTACGGCATTTTGAGTACAAGTGAAGTACGGGTGCCGATTTTCGAAGGCCGAGTTTTTGGATTCTTACAAGGATGGATTGAGACCACCATACTCTCTCTCTCTTGCTCTCGAAAACAGGAAGGAGGCATTGCTCCAAGAATGAGAAGGGCTCCTTGTGGAGGTTGTCATCCTTAGTGACCCACCCATTGGGGATGAGGAGACGGGAAGATATTAGCAAGGCCCCTAGAAGGTTCCAACACTGTTTATTATTATGTTTAATTAAGTTCTATGTCTTTAATGTTGTGTGGTTGAATGTTGTTAGTTAACTTTGTAGTAATGTTGTGTGGTTGAAGGCTCTTATTATTATTATTATTATTAGTGTGTAAGCTTCCCATCTATTGTACTCCTACGTTGATCGAACCATGCCTCCGCAATTTTAGAATCACCCTGTAGAATGGAATGTTCTCCGCGGTTGTAATAGGTGGTTCCATTCCTTCTCTTAGAAACGTACTTGAGAGTTTCCTACCTCATATGGCTCAACAATCAATTCTTTTTTGGTATCATCTTATATTTACCCTATTCTCCTACACTAACTGAATTCTATTTATGAGAAATAAATCCCATTTTTCTTGGGTTAACCAGAACAAATTAATTACATAAGTTTAAAATTCTAACTGTAATCAATAATTAGTTTTATCTTTTTTCCCACCTTAAGAAAAATGAAACATAGATATCCCCTATATCGTTATAATTTTCTAAAAAGTAACTATCTTGGTTTTATATATGAAATTTATATAGAATCTTTTTCAAAATTGTCCCTCATTATTGTTGTAAGCATTGGTATTTATAGAAGTGAAGATATAGGGAGGCTAGTCCAATAAATGGGTAATTTCCTTATTTAGCCTACCTAGGTCGGTTCTTTCCATATACAGAAGATACGATCTAGAATTTCCTTGTACGAGGATTCGTTCGCTGTCTGAGGTGTTAATTTACCTGGGCAGATCCAACGTTGGCCCCAAGACGTTGGTCTCTAACTAGAAAAGTAAATGCTTGAGCTTGCGGGTTTACTTGCCTCGTGATCTTTGACAGCAAATCTCTCTTTTTAAGCATGATTGGACCTGATTATAAGTGATTGAATCTAAAAATTTCTTATGTGTATTGTTTTTTTGGTTCGGCAATGTGTGTCCGACCATCCTGGCCGGTATGTGAGGGCGATTGGATGCTTGGTTGACTGTCTTTGATTTTGGAGTCCAACAGATATTTGTCCATTAGCTAACTACTGAATAAGAAATCTTATTCGATAGTTTAACTTAGGAAATTGTGCTCGATGGTTAGACTATCGAATAGGAAATCTTGTCCCGTAATAAACCTATCAAACAAAAAGTGTTATGTGGCTTAGAGTTGATTTGATCCATGCTTTATATAAGCTATATTGTTCTTTTACTTCCTTCTCGTGTTGCCTTTTGACCTCCCTGCTTTAGGTCCTCGGTCAAGCGGTGACACTCCTATTATTGACATTTTAGTTGTTCATGCTCTCAGTGGAAACTCTTCGTATTCATTGTTTTGTGGGTGAAGATGCCACCAACACTTGCCCCCAAAGTATGCTTTATATAATATGAAGCGTGCTTTGTTTATTTTCCTATGTAAAGCTTGTCATTATCCTCTTAATTTGCATAATGATCTTCAAAGTCACTTCTTTGCTTCACCTCCTTTGGTTCAAGCTTGGTCCAGCCTCTATCACCAAGCAAACTTTCCTATTCAATGAACTATTGTTTAGGATTTTTGTATTTGGTACCAGACAGTGATGCTTTGACCTATATAAGTGCTTACGAATGTCAACATCCTTCATTTTCCATTGTTGCCTCTAAAGATGAAGATTGTTCGTCTCCCAATTGCGTATGTGCTCAGATTCGGTCCAAATCATCTTCAAACTTCTATTTTTCTTTGTCATCTTCGTAATTTAACTAAGTAAGAACTCCTACTTGCTAATCTGAAACCTAATGCATCAATTTTTTGCTCCGATTTGAATTCCTTATCATTTGGGTTCGATAGTGTGAAAATCGGGGCTTTGGCCGTTGTAAAATTTAAATTGGGGGTCTAGGCAATGCTTTAGTTTGGCATATTTTGATCTTAAGTATGAGAGAGATTAAAATTTGGTGCCTTGTGATTTTGGGGACTTCATGGTTCGGTTAAGGGTTTAGCTACTCGATAGTAATAATAGAGATGCATTAGACTACCATAGGCCCTACCGATGAGGCCATGAATTGCATCCACATTGAATTCACGAACTTATTAACTTGGGCATATAAACTCATTAATATTTCTAAGTACTTGGTTTTAACATAGGGTTTAAGGCTTGAGATTTCCAAACCAAAAATATGGAATCGATCCTTGCTTAGTAGTTGGGATTGTTTAAGTCAATATACATAGTCAGCAGCTCAACAATTTTGGCTTCGTAGTTTATTTTAGTAACTGAGTTCCTTAGTGATTTAACACACAAATAGGCTTAGTAGTTCTCGTCATCGAATAAAACACTTAGGAAAAACTTAGGTTGTTCCTGGCCCAATCACCGAACCAAACACTTAGGGAAAACTTTGGTTGTCTCTCTATTATTTACTTTTGTGTATTTTACATATCATATTGCATTTGTCATAGCATACACACATATGCATATATCTGATTGTAGTGCATGAGACAGGTTAGTATATTAGACAAACATGTCGACCAGACATTGGACGCGATCATCAAGTACTACTGGAGCCCTAGCTCCTTCTTCATCTACTACCGTCGAGTCTTCATTATCTGGGGCTAGGGTTAGCCAACCCAGCTCCACGCACCCTTTGGTCCATGGTTATGGTCTTTCTCAACTATTAGTGAATCTCATGGAGTCAGTTACTATTACATTAACCGTTAGGCAGTTGTACACTATTATTGCTACTCATGGATCACCGAGGGTATATGCTTTTGTCAATCCCATATCACATGCTCATGCTCCCCTATAAGGTTATATGGCTTATTCTCGATATTATTTCTTGGTAGGTGCCTCGCCTCGTCTTCACCAATAGATAACTAGGGTCTTAGTCTATCTAAAGATTGCTATATTCTAACTCCACTAGAATGATTATGCTATTTTAATAGGTCTTTATGTTATGGTCATGATAGAATTTTTGGCACCCCTCACTCATAGGAAGATTAGATTCTTGTACGCAATCAAGAGCAAGGCCGAGGGATCCCCTTTTTTCTATCTTAAATCAGGCAGTAAGTTTAAGCCCATGGAGAACTTATACTCTAGATATAACATGTTCTAGCGAGAGTACTTCTTCTTCAAGGTTGACATCCTTGCTTTCACCAACGACATTCAAGATGTAAGTACTTTTGATCGTTAGCTTATTCTCCCTTCACTCTTAGGTTTTTGTATTGACTATTCCCTTGACTACTTCCTTAGGAGTTATCACGGTCACCATCGGTGCCGATCTAGAGGACATGCTTAAGAGCCTAAAGAGGAACCCATTGGAGTTAAGAGAGGTTCCTTGATTAGTAATAGATGAAACTCTCAGACAATATGGGTTGTTCGCTGAAGGTCATTTAATTGGAAAATCCATACTCCCCTAGCTCAAAGACCTTAGGAGAAAAGGAAAAGAAAAAATTTCTAAGGCCGATGAGACAAGTGGGAAGCAGTCAGTTCAACCCTCCATGCTTACAATAATTTGGTATTAGCTTCTTCTAGTACTAAGACAAGGACATACGCTGAGGTTGAGGATTCAGAAGCGCTCCCTTCCCAACCTCGTCAAACTAGCCGACTGAAATCCCTTAGAGAGTGGGTAAATGATGGCGTTGAGAGCATGGTTGTAGAAAGAAAAGAATTTTATCCATAGATAGCAAGGCCATTACTTTTGATCAAAATGAATACAATCCCTAGGAGCCAATAGGCTCGATCCATTGACCAACCTTGATGTTAAGGAGGCACTGCATAAGGCCTTTGGGTCGGAAGGTGAAGAAGAGTTTGTCTCGGGATATATCACGGTCTCGGGTTACTTATAGAGTTAAGTATTGATTATGGGGATTCCACATCATTGGCGGAGATTCAACAACGGTTGGATATCTATGAGGAACCTAAGGGTTCGTCTAAATACTATATGCACTTTGCGCACACATGATCTCATACCTGTTGCACTAATAAACTTTTTTGGTGGTTAAATGGTTCTAACATCCCAATCCTATTTTATTCATAGGAAACATGAGTTCTAAGAGGAGCAAACTTCAATCCAAGTTGAAGCAGATAAGCTGGAAGGAAGATCCGAAGAAAATAAAGATAGCGGCTTCCACTTTTGGCTCGAGTCAGAACATAGGGCAGCCTGACATGGAGCCAAAATGGGCAAAAAGTGACATACCACCCATCTATAGATTAAGCTGACTTGGACCGCAAGGGAGGCTCCTAGAAGAGGTCCCACTCCCCCGAAAAATTGAAATCTAGGACGCCTCCTCCTCCTTCAAAGTCTCTCAGGATGTCACCATTCACTCTTTCTGGCTATGAGTCTTCAAAACATCAAGAGAGAATGGACAAAAGGAAGAGTGTTAAGATAACACATACAACTTCTACCTCGAAGGTGTTCGCCAGGTTTCTCATCGGAGAGAAGAAAAAATTACAGTGATCACTGACCCTAATGATACTAGTTTCGACGAATTTCCACAAGATTGTCGACCCAGAAACCCCTAGCCCGGTTATTTGTGAGTGCCCCTTACTTAATTTGATGAAGTGATTAATCATATTAAAAAGCATGTTAGTGACATAAGGGCTCCATCTGAATTCCATGCCAAGGTAGTATAAGCTAGAGAGGAGATTGGTAAAAAAACGTGGCCTGAAATGTAAAAATCTTTGACCTTCAAGTTGAGGAAAGATCACATATTGAGGAAGTGGAAAAAATAAACAGGGCTCATTAGAGGAGGTAGAAAGATTGAAAAAGGAGCATGCAGAAGACTATAGGGCACCAATGCATAAGTATAATTCCAAGGCCACCGAGATATATGAGAACTATAAATTACTAAGGCCAGCTACATAAAGAGGGTGTAAAATATGAAAGTTAAGATTGTAAAGGTAAAGGGAGATCGGGATGGGATATGCAAAATAATTGGCGAGTGGAAGGTGGAGAAAGCTTATCTTCAAGCAAAGATTGTAATCTTTTCAGCTGAGAAGGAAGCTTGGACGAATACTGAGAAAAACCTCCAAGTAGAGAATGAGGCCTGAGACAACTAGCTGGATCAGGTAAAAGACCTCTTTGACAAGGTGTACTTCCAAATGTATATGGAAGGGAATTTAAAATGGATGGACGACTACTCGGAAGTCATAACGCATTCATTCACAAGAGGCTGGTAAGGGAGGCTAAGGAGGCAATTGAGCAAGAAGATGGGCCACCTTGCCTGATTCTCAATAGAGGAGAGGGAAGTTGTCTGCCAAGGCAATCTGAAGTTGGCTGTTGATGAAGAAAAGGAGAAAAAGGAAAGAGAGGGGGAGGCCCTAGCTCCACTTCTATGCCCTAAGGCTAGACTTCGAAACTAGTATTTTATGCCCTTATGCATGATATTCCACTGACTGTATTTCATATCTTTTCAGATGCCAGTGCCGGAAGTTAGTCCTTGGATGGTGCTCCACCTACTCCTAAGGGAGGTAGGATTATCATTTATAGTTCTCGGATATTCAACAGATACAAGCCCGTTGGGACAAATCGGTATCTAAAGGTCCACTTTGTTTTCATGTAGATGAGGCGTCTATAGTGGATTCTACTAGGGGATACTACTATCATCTTCTGTGATTTTAGCGTCTCTACCCCAGGGTCCATCTGAGCCGTTTGAAAAAGAGAAGCACCCGATGAAGATTGCTACTTTAGAAGATGACCCAGAAGATATGGCTAGCTTCCTAGAGGGTATGGCTAGAGTCAAGCTCGAGGCGGTGGAGGACCTTGGGATTATGATGAAAAAAAAGCTAAACTTGATGCAACTACCATGTCCAAAGCAAAGGAATATAAGAAAAGGAAGGGGCCATCCAAACCCAAAGTTTATGGCAAGAGTCACTCATCTCAATCCGAGTGAAACTTGCTTCCCAGCTAACTTAATTTACTGTGATGTTGGTGCTCTGGTATTGCAAGGACATGAGTCTAATTTTGATGACTTTGATTTTTTGTAAGGGCCTAAGCCCATTACTCTTGATGCCTTTGACTTTCTAATTTTGGTACTTAGCTATGTCATGATTATGTTTAATGTTGAAATTTTTTATTATTGATGTTTTTGTTACTTCATGTTATACTTTTTCCTGCACAACCATTTATACGAACACACAAACACACACACATATATCTTATATGAGTTTCACATGGTACCTTTATACCTTATCGATTCTTTCATTGTAATGAGTTTGGTATGTATTACGCCACCAGTTATGTATTTATACGTTAATGATTCTTTCCTTGTTGTCTGACATGCTTGTTCTGGATCATTCACTAATAAGCTAGGTCGAGCAAGTAGCTCTTGTAATTTTACCTTTTTGGGTTTTTGTTATCTTCTTTGGTTTTTTCTATGATGATACCCATGATATCCTTGTAGGATCGATCATTGTAGAGTTAGGTGAAGGAGATTCTTCATTTTGAGCTTGAGCATGTGTTTTCATCTCTTGAGCCTGGAGTTCCCGTTTGAGCGAATACTCGGGCTGATCATCAGCTTGATCTACCCAGTCTGTGATCGTGTTTTGATCGCGGATAAGTCTGGTTCATAGCTACTGGCTAGGTTTTTAGGTCAGTCGCCAAGGGTGAACTACCCAGTTGGCGGTAATGTCCTGATCGTGGGTCAGTCCGATCCTCCATCGCAGGCCAAAATTTCTAGGACAAACATTAATTTTAAACTACCCAGTCGGCGGTCATGTCCTGATCGTAGGTAAGTCCGATCCACAATTGTCGGCCAAAATTTTTAGGCCGATTTTCAATGGTGAACTACCCATTTGGCGGTCATGTCTTGATCGTAGGTAAGTCTGATCAACCATTGTCTGCCAAAGTTTCTAGGTCGATCATTAGTAGTGTACTATCCAGTCGTGTAACATCCCCTATCTTGAGGCCTGAAGCTAAGCGCTACAGATGCGGCAGTCATCCATAGTATTAACTTCCGGTAACAAAATATGGTAATGTTAATGATATCCATAATATCAGAAGCACATGAATATGAAACAAAATCACAGATCCAAAAACAACTTTACTAATTACATTGCAAAATCATGTTTCACATTCCATTACATAATCCCAAACGTTTCCTAGGTTTTGATCAAATATAATTATTACAAAACACGCCAAGAGCGACATATGAAGATGCCCCCTTGGATGATCAGAGTACTAATTAGACAATTGGTCTTAATACATCTAGCGAAAATAAAACCAATTAACTCCCAAATATATCTAGAATTGCCTCCTGCACATCTTCGGAAGCTTTATTCGTCCAACGTACTAAACTTGAAAACCATAAATCTCAATCTACTCAAATTAATTTTGAGCACCCGAGAGTTTAAGGGGAAAAACATAAACTTCGAGTCAGACATAAAGCCTGGTGTGAATAATACTATTACATCTCGGTTTACTGATATTAAGTGAGACCACGCCACTTAGTGGAATGGGTTTCCCCTTACTAATATCCCTTTAAAACATATCATTTTGCAAATCAATATCTTGTAATCAAACTGATTAGATCAATAATACCAATATCATATATGCTCATATATCAAGTAATAAATGGACTATCTGTCCGAACGAAATAGTTTTGTTAGGTTAACTACTAAACATTGGTTGACTCGGGCCCACCGGACAAAATAAATAATCTAACATCTGTTAGACACTCTTCTAGATGGCCTGTCCTCAACTTACTTCTCTCAGGGTCACCTGATCATAATGGTTTTGCGGGCTCACCAATAACCTATCCTCCTCCTCTCTGTGTATATATATATATATATATCTATATCTATATATATATATTCCTTTTTGTGTGTAACATCATTTAATTCTTACATGTGACTAAGCCATAAACACTGGAATTTTGGACTAAATTAGCTAGGGGCTATAGCTAATGTATAGGGCGTGACCCTATACCAGTCCCATCTGGTATTCAAATATCTGATTCATTTACTTAGGTTTAACTACCCATCAAAATTTCCTTGAAAACATTTCTTGCAAAATGATTTAACCATTTAAGTCATACTTAAATAAGAAAAATATACTTTTTCTTTACTCAAATCTCTTTGCCCTGATATATGCTTTACTCAAAACATTGTTGATGAAAACCTTCAAAACCCTTGTTTAAAATCTTTAAACAATCCCTTTCAAAACCTTTGAAAGTACCCCTTTCGAAATTAGTTAACTACTTTACTTTAAACTCTAGGTCGAAAGGCCAAAGCGTAACTTTCGAAATCATTCATAATAGACCTTTCGAAACCATTGAAAGTTTCCTTTCGAAACCTTAGACATTCTCTTTCCAAAACATTTCAATCTTGCCTTTCGAAAACATTGGAAACATTCCATCTAAAAAACTCAAGTAACCTTTTGAAGACATTGGGGTTCCTCCCCTTCGAAACCTTCATTATAAACCTTTCAAAAACATTAGGGTACCTTCCCTTCGAAACCTTTATTATAAACCTTCCGAAAGCATTAAAGTCCTTTACTCAAAACAAACCTTTCGAAAGCATTGGGTTCAAGTAATAGTTTATGGAACATAGTTTCAAAACTATTTAAAACATTCCTTTCGAAACCTTTGGGTTCATCGTTTAATAAAACAAAGGGTCTTAAAAGAACAAAGTCGAAAGCAACTCTTTCGATAGTAGTTTCCTAAGTAAAAGAAAGTAGATGGTATCGAAACCATCTCCTTCGAAAGCATTGGAGAAGCGGCTTCAAGGTTTAAGACGAAAAGACCCTTTCAAAGGCATTGCTTCGAAAGGTAGAAAGCGGCGGTAGGGGTTTCAACCCTTTCGAAAGCTTCATTTAAAACAAAGGCAACAACCTCTTTCGATAGCTATTTTCTTTAAGACAATTGACCAAGTTGAAAGACATCTCATTCGAAAGCCTCATTTACAACCAAAATAGTTCTAAGTTCTCATAAGCTACTTCAACCCCTTCGAAAGCGTGTTTCGACCCTATACCTTTCGCGTATCACCAACCCACTACGTACCAAGGCATTGATACCATGTGTTTTGGTTTCGACTTGGTTGAAGGCAGAAGTATGAGGTCAAAAGCATACAGGGAAGTGGCGAAGCAGTAAATATTGTCAAAACTGTTTTATTGCTATCTAAGGTAATTGCTTTTCAACCAACTTCACATATTTGTCAAAATGCTATTGGCTGCCAATTCTTTTTCAAAATCTTTATAAAAGTGCTACCAAATTTCAGAGATTAACATTTAAAACATTTACAAATTGCCCTTTCTCCTTTTATAAACATATAAAACATTCAAGTCCCATACATTAAATAATTTTATATATTTAACAAAACACTTAGGAAAATTCTCCAAAAATTCCCATAAATCACTTTAATATGTTTTCTAACATATTTAAAGTTCTGAACCAAAACAAACATATAATAGCCGTAAATAATTTTAAACCCAGTTTAACCATTTTCTTCACTAGAAAATTCATAATAAATCCACATTAATTCAGAAAATTATGAAACTTGAAACCCATCTCTAAAATAATATTTCTGACCATATATCAAAAACGTAAGGCATTTGGATGTCATTTGTTAGGTTTTTAAAGTTAATCCTTATCATAAAATCCATATGAAATAGCATAATCATCAACAAGCATATATATTCATTTAAACAATCAAAACATGGCAAACCATTTGCAAAATAAATTCGGAACTTAACTAGAAACTGAAAATCATAAAAATGAGATGTAATATATTATTCACCTTAGCTTGTTGTTAAGGAGTTGAGATTTTCTCTTGAGCTAAATTGATTAAGCTTCTTCCTCTTGATTTAGCTTATCTTCCTCTTGCTTTCTTTTAATGGTGGCCGACTTCTCTTGATTTTAGTTTTGTTTGTGAACGTGTAAAATGAAAGTGGCATAAGGGTTTAGGGTATATAAATATAAATTATTCCTATTTTTCCCTTATCTATTACCCTTACTTATTTCATTTTAATTCCCTTTAGTTCACTATTTAACTAGGCACGGCTACCCTCTAATCACACAAATCTCAATCACTTAATCATTTACATTATTTCATTTAATTTATCTAATTAAATGTCCTAAATAATGTTAATCAAAATTAGGGTCGTTACAGACTCCCCTCCTTAAAGAATTTCTTCCTCGAAATTACGATAAGGTACTCATTAAAATCAATTATAAAGGTAAAACATACCATGAAACAAATCAAGATAAGTATCTCGAATCCTGCTCTTAGTTTCCCAAGTACAGTCTCTCTCGTCGTCACTCCACTGGACTTTGACTAATTTGACTACCTTGTTCCTTAGCCTCTTCTCATCTCTCGCGACTATATGAATTGGTTTTCTAACTATAGTCATATTCGGTTCCACTGCTAAGTCATCTAACACAGTCGGTGCTATAGTAGTCTCTGGATCTCGAATACACTTCCTTAGATGAGAAATGTGAAAAACATTATGGACTCCTGGCAAACTACTTGGTAACTCCACTCTATATGCCAGTTTCCCAATCCTTTCTATAATAGGAAATGGTCCAGCAAATCTCAGTGCCAATTTACCTGATTTCTCGAAACTAATTACACTTTTCATCGGTGATATCTTGGCGAAAATATGATCTTCAACTGAGAACTCTAGGTCTTTTTGTCTTCTATCAGCATAGCTCTTCTACATAGATTGAGCTTCCTTCATTCTGGCTCGAATGAACTCAATCTTTTATGCAGCTTCTCTAACCAAATCTAGACCAAGAACCAACCTATCCCCGGTCTCTAACTAACAAATGGGAGATTTGCATGGCCTTCCATACAAAGCTTCGAACGGTGCCATCCCTATACTAGTTTGATAACTATTGTTATACGAAAACTCGATTAAGTGTAGACGGTCTTCCCATGATCCTCCAAAATATAGCACACAAGCTCTTAAAATTCTTCTAAGATTTTGTTAACTCTTTCCATTTGCCTATCTGTCTACAGATGGTAAGATGTACTCATCTTGAGCTTGGTACCTAAAGTACCCTGTAGATTCTTCCAGAACTCGCTAGTGAATAAGGAATCTTTATCCCTTACTATACGCCTAGGAATTCCATGCAGTCTAACTATATTCTTCATAAATAACTTAGTCAAAACAGGCGCCATCCTGGTTGATTTAACTAGAATGAAATGGGACTCTTGGTCAACCTGTCCACTATGACCCATATACTTTCATTTCCTCGATTTGACCTAGGCAAACCGTCTATAAAATCCATTAAGATAGAATCCTATTTCCATATTGGAACATCTAAAGGCTGAAGTAACCCACTTGGTTTCTGATGTTCGGCTTTTACCTGTTGACAGTTCAAACACTGTTTCACCCATAAGCCTAAATCTCTCTTCATACCTTCCCAGAAGAAACTTCTCTTCATATCCTGATACATCTGAGTTCCCCCTGGATGAATAGTGAACTTCGAACGATGGCATTCTTCAAGAACTTCCTTCCTAATGTTCCCTACATTCGGAACACACAGTCATCCTTTCTTCCTTAACCACCCATCCTGGTCAAGACTGAAATCTTTCAAGTCATCGCTCTCCATTTCGTCCCTTAACTTTCTGATCCGTTCAACTAATAATGGATCCTCTTATTGCGTAGAAGCAATCCTCTTGATCATCTCTAGTCGAACTTCTAAACATGACAGCGTAGCAGTTTGTGTACTAGAACTACCCTAGATCTCCACTGTACTCTGCATGTAGTCAATGCCTCTAAATCTTTCCAGTCAACTATCATTGCCAATACTACATTTTGATGTTTTCTGCTAAGTGCATCTGCAACCTTGTTGCCTTTTCCTGGTGTGTACTCAATACCAAAATCATAAGCAGCTAAAAACTCTAACCACCTCTATTGCCTCATATTCAACTCCTTCTGAGAGAATAAATATGTTTGCGGCTTATGATTCGTATACAATTCAAATCTCTCTCCTAAGAGGTAATGTCTCCACACCTTCAATGCAAAAATTACTACAGTTAATTCCAAGTTGTGAGTCGGATATCTAACCTCATGAGGTCTAAGCTGTCGAGAAGCATAGGCAATCACTTTACCTCTTTGCACTAACATAGCTCCTAACCCTGTTCCACATGCATCCGTATACACTACCAAGTCCTGATCCCCTTCTGGAACAACTAACACAGGTGCATTTGTCAATAAGTGTTTCAGCTTCTGGAATGCTTCCTCACACTTACCAGTCCAGACAAAATTCACATCTTTCCGTGTTAGCTTTGTCATCGATGCCGCTATCCATAAAAAATCTTTAATGAATCTCCGATAATACCCAGCTAATACAAAGAAAACTTTTTATCACAGTCACTGTCTCGGGTCTCTTCCAATTATTTACTGCCTCAATCTTAGTCGGATCTACGGATAACCCTTTCTCTGGGACTACATGACCAAGAAACTTCACTTATTTCTTCCAGAAATGATACTTCGAAAATTTCGCTTTCAGTTGATGCTGCATCAGGGTCTCTGGCACCACTCTAAGATGAACTTCATGCTCTCTTGCATCCTTAGAGTATATCAAAATATCATCTATGAATACCAACACAAACCTATCCAAGTGCTCTTGGAAAATCCAGTTCATCAAATCCACAAAGAATGCTGGCGCATTAGTTAGTCCGAACGGTATTACTAACCATTCGTACGATCCATATCTAGTTCTAAACGCCATCAAAGGAATGCTATCCTCTGCCACTCTAAGATGATGTAACCCTTTTGCTAGATCGAACTGGGAAAATACTGGCTCCACTTAACTGATCGAACAAACTGTCAATTCTAGGTAACGAATATCAATTCTTTATCGTCTTCTTATTTAACTTACGATAATCGACACATAACCTTACGATCCATTCGGCTTCTTGGCAAACACTGCGGCTGCTCCCTAAGGCGAATTGCTGGGTCTAATGAAATTCTTGCCTTCCAAATCCACCAACTACACCTTTAGCTCCCTCATTTCGGTAGGTATCATTCTGCTTGGCGGTCTACTCACCGGTTCTTCTACTGATATTAAATCTATACGAAACTCAATAGCATGTTTCGACGGCAAACCTACTACATGTTCAAAGATATCTGCGAATTCTCTAACACTGAAAATTCGATCCAACTCATCTTCCACCTCCACAATACCCTACAAAGCATTAACCTCAAAACTGGGGTTTTCTACGGAGTATACAATCCGATCATTACAGTCATATTGTCTAAGTGATATTTTCCTGACATGGCAAAATATACTAGCATCATATTTAGTTAACCAATCCATACCCAAAATAATTCCAAACCCTACGAAATTAAACACATGCAAACTGCAAACAAATGTATGACCTAACAATTCAAACTCTAACTGGTCATACCTCATCCCAAGTTTCGCATACCCTCCTATCGGATTTGCAACCCTCAAGGAAGTAACTAGGTATGAGGGTTCTGGGTTAAGCTTATCTACCAAATAATGGGATATAAAAGAATGTGATGCACTAGTATCAAATAGAACTCTAACTGATACACTATGAATCAAAAGCGTACCTCCCAACACAGCTTTTCTCTTCTCCTCTATTGTTGGCCTTGAGGCAACCGTTTCCAATGTAAACATCTTGCCTTTTCCACCCTTGGTTGGCTTCTTATACTGGTTCTTATAATGTCCAATTTGATCACAACTGAAACATCTCACTCCTTTCTTCTCAGTAGCTTTCTTTCCTTTGCCAGTCCGACATTCATAAGCGTAGTGTCCTTTCTTATCACACTTATAACAGACAACTCATGTCTTCCCTTTCTTAGCAGCTCCACCCTTTTTGAGCTCCTTTCTTATAAAATAACTTCCTCTTCTGGTTCTGCCCTCCCTGAGATTCCTTTGCCTTATTACCTTCCAGAAAAGCAAGCATCTCTTCTTGCCTCAAAGCCATCTCAACAACAACATCGCATGGATCTCTAATATGCAGTAACATGGCCTTAGCAAGCTCAGGCTTCAACCCATGAATGAACTTCTCATTCCTCTTAATAATAGTATCAATCGTAGCATACCCGTACCTTGCCAACTCTTCAAATCTGGTTGCATACCCAAGCACTATCATATCTCCCTGCTCCAACTTAGCAAACTTCCTGAGCAAAGTAGATTTAGCAATCTCCGACATAAACCTTTCTTCAAACCTCCTCCTGAACTCAGCCCAAGTCATAGTCTCCTCATTGACTCCAATAGTAACACTGTTCCACCAATACAGTGCTGCTCCTTGTAGTTGTCTAGAAGCGAGCCTTCTTTTCTGCTCATCGTTGAGCCCTAAATCAGCGAAAATCCTCTTGCGATAGCCAATTCTCCACTTCGATTGCATCTTCAGTACCAATAAATGGATTCCTCCCAGCTGAGCATAATCTATACTCAATACATCATAGTTATTAACCATTGGGGCTTCTTGATTTCCTCCTTCAGCATTTCCTCCAGCTAGCCCCGCAGCAACTCCTGCCTGCATCATGTTAACGAAGAACCGATACATTGCTCCCATGTCGACTTGCGGTACTCCATCACCCACAATTGCAGCTTATGCCTGACCTAGATTCCTTCTAGTGTTTGGCCTGTCATTCCTACTAGTTTTGGTGCTTCCTCCACCAATGTTAACTCTTCCTTCTCTAGCATCCATATCTTACATCCGTAAAATCTTCATTCTAGTCTTTGTAAGATAAAGAAGAATAGCCTAAGAGTGATGGGAGAATAAAGATAAGGTGTATACTTATATATAGCAAATACAAGTACGTTACTATAGTGTTATCCCATAGCCCAATCTTTTCTCTAATTCCTTAGGATTATGTTTTCAAAAATCATTTTAAGTTTGAAGTTTTCTTTTAAGTTTTCATAAACCTATGCTCTGATACCAAGTTGTAACATCCTCTATCTTGAGGCCCGAAGCTAAGCGCTACTGATGTTGCAGTCATCCATATTATTAACTTCCAGTGACAAAATACGGTAATATTAATGGTATCCATAATATCAGAAGCACATGAATATGAAACAAAATCACAGATTCAAAAGCAACTTTATTGATTACATTGCAAAATCATGTTTCATAGTTCATTACATAATCCCAAACGTTTCCCAGGTTTTAATCAAATATAGTATTTACAAAATACGCCAAGAGCGACATATGAAGATGCCCCCTGAAATGATCAAAGTACTAAATAGACAATCAGACTTAATACAACACAGTGGATATAAAATCAAATAACTTTCAAATATAGCTAGCATTGCCTCCTGCACGTCTTTGGAAGCTTTATTCATCCAACCTACTAAACCCGAAAAACCTTAAATCTTAATCTACTCAAATTAATTTTGAGCACCTGAGAGTTTAATGGGAAAACATAAACCTCGAGTCAGACATAAAGTCTGGTGTGAATAATACTATTACATCTCGGTTTACTGATATTAAGTGAGACCACGCCACTTAGTGGAACGGGTTTCCAATCACTAACATATCTTTAAAACATATCTTTTTGCAAATCAGTATCCTGCAATCAAACTGATTAGATCAATAATAGCAATATCGTATATGCTCATAAATCATGTAATAAATGGACTATCTGTCCGAACAATATAGTTTTGTTTGGCTAACTACTAACCATTAGCTGACATGGGCCCACCAGACTAAATAAATAATCTAACATTTGTTAGATACTCTTCTGGATGGTTTGTCCTTAACTTACTTCTCTCAGGGTCACCTGATCCTAATGGTTTTGTAGGCTCGCCAATAACCTATCCTCCTCCTTTGTATATATATATATTCCTTTCTGTGTGTAACATCATTTAAGTCTTACCTGTGACTAAGCTCTACACAGTGGAATTTTGCCCTAAACTAGCTAGGGGCTATAACTAATGTATAGGGCACGACCCTATACCAGTCCCATTTGGTATTCAAATATCTGATTCCTTTACTTAGGATTAACTACCCATCAAAATTTTCCTTGTAAAAATTTCTTGCAAAATGATTCAATCCTTTAAATCATACTTAAATAAGGAAAATATGCTTTTTCTTTACTCAAATCTCTTTGCCATGATATATGCTTTACTCAAAACATTGTTGATGAAAACCTTCGAAACCTTTGTTTAAAAATCTTCAAACAATCCCTTTCAAAACCTTTGAAAGTACCCCATTTGAAACTAGTTAACTACTTTACTTTAAACTTTAGGCCGAAAGGCCAAAGCATATCTTTTGAAATCATTCATAATAGACCTTTCGAAACCATTGAAAGTGTCCTTTCAAAAGCTTTATAAAACCTTAGACATCCTCTTTCTAAAACATTTCAATCTTGCCTTTCGAAAACATTGGAAACCTTCCATCTTAAAAAATCAAGTAAACTTTCGAAAACATTGGAAACCTTCCATCTTAAAAAATCAAGTAAACTTTCGAAAACATTGGGGTACCTCCCCTTCAAAACCTTTATTATAAACCTTTCGAAAGCATTAAAGTCCTTTAATCAAAGTAAACCTTTCAAAAGCATTAAAGTCCTTTACTCAAGACAAACCTTTAGAAAGCATTGGGTCCAAGTAATAGTTTGTGGAACATAGTTTCAAAACCATTTAAAACATTCCTTTCGAAACCTTTGGGTTCATCTTTCAATAAAACGAAGGGTCTTAAAAGAACTAAGTCGATAGCAACTCTTTTGAAAGCAGTTTCCTAAGTAAAAGAAAGTAGATGGTGTCGAAACCATCTCCTTCGAAAGCATTGGAAAAGCGGCTTCAAGGTTTAAGACAAAAGGACCCTTTCAAAGGCATTGCTTTGGAAGATAGAAAGCAGCAGCAGGAATTTCAACCCCTTCGAAAGCTTCTTTTAAAACAAAGGCGACAACCTCTTTCGAAATCTCTTTTCTTTAAGACAATTGACCAAGTCGAAAGCCATCTCATTCAAAAGCGTCATTTACAACCAAAATAGTTCTAAGTTCTTAGAAGCTACTTCAACCCCTTCGAAAGCTTGTTTCGACCCTATACCTTTCGCTTATCACCAATCCACTACGTACCAAGGCATTGATACCATGTGTATTGTTTTCGACTTGGTCGAAGGCGGAAGTATGAGGTTGAAAGCATATAGGGAAGTGTTGAAGCAGTAAATATTGTTAAAACTATTTTATTGCTATCTAAAGTAATTTCTTTTCAACTAACTTCGCATATTTGTCAAAATGCTATTGGTTGCCAATTCTTTTTAAAATCTTTTATAAAAGTGCTACCGAATTTTAGAGATTAACATTTAAAAACATTTACAAATTGCTCGTTCTCCTTTTATAAACATATAAAACATTCAAGTCCCATACCTTGAATAATTTTATATATTTAATAAAACACTTAGGAAAATTCTCCAAAAATTCGCATAAATCACTTTTAATATGTGTTCTAACATATTTAAATTTCTGACCTAAAACAAACATACAATAGCTGTAAATAATTTTAAACCCAATTTAACCATTTTCTTCACTAGAAAATTCATAATAAATCCACATTAATTTAGAAAATTACGAGGCTTGAAACCTATCTCTAAAATAATATTTCTGACCATATATAAAAAAACGCAAGGCATTTAGATGTCATTTGTTAGGTTTTTCAAGTTAATCCTTATCATAAAATCCATATGAAATAGCATAATCATCAACAAGCATATATATTCATTTAAATAATCAAAACATGGCAAATCATTTGCAAAATAAATTCGGAACTTAACAAGAAATCAAAAATCATAAAAATGAGATGTAATCTATTATTTACCTTTGCTTGTTGTTAAGGAGTTGAGATTTGCTCTTGAGTTAAATTGATTAAGCTTCTTCCTCTTGATTTAGCTTATCTTCCTCTTGCTTTCTCCTAATGGTGATTAGCCTCTCTTGATTTTAGTTTTCTTTGTGAACTGTAAAATGAAAGTGGCATGAGGGTGTAGGGCATAAGAATATAACTTATTCCTATTTTGCCCTTATCTATTACCTTTACTTATTTCACTTTAATTCCCTTTAGTTCACTGTTTAACTAGGCACGGCTGCCCTCTAATTAGACAAATCTCAATCCCTTAACCATTTACATTGTTTCATTTAATTTATCTAATTAAATGTCCTAAATAATGTTAACCAAAATTAGGGTCGTTACAAGTCGACGGTCATGTTTTGACTATGGTTAAGTCCGGTCTACGATTGCCGGCCAAAGCTTCTGGGCTGATTGTCAATGGTGAACTACTCAATCGGTGGCCATGTTCTGACCATGGGTAAGTCCATTCTACCTTTTTCGACCAAGGTTTATGGGGTAATTCTTTCCTTGATCCAATGTCATGTGTCCCCTTTTCATTAGCTTAAAACTTAAATCGGTATAGAAAGGTGGTTTTCACAATGATTGGGTAAGAACGATCATTTATCTTAGGTTCACACCCTATCAATGGGATGTGGCGAAAATAGCACAATCAGTGATGCCCCAATCATTGATACAAGCAATCGTAATAATTCTTACGCGAAAAGGAGAAAAGCACAACAAGATTTTAGGAAATGCACGTTTATTAATAATCGTTTTAGAGTGGCTTTTATTATAGGGTAATAATGTTAAAATAAAGACAATAGGAATTAAGAAAAATAACCATGTAGAATTTTGTGCATTCCATGCTTTTCTAAATACTGCTCCATCTACAGGAATTAAGAATACGATGATATATGCGGTTCAAATTTGGTGACTACAATAGATTTTTAACTTATATTAAGCACTTATGCCTTAAAATTAGGTATTTACCATAACATTATTGATTTAAAAGAGAACTAGTCAAATCAACCTTTTATGTTAATGTTGCTAAAATGGATGCTAAAAAGCCTTGATTTAGTTGGTGTAGCTGAAAATAACGGAGTTTAAGCGGATCTATTGTTCATAGCACTAAATTGAAAAGGCATAGCGGTCGAAGAGCGCTAGGCTCTATAGCTAGGATTTTGTGGGGCTTTAACTACATATGAATCAACTTGCAATAGTTTCATCAACTTAAACTTTCAATAGCTTTCGGCAACAGTCAACTTGCGATAGCTTTCGGCAACCATCAACTTGCGATAACTTTGTTAATCATCAACTTTCGATAGCTTTTAGCAACTGTCAACTTGTGATAGCTTTTGGCAACCATCAACTTTTGATAGATTTTCCTCAGCCTGTAGTATCTTGAATTTTTTTTGGTATAACAGGGGTCATCCAAGCCTCTTCCTTCAATATCTGTTATAATACTCACTCCTCAAAGCTCGGAACTGGTAAGGTCATTACTAGAATCGACCGGAGGAGTGGTCTATTTCAAGAGCTTGCCAGTTTTACTATGTCATCGCTTCCTGATTCTCCTCCCTTGAAATGTACTTACCATATAGTGCTCCAATTCTTTAGATAGAACGGCAGACGTTCTCCCTTATCATGGAACTCTCCAAGTACTTAGTTGACCACTAAATGGGAATAACTATACACATAACGACCTAATCCCCATCTCCTTTGCTATTTCCAAACCTATTATAATCGCTTCATATTCTACCTCATTATTTGTTGTCTTGAATTCCAATTGTTGTGTATATGTAACAACCCTCTATTTCGAACAGTTTAAGCGGACAATCAACCACACATGATCCACTCAATTTGGACGGAAAGGCAGATAGTTCATGAAAAGAAAGAAGAGAGAAAGAAAACAAACAACATAGAATCTCACAGCGGAATGAATAATCTATAATATACATCAAATCTTTACACAAACCAAACTGTAATGTATGTATATAGACATCAAACAGAGTATACTAACCTACTTCAGCCTAGACAGTTATAACGACCCGTCCTTACAATTGCTGATAAATTCATCAATTAATGCAGCGGAAAATGGCCATGTACGTGAATATGTCTCTAGGCCTTGTACTCGTCTCTTGAAGCTCCAAGCATCCAATCTAAATCTGTAATATGCTCGGTCTAACCCGAGCATTATAAAAAAATTACACCCTAGTCAGTTTGGAAAACCAGTGTGAGAAAACATACCCAACTGGATTTTTAAGTTATAGAAACCTTTGAAATCAAAAAGTATCTCGTAAGACCACGCTGCACATAAACACAGACGTGTTTTTACCTTACGATGACCAAAACATTTTCTATAGAAAATCCATTTGTATTATAATAAATGTCTAAGGGTGAAAATAATAATAATCAAGTAGTTGTGATGCTCGTGAGTGTACATCACAACAATACTAGGTATATAATTAAAACTGATAAGGCACGTTTGCTAATTGTGTAGGAATCCATGGAGGTACCCTCAGTACTTCGAGAAACGGTCCTCTTGCACAAGGATCAGAGATATCCTTCCGAAGTAGCATACATTCCTAGTGATGTATCGTAGGAAAAACATAGTTGGTCTCGTTAAGACCAAGTGCATCACCCCATGAATGCATAACAACTGTAAGTAACATCTAGGTGGAGTAGGTTACACCCTATGGGTTTGCTAACCCTACTGGCCATGCCTCCTACCTCTGATTTTAGTCATTACCACTGATGTGGCTACGTCTGGCGCTCCAACTCACGCACAGCCACCAAAATGGATCACAGAATCCTACATGGATTCCCATACCCCAACGGGTCTCGAAACCACACATGAATCCCATCATCCCAATATATCACAAAACTCCTCGATAGGACCGCATATGGTTTTCGAGTGGTTACGGTTTTCGAGTCATCTCTTATGAGTACACTCTTCCGCTTCCCTCACGCTCCAAAAAACCAATCATCGATTTTTCGGAATGTTCGATACCGCTTCTTTAGCAAATAATCAGACAATACATAAGAACTAGGATCACCCCGCAACCATTTAAGTAGACGGATCTCCTCATCATTTTTCCTAGAAGAACAAAATGAGTTTATACGTACAGTATAGCACCACCAACGGTAATTGTACCATATAATTCCCGTGTCTCCCCTAGATATTTCTGGAGTTAAAATCCTCCGGTGTTAAGTAAGGTATATTTCTGACGCAACGGATTAAACAAAACAATCTTCAATCGGTGAAAGTAGTAGTCGATGGATTAAAAGATACTGAAATGCCCAAATTCGTTGATCCGAAGATACGAATTCTAGCTATCCCGAACTCGTTGATCGCGCACGATACCGGGTTCAAAGATCTTCAATTCTTTAAGCGTTGATCAAGCACACTTGATTCCGCGAATCGGCTTCTGCAATCGTTGAATCGAGCGCACTCGATTAATCGAAAGAGGAGATAGGAGATTACACTCAACTACCAATTTGAATGAAAGCACAAAGCTAACAAAAGAGAATTTTATTCAAAAATCAACAACCCTTACAAGTGAAACAACTTGCCTATTTATAGGCTACAACACACAAAGCAGAAAAAAATACAACTCCTAAGTCGGTTCCGACTCATCACTTATGCGACTTACGACTTAGCACTCCTTCCGACTTACGACTCAGCCAAAGCACACGACTTACAAGTTACAGACGACTTAAAAACAAAGGCGACTCAACATACATGTATATTACAAATGACTCAAAGAACTACATACGACATATGACTCAAAAGATACGACATATGAAATAGACGTCATACGACTTAAGAAATACACACATTAGTACATAACGACTTAACAATGCCACGAGTTAACAGATGACGACTTAACAAGCAACACAACAACATCTTTCCGCGACTTAAGAATCAACGGTTTAGATTAACTCGGCAGAGAAAACAACGGCAATAAGCTTCAGCGACTTAAAGACATGCGGCATCCCAGATCAATGACTTAAGGAAATCAATGGCAGAGATTAACTCGGCAGAGAATCAATGGTTTCCATCCTCAGCGACTTAACTCCTGACTCGTTAGGTCGTTCACGAGACTTAACTAAGTCGTAACTCGGTGACGACTTATCACCTGTTCCGTTAAGTCGTTCCAGCGAGTTATCCCTCAACTCCTTAGGTCGTAGACGACCTACAACTTCTTCGTTATCTTTAAGTCGGTTACGACTTATGCTTCCTTCCTTAAGTCGGTCACGACTTATACCTCCTTCCTTAAGTCGGTCACGACTTATGTCTTTGAAATCTTCTATCATGTTAAGTCGGTCACGACTTATACCTTGGATAAATGAGGGCTGCGCTGCATCATCCTCCCCAGGTTGAGAAATATTCGACCTCGAATTTGTAAATTCTTCCACATCAGCTCGTTCATCCCCATGATATGGTACGAGATGTTTAACATTGAACACATCAGAAGTGTACACATCTTCTGGCAGCTTCAACTTATAAGCATTTTCATTAATTCGTTTTACGACTTTTACAGGACCAATTTTTCTGGCTTTTAACTTGTTATAAGCGCCCACTAGAAAACGATCCTTTGTTAACACTGCATAAACTAAATCACCTTCGTTAAATTCAACACTCCTTCGCTTCACATCTGCAGATCGTTTATATTTCTCATTTGCTTTCTCCAATCGTTCCTGAACGATTTTATGACATTCCGTCAACCCATCAACAAAATCAGCAGCTTTCTTAACTGTCTTCTTTGATTGTGGTACTACCGTCAAATCCAACGGACCCTTCGGTAAGTTTGAATATACTATCTGAAATGGACTGAACCCTGTGCTAAGATTTACCGCATGATTATGAGCAAATTCTGCCTGGCATAACTTCACATCCCAACTTTTCAGATTATCTTGTACAAGACACCGCAGCAAATTCCCCAATGATCTGTTCACAACCTCGGTCTGTCCATCCGTTTGCGGATGATAAGCACTACTAAACTTCAACTTCGTTCCCACCATTTTCCACAGACTCAACCAAAAGTGACTCAGAAATCGAGTATCTCTATCTGACACAATAGATTCTGGCAATCCATGAAGTCGATAGATCTCCTTGAAAAACAATTGAGCAACATGAACAACATCCGCCGTCTTCTTACAAGCAATAAAATGTGCCATCTTCGAAAATCGGTCAACTACCACATAAATGGAATCATAACCACGCTGCATTCTCGGCAACCCCAATACAAAGTCCATACTCACATCAACCCATGGTTTAGTTGGTACCGGTAACGGCATATATAAACCCGCATTAGTCGCAGTTCCTTTCGAAACCTGACAGATATGACATCGTTCCACAAACCTCTCCACTTCTTTCCTCATCGATGGCCAAAAGTAAGATTGTGAAATCAACTATAATGTACGGTCTCTACCCACGTGTCCTTCTTCATGTAGCTCTTTTACGATCTTCATTCTCAAACTACCCTCCGGTATGCACAATCGATTTACTTTGAACAGAAAACCATCAATCATTATAAACTCATCTGTCTCCCCATCCTTGACTTTATCAACAAACTTTGCAAAGTAAGGATCATTGTCAAATAATTCTGGTAACATGTCAAACCCCGTCACTTCAACCTTCATTGTTGTCAACAAATGATTCCTCCTACTCAAAGCATCAGCCACACGATTTGTCACCCCTGACTTGTGTTTAACAACAAAAGTAAATTGTTGCAGATATGCAATCCACGATGCATGTCTCACTGAAATCTTGTCTTGTCCTTGTAAATGCTTCAAGGCCTCATGATCAGTATACAGAACAAACTCTTTCTGGAATAGATAATGTCTCTAGTGTTTAATAGCTTGCACAACAGCATAAAACTCCACATCATATGTACTGTATCGCATCGTTGCTCCTGGCAACTTCTCACTGAAATAGGCAATAGGACGACCCCTTTGACTCAACACTCCTCCAATCCCAACCTTTGACGCATCAGTATGTAATTCAAACAACAACTGAAAATCAGGTAATGCTAGGATTGGTGCTGTCGTCAACAACTCCTTGATTCGTTCAAAAGCAACTCCTGCTTCCTCCATCCATGTAAACTGTTTACCCTTCATACAATCAGTCACAGATGCCATCACACTACTAAAGTGTGGAATAAACCTTCGATAGAATGAAGCCAACCCGTGAAAACTACGAACTTACGTTATTGTCTTGGGTTGCGGCCAATCTCTAATCGCTTCGACTTTACTTTGGTCAACCTGTATTCCTTCTTCCGATACAACATATCCCAGAAATAAAACACTCCTCGCCATAAAGACACACTTCTTTGTAGCAGCATAGAATTGTTCTTCACGAAGAATAATTAACACTTTCTTCAAATGTTGAACATGCTCTTCTGTACTCGCACTGTAGATTAGAATATCATCAAAGTAAACCACCACAAATTTTCCAATGTATGGTCTGAAAATTTGATTCATCACCCTCATGAATGTACTCGGTGCATTCGATAGACCAAACGGCATTACCAGCCATTCATACAATCCTTCCCTCGTTTTGAATGCTGTCTTCCATTCATCCCCTGGTCTAATGCGAATCTGATGATAACCGCTCTTCAAATCAATCTTAGAAAAGATTACGGACCCACTGATCTGATCCAATAAATCATCAAGCCTCGGCATCGGAAATCTATATCTCACAGTAATCTTATTCAATGCTCGACTGTCAGTGCACATCCTCCACGTTCCATCCTTTTTGGGTACCAATAAAGCTGGTACAGCACAAGGACTTAAACTCTCCTGCACACGCCCCTGTTCAAGCAATTCCTCTACCTGCCTCCGCAACTCTTCATGTTCCTTCGGACTCATTCGATAATGTGGTCTGTGTGGCAACACAACACCTGGAACAAGATCTATCTGATGTTGTATATCCCTCAACGGTGGCAACTCCGTTGGTAACTCCTCTGGAAATACATCGTCAAATTCTTTCAAAACTGGTTTAACTTCTTCTGGAATTTCAACTTCTTCACTGCTCTCACGCCCAATTAACAAGAATACTTCCGACTCTTCTTCAACCTCCTTAACAAACTCCTTCAAAGATAACAAAGTTTTGAGTTCTTCAATCTCCTCCAACTTGTTTTCCTCCTGTTGTCGCTTCTTTGGAACTAGAGTAATCTTTGTGCCTTCAAACATGAAACTGTAACTGTTGGTATGCCCATCATGTTGTACTGCTCTATCATACTGCCACGGTCTTCCTAGCAACAAATGACAAACGTCCATATCTACCACATCGCACCAGATTTCTTCTTTGTATTTCTTTCCAATTGAAAACTTCACACGAGCCCTTCGTCCAACCTTCACCTCCCCGCCTTTCCTCAACCAAGCTAGCTTGTATGGCTTCGGATGTTTCTCAGTCTTCAATGCCAACTTCCTCACAGCTTCAGAAGAAATTATATTATCACAGCTTCCAGCATCAATAACAAATTTGCAAACTTTCCCCAGAATAGTACATGTTGACTGAAAAATATTGCTCCTCAACCAACTACAATCCTCCTCTTGCTTTGGTGTTAAACAGGACCTCTTCATCATGAGATTATAACCTTCGTCTCCCGACACTTCTTCTTCCTTCTCATCAGGTGGTGAATTGGAACATTCAGCTTCTTCATCCTCATCCTCAACCTCTGCTATCATAGCTCTCTTCTTCGGCTTCGGACATTCGCTACTTTTGTGGCCCATTTCTTGGCAATTATAACATTTGAAACCATTATTGACTTTTGTTTTTTCAGCCTCCTTCACTACTGGTCTACTGATAGGTTTAGAAGCATTAGAACTCCCACCAACACCTTTCACTTGATTGTTAGAATTAGTAAACACACCACTTCCTCGTCGTCCCTGTTTCTCCCAAGCCAACGCTTTCTGATGTGCTTCTGCTACAGATCTTGGATCGAACATATTAACCATATCCTGAATCTGCATTCGCAATCCCCCAATGAATCTAGATGTCAGCTGCTCTTCTGTTTCCATAATATCATTCCTTGCAATAAGTTGATAAAATTCGTCAGCATAGTCATTCACAGTTTTCGTCCCTTGTCTCAAGTTTTGCAAACGTTGATACATCAAAGATTGATAATTGTAAGGTAAGAACGCTGCTTTCATCAATCTCTTCATCTTCTCCCAAGATTCAACTTTTGACTTTCCCATCCGATCACGTGTAAGTTTGGTCTGCTGCCACCATGCCAAAGCTCTACCCCTCAACCTTGTAGCAACTAACTTCACTCTACGATGTTCTGGAACTTCTTTGAAGTCAAAAATCTCCTCAACATTAGCTACCCAATCTAGAAACTCCTCTGCTTGCATACCACCTTTGAATTCAGGAATTTCAGTCTTCATCCCCGACTCCCATTTGTGATCATACTCAGAGTGTTTTCTTCCTTGTCCTCGTCCTTGTCCTCGAACACTACCACCATCATACTCCTCTTCAAAGTCAGATGTATATCGTTGTCTATCTCGTCCACCCACATCTCTACTCCCATCACGTCTACCACCATCATCCCTTCTATCTACATTCCTCCGTTCACGATCATTCACGTTCCTCCCACGCCCTTGATCATTTTCAACACTTCTGTCTCGATTGGAATGTGGCGAGACTCTACTACCCCCATGGTTAGATTCAGGTGAAACCCTTCTCCGATTTTGATTCATCTCCGTCATAAGCTTCTCTAACCGGCCAATTCCTTCGTTAAGCTTTTCACTAAAGTTTTCATTGATTCTTTGCTCCATCTCATCAGCCGCTTCTCTTCGATACAAAGCTTCAACGTTTTGATGTCGATTGGCTCTCCTTGGCGGCATGATTGAAATCTTTACAAACACTTCAAATTCAAACACAATTCGAACTTTGATCCAAATTGAAATGGATCGAAACTTCCACACTTGTTGCAAATCGCGATGAACACGATGAACACAACTTCTCCAAATGATGCAAATTTGATCTCCAAACTTCAATACAAAGTCGAACACTTCAACTTGATCACGGCTCAACACTTCAAGCTTGGCAAATCACTTCAAACTCGGCTATCACTTGATCTCTTCAAAACTCCAAAATGATTAGGCTCCAAGTCTCGATCTAGCTATGATTGGCTAGAACAAGCTCTGATACCAAAACTGACGTAGCGGATTAAACAAAACAATCTTCAATCGATGAAAGTAGTAGTCGATGGATTAAAAGATACTGAAATGCCCAAATTCGTTGATCCGAAGATACCGAATTCTAGCTATCCCGAACTCGTTGATCGCGCACGATACCGGGTTCAAAGATCTTCAATTCTTCAAGCGTTGATCAAGCGCACTTGATTCCGTGAATCGGCTTCTGCAATCGTTGAATCGAGCGCACTCGATTAACCAAAAGAGGAGATAGGAGATTACACTCAACTACCAATTTGAATGAAAGCACAAAGCTAACAAAAGAGAATTTTATTCAAAAATCAACAACCCTTACAAGTGAAACAACTTGCCTATTTATAGGCTACAACACGCAAAGCAGAAAAAAATACAACTCCTAAGTCGGTTCCGACTCATCACTTATGCGACTTACGACTTAGCACTCCTTCCGACTTACGACTCAGCCAAAGCACACGACTTACAAGTTACAGACGACTTAAAAACAAAGGCGACTCAACATACATGTATATTACAAATGACTCAAAGAACTACATACGACATATGACTCAAAAGATACGACATATGAAACAGACGTCATACGACTTAAGAAATACACACATTAGTACATAGCGACTTAACAATGCCACGAGTTAACAGATGACGACTTAACAAGCAACACAACAACATCTTTCCGTGACTTAAGAATCAACGGTTTAGATTAACTCGGCAGAGAAAACAACGGCAACAAGCTTCAGCGACTTAAAGACATGCGGCATCCCAGATCAACGACTTAAGGAAATCAATGGCAGAGATTAACTCGGCAGAGAATCAACGGTTTCCATCCTCAGCGACTTAACTCCTGACTCGTTAGGTCGTTCACGAGACTTAACTAAGTCGTAACTCGGTGACGACTTATCACCTGTTCCGTTAAGTCGTTCCAGCGAGTTATCCCTCAACTCCTTAGGTCGTAGACGACCTATAACTTCTTCGTTATCTTTAAGTCGGTTACGACTTATGCTTCCTTCCTTAAGTCGGTCACGACTTATACCTCCTTCCTTAAGTCGGTCACGACTTATGTCTTTGAAATCTTCTATCATGTTAAGTCGGTCACGACTTATACCTTGGATAAATGAGGGCTGCGCTGCATCAATTTCTATATCACCAAAATTAAGAATGATTAAATATTTTGGGAAAGGTTTGATAGTCGATTATTTAACTGTTAAATAAACAAACATTCAAACAAAGATTCCATTTTCCATAAAAAATCACTAAGCCTTATTAAATTAAATTTTCGTTAATTTAAAATTTCTTCCCAGAATATTTATAGAAAAATTCATATACTTATCTCACCGGAATAAGTATATTCACAAACCTTTCCTTTCAAAAATACTTGAAAACTTTTAAAAATAGATATGGAAAGTACCATTCAATATCAATCATGGATCGCAGTTTACACAATGGTTACGTCGCTTTCCTACCGAATCCATAGTAAACTGTAGGCAATCCCTGCCCCTCGAACTACGCCATGAAAATCAACCATTTCTTTCCAACATCTCTTTATTCATAAATATCTCAAAATCTATTTATAAAGCTTCTTTATAATTTTCCAAGTTAATTTAGATAAAAAAGTACTCATTTATAAATCTCAAACCATTTATAAAACTTCCCCTTTTCAAATCACTAAACCATTATAAACCTCTTTTCTAAAATCATTCAAAACCTTTATTTTCCAATTTCAAAATTTCTTTCCAATTTATAAATCCTTTTTACTAGATAAAACACTTTATAAAATCTTCCATTTAAAAACAATTCCCTCTATAAAAAATAGTTCATTATTTTTTACCATTTTCTTTTAAAACCATTTATTATCCCAAAACACGCTTTAACAAAACAAGACCATTAACTAAACACTTATCACATAGCAAATTACCATTTAAAACACCCTTTATAAAATCCAAGTTCGTTTATAAACTCTATTTATGAATCTCGAAAACATTTTTAAATAAATTCTAATCTTTTACTTTAAAACACTATTATAATAATAATAAATAATAGTAAACTTTATGAATAATTATTAACTTTGTATTATCTTAAAGATAATAATTATTAATTTAGAACGTTGTTAATAAAACAATAATAATTAATCTTTATCATTATAATAAATAATAATATTTTACTTCCAAAATATTACTAATAATCATCATTATTAACTTCATACCATCTTAAATATTTGAATAATTAACTTCCTTTTCAAAATAGTAAAATATTGATAAATATCTTTAAAATGCATTAAATACAAATAAATAACTTTAAAACAATATTGATATAAATAAGTAACTTTAAAACAATATCAATATAAATAAATCATCTTTAAACAATATATTATAAAAATAAATTAACTTTTTAAAAAATATAGACTGAAGTTGATTTGAATATAAACTTTTTGAATTTTGAAAAGAGGCTTAGCAATTACTATGGTACTAAAATAAGCTACCATTTTATTTTAATTAACTAACTTGGTTAATTACTGTTATTAACATCAATCCTGGTTTAACTCGTCACTTAACAAACATTGGTAATGATTTTCTACCACTACGGGGTTTATGTTGAACATATACAATGTCAAATTCAATTTGGCCAACAAATCAGGTTTTTGGTATCCAATAATCATATAACAAGATTATTATTGAAATTAATTCAACAATGGTGAGGAATCATGTTGGATCCCTCCAACCTGTCTCCCTGCATCACATATAGTATATAGTATATAACCAAATAAAATAAATCAACCGCTTCGAGGTGGGATCGTATACAAAGGGTCATCCGGTCTTACACGGGAATGCAATAGGATCTCTCCGCTCTAGAGGCGAGAATATATTTAAACCAAGAATATAAATTAGTAAATTATCCAAACAGTCAATAGCAGTCAACAATAAAATATCCATACATCCAATAAATAATTTTTTATTGAGTATGTAATATTTCTGATTAACCAAAAAGGTGAGATTAACTCACAATTATTCTGATTGCTACCGAGGCATTCCGTTTTGGAAATAAAATCGAACAACGCCCGATTGTAGCCCAATTTTCAACAGTCTCCAAATTCATCCAAACTAGTTCTTTTTCGAAGCTTTCGTCGTTACGAGAGCAACGCAAAAATCCATGCCTCGATTGGACCTCGTATGGGTAAGTTATTAAATTTATAATTTAACGGGATCTAAATATAAATTAATTTCACTAATTACTTTAATTATCAAATAATTACATACTGAAACCTTCCACTCATCCCTCTACTTCTTCTCTCCTGCACAAAGAAACAATGCCAATTCATGCATGTGCACGCATGATACGGCGATCCACTCGATCATTCGATGAACCAATTCCACCGACATTCCTCTCTCCTCGATCTTTATCCGACCCACCACGACTCCTCCACCTCGCACACTCGTACCTGAAAGCGACTAGGAGCATCACGTCACGATAAGGCAATGTCGTATCCCCCAATACAAAACTGGAACCCCCTTCCATTGGCCACTAGAAGCTCGCCGACGTCAAAAAGCCAAAGAGACAACCCCTGAAGTCTACCATTGCCTTAATCGGACCCTAGGCTAAACCCTAGTTCAAGCTTCACTAGAAACATCCACTGTTAACTATCAATCCTCCCAAAACCTAATCGCAACTTCCCAAATCATACCCAATTGAAGACCTCGACTTAACAAAACCAAAGATCCAAGTTTTACAATATTCTAATTTTTATTTCAATTGATTTCCAATTTACAAGGATCGGTTGTGCTTTGTTTTTTTTTTCTTCTTTTTCTTTCTCACTGGTGAAATAGTTTTTGAACCGGAAGAGAGGAGCGTTTGTACAGGAGAGGAGGAATGGTGTGGGTATGGCTGGAACATGCAGAGGTGTGGGTAAAGTATGGTAATTATATATATATATATATATAATTAAAAATATCTAGCTTCAAACGTCCGAAAATCTCAAACTCCTATCGAGATGTGCCGCCAGGCATCCTATATGTATACCCCTATTTCAAACACAATGGAACTAGTCTTGAGACCTAATTCGATCATATGTAGAAGATAGCTTTTCAAACCAAATATTATATAAATTTATGAATTTAATTTCTACGCGTTTCAGTCTCGTATAACCAAATGATACGTCCGATCGCCATGAAAATCGTCGGCATACAATAACTTACTATTATGGATCCAATGACACCGGTTTCATCGAAATCCGAGACTATGCCCCAAAAGACTATTGTTATAAGTTAATTAAAACAAATTATTATAAAAACCGATTTAATCACTTTTAAATCTAAATGAAAAGTTCACTATCTTCATTCTTATTTAAATAGAATTTAAATCAACTTCCGAAATCATTTTTATTCATATTAAATTCAGGATTTAATTATTTAATCAATTCTAAATATTAAATTCAACAATTTAATTATCAAATAAATTGCTATATTTGAAATTCAAGTTATTTAACCTATAAAATTAACTTTTCAATATTTAAAAATTAATTAAATATTCCAATTTCAAATTACTAAAATTCTGGGTCGTTACATTCTTCCTCCTTAAAAGAATTTCGTCCCTGAAATTAGCAAGGTAAGAAAAATGCCCCAAACCCATTAACTTTTCAAAACCAGCTAGTTGTGATAGATTTCCAAATTCTTTTAAGTCTTTAACTTTCCAAAATCAAATTTTTTTAAAACTTTGTTATCACCTTTTTTTAAGTCTTTAAATTTCACTCATAGTTACTAACTAATACCATTCAAAGTTATAACATAAAAATCAAATTTTAGTTATTTTTCAAAAAAATTCTAACGCCTTTAATTTACGGAAAATTTTGCCAGCATCTTCTTTACGTGGCTCGATCGGAAAAATTTACAATATATATATATATAATCACAGATATACATCTCATCTTCAATGATGAGGCATCCCATAGGGAAAAAGATAAAAATACGGTATGTAATTTGAGATGTGTACCTTATATTAGCATTAGTAAGCATATACAATGAATATAATGCGAAAGCAAGCTCCAAATGCGAAGCATACGCCATCCGCACCTACTAATCACTCAATCAACCAATGAGAACAAGTATATAGAAAATAATATCAATATATAGCATAAGCTATACATAATCGTATGCAAATGTAGCAAATATAACCTGAGGAACCATCAAACAAATAATATCCATTCAATTTAATTCATAACAATATCGATTTACATTTTCCAATGTCAATATGTAATTTATTAAAGCCCATACGATGTACATATACCATCCGTACGCAAAACCATATCTGATCGCTCGCTCGATCACCTAATTTTCACTTCCGAACTAGTATCATTCACACGACCACTCTAGTGCAGACTCAGATCCGGTTCCTTGATTAGAAACTATCACTCTTCTTGCATAGCCATATATTATGATAGAGAACTCCCGAATCAATCAAAAATCTATATCCAGTGTTCACTATCGAAAATCGAATGAAAAATTCTAATTTGGATCAATGTAATTCATCTCGAAATCATGCACTCGAATCTGGATCAAACAGTTATGTGAATGAAATAATATACGTACACTTACATATTTATTTTAGTTGGTTTCTCATTATTCCAATTCTTTTATTTACATTCATTTATAATCATTATTCACCTTGCTTTATTCACATTCATTATAACTTCACAACTTAAGTCCATATTCATTTTAAATCAAAGTCAATTCCATTTAACCTTTTTCATTTATTTACTTCATCATTTAATTTTATCTAACAACGTTCCAAAACCATATTCAACTTACTAATTTATTCCATTAATGCACTTCATTAATTCATTTCAAATCATTATCAATTTTATTACAAAAATTATTTTATTTAACCTAACTTAGGTTAAACTTCTTTTAAAAGTTAATTTTATTTAACTGAATTTAAGTTAAATTTCATTTCAACTTTGCTTTTCTTAATAATTTATATCCAACAAATCTAAAAATTTGCTTTAACTTGCTAATTCTCAAAATTTATAAGTTATAAAACTTATTTTCTCATATTTTCATAATACACTTAAATGAAAAAATTCAGAGCTTAGCACCCTGTTCTTATTTCAAATTATTTTGAAGCAATACTATAAATAATTTCTTTTTATTCCAAATCATACCTTTTGAATTTTAAAATCAAACTAGTTTTACCAAAACAAAACTCCAATGGTAGCAATTCCTCTCTTGGAAACACGAAAATGAACGTCGATGATGCTGTAGTCATCATCGAAATTATTTTCCAGCTACCGAAGTGAGTTAGTGCTTTATATCTCCTTTAAATCCCTTTAAAATATTTCCATTCAAAAAAAAATTTCCAAATAATATTATTATTACCAAAAATTTGAAAACAATTTTCAAAATCAACAGGATTTATATTCTCATTCTCGGCTTTTAAATCCTTTTTATTCACACATCAGAATTATAAATTTCCCTTATATAAAATTTCATTATGGTTATATAAAACCATTTCTTAATTGTTTATCTTGGTTTACATTACAACAATAACAACTTTTATTAGACTACAAACAACAAATGATAATAATCAAATATTATCATTCATTAACAACCAAACACACCATATGTACTATAATAATTCCTAGAAAATTACTCCTTTATAAATATAAAATATAATCAAGGTAAAATTATTTCGTTTACCTCATTTCAAAACAATACTATGTCGAATTGCTCTGTTCAAGTGTTTAGAGACCCCTATCAATAACGTTAATTACTCGTATTGACCAGAATCCATAAGCCAATCAATAGATCAATCAACACAATATAAAATATTTTTATATCACTAACAAATACACGCTCAAATATATTTACACTCAGATTCATTATAGGGTGCTACCGACCCTTTCTATAATGAGTACCCCACTAGTGCCAAGGTTCTCGCTTAACCTTTAGCTTTGATACCACATAGTAACAACCCACTTTTTCGAACAATTTAAGCGGATAATCAACCACACATGATCCACCCAATTTGGATAGAAAGTCGAATGGTTAGAGAAAAGAAAGAAGAAAGAAGAGAGAAAGAAAACAAATAACACAGAAGCTCACAGCGGAACGAATAATCTATAATATACGAAAAATCTTTACACAAACCAAACTGTAATGTATGTACATATAGACATCAAACAGAGTATACTAACATATTTCAGCTCGGATAGTTATAACAACATGTCCTTACAATTGCTGATAAATACATCAAATAATGCAGAAAATAACCATGTACGTGAATACGTCTCTAGGCCTCCAACTCATCTCCTGAAGCTCCAAACATCTAATCTTAATCTGTAATATGCTCGGTCTGACCCGAGCATTATAATAAAATAACACCGAGTCAGTCAGGAAAACCAGCGTGAGAAAACATCCAACTGGATTATTAAGTTATAGAAACCTTTGAAATCAAAAAGTATCTCATAAGACCATGCCGCATGTAAACACGGACATGTTTTTACCTTACGATGACCAAAACATTTTCTATAGAAAATCCATTTGTACTATAATAATGTCTTAGGGTGAAAATAATAATAATCAAGTAGCTGTGATGCTCGTGAGTGTACATCACAACAATACTAGGTATATAATTAAAACCGATAAGGCACGTTCGCTAATTGTGTAGGAATCCATGGAGGTGCCCTCAGTACTTCGATAAACGGTCCTCTTACACAAGGATCAGAGATATCCTTCTGAAGCAGCATACATCCCTAGTGATGTATCATAGGATAAACATAGCTAGTCTCGCTAAGACCACGTGCATCGCCCTATGCATGCATAACAACTGTAAATAACATATAGGTGGAGCCGACTATACCCTATGGGCTTGCCAACCCTACTGGCTATGCCTCCTATATCTGGTTTTAGTCAATACCGCTGATGAGGTTACGTCTGGCGTTCCAACTCACGTTGTTAGTCCTTGAGATGATGGTTTTGATGACAACAACCTTAGGACTTGTTATAACATATAAATACTAACGTTATGGTTTAGATATATATGTATATGCAGAATATAAACATGCAGGTACCAAGAATGAAGAGTGTACAGTATAGAGATACAAGACTTATGAATTTAAAGATCGAAGATATCAAGATTGAAGACTCATGAGTACCAGGATATCAAGTTATCAAGAGTTCAAGATTTCAAACAGTACAAGATAATGTAGTTAGTCTAGAATTATGTTAAAACTTCTTGAAAGCACTTACATCTTTATTCGAAATATTCGTGGAATGGAATCCACTGCGAGCCTGTTAAAGGGATGGAACCCTAGTGGGATGGAACCCATGACAATATCTAGTGGAACATATAGTGGTCCTATTTTGATATCCACTAATTTTATAAAAAAAATTTCAAAAATATATCTCTTGCTTTTTAAAATGTTTTCAGAACTTTCTTTTCAAAAAGACATCTCTCTTGTTTGAAATATTTTAGCCTCAAAACTATTTTTATCATTTTTAATATTTTGATTTCAAAATTGTCCTTGTTTTTAAACTATCTCTTGTTTTAAATATTTAGCTTTAAAATATTTATATATTTAGATTTTAAATCACTTTATAGATTAAAATTATATATATTAAAAATTATTTTCTAAACTCTTTTATATGTTTAAACTATATTCAAATATATTTACAAAGTTTAGAAATTATTTTGACAAATTATAGAAACCAATTTTAATAAGAAAATCAAAACATCAATTTTTCCTTGAGCGTGTCGACATACCTCAACCCCCCATGTCGACACGGTGTCCGTTATTTTCAAATTTCAATTTTCAAAAGAAGTGTTTATTCGTCGTATCCTTTCACGAATAGATATAGCTATTGCTCTACTATAAATACCAGTAAGTTCTAAACTAATTTTTACTAGATCTCATTTTATTTTCTCTCCTCTTCATCTTCCACATTTATTCTAAAGAATCCTAAACTATACTCTTCCAAAATACCAAGTGAATCAAACTTGATTATCTCTTGTTTGATTCTCTGCCACTCTCTCCATAAGATCTTAGTGCTATTCATAGTTATATAATCTTTTATAAATCAAATTATTGAGTAAAAGGTGCGGTTGAGCCTTGAAATCAATTGGGTGTGATTGTAACCCCGGAAATCAATTAGGTGATTTTGTAGCCTGGTTAAATCAAGAGAGTTTCCCTGAACTCGAATATAGGAGGGTGTACCTCGTAGCCTTGAAACCGAGGGTGTAATCTGGGATATTATTTTGAAAAGAAATCTGTACGATTGTACGGGACTGGACGTAGGGTAACTCCGAACCAGTATAAAATTCTGGTGTGTTCTTTCCTTTACTACTTTTATTTAGTATTTGCATCTGTGTCTGATTCTGTGATTATATCTGTGTTTGTGAATTGCATTTGTTGGTGTTTAAATTGAACAAAATTCAAAAAGATTTAAAAAATACATAAAACACTATTCACCCCCCTCTAGTGTTATTCCAGCCTTAAGATCCATAATCCGCATTTCTCACACACGCAACGCCACCAAAATAGATCACAGAATCCCACATGGATTTCCATAACCTAACGGGTCTCGGAACCAGATATGAACCCCATCATCTCAATATATCACGAAACTACTCCGTAAAACTATATATGGTTTTTGATTGGTTATGGTTTTTGAGTCATCTCTTACGAGTACACTTATCCGCTTCCCTAGCGCTTCAAAAAACAAATCTTTTATTTTTCGGAATGCTCAATACCGGTTCTTTAGGAAATAGTCAAACAATACATAAGAATGGGGATCAACCCTAATCGTTTAAGTAGATGGATCTCCTCATCATTTGTCCTAGAAGAACAAAACATGTTTATACATATAGTATAGCACCACCAACGCTAACTATACCATATAATTCAAGTGTTTCTCCTAGATATTTTAGGAGTTAAAATCATTTGGTGTTAAGTAGGGAATATTTCTGTACCACCAAAATTAAGAAGGGTTACATATTTAGGCCAAGTTTTGATAGTCGGTTAGTTAACTATCAAATAAACAAACATTCAAACAAAAATTTCATTTTCCATAAAAAATCACCAATCCTCATTAAATTAATTTTTCATTAATTTAAAATTCCTTTCCAGAATATTTATAAAAAAATTCATATACTTATCTCACTGAAATAAGTATATTCACAAACCCTTCCTTTCAAAAATACATGAAAACTTTTAAAAATATATATGTAAAGTACCGTTCAATATCATGTTAGTCCCTGAGGAGTTGGTTTTGATGACAACAACCTTAGAATAGATTATAAAATATAAATACTAACATTACAAGTTTAGATATATATGTATATGCAGGATTTAACCATGCAGGTATCAAGAATGAAGACTATACAGTATAGAGATTCAAGATATAGAGATAGAAGACTCATGAGTATCAAGATTATCAAGATTATCAAGAGTTCAAGGTTAAGTTTGTTTTACTAGGAATATTTATTAAAACTCGTAGAAAAGCACTAGCATCTTAATATCCAATTTATTCGTGGAATGGAATCCACTTCGAGCCCATTAAAGGGATGGAACCCTAAGTAGGATGGAACCTACGAAAATCTAGTGGGACATTGTTTTGTATCCACTAATTTTAATTCAAATGATTTTACAAAATTATCTTATTTTCAAAATGATTTCAAAACTTTCCTTTTAAAAGATTCAAAACTCTCTTTCCTGATTTTAAATAATTTTAGCCTCAAAACATCTTTAATTTCAAAGTCAAATTACTCCTGATTTTAAATGTCTTTTCAAATAATATATTTAACTTTTAATATTTATACTTAGATTTAAATGTAAAATTATAGTTAAATTATGTATATATTGTTCTTTATATTTACTTATGAATTTCAACTATATTCAAGTATATTTATAAAGTTTTAAATAGTTTTTATATAAGATAAATATTATTTTTATAGAAATTCAAAATATCAATTTTGGCTGAGGGATGTCGACATGCCCTTAGGCACTATGTCGACATAGTGACAGTTGAAGTTCAAAATTCAAATTTCAAAAGAAGTGTCTATTCGCCATAACTCTTCATGAATGGTCATGGCTGTTGATCTTCTATAAATAGGGGTCAGTTTCAACGAATTTTCAATCACTTTTTTCTGGTTTTCACTCCTCTTCTTCTTCCACATTTCTTAATACAAAATCATACCATTACTCTGCCGAAATCAACATCGAATCATACTCGATTACTTCTAGTTTGATTCTCCATCACTATCTCTATAAGGTTCTCAGTGCTATTCAGAGTTATAGACTTCTTTGTAATATATTAGCGAGAAAAGGTGTGATTGTAGCCTTGGAAATCAATTAAGTGAGAAAAGGTGTGATTGTAGCCCTGGAAATCAATTGGGTGAACTTGTTGCCCCGGAAATCAAGTATCTCTACCCAGAGGATTGTCATTCTGGAGGGTGTACCTCATAGCCTTGAAACCGAGGGTTGTAATTGTTGAATTGTTGTTGAAAGGAAATCCATACTTGTGTTGCGGGACTAGATGTAGGGTAACTCCGAACCAGTATAAAATCCGGTGTGTTCTTTCCTTTACTGCTCTTACTTTATATTTGCATCCGTGTTTGATTCTGTGTTCATATTTATGTCTGATTAGTGTATACACAGTTAACAAATTAAGATAAAACTCAAAAAGATTAACAAATTTCTTAAAACACTATTCACCCCCCCTCTCTAGTGTTAATTCTAGCCTTAAGATCCTTAATCTGCATTTCTCACATATCAATCATGGATCGCAATTTACACAATGGTTACGTCGCTATCCCAGCGAATCCATAGTAAACTGTAGGCAATCCCCGCCCCTCGAATTACGCCATGAAAATCAACCATTTTTTTCAAAATCTCTTTATTCATAAATATCTCAAAATCTATTTATAAAGCTTTTTTATAATTTTCCAAGTTTAATTTAGAAAAAATACTCTTTTATAAATCTCAAACCATTTATAAAACTTCCCCTTTCCAAATCACTAAACCGTTATAAACCTCTTTTCTAAAATCATTCAAAACCCGACTTATTTTCGAATTTCAAAATTTCTTTCCAATTTATAAATCCTTTTTATTAGATAAAGCCCTTTAAAATCTTCCATTTAAAAACAATTCCCTTTAAAATAACCAGTTTATTATTTTTAACCATCTTCTTATAAAACCATTTATTATCCCAAAACACCTTTTAACAAAACAAGTCCATCAACTAAACACTTGTCACATAGCAAGTTACCATTTAAAACACCCTATATAAAATCCAAGTTTGTTAATAAACTCTATTTATGAATCTAAAAAACATTTATATATAAATTCTAATCATTTACATTAAACATTATTATAATAATAATAATTAATAATAAACATTATAAATAATTATTAACTTTGGATTATCTTAAAAACAATTATTATTAATTCAGAACATTATTAGTAAAACGATAATAATTAATCTATATCATTACTATAAATAATAATATTTTACTTCCAAAATATTAATAATAATCATTATTACTAATTTCATACCATATTAATTATTTGAATAATTAACTTTTTTTTCAAAATAGTATAATATTGATAAATATCTTTAAAGCACAATAAATACAAATAAATAACTTTAAACAATATTGATATAAATAAGTAACTTTAAAACAATATCAGTATAAATAAATAATATTTAAACAATATATTACAAAAATAAATTAACTTTTAGAACAATATAAAGTGAAGTTGATTTGAATATAAACTTTTTGAATTTTGAAAAGAGGCTTAGCAATCACTATGGTACTTAAATAAGCAACCATTTTATTTTAATTAATTAACTCGGTTAATTACTTTTATTAACATCAATCCTGGTTTAACTCATCACTTAAAAAAATTGTTAATAAGTTTCTACCATTATGGGGTTTATGTCGAACGTATACAATGTCAAATTCAATTAGGCCAACAAATCAGGTTTTTGGTATCCAACAAGATTATTATTGAAATTAAATCAATAATGGAAAGGAATCCTGTTGGATCCCTCGAACCTGTCCCCCTGCATCACATATAGTATATAACCAAATAATATAAATCAACCGCTTTAAGGCAGGATCGTATACAAAGGGTCATTCGCTCTTACACGAGAACTTAATAGGGTCTCATCTGCTCCATGGGCAGGAATATACCTAAACTAACAATATAACTTAGTAAATTATCCAAACAGTCAATAACAATTAATAATAAAATATGCAAACATCCAATAAATAATTTTTTATTGACTATATAATATTTATGATTAACCAAAAATGTGAGATTAACTCACAATTATTCTAGTTGATGCCAAGGCGTTCCGTTTTGGAAACAAAATCGAACGACGTCCGATTGTAGCCCAATTTTCAATAGTCTCCAAATTTGTCCAAACCAGTTCTATTTCGAAGCTTTCGTCGTTACAAGCACAACGCAAAAATCCGCGCCTCGATTTGACCTCATATGGGTAAGTTATTAAATTTATAATTTAATGGGATTTAAAAATAAATTAATTTCACTAATTACTTTAATTATCAAATAATTACATACTTAAACCTTCCACTCATCCCTCTTCTTCTTCTCTCCGGCACAAAGAAACCGTGCCTAATTCGTGCACGTGCACACACGATACGGTGATCCACTCGATCATTCAGTGAACCGACTCCACCGACATTCCTCTCTCCTCGATCTTCATCCGACCCACCACGACTCCTCCACCTTGCACGCCCGTACCTAAAGCAACTAGGACATCACGTCACGACAAGGCAATGTCACATCCCTTAATACACAACCGAACCCCTCCCCCAATCGGCTACCAGAAGCTCGCCGACGTCACAAAGCCAAAGAGACAACCCCTGAAGCCTATCATCGCCTAAATCAAACCTTAGGCTAAACCTTAGTTCAAGCTTTACTAGAAACATCCATTGTTAACTATCTATCCTCCCAAAACCTGATTGCAACTTCCTAAATCATACCCAATTGAAGATCTCGACTTAATAAAATCAAAGATCCAAGTTTTAAAATATTCTGTTTTTTATTTCAATTGATTTCCAATTTATAAGGATTGGTTATGCTTTGTTTTGTTTTTTTTCTTCTTCTTTTTCTTTCTCACTGGTGAAATAGTTTTTGAACGGGATGAAAGGAGCATTTATATAGGAGAGGAGGAATGCTGTGGGTATGGGCTGGAGCATGCAGTGGTGTGGGTAGAGTGTGGTAATTATATATATATTAAAAATATCAAGCTTCAAAGGTCCGAAAATCTTGAACTACTATCGAGACGTGCCACTTGGCGTCCTATATGTAATACCCCTGTTTCGAACACAATGGAACTAGTCTCGAGACCTAATTCGATCATATGCAGAAGATAGCATTTCAAACCCAAACATTATATAAATTTATGAATTTAATTTCTAAGCGTGTCGGTCTCCTATGACCAAATGATACGTTCGATCGCCACGAAAATCATCGACATACAATAACTCACTATTACAGATCCAGTGACACCGTTTCATTGAAATCTGAAATAGTGCCCCGGAAGGCTATTTTTATACGTTAATTAAAACGAACTATTATAAAAACCAATTTAATCACTTTTAAATCTAAATTAAAAGTTTACTATCTTCGTTCTTATTTAAATAGAATTTAAATCAACTTCCAAAATCATTTTTATTCATATTAAATTCAGGATTTAGTTATTTAATCAATTCCAAGTATTAAATTCAACAATTTAATTATCAAATGAATCGTTATATTTGAAAAAAGTTATTTAACCTATAAAATTAACATTTCACTATTTAAAAATCAATTAAATATTCCAATTTTAAATGACTAAAATTCTGGGTCATTACAGTATAGCACAACTATAACATCCCTCACTCGGATACTCGAAAATAGACGCCGATGATGCTGCAGTCATCAACAAAATCCTTTTCCAGTGACAAAGTAAGTTCAGTATTATTTTGCTCAATATAAGTAAATAAAGCAACTAAATAACTTTTTCATTTCTTCACTTTGAATTACATAATTCAATACACCATTTTAACTTGAATCGTAATGGTAAATATAAATAAAACATTGATAGATTAGTGTTATATCCGACATATGAAGATGCCAATACAATACATAACTAGTTATAAATCCTTGTTTTACACATTGAAATTTTTAAATACGTTTTATTTTAAACAACCCTATTGCTTTGTCTTTGGAATCTTTATTTGCCCTTTAAAAGCCACATGTTTGATCCATGAATCAACCTTCTCAAATAAGTACCCGTGAGCTTATATATAATAAAAGCTGGGGTTATAAATAAAACATGGTATGAGTAAAATCTTTTACCTTAATCATTCATAGTGAGAACACGCCGCTAACATGGAACAGGTTTTCCCTCACTTCATTATAATAGTAATATACAACACATCATATAAATAAGCGTAATCATCAATTCATCATAACACTACAACAAACTTTGGTTTTAACGGCAATAATGGACAGCGTTTTCCTTATAAATGCTGACAAAAGCATTTACTAAGATAAAAATTGGAGACTTAAACGCTGTTTAAATTAAGCCGCTTCATTTTTAGATTCTTTTCATTACGCGGTTACCTTGCCGCCTTCCTTTCTTCCTTTTAACTTCTCTTCCGCACAAAGATAGAAAGCGGTAAACTGCCAATCTTTCCCATGATTATTTTAAACCTAATTAAAATCCCAATTATACATGAAATCTCCCATGAAATTTCGTTCGTCCCCTAATTCCGCTAGCAACAGCCAGTATGCTCGAGCCCTAATCCCCATGAATCCATCCTTGAAATACACAAGAATGTGAATCCAATTCTGAGTTCACTCAATAACTAGGAGCCCTATTCGCTTCAAAATTGTCGATCATTCTCTTCAGAAGCCCAATTTGAGGTAATTTTCTAATATTTAGATGCCACGTTTAAAATTACTCATTTTTGTTACTGTTGTTTTTTATATATTGCGAGTTATGTTTTCAAGCTCTAGAAAAAGAAGAAGATAGGTCTCTATATAGTAGGGTTAATCGATAATAGGTTTGGTATGTGTAGGAGGATCTGTGCAAATCTAAAGCTTTGAGGAGGGACAAGCTGGTTTGAAAAAACTACAAGATTGTGTTTGCCACCAGATTATGAAATTGAGTTAGCAGTAGCTACGTCTGCAAATTGATGCGAGCAGGTTACAAAGAGTTCAAGTAGCGGTCTGGAAGGGGTTGGTTGCAGCAGATATGCCAAGCGAGATATGATTATTTTACTATATTACTATGATTATTTAATACATGTATTTATAACTTGCTATTTACAATCCAATTTCATTTTTTCCTGGTACTTTTGAACTTTTGCGCTACATATTATTCTCTTACCAAGCTTACGTAGATTTCAGTATTGCATATCTCAGATATCTGATCTTTTAACACACATACAAAATCTGTTTTAAAATTTGGGAAAGATTGTAAAAGGCTATCAATTATGAAATTGAATAATTGCTACTGGTGCTATTGCAACATGCTTACTTTCAGCTATTGGCTCTTATGAATACAGTCACAGACACTCCATAATCCTATCACTATAAAATATAGTATGCACAAGTGTAAGTGACAACTTATATTGATCTTCTTAAAAGGAGCTATGAATTTTCATTTTTAAGTAATTTTTAATAGTAACTTCTAATTAAAAGTATTTAGATGTAATTTAACTTATAAGTTAAAATAAATCAATTTAGATGTTTGGGTAATATGACTTGTATGTAATGAATGCATAAGCATTTACATAACTGGACATGTCTATGCATGTATGTGACTGTACATGAAAGTTATGAATTTATTGCTTTTTTGCTTTCTTTATAAGTTGTAAGCAACAACTGATTTTTTCTTGTATTTCTAGTTCTAAGATATTTATGCAATATCCTTTTGAGAAGTTTCCTAACACCAAAATTCTTGAGTACTTTTAAGGAGTAACTAAACATGATATAAGTCTCACTTGTAATATTGGTTATTTATAACTTATGAGTAGTTAGTACCTCAAATGCAACAGTCTATGGTATCTTTTTAGGATATGTTACAAACTGTTCGGATAGTGAAGGAAAAAGAATAAAATTGTTTATGGTTATAGCATCAAATATTTTAAGTTTTTTTTGACCTCTTGCAAGGAATACTGTCTTTCCTGTAGAGGAATAGATGATATTCCTTTGCAAAAGGAAGCACGATATTAAAAATTAAATTGATTAGTCTATTTTTTGTAACAGGTTGTTTATTCGCTGAAGCAAGAATACATAAGCTAGAGAAATAGAAACTTATCTTAGTTTTTTGCAGTAAATAGTCAGTTTTTTACACTCATTTTTATACATTTCATTTCAATTAGAGAAGTATAAACTAGACGTAAATTGAAATAAATAAAGTAATACAAAGTCACACACCTATACATGTCATACATAAACACATATGAAGAATTATGGTTAAGGATGTGTTTGGGAACTAGTTTTCAAGGAGAAAATTTGTTATAGCTATGTTAAGGAATAAAATATTTTGCTTACATAAGCTAGAGAGTAGGATTTTTAAAATATTGGAAATGGTATTTGTGTTACCATTTTGCAAAAATTTATGTCCTATTATATCATTTTAATTAATTTATTGTATATTAAATTTAATTAAATTAAATGAATATTATTATATGTATTGATCAATAAAAAATGGATGAAGTGTTCAAAAAACACAAAATAGATTATAAAATCAAACATTGATTTATTTGAATGAACATGCTTGTTACAATTGTCATCTTGATCAATATGCCATATTAATTGTGAAATCAACATCTTTGTTAGGATTAAATGAATCTAATTAAATTCAAAATGCTTTGACTAGTATAATAGTACCTAAATCCTATTTGAGTCTAGTTGACTTTTACAAATCGTAAAATAAGTTATAATTCAAAATTAGGTTCCACTAGATCGTTACTCGTATGAACCTCTATTTTTTATGAAGAAACATTTTCTAACACTATAAATTATAGGTATGTTGCAATTGCCAATGTAGAAAATTTTAAAATAATGCATTTCATTAGCCTCATCGAATATGGAACATATCATGTTTTTGTGGGAATAGGTAGTACGAAAAAATTGTATTTATGCAGCAGGTTCAAGAAGTGGGTGCTAATTAACAGGTAGGAGAATAGGGTCTTGAATGAAAAGGCTGTGAAGCGGCCCAAAAAATGTTTAGGCGTGCACATGCCTATGAGCTCTTGAATATCTATTAGCTTGAAGATGTAAGTTTTCATGCATATATGTGATCTACAGTAGTTCCAGAAGGATTTCGAAATCTGTTCAAACATGTTACTGTAATTAATCTCAAAGTCAAGTCAAGTAGTTCTAAAATGATTTTAAACAAAAATAAACCCAGAATGTATAAATAAGCTAGTTTACTTTGAATACACAGACATATTGTCTTTCTTTAAAATTTCTATAATACAAAAATAAATACATGTAAGTTTTGTATTACTTACTCCATTTTAAGATGCATGCTGTAGACTATATAATCCAGGAATGACTCTATAATCCTCGTATAGTGCTGCATCAATTTCTAGAGTAACAATTTTCAGTGAAGGAAAGCGCTTACAAACACAATGGATTCCTTCAGGCGCCTTGATATAAAAAGAAAAAATAATATAAACAAGCGGTTTTAAAAAATTAGAATTATGTCTATTCAGCTTCAAATGCAGTTTGATACTCAGGAGAAAACTCACAGAGATGAGGTTGAGGAAAATTATCCTATCCTAAGGAACACCCTTCTTTATGAGCAGTTCTATGGCTTTGTTTGCAGAATTACCTACGATTAACAGAAGAAGAAAAATACATTATTTGTCAATCGGCATTGAGGAGAAAGCATTGAACTCACAGTGAGAAATAACAGTAGCATTATATCTTACACTTAATTTCCATTAATGAATAACTTCAGAAACATTATTAATAATTAAAATGCACATTTATGTATTTATATGTATGTATGTGTGTGTATAATAAACTTACGTCTTAATTTTAGCCTTCATAGCTCCTATTTTTTCCATGGAAGTCGACATGCTTACGGAAAACGCTAGTGTATCCCACATATCTGGACTTCTGTAAAAATTATTGATGGCTTTGGTTGCCAGTACAGAGTTTGGATAGTACACCTTCTCCAAATCAAACTTTAGAAACACTGTTGATAATATATTCATCTCTTCCGCCACCATCTGTGAAGCAAATAAGAGTATCAGGTTTAAGTTTGAGACTTCACTTATAGCCATATTCATATACAAGAATTTTAAATAAGAATATAGTTACCATGTTTCCATCTATAACACAGTGATCACCAACATTGTAAGGGTGGATGACGAACACAAATATAAGGGCTTCAAATATAGTTTTACAAGCGTTGCCGAAGATAAACGCTGCCAATAGTAGCTCTGGCTGCAGTAACTGAACTTAACTTTAACATGATTGTTAATTTATATTCTTGATTGTCAATTTAGTCTAGAGCAGTAACTTAACCTAAATTTTACCTGATGTGCTATTGTGTGTTAAGGTTATCGATGACCACTTATTATGTTATTCATAAACTAGCTCAGCAATAAGATGTTGCAGTAGATATCCACAAATTCCTAGGTTTCAATAATTAGTGAGCTGCACTAACAGGTTAAATAAACATTGTCATTACCCAAACCTCGGTTCTTTTAGGACAAATTTATTTTGTTCATTAATTTTATATATTGTTTAGTAACTGAATGTGGGCTGCAAATGTTGTTTTTTTTATGTATTATACCTACTTGATAAAGGAATTATATTTTGATTTAATATACTTACTTATGATTACAGGCTTCATGGGTGCCATGATATCAAATGTTGCATTTGTGTAAAGAAACATTTTCTCAAAAAGGGGAATGAAAGGAAAATTAGTTAGTGGAATGAATTACTATGCATGTCTCTCCATTCTTTCTCTACTGATTCTCACCCAATTTGCAATTGCTGTGGAGGGACCCAAAATGTGGGCTGTTGGTTGGCAAACTGCATTGTCAGAAATTGGTCCCAACTTCATCTGGTAACTTATTAGTAGCTTCAGCTCATTCATTCTATTGTCATTGCTAGTTTAGATAACGATCCATTTAGAAGTTTGGCTTGGACGTTATTATTTGAGATTTACTTCACCTATGTTGAAATTCTTGATTCTAACCTACCATTGTTCGTTTTATTATTTATTTTAACTGACCTAAACAAAAAGTTGTATTTATCGGGTGTAGTTTATTACATTTCTATCCTATCATATAGTAAATTGCATTCCCAAATGTTCATGCCCTAGGATTACATTTCTATCCTATCATATAGTAAATTAAATTTCTATCCTATCATATAGTAAATTAAATTTCTATCCTATCATATAGTAAATTACATTTCTATCCTATCATGACCTAAACAAAAGGTTGTATTTATCGAGTGTAGTTTGATGATACATTAATTTTCTGATGTTTCTGATTCACTACAGCTTAGTTGCAGTGAATCATGCTCCACTCGAACTTGTGCACAGTCATTTCAGATTTAGGCTTGCAAGGATGCACAACCATGTGCCATCCTCTAGCACAGCCTGTGCATGTCTCTCATGCATATCAAGTGCAACCACAAGCTTTAAGTGCTACTGTTACAATGGGATTTGTGCATAATCAGGCTGTTATTGTTCAAAATGTGCATTCTCATCTTGGTGTGGGTCTGTCCATGCCAAGTGATGATGCTAACATTTGTCTAGCTCAAAATTCACATGCCGTCCATTTCTTGAATGCAAATGCTCACAAGTTGATGCACTTCAGCAATCTGAAGCCATTTCCCTCCTACTAATGCAGGTCCGAAAAAGAACGGCTAACTATTATATCAAAAGATAGCAAGCAGAATAACAAATGCATGAATAGAGGAAGAAGATAAATGTAGGTCGCGGCAGAAATGGCCAAAGCTGGCAAGTTGTTATTCAACTACAGAGGGAATGAGTTACTGTATAGAATTGCTGCGAGCTAACAAAATGATTTAGGCAGAACTAATGCATCTTGCAGCATCGTAAATGGCACAAGTGGATGGCCGAGCAAGCACTGGAGTTGAAGCCAAGGTAAGCAATAGTTGATCAAAATCATAATTAGGTTTGTCTCAGCAACACTTTTGCATTTGATTATGCTTACCCAATACGATAATGCAGTATCAAAAGACATATCAGAAAACATACAAGAAGACAAAGTTCCTATGTAACAGCTTTTACTTTGAAATATTCCATGGAACATTGTAAGTGTTTACTTGTTGAATTTTATAAAATACTAAAAGTGTTTAAAACCCATTAAATTTGTTGTGTCGTAATTTTCAAGTAGTTGCAAGTTAGATATGTTAACCAAGTTTATAAAAATTAACTAAGTTAATCAATTTTTATAAAAATAAATAATTTTATAAAATTTAAATAAATTTATGAAAATTAACTAAGTATAAAATTTGTGATCATGCTCTTACTTGATATGTAATACATGTGTAGATATGCATTATATTATGATTTTTATGTTATCCCATAGATACATTTGCCTAGGATTCACATGCTATCACTATGTGAAAACCGAGAAGACCGACCCTGCTTAATACCTCAAATGTAGAGCAATGTAATTGATTAAAATTGGAAGATCAAAAACTTAGTTTTTATAATTATGAGGATGTATATTTCCATAACAAAGAATGCAAATGTTTCATTACAAATATGATTAATGATAACAAATAGGAAGAACAATTCTTTGGCATTATTGTAATTTAATTAAGCTTCATAATCATCTTTGTCTTCATCAAAATGAGCATTGTTCATGCTCTATTAGACATAATGAGGATTGAAATAATGTCACACTTGGATCCGAATCTCTTAGAGCAGAATTTATCAGTTATTTCCTTCACTACACCTGGTTACGAATGGTTGGTTAACTTCAATGGTAATACATCGGCAGTTGGAGGGCTTTTGATTGCGTTGAAATGATTGTCCCTTGGCCTGTGGTCAGGATTTTCTTCTTGTTCGATGGGTTGAGTCATCACCATTCCATTCTGCTCTTCTAGTTTTGTCTTTTCTTTATGTTTGCTTGGATGTTTTTATTTGAGAAACGAAATGAATTGGAGTTGTTTATATACAGGGTTGTTTTTCTTGGAAGCTGCTACTCTGCCCAAACAAAAACACACCTGAAAGCATATTGTACAGATGGATATCAGGTGGGTTATTCCTATTTCATGGCTGAGATCGTTCCCGTCTAAACCCACGCGTTCCTTTTCTGGCAGAGTAGAATTATTGGTTTTTCTTGGGTGCCAAGTTTTAATTGAGCTGTTGTCCAACTTTTATTACCAGTTGTTTAGCTACTGTGGACTTCGGTAGAATATACTCGAACTCTCTATGCTTACAACTTACAAGTTATAACTCCACTCATAATCTATCATAAATAAACTTCATCAAAAATATCATTATTTGATGGTTTAGATTGAATAACAGTAGAACCTATTCACCTGATCGTGAGCTCCTCCCAAGAAGTTCTTGCTGTCAGTACACCAATGAAGCTGACTTAAGTACATCAAAGTCCACTGGCCATCTAATTTATGTCCATGCAGCACTTTTATTATTGGTAATTGCCCTACAATTGACTACTGCTGCTTTTATACTCCAGGTATGTTGTTTGCAATGAGAACAAGTCAATAAGTCCAATTCTTATCTTTATCTTTAGGTACAAAATTGTGTATTTTACATTACTTGATGAGACACCTGATGTTGAGTCTGCTAATTAATACTAAGTTGTGTGATTCCATTTTAATAGAATATCTTTACTTGAATATCCATACATGGCTATTCATATTATCTTTGCTGACTTTCTTCAAGCATATCATATCTTTATATATAATAAGTTTTATTCAATATCTAACATCCATAACATTGTTTGAAAAAAATATTGTTTATATATCCAAATCACAGTTCTTAAGGCTTCTTGCTGTCAAGAAATAATCTTATTAGGAACAAACATTCTCTCTAAATAAATAGTTTGCATGGGACATCTAGTTTGAGTTGTTAGAGTTCTTAGGTTCGAACATGGGTGTATATAATAAACATGTTTAAGGACAAAGTAAATATTTTGTCTGATTAAACATGGGAAGAATCTATGGCATATAGTTTGAGTTTGTGATCCCCTGCCATGCTTGAATCAATTATTTCATCGACATGCTAATTGATTCTTAATATATTATAAAGCCTATGATAGAAAAGTTTGACTTTGGTCATAGGATTTTCAATGTTTAGAATACAATATTGCAAGTTGCTGGTACATAACTGTTTTTTTTCTCATTTTATATATTTTCAGAAATTAATGTCTTATTATTTTATAAACACAGATATCCTTTGCAACAAGCTTGTTCTTTTATTACATTGTTTCCTTGTATGCTATTGCTTTATGGACAATAGTAGAAATAGAAAGTGTAGTAAATAGTTTTAGTATGATGTACTAAACCTGTAACCTATGACAACATGTCATGACACGCTGGACTTCATGCCTTAACCTGTGACAGTTTATCATGACCTAAGTTTAGCTTAAAGCTCAGCCACCTTATAACTCACCAATGGCCTTTAGCTTACCCCACTCATACACTATTCTAATGCTTTTGAGTCTAGACTCCATCTCAGCCTCCTGTTACTTCTAATCTGTCTATGTGTTAGGATTGCATGTAGAAAATTTATGTGCAGCTTCTCTTTCTGTTGGATTTTGTTTTGGCCTATTTTTTGAGATGGTTCTCTTTTTGAGTTGCATGCTCTAACGCTTTTGTGCTATATCTAGATTGGCTATGCTTTTTAGTGGAAGAGTTTTACACACTCCTGTCTCAGGTCAACTTTTGCATAGAACTTCCAGTTACATGTTTATTGCATAGAACTTCCAGTTAAATATATCACTGTGCAAATATTGCTTAGAACTTCCAGTTACATATTTATTGAAAAACACATTTTTTTCAACTGGAAATTGTACTCTTTATATTTAACTAACAGTTATATGTCTAAAGCTTACTGTAATTACTACTCACAGGATGTTGACAAAGCCATGGTTAGTGATAGCTCAACAACAAAAAGTCAAGAAAAAAAGACGGAAGGAGGAATCTTGCCGAGTTCAGACTGCCCTGTTGGCAACAATTCAGTAAACCAATGTCTAACTATCTTCGTACTGCCACTTTTCATTTTCAGCCTGTATTTGAACTACTTTTATGCACGTTTTGTCGATAATATTAGATGCAAACTTGCTTTCTAGATATTGTGCATTTGTCTAATTTTGTATGCAGTTGGTTTATAAATTTTATCTCTCTTTACGGGTTTATGTAAACTTTGTTCATGGATATTGTGTTCAACTTATTTTATGGAAGTGATTAATAGTTATGCTTTTATTTTACAATTTTTAGTTTGATTTGTTTATGTTATGTACATTAACCGATTAAAATATAATTAAATGTAGTTTATATTAATGATATGTGTGAATATTGCAATGGCACAACATTGCTGTCAATTCTTTGGAAAAAAAATGCATATCCCTACGACAGCGTTTATACATTGCTGTCAATTCATTGGGAAAAAATGCATATCCCTACGACAGCGTTTATACATTGCTGTCAATTCATTGGGAAAAAAAATGCATATCCCTACGACAGCGTTTATACATTGCTATCAATTCATTGGGAAAAAAATGCATATCCCTACGACAGCGTTTATACCTTGCAGTAGAAAACTATTAACAGCGTTTATACCTTGCAGTAGAAAAATTATTAACAGCGTTTAAAAAACGCTGTAGAAAGTGGGTTTTTGACAGCGTTTATATTTTGCAGTTAAAAATTTAGGGTCAACGACCGCATGTCGTTATACAGCATTTTTAAAAACGCTGTGAAAACTTTTAACAGCGTTTTTCAAACGCTGTGAAAAGTCTTTTTTGTTGTAGTGTAAGTATGATATTTCTTTCATACTAGCACGACTAACCTTCATAGTCTCATTTTAGATTGCAATGCATGACTAAATTCAATAGTTCAATTTCTAGTTCTTACACTTGTGGGTTATTCATAAGCATCTTATCTTTACTTTATTATAAATAGATAATTAGGTTGCCATATAGGCCTTACATCATTATTCTCGAGTTTCGTCGTAGATAGACAATTGGATGCTACACAAACCATAACGAACCTTATTTTTAGTATCGAAGGACCGTGAAATATTATTTTTAAATTCATATGTGGTTTTACGACTCTATAACTTTGAGAATGCCTATTAATGAAATTTCCTATCATTAGAATTTTTCTGGACAATTCTACCCTTAAAAATTGTAACGGCTATAACTTTTGATAAAAGCCGAATTAGTATTTGGTACCACTTCCATTGGAAAGATATGATGTTTCACTTTTCGTAAAGTGGCCATGATAGCAATTTCAACTTTCTGTCTATGAGATATTGATATTTGAAGATTGGCATTTTTGGAGCAGCTTAGTAGGTAATTAGTGAGTTTAGGTGCAAGTCCACTAACGCATTTCGGATTCAAAACTATATTTGCTTGTATCATCATCCCCAAATCACTTTTACACCTTCTCAAATAGATCTAAGCCTCCACTAACCCATCCTCTACCCAAAGTTTTCTTTTATCTCCTCTAAATCAAGTCCAAATCATATATTAGGGTAAGATTAGTAAGGGGATTCAGTAAAGATCTTCACATTTACAATTTAGGAAGAGAAAATCACCTATTTTCTATTCATTTTCAGATGTGCACTGATTTATGTGCAAAACTTGGATTTTCGAGATTTTGGTGAGTGTTTTGCATCATCACTCACCTTACTATACATGTATCTATAGATCTTGGCATGTTTGTCAAAATCATGTTGTGGGACTGTTTTAAACTAAAGTAAAAAACGAATTTAAATTATTTTAAAGCATTCTAATAATATTAATTCGATGTATGATTGCCTTAAAGTGTGTTAGGCTATGTTAGAGACATATTATAGGATGATTTGCAATGAATTATTGTATTTTCATGTTTGAATGTTGTATGGTATGTATGGTGTTTCTTGTATGGTTGAAAATGCTCATCGGAGCGACTTAGATTAAGAACCATAAAAACGGTCTTCGACGGATTAACTCGAGGTTGTTGAGAGTTATATCGCTGCATATAGAAATCACAAGGGTCGAAGAATGGGGTGTAGTGTAGAAGTTAACACGAAAACAAAAGTCGGAGTCACTACAAGAATTTTGTTCGATGGTAGGCTTGCTCGGTGATTGGGTGATTCGGCAGTGGTGGAAGACCGGATAGGAGTTTTATCAGGTGGACATTTTGGTTCGGTGGAAGGCAGAGTTCGGATAGGATTTCCTGTCCGGTGATTCCTTGGTTCGGCATTGAAGGGACCAGACAACATTTATTGTCCGATGGTAGGATGAAGCACCGAACAGCTATTGCTGTTTGCTAATGCCATAGGAGACTGGAAAAACTTTTCTGTCCGGTGGAGCTATACCCAAATACCTAACAAGCAAGGGCACTTGGGTTTGCATCGTGGCATGTCGGGGCAGCTTAAGGGCAGGACTTGGGCCACTCGGTGGCCTTCAGGAGTAGGCTTGGGTTTAGGACGTATGACTCTAGGATGACTCGGGATGACTTTTGATTTCATGTGACGATTGGTTAAGCAATGGCATGACGCTTCGATACAGCGACGATGACGATGACTTTGGGACTTTGGTATGATGGCTCTACAACTTATGAGGGGTGTCTAGAGGCATTTCAAAGATGACAACTTAACGATGGGAGTCGTGATGGTAATCCACAAGGGCAAGTTCAACGATAGGGGCTTGCGAGTGAGATTTGCAACTGCGTCCTATTATGGAGGTAGACATGATGTAATAATGATTGAGTTTCGTTAAGGAGAGGCATGCAAAGAGATCATTGATAACTCGGAGGCTTCTAATAGGCCTGGATTTTCGATTAGGCTGGGCTTTGCGATTATGGGCCTGGCTCCTAGCCTTTTGGAGTGGCATGGATTCAAGCACCAATAAAGCCAGGATTTCTATTAGGTCCCTGGTTTGCAATTATGCCATACAAGTTATCATATATCCACTACACACGAGTGATAGTGAGGATTGTTTGATAAATGCTACATTTTCCATGGTTGTTTATCACTTTAGGGTGGCACACGATGTAGGTATTTTCGACAGCATACCTAAGCACTGGACAGTTTTCTTCGATTGTAGTATACTTATATGGTTGTGATAGTAGATTAGCATAGATCGATTATTTTGTGCTAACTCTTTGGATGCAGGTACATGTCAGGTATGGTTCTTCATACCCTATGCCCTTATTTACTATATACGGTTTTATAGTATTTTGAGATGATGTATCGCTCACGTCAGACTGTTGTCTGACCCGAGGTTTTATGCTTTGCTTTTTATTATCTTGGGTACACTTAAATGAGTAGATTAGGGATAATAGGTTTGGATAGCGCATGGAGCTGTATGGAGCACACGTAGGAGGCCACTCTTTCATATATCTATACTTTGGAGCTTACTATCACTTATATTATACTGTGTAGTACTATAGAGCTATGCCAGTACTTTTATGTTGAAAAGATAGTTATAGAGTTTATTTTGGAGATTTGGATGTATAAACTATTTATTTCAGTTTTTGTATAGTTTGTGAACCCAATGCACTCCGATGTTCTTATTTATGGTTCATTTGATTATATTACTGTCTTTCCTAATTTACATCTATGTTATTATACTATATTTTGTCTTTGTGTTGTAGGATGTTCTACAGGTTCTATGCTTGGACTTTTATTACTTTACACCCTTGGCTATCGTTCTGCATCGGCTGGGTACCTCTACAACGCTCTATACATGTATATTGGGTATTTGAGGTGTTGGGTGGTCATCATATTTAGTATCAAAACTTAGGTTGCGTAAACGACCTAAGTTGATACTTGGATCCATTAGAGATAAGGAAGGAGCTATAGCGTTAGAATTAGGGCTGTCAATGGGTCGGGTCGGGTCAAGTCGGGTTCGGGTTGATTTTAAATGGGTCGGGTCAACCCGTTTATTAAACTGGTCAGAAAAGCTCAACCCGAACCCGACCCGTTTATAAACGGGTTGACCCGACCCGACCCGTGTAACCCGATTATAAACGGGTCGGGTCGTAAATGGGTCGGGTCAACCCGTATAAGGTGTAAATGGGTCATAAACGGGTCGGGTCAACCCGTATAAGGTGTAAATGGGTCGTAAACGGATCAGAATGGGTCGTAAACGGGTCGGGTCAACCCGTATAACCCGTATAAGGTACAAACGGGTCATAAACGGGTCGGGTCGTAAACAGGTCGAGTCAACCTATATAAGTATAAATGGGTTGTTAACGGGTCAATTTTAGGTTAGCGAGTCAACCCGAAACCCACCCATTTATAAACGGGTCAAATTCGGGTTGACCCGAAAATGACCCGCCAAATTAACGGGTCGGGTTAACCTTCTAATTTCCGTGCGGGTTTTGGGTCATGTAGGAAATTGACAGCCCTACTTAGAATGGATCAAGCGATTTAGTCCTTGTTACATTTTGCTTTTCAAAGTTATGTAGTAGTATATATATAGTATATAAGTCACATTGCATTCACGACCACTACTTATTCCATTTAGGGAGACTGGTCATTCTTATTACAACTTGTAAGAATGAGCCGGCTAATAAGGAATGCTACCAAGAACTCCATCTCTAGAGTTGAGGAGGGGGCAGGATCGAGGGCTGCTAACATCAACTTGCAGAACATGTTTGCTAAGATGGTGCGCAACATGGTTTAGAACGCCCAAGTTGCTCCTGTTGCGCCTGTTGGTGGTGGTGCTCTAATGCAAGCACCGAGGGTTGACTTTACCAAACTAAATAAGAATTATTCTACTCTGGGAGGCAAACCATTCCTTGGAACATAATCAGTCATCAAAGTGCAGGATTGGTTGGATACCTGCGAATGCATCTTTGAGGATATGGAGTTATAGGATGAAATGAAGATGAAGCGGGCCTGTAGACAGCTTCAGGTCGAGCTATGGGGTGGTGGAATGCCATCAATATTACTACTCCTGAGGATCATATTACTTGGGAGCAGTTCATGGCAAGATTTGAAGAGAAGTATATACCGATAGCTCAAAAGTCAGCACACTTCCGAAATTTTGCTGATTTGAGACAAGGAGACATGTCTATGTCAAAGTACGTGACTGAGTTTAACACACTATCGAAGTACAGTCTATCTTTTATCGATACTTCGCTTAAGAAGAATGAGAACTTCATCATAGGCTTGGATGATTATCTTGGAGAGAACCTTGTGGGTCATATCGATAAGACCTTTAAGAGGCTGGTGGAGAAGGCTTTTCGGCATGAGAGTCTGTATCCTAAGCCAAAGTTGGTTGTTTCTCCTAAGGATAAGCCAAAGCCACAAGCTAGCAGGGGAGGCATGATGAAGTGGGACAACAACAAGAAGAAGCAGTTTCAAAAGAGTGGTCAGAAGAAGGGTAAGTGGGAGCCTACTTGCTATAATTGTAGGGAGAAGGGCCATCTTGTCAGAGACTGCAAAGTGGAAGGCAAGAAGTGCTACAACTGCAACAAGCTAGAGCATATCAAGAAAGATAGTCCAGAACCACCAAGGAATAAGAAAATTGCGTCTGCTTATGCTTTGGGTTGTCCCAACAGCGTAGAGTGCTCCATCGACGAAGGAGAAGGGAAAGCGCGTCATTATACAGGATATGCTTTCTATTTCTGATACACATGTACATGTTTTATTCGATATTGGGGCTTTACATTCCTTCATATTTAGTTATTTGGTAGACAAATTGAGATTGAAACTTGAAATTGTTGACCAACCCTTGATTATGACGGACCCAGTTAGAGGCTTTACTAGACTTTGCATGGTTTGTCAAGACTTGGCCTCATCGAGTTATGGATGTTTGTTTGCTTGTGATTGCTTTGTATTGGGTTTTGTGGGGTTCAATATTATTCTATGGGTGGACTGGCTGTAGATATATAGAGTAGTGGTGGATTGTGAGAGGCCGTTGGTGACGATAGGCATGGATGATGGGAGTAGGTTGGAGATAGGCTGACTACGCAACGATAAGGTGATGGTTAGCTTTTTATACTCGCCCGAAATCCCGAAATCCCGCACGATGAGTTGTCATCTATGCCTATAGCGAAGGAGTATCCGAACATATTCAAGAAGATGACTTGATTATCGCCACATAGGGAGATAGAGTTCCATATAGATTTGGTGAAGGATGCCAAATTGATATTTATGCCTTTGAGGCATATGGCACCCAAAGGGCAGAAAGAATTGGAGGTGCAAGTGAATAACCTATTGAGGCGAGGGTTCATTCGTAGGAGCATATCTTAGTGGGGTGCACCCGTAGTATTCCCACCAAGACAGATAGGTCTTTGAAGTTATGTGTAGATTACCATAAGCTGAATAAGGCGTTGAAGAAGAACAAGTATCCACTCCCGCGTATTGATGACTTGTTTGATTAGCTCCATGGTGCTAGGGTGTTCTCAGTTGGACCTTGGAATGAGGTTTCATCAACTTAGAGTGCTGAAGGAGAGAGTGTCGATCACAATGTTCGTACGCCATTTGGATTCTATGAGTGGTTGGTTATGCCTTTCGTGCTAACCAACGCTCCGACATACCTTGTTGATCTTATGAACCGTGTCTTCAGGGATCAGCTAAATAAGTTTGTACTTGTGTGTGTGGATGATATCCCTGTTTACTCGAGGACAGAGGAATAATACAAGGAGCATTTACGGATTATGCTCGAGGTGTTGAGGAAGCACCGACTGAAGGCGAACTTTTCGAAGTGTCACTTTTGAAGAAGGGAAGTGTGATATTTAGGTCACGTTGTTTCTGAGCAAGGTGTTATTGTATATCCTGCGAAAGGTGGTGGCAGTACTGGACTGGGATCGACCCAAGACAACTATAGATATGAGAAGTTTTCTTGGCTTGGCGGGATACTATAGACGTTTTATCAAGGACTTCTCTAAGGTAGCAGTGCCGATAACCAAGTTAATGAAGAAGAACTAGATTTTTATTTGAGATGTGAGGTGCAAGCATGCGCTTGTGAGTCCGAAGGAGAGGTTGACGAGCACTGTGGTGTTAGTCATTCCAAGTGGGAATAAGGAGCTGACGGTATACATAGAAGCCTATGGTACTAGACTTGGTGAAGTGTTGATGCAGAGGGGAAAGGTTGTCGCCTACTCTAGTCAATCGCTGAAACCACATGACAAGAAGTATCCAACTCACGATATGGTGTTGGCAGTGATAGTATTTGCTTTGAAGATATGGAGGCATTATTTGCTTGGGGAGAAGTTTGAGTTGTATATGAACCATAAGTCGTTGAAGTATCTATTCTCCTAAAAAGACCTTAACCTTCATCAAGAGTGAAGGTTAGAGTTCCTAGCTTCCTACGACTTTTACATTTCATGTACGCCCGACATGAGAAATGCGATCGTTGATGCATTGAGTAGGAGACATGCTAGCTTGGGAGAAATATTCCTAGAGTTGAAGCAGTTAGAAATTATCAGGGCCATGATTTTAAACCTTGATGCAAGCTAGAGCAAGAAGTGTTGACTAGCCTAACGATCAGACCTTTCTTGATTGAGTTGATTGGCACTATTTAGAGGCAAGATGCTAGACTGGCCGAGATCATAGTGAAGATAGAGGAAGGGGTAGAGTCTAAGGAGATGAAGCAGTACATGCTCGATCATGATGGTTGGCTCCATAAGGATGGGAGATTGTTTATTCCCGATGATGATGAATTGATGGATGAGGTGCTATGAGAGTACCATAATTCGAGATTGACTATACATCCAGGTGACAATAAAATATACCATGATATGAGGCAGATATTTTATTGGGAAGTGATGAAGAAGGACATTGGGGCATTCATCTCGAAGTGCATGAACTGTTAGTTGGTAAAGGCAGAGCAGCATAAGCCGAGTGGTTTATTGCAACCGCTCGAGATTCCCAAGTGGAAATGGGAATAGGTTTCGATAGATTGCCGAGGACCAAAAGAGGGTATGATAGCATTTGGGTCATAGTCGATAGATTGATGTAGAGTGCTAGATTTATACCCGTCAAGTCAAGTGGAACGACATCTAAATTGGCTGAGTTGTATTTGAAATGGGTTGTGCGATTCCATGGTGTGCCGAAGAGTATTATGAGCGATCGAGACCCTTTGTTCACTAGTGGGTTTTGGAAGAGCTTACAAGAGGCATTAGGGACAGAGCTGCAACTCAATACGGCTTATAGCCCACAAACTGATGGGCAGGCCAAGAGGGTGAATCATATCTTGGAGGATGTCTTACAGGCTTGCATTATCGATTTTGATGGCTTTTGAGATGATCATCTACACCTAGTAGATTTTGCATACAACAACAACTATTAGTCTAGCATCAGTATAGCACAATTTGAGGCATTATATGGTCAACCGTGCAATGCTCCTTCATGTTGGTAGGAAGCAGGCGAGAAACTGATACTTGTACCCGATATGATTAGAGAGACTTCAAAGAAGATATAGATCATTCGGCAATGAATGAAAGCTGCTCAAGATAGACAGAAGAGCTACGCTGATAGGAAAAGACGTGACTTAGTGTTCTCTGTCAAAAATATGGTATTCATTAAGGTCTCTCTGCTAAAGAACATTGTTTGATTCGGTACTAAAGGGAAGTTGGTGTCGAGATTCATTGGTCCTTTTTCGATACTTGAAAGGATTGGGAACCTGGGTTACAGAGTCGACTAACCTCAGAGGATAGCGGGCCTACACAACGTGTTCCATGCCCTCACATGTGGACGTTTATGCACGACTTAGGCGTAGTAGTTCAACTGGATTAGCTTGATGATATTGATATTTAACTAGAAGCATCGAGACCTCGTAGGCCTATTCATATCGTTGGATGTGATAGAAAGCAGCTTAGGAGGAAGTCGATAGAGCTGGTAAAGGTTTAGTAGAGTGAGAGTGAAGGCGATTATACTTGGAAGAGCATGAGGGCTGCTTATCTGAAGCTCTTTACTTGGTGAGACTTCTGTTTATCATATTTACTTTCACTTTCGATATCATATACGGTAGTTTAGTATCCTACATGCTAGGGTAGGCGTTGATATTATTATCTGCTTCTGTGTGCATGTTTGATATGGTTGCTCGTAGATGTTAGGCATGAGGGGTGGCTATGTTTGACTTTACCTTGTTCTGCTGGGATTTCAAAGGCAAAATTCCTAAAGTGGGGAGAGTGTAACGACCTGTATTTTATGTATCGGAAGATCGTAAAATATCATTTTTTAAATTCATATAAGATCGTATGACTCTATAACTTTAGGAAATGCCTATCAGTGACATTTCCTATTATTAGAATTTTTTCGGACGATTTTAACCTTTAAAACTTGTAACGGCTGTAACCTTTGATGGAAGCCGAATTAGCATCCAGGACCACATCCATTGAAAATATAAGATGGTTTCCATTTCCGTAGTGTGGTCATAATATCAATTTGGACTTTTTGGCTAGGTGATATGGTTGTTTGAAGATTGACAGTTTTTGAAGCTGCTAAACGGGTAATTAGTGAGGTTGGGGGCAAGTCCGCTGACCCATTTCGGGTTTGGAGACTATATTTGACCGAACCATTATCCACAAATCACTTTTACACCTTCTCAAATAGATCATAGCCTCCACTAATCAATGCTCTATCCAAAACCTTCTCTTTTCTCATCAAAATCATAGATTATGGTTAGATTAGCAAGAGGATTCATTAGAGATCTTCGTATCTACATTTTAAGGAAGAGAAAACATCCTCTTTGCTGTTCGATTTCGGATTTGCACAAATATATGTGCAAAACTTGGATTTTGAAGGTTTTGGTGAGTGGTTTATCATCTCTCGCTTTACTATACATATATCCATAGGTTTTGGCATGTTTTAAATCCATTTTAAAGTCAAAATCATGTTTTGGGACTATTTTAAAGTGAAACCCGAAGCCAAAACGAATTTAAAATGTTTTAAAGTGTTCCAATCATGTTAATTGATGTATGTTTACCTTGATGTATAACAAGCTATGTTAGAAACATATTATAGGATGATTTGCAATGAATTGTTGTATGTTTGAATATTTGGTATGTATGTTATTTTTTTGTTTGGTTGAAAACGCTCATCGAAGCGAACTTAAAGTTAGAAACCATGAAACCGGGCTTCGACGGATTAAATCGAGGTTATTGAGAGTTGTATCACTGTAAACTTAACGCACAAGGGTCAAAGAATGAGACGTAGTGGTGAAGTTGACGTGAAAACAAAATTTTAAGTCACTATAGGAATTTGGTTCAATGGTATGCTTACTTGGTTATTGGGTAGTTCAGCTTGAACTTCGGGCTTTCGAAGAGATTGGTTCAGGTGCTACGGTTCGGTGGTGGTAGAAGACCAGACAGGAGTTCTGTCCGGTGGACATTTTGGTTCGGTAGAAGGAAAGAACCGGATAGGATTTCCTATCCAGTGATTCCTTGTTTCGACATTGAAGGGACCAGATAGCTCCAGCAGTAGGATGAATGATCGAACAACTATTGCTGTTTGGTGATGCCATAGGAGACCGAATAGACTTTTATGTCCGGTAAAGCTATACCTAATTAACAAATGAGGAAAGGTACTTGGGGTTGCATTGTGGCATGCCAGGGTGCTTTCGGGGATGTACTTGGGCCACTTGGCGGTCTTTGGGAATAGACTTATGGTATGGACGGATGACTCCAGGACGATTTGAGATAACCTTGGATTTCATGTGGCGATTGGTAAAGCGATTGCATGATGCTTCGACCCCACGACGACGACGACATTGGGACTTTGGTATGATGGCTTTACGACTTACAATGGGTGTCTAGGCATTCTGAAGGTGACGACTTAACGATGTGAGTCATGTTGGTGATCCACAAGGACAAATTCAGCGATGGGGGCTTGCGAGTGGGATTTGCAACTGTTTCCTACTGTGGAGATAGACATGATGGAATAACAATTGAGTTCCATTATAGTGACACGTGAAAAGGGGTCATTGATAACTCGAAGGCTTCTAGTGTGCTCGTAAAGAAGGGGTATGTTGGGACGCTCATCTAGATTTGCGATTGTGTCCAGATCTTGTGATAGTAAATTACTCTGGGCTTTGCAATTATGGGCCTGGTTCCTAGCCTTTCATAGTGGCATGGATTTGAGCACTAATGTTGCAAGGATTTTGATTGGGTCCCTAGTTTGTGATTGTGCTAAATGAATTATCATATATCCAATGCACATGAGTGATAGTAAGGATTGTTTGATGGATGCTATGTTTGCCATGGTTGTTTATCACTTTTGAGTATCACACGATACAGGTATTTTGGACAGCATACCTAGACACTGGACGTTATACTTCAACTGTAGTACACTTATAGGTTGTGATAGTAAATTAGCATATATCGATTGCTATGTGCTAACTCTTTGGATGCAGGGACATGTCGGGTATAATTCTTCATACCCTATGCCCCTATTTGCTATATATGGTTTTTATATTATTTTGAGATGATGTATCGCTCACACCGGACTGTTGTCTAACCCGAGGTTTTATGCTTTGCTTCTTATTATCTCAGGTACTCTTAGATGAGTAGATTAGAGATAATAGGTCTGGATAGCATATGGAGCTGTACAGAATATGAGCAGGAGGCTATGCTTTCATATATCTATACTTTGGAGCTTACTATCGCTTATATTCCGTTATGCATTACTGTGGAGCTATGTCAGTATTTGTATTTTGGAGAGATAGTTATATAGTTTATTTTGGATATTTGGATGTATAAACTCTTTATTTCAGTTTTTATATAATCCGTTAACCTGATGCACTTTGATGTTCTTATTTATGGTTCATTTGATTATATTATCGTCTCTCCTTTTTTACATCTATGTTAATATATTATAATTTGTCTATGCATATTCTACAAGTTATGCGCTTGGATTTTTATTACTTTACACCCTTGGCTGCCGTTCTACATCGACTGGGTACCTCCATAGAGCTATATACAGGTGTAAATGGTACTGAAGGTGTAGGGCGGTCTTCACACAAACCTTACTCCCTCATTCTTGCATAAGTGTTGTGAATAGACATGAGATTTCCATACATGCCTTCTGTAACAACTTGGAATTTCGGACGTTTTATATTAAATATCGGAATTATTTAAATATTTAGATCTTGGATTTAATGTAAAAAATGATTTTAGAAGCTTATTTAAATTCTTTTTAATTAATAACTGAATATAGTAAAGTTTTAATTCATAATTAAAAGAGATTAAACTTATTTTAATATTAGTTCATTCAAATAATGGGTGAAATTATCATTATGGGGCACTATCTCAGATTTTGATGAAACTAGTGTCATCAGAATAGAAATAATAAGGCGATGTGCACAGATGAGTTTCATGACGATTTGATGCACTATGTGGAAGTCCAAGCTCGAATCGCATAACAATTTAATTTAGAGAATTAAATATAATATAAATTTTACTATAAATACACACTACACCTTAACCTATTTTCCTCATCTCCCTCTTATTCACTTCAGAAATTAGCCGCCACCCCTCTTCTTCTTTTAATTGTTTTGAGTGCTTCAATCATCGATAGATCTTGATTTTGGATTCGTAGAATTCATGTAGTCGAGGGTTTTAAATCCATAAGCTCAAAAGTGGTTGCGACAAAGTTTGGTCATAATTGACATATCATAGTTGAAGCTAGGGTTAGAATTTAAGGGTAACTGAAGAGGAATTAGGCCATAGCCATTGTTCCGTTGGGTTGCTCGGGCGAAGGCGAGTATGTGGTGGCAAGATAAGGTAATGCGGTTGCAAGATGGTGAGAACGACATTTTTCTGTAGTAAAGTTGTAACGACCCCGGATTTTAATTACATTTGAATTGATAATTAAATAAAATTTTGAATTAAAATTTGTAAAATTAATGGTAAATTAATGCGAGTTTCCCCGAGTTCAAATAAATTCTGTATAAATCATTTAAACTTTGAAAATTGTATATGTATGTATATATGTGAATGTGTATATATTTGGGTATATATGAGTCAATTTGAAATTATAAATATATGTATATATATTTGGTTTGAATTTAGATTGTAAATAAATGGTTTAAAAATATATATATACATAAGATATAAAAGTATAGAATAAATACATTGGATAAAATCTAATAACAAATTAAAATCTAGAAATTTACCTATATTACAAAATGAATATAAAAATAATTAGTATTAAATTTAGAAATAAATAATTGAGATTGAAATGAATATAAAAATACATAAGATAAATTTATAGAAAATTATATAGTAAACAAATTAAATAAATTAAACAATATATTAAATATAGAAATTAATTTTTAATTATAAAACAATAAAAATATATAATAACAACGTATTTAAACATGAAAATAAAATATTTAAGTTAGAAATATAAATAAAATTTATATAATATAAAAATTTTAAAATTGTATAGCAAAACACATTTGATAAATGCCAACAACACATTAAAAATAAAAATGTATTCATATAACAAAATAATAAGGCAAAGCTAAAGAGAAAAAAAAATACATTCAAGTACATTCAACTAAGTATTCAAACATACATATAAATATCCATAAAACAAAACAAAAGAAAATAAAGTTTATATTTGTACGTAAAGTATAGAGGCTGCCAGGCAAGTAATGTATGTTGCCTGTAGGATAGAAAGGCAAGACAAGAACATGAAAAACATAAATATCTTTGAACTTGCAAAAGAAAACAACAAATTATATTCAAGTACGATTTAAAATTTGAATAAGTATGGATTTGTACAAAGCAATAAATGCAAATCTCCTTAGCCACCAAAAACAACATACCAGCCAACAAGAAAAGAAAAATCTATGATGATTTGTACAAATATACATAACATCACTTGTACAAACCAATATTTTATCACCATGTACAAAGTTTTTCACCTGTAAACTTCATTTCCTTATACCAGCATTCTCATCTCATTTCGATCATTCTAAACTGAGGAAAAAGAAAAGAAAAAGAAAAAAAAACTAAAGTAAATATCACCCAAAGCTACAACTCAAAACAACAATTTAATTCATACAAACCAAAGAATCAAGGAGAAGTTCAACTAGAAAAAGATCAAGCCTGTTTCAATTCAGAGAAGCAACTCTGTTCATTTTTCTGGAATCAAAGGTGAGTAACATCATTTTTTAAAAAGCTTAAGTATTTGAATAAATCTGGTTGAATGCTATTTTTATAAAACAAAACATGTTTGTGTGTATGAATCCTTTGAGTAGAATCAAGTGATAGATGAATGTGTGTGCATGCTATGCTTTCCTCTGTTCTCAGTAACAGGTTACAAAAACCTGTTCAAAATTCGAAAACTCATCCTCTAATCCTTTTTAGAATCTGATTTCTAGAAGAAATCTGTTAATAATAACAACATTTAATTTTTAAAAATAGTTTTAAGCAGATTTGTAAAGCAATTATTTCAAATTATATAATTTACAGTAAAAATCTTTCAAAAATGAAAATTCGAGTATTTTAATTTCAAATCTGGATTTCGTAACTCAATTCGTAATGGGAAAAGATGAATTTAGGTAGTCGTATCATGATTTTTAAATCTATGATTGTTGAGAAAATGCAAGTTGAACTGAAAACCTATTTTTGTTAAATTCTGGTGATCGAGGGATTTTTAGATCTCGGGGTTTAAGTCATAGCTAGCTGGAAGGTTGTGGATCATGGAAAAAAATGTTCGATGATTTTTTAATTCATCGTGGAGGAAGGACGAGATCAATCTAGGGTTTAACCCTTATTTTGGTGGAAGCAGAAGTTTGGATTGCCGTGGCTTCGTCTGACCACCGGAGTTGATCGCTCCGGTGGGGATAGCGTCGTACGATCAAGAAGAAGTTTTAGTTAAATTTTCGTGGCCTTTGATGGCCAGAGGTGGAGTGACGAGACGTTTTTCTGGTGGTCGTTTTCGATGCAGTCTGGGTTAGTAAGCTCGTTCGCGAATTTGTCAACGTCTCGTGTTTCTGAGTGCTCCGGTGACTGGTAGAGGCTATCGTCGACGTGTCGATGGTCACAGCACCGATCGAAGTTCGTAAGAGATGTTGTGCACGTGCACAACGAATTTGAGCGTGTCAGGGTTAGGGAACTGGGTGAACTCGAAGCAATGCAATGCTTTGCTCGAAGGGAAGACAGGTTGGTCTCGAAGCGTTACACGGGGGATTTGGGGAAAAACTCGAAGTGAATTCGAGGAAGGCTCGGGTCAAAGATTGTTCCAGTTTTCAAACCTGAACCTGTTTTCTGTTTTGAGATTTTAAAAACTAAATTTGAATTTTAAATCAAGATTTTAAACCTGAGTTTAAATCAAAAATGTTAATTTAGATCCTAGTTTGAATTTAAATTTAGTTGAAGATAAATAAAGATATAAATTCAAATTGTTTTATTAATATAAAAGCAATTAAATGTATGGAAGAATTTGAATTTAGAATGGATGTGTAATTTGTAAATGGAAAATTTAAACAAGTTAAATTAAGGAATTTAAAACTGGAATTAGTTCCAAAGCAGATTTTAAAATTTTGAAATTTAATTAAGTTTTATAACTTAAGTGTTAAAAATAAATTTAAATCTAAATTGAAATTTAAAAGAAAATTTGAAACAATGTTTCAAACATATTGTGAATAATAATTAAATTATAAATATGAATGAACTTTACTTTAAGTAATGAAGATTTAACGATTTATAATTTCATTAAAGAATGAGTTCTCAATGGTTAACCAATGTATAATCAACAATGATTAATATAAATAAATTTCTTTAGAAAAAGTAATTAAAGAAATTTAATAATTGATAGAGGTCATTAACCAAGATTTTATTTGAATAATAAATTAATGTGATAAATTTTAACAATAAATTTAGATTGATTAAATTAATAAGAATCAATTGTGGAATTATTAGTATAATTACTATATGACAGTAATTATGAAATTAATTATTCAATGTAATTAATTGAGTTAATCATAATTGTTCAAATTAAATTTCTTAAGTTTAATTCAGAATAATCACTTGATGAATTTGGAAAATATAATTACTTAGAGAAGTAATTAACAAATAATTACTGAATGTAATTAATTGAATGATGATTTAAAATCTGAGTATAATTATTTGTGAATATTTAAAGGATTAATTAATAATGGTGATCAATTAAGATTAATTCAATAATTAAAGATTGATTGATTCATTGATTAAATTGATTAGTTAATAATTAAAGGTTAACTAATAAATTCAAAAGGAAGATTTATTTCAAATAATTTGTGATTAAATTATGAAAATTAACCCGGATTAATAATTGATACATCTGATTTAAAATTAATCAGTTGATTAATAAATTCACTTGTGAATGTTTGGATTCTATTGAATGTTGAATTATTTGACACCTTTGATCTGTAATGCTTTGTGATATATTCTGATTTTTATATGATCTGTACTATAGTTATTTATCTGGGATGAATGTATATTATTCTCTGTGATTTATATATCTGTGATCTGTAAATGAAAGATACGCGTTATATTTATACCGCTTATCAACTATATTTCTGTATTCTGATCTGTGATAATTGAATGATGTTACACTACTGTGTGAAACCCCTAGACTACACCATACACACACAAATATGGATTTCACGTGGAAATCAGTTAAGTCGCAGATTTTTGACAATTTTAAAGATTGAATTCTTGAATCCAAATAGTTTTGGAAATTGAATTTAAGAGCTTTGCAAATGAGTTTCAAATGTAAAGTTATTTTAAATAACTTAATAAAACTTGATATTTTAAATAATTTGATTTAGATTTGAATTCAATATTTGAAATTGAATTCAATGATTTGGGAAACTAATTGTTTTCAACTGATAAAAGCTCTTATATAAGAAATGGATTTCCAATTTGTGTTAAAAGAATTTCAAGTTTGAATTGAAATGGTTTTCCAAATTACGAATAAATCTTTGAAAACGTGTTTTTGAAAACTATCAGTTAAATCTTTGTTTCAAGACTTAATGAGTTAATTCAATTGAAATGGAAATTAATTTGGAAAATCTGTGAATGAATCTTTTGTTTAAAAGATTAAAGTGTGGAAATTGTTTAAACCGTTGAAGGTTGTTAAAATGAATCTTTTGCTTAAAGAATTAAAAATGGTAATGTGTTTGAAACCATTTGAAAGGAAGTTTTGGATAATCAGTTGTGACTTAATTGAAATCCCAATATCCATATCTTTTTAAATATCGCGCTCATTATTCGGTTTAGCCGGGAGAGGACCTTTGTGTCACATAACCCATTCTGAATAATGATACGTCGTATATGGATGGCAATTTGAAGACCGGTGGTGAAGACCGGGTATTTGCGAGAACGATAGGATAACCTATCGATTGTCTCTGCACCGAGTGGCCCCGGTATAGAGATTCCCTAAGTGATGGGAAGTCCGATCGGGATTGTGAATACCTGGATTGCAAGGGCTTCTTTGGAAGTGCCTTCGGTTCTGTTCGAACCCGGATTAGACTTGTACGGTTACATGTCTAACATTACACTTTGAGATATAAAGCAGATTTATTTCAAATACATTTCTGTTGGTGGCGGAGAATTTATTCTCTTAGCTTAACACCCTTCTCTGAGATGTACGAGCTCAGAGGTTATGTAGTTGAAGGTTATCAGCGATATACTCCCAATTTGGTAATGTGGCATGCTGAGTGTTGCTGTGTGTTGATCATTTACTGATCATTTGTGATCAAAGCATGGCTTTGTGGAAAAGCGTAGCTTTGTGGACGAGACCTCATCGAACCTCACAGACCGGAAATGGTCGAAACAGGAATGATGCGGCAAGGTTATGAGGGTTGCGCCCTTTAGGGTATGTCATTTCCTTCTGGAAAAGGGTGGTATCATGGTATGGAGCTCAGATACTTACTCATGTGGACACACTTTATTTATTACTGTGTGATGTTGGTTATCGAGCGCTCGGATAAAGGTCCCAAAGGACCGGGGGTGGCATATTCATGTAGTAGCTACCTAGTTACAGAGGTACAGAGGTAACCCGGCCTTGTGTTGGCAGAGAGCCAGGTTGGTTTCTCGGGACATCCCGCCATAGGCGTTCCCATGTGGCATAGGAAGTTCCTTAGCCTGACCATTTGTTGGAAATCCAAAGAAACAATACGAACCTTTACGATTGCAGTTGTATAACCTGTCTCCTCAGGCGGCAGCTATAGCGGGCATAATATAATGGTACCTGTGATGGCTAAGATTAATATTGTATTTTCAAAATGATTTTGTACACTATACAATAGTAATAATATCAAAAAGAATTTCTTTTGCGTAGTAAGCATATTTGACTGTCATAAGAAGAAATCTCCTCCAAGTCTGCGTTTGCATTGTGTGTATGGTGGGAGGTCTTATGGTAGTTTCATTTTCCAAAAGCATTGCAGATTTCAATGTTGAAAATTCTTTTGTGGTTTGTTTTAAAGATAAACTATTTTTGTTGCTCACACCAGTCCCACGACTGACTCGGAGTTTATTGTTCCCTTCCTAAACTCTGGGTGCCCACCATTTTCCACACGGGCAGTCTAGAGTTGGGTTTCTCAGATATTCAGGTTCAGTTGACATTGGAGCTAGTTCAGTTTTGGAGATCACGATTCACGACTGACATTGCTTAGCTTTGTCTTACGTGATGATGGTTGGAGCTAATATTGGAGTACTCAGCCTCTCTGACTGATCATTTGGAGTTATCACTTATATTTTCCGCTGTATCATTATTTATCTCTGATATTGTTGTATCATATTGTATTCATTGGAGTTGTATATGATATCATCTATTTCTTTATTCCGCTGTGTTGTTATACTTAATGGTGTTATAAGCTCCGAAGAACCAGATTCGGCATTTGAATCTGCGGCATTTTGAGTACAAGTGAAGTACGGGTGCCGATTTTCGAAGGCCGAGTCCGGGATCTTTACAGTTGGTATCAGAGCTGAGGGTAAAACTTTAGCTCAGGAGTATAACACATTAAGTAGCTCATTAGAGATAGGGTGAAGTATACCCTAGAATGAGTAATCCTTTAGATATCCGTCCGTAAGCCTCAGTAAATTCTCTTACTATCTACTGATAGTGAGTATGAGTGCGAGAAGAGGATGAGATAGGGGACAGGGGAATACGACTATAAATGGTCAATACCCTGCAACAGTGGAAACAAAATTTTCTCTATCAGTCTCTTTTGTTTGTCATCTTTTCTCAATTCTTCGATAGTTTCTGGTAGATCCAGGAAGAAATTCGATATTAATATGGGACATAAACTCCGAAAGGACCAAAATTGATTGTTTGGATGAATTATTTGCTTTGGTTGCTATGGTTGATAGGTATACTTTAGTTCTAAACTAAAAGTTTTGAAATTGTATCTATATATCTATCTGTTCTTTGGGTCCCAATATATTCTACGAATGGTTAGTTATCCCTTTGAACTAACCGATGCCACTGCATATTTCGTAGATCTAGATAACCCGAGTATCCTGTGAAAAATTAAACAGATTCGTTCTCGTATCTGTTATTGATATTCTGATTTGGTAAGCTAAATGCAGAATAGATGTTCAGTTGATTTGATGAAACATTCTTCATCTATCCTTGTGTCTCCTTGGCAATTTCGAACGAAATTCTTTTAAGGGGGGAAGTCTATAACGACCCCGGATTTTGATTACATTTGAATTGATAATTAAATAAATTTTTGAATTAAAATTTGTAAAATTAATGGTAAATTAATGCGAGTTTCCCCGAGTTCAAATAAATTCTGTATAAATCATTTAAACTTTGAAAATTGTATATGTATGTATATATGTGAATGCGTATATATTTGGGTATATATGAGTCAATTTGAAATTATAAATATATGTATATATATTTGGTTTGAATTTAGATTGTAAATAAATAGTTTAAAAATATATATATATACATAAGATATAAAAGTATAGAATAAATACATTATTAATTAATTAAGATAAGTAATTAAAAGTTAATTACTTATTTGTAATTAAGGATAATTACTAAATGAAGTAATTAGTGGAATAAAGGTAATTGAGAAATAAATTAATTAAAGATTAAGGGATGATTAATTTATAATTGAGGATTATAAATTAGAGTATTAATTAATGATTAAGGATTAATTAATAGAGTAATTAAATATTAATTAAGTTATGGTTAACACTTAATTAATTTAGTAATTAGAGATTAATAAATTGGTTATTAAGATTTATTAATTTAGAATTAATAATAATTAATATAAGTAAATTACTTATGAAAGTAATTAAATGTAATTGATTAAGGGTTAATCACTTGATATTATTAATTAAAGAATTAATTAATATAATTGATTTGAAGTTAATTAATTAAAGAGTAATTAATTAATTAAAGAGTTAAGGTTAATTAATAATGTGATTAATTACTTAATAAGGTAATTAATTAAATGAGTAATTAATTAATTAAGGATTAATATTAACTGTAACGACCCGGAATTTTCGAACCCGAAAATGCCAGATAGTTAGAAGAAAAAGAAAAGAGATAGAAGAAAGAAACAGAACAAGACACAGATTCTCACATTCGCAGCGGATCAAAATACAATATCAAATAATAATATCAGTTATACAAAGAAAACTGTATCAGTCAATTACTTTTTAATACATCAGAGTTACAACATTCACAAATGTACTAGACAGTTAAAATTAACATGTCTCAGACAACTATAATATATCACAGCGGAATATACTCCATACGTTCCTGCCATCCATAAGTAAGATCAATTCATTTCACAAATTAACTATCTTAAACCATTACAGTAATTAATCCTTAATTACTTCATTAATTAATTAACTAACAAATTAAAATCTAGAAATTTACCTATATTACAAAATGAATATAAAAATAATTAGTATTAAATTTAGAAATAAATAATTGAGATTGAAATGAATATAAAAATACATAAGATAAATTTATAGAAAATTATATAGTAAAAAAATTAAATAAATTAAACAATATATTAAATATAGAAATTCATTTTTAATTATAAAACAATAAAAATATATAATAACAACGTATTTAAACATGAAAATAAAATATTTAAGTTAGAAATATAAATAAAATTTATACAATATAAATTTTTTAAAATTGTATAGCAAAACACATTTGATAAATGCCAACAACACATTAACAATAAAATTGTATTCATATGACAAAATAATAAGGCAAAGCTAAAGAGAAAAAAATATATACATTCAAGTACATTCAACTAAGTATTCAAACATACATATAAATATCCATAAAACAAAACAAAAGAAAATAAAGTTTATATTTGTACATAAAGTATAGAGGCTGCCAGGCAAGTAATGTATGTTGCCTATAGGATAGATAGGCAAGACAAGAACATGAAAAACATAAATATCTTTGAACTTGGAAAAGAAAATAGCAAATTATATTCAAGTACGATTTAAAATTTGAATAAGTATAGATTTGTACAAAGCAATAAATGCAAATCTCCTTAGCCACCAAAAACAACATACCAGCCAACAAGAAAAGAAAAATCTATGATGATTTGTACAAATATACATAACATCACTTGTACAAACCAATATTTTATCACCCTGTACAAAGTTTTTCACCTGTAAACTTCATTTCCTTATACCAGCCTTCTCATCTCATTTCGATCATTCAAAACTGAGGAAAAAGAAAAGAAAAAGAAAAAAAACGAAAGTAAATATCACCCAAAGCTACAACTCAAAACAACAATTTAATTCATACAAACCAGAGAATCAAGGAGAAGTTCAACTAGAAAAGGATCAAGCCTGTTTCAATTCAGAGAAGCAACTCTGTTCATTTTTCTGGAATCTAAGGTGAGTAACATCATTTTTTAAAAAGCTTAAGTATTTGAATAAATCTGGTTGAATGCTATTTTTATGAAACAAAACATGTTTGTGTGTATGAATCCTTTGAGTAGAATCAAGTGATAGATGAATGTGTGTGCATGCTATGCTTTCCTCTGTTCTCAGTAATAGGTTAAAAAAACCTGTTCAAAATTCAAAAACTCATCCTCTAATCCTTTTTAGAATCTGATTTCTAGAAGAAATCTGTTAATAATAACAACATCTGATTTTTAAAAATAGTTTTAAGCAGATTTGTTAAGCAATTATTTCAAATTATATAATTTACAGTAAAAATCTTTCAAAAATGAAAATTCGAGTATTTTAATTTCAAATCTGGATTTCGTAACTCAATTCGTAATGGGAAAAGATGAATTTAGGAAGTCGTATCATGATTTTTAAATCTATGATTGTTGAGAAAATGCAAGTTGAACTGAAAACCTATTTTTGTTAAATTCTAGTGATCGAGGGATTTTTAGATCTCGGGGTTGAAGTCATAGCTAGCTGGAAGGTTGTGGATCATGGAAAAAAATGTTCGATGATTTTTTAATTCATCGTGGAGGAAGGACGAGATCAATCTAGGGTTTAACCCTTATTTTGGTCGAAGCAGAAGTTTGGATTGCCGTGGCTTCGTCTGACCACCGGAGTTGATCGCTCCGGTGGGGATAGCGGCGTACGATCAAGAAGAAGTTTCAGTTAAATTTTCGTGGCCTCTGATGGCCAGAGGTGGAGTGACGAGACGTTTTTCTGGTGGTCGTTTTCGATGCAGTCTGGGTTAGTAAGCTCATTCGCGAATTCGTCAACGTATCGTGTTTCTGGGTGCTCCGGTGACTGGTAGAGGCTATCGTCGACGTGTCGATGGTCATAGCACCGATCGAAGTTCGTTAGAGATGTTGTGCACGTGCACAACGAATTTGAGCGTGTCGGTGTTGGGGAACTGGGTGAACTCGAAGCAATGCAATGCTTTGCTCGAAGGGAAGACAGGTTGGTCTCGAAGCGTTACACAGGGGATTTGGGGAAAAACTCAAAGTGAATTCGAGGAAGGCTCGGGTCAAAGATTGTTCCAGTTTTCAAACCTGAACCCGTTTTCTGTTTTGAGATTTTAAAAACTAAATTTAAATTTTAAATCAAGATTTTAAACCTGAGTTTAAATCAAAAATGTGAATTTAGATCCTAGTTTGAATTTAAATTTAGTTGAAGATAAATAAAGATATAAATTCAAATTGTTTTATTAATATAAAAGCAATTAAATGTATGGAAGAATTTGAATTTAGAATGGATGTGTAATTTGTAAATGGAAAATTTAAACAAGTTAAATTAAGGAATTTAAAACTGGAATTAGTTCCAAAGCAGATTTTAAAAATTTGAAATTTAATTAAGTTTTATAACTTAAGTGTTAAAAATAAATTTAAATCTAAATTGAAATTTAAAAAGAAAATTTGAAACAATGTTTCAAACATATTGTGAATAATAATTAAATTATAAATATGAATGAACTTTACTTTAAGTAATGAAGATTTAACAATTTATAATTTCATTAAAGAATGAGTTCTCAATGGTTAACCAATGTATAATCAACAATGATTAATATAAATAAATTTCTTTAGAAAAAGTAATTAAAGAAATTTAATAATTGATAGAGGTCATTAACCAAGATTTTATTTGAATTATTAATGTGATAAATTTTAACAATAAATTTAGATTGATTAAATTAATAAGAATCAATTGTGGAATTATTAAGTATAATTACTATATGACAGTAATTATGAAATTAATTATTCAATGTAATTAATTGAGTTAATCGAAATTGTTCAAATTAAATTTCTTAAATTTAATTCAGAATAATCACTTGATGAATTTGGAAAATATAATTACTTAGAGAAGTAATTAACAAATAATTACTGAATGTAATTAATTGAATGATGATTTAAAATCTGAGTATAATTATTTGTGAATAATTAAAGGATTAATTAATAATGGTGATCAATTAAGATTAATTCAATAATTAAAGATTGATTGATTCATTGATTAAATTGATTAGTTAATAATTAAAGGTTAACTAATAAATTCAAAAGGAAGATTTATTTCAAATAATTTGTGATTAAATTATGAAAATTAACCCGGATTAATAATTGATACATCTGATTTAAAATTAATCAGTTGATTAATAAATTCACCTGTGAATGTTTGGATTCTATTGAATGTTGAATTATTTGACACCTTTGATCTGTAATGCTTTGTGATATATTCTGATTTGTATATGATCTGTACTATAATTATTTATCTGGGATGAATGTAAATTATTTTCTGTGATTTATATATCTGTGATCTGTAAATGGAAGATAAGCGTTATATTTATACCGCTTATCAACTATATTTCTGTATTCTGATCTGTGATAATTGAATGATGTTGCACTACTGTGTGAAACCCTTCGACTACACCATACACACACAAATATGGATTTCACGTGGAAATCAGTTAAGTCGCAGATTTTTGACAATTTTAAAGATTGAATTCTTGAATCCAAATAGTTTTGGAAATTGAATTTAAGAGCTTTGCAAATGAGTTTCAAATGTAAAGTTATTTTAAATAACTTAATAAAACTTGATATTTTAAATAATTTGATTTAGATTTGAATTCAATATTTGAAATTGAATTCAATGATTTGGGAAACTAATTGTTTTCAACTGATAAAAGCTCTTATATAAGAAATGGATTTCCAATTTGTGTTAAAAGAATTTCAAGTTTGAATTGAAATGGTTTTCCAAATTACGAATAAATCTTTGAAAACGTGTTTTTGAAAACTATCAGTTAAATCTTTGTTTCAAGACTTAATGAGTTAATTCAATTGAAATGGAAATTAATTTGGAAAATCTGTAAATGAATCTTTTGTTTAAAAGATTAAAGTGTGGAAATTGTTTAAACCGTTGAAGGTTGTTAAAATGAATCTTTTGCTTAAAGAATTAAAAATGGTAATGTGTTTGAAACCATTTGAAAGGAAGTTTTGGATAATCAGTTGTGACTTAATTGAAATCCCAATATCCATATCTTTTTAAATATCGCGCTCATTATTCGGTTTAGCCGGGAGAGGACCTTTGTGTCACATAACCCATTCCGAATAATGATACGTCGTATATGGATTGCAATTTGAAGACCGGTGGTGAAGACCGGGTATTTGCGAGAACGATAGGATAACCTATCGATTGTCTCTGCACCGAGTGGCCCCAGTATAGAGATTCCCTAAGTGATGGGAAGTCCGATCGGGATTGTGAATACCTGGATTGCAAGGGCTTCTTTGGAAGTGCCTTCGGTTCTGTTCGAACCCGGAACAGACTTGTATGGTTACATGTCTGACATTACACTTTGAGATATAAAGCAGATTTCTTTCAAATACATTTCTGTTGGTGGCGGAGAATTTATTCTCTTAGCTTAACACCCTTCTCTGAGACGTACGAGCTCAGAGGTTATGTAGTTGAAGATTATCAGCGATATACTCCCAATTTGGTAATGTGGCATGCTAAGTGTTGCTGTGTGTTGATCATTTACTAATCATTTGTGATCAAAGCATGGCTTTGTGAAAAAGCGTAGCTTTGTGGACGAGACCTCGTCGAACCTCACAGACCAGAAATGGTCGAAACAAGAATGATGCGGCAAGGTTATGAGGGTCGCGCCCTTTAGGGTATGTCATTTCCTTCTGGAAAAGGGTGGTATCATGGTATGAAGCCCAGATACTTACTAATGTGGACACACTTTATTTATTACTGTGTGATGTTGGTTATCGAGCGCTCGGATAAAGGTCCCAAAGGGCTGGGGGGTGGCATATTCGTGTAGTAGTTACCTAGTTACAGAGGTACAGAGGTAACCCGGCCTTGTGTTGGCAGAGAGCCAGGTTGGTTTCTCGGGACGTCCCACCAGAGGCGTTCCCATGTGGCATAGGAAGTTCCTTAGCCCGACCATTTGTTGGAAATCCAAAGAAACAATACAAACCTTTACGATTGCAGTTGTATAACCTATCTCCTCAGGCAGCAGCTATAGCAGGCATAATATAATGGTACCTATGCTGGCTAATATTAATATTGTATTTTCGAAATGATTTTGTACACTATGCACTAGTAATAATATCAAAAAGAAATTTTTGCGTAGTAAGCATATTTGACTATCATAAGAAGAAATCTCCTCCAAGTCTGCGTTTGCATTGTATGTGTGGTGGGAGGTCTTATGGTAGTTTCATTTTCCAAAAGCATTGCGGATTTCAATGTTGAAAATTCTTTTGTGGTTTGTTTTAAAGATAAACTATTTTTGTTGCTCACACCAGTCCCACGACTGACTCGGAGTTTATTGTTCCCTTCCTAAACTCTGGGTGCCCACCATTTTCCACACGGGCAGTCTAGAGTTGGGTTTCTAAGATATTCAGGTTCAGTTGACATTGGAGCTAGTTCAGTTTTGGAGATCACGACTGACATTGCTTACCTTTGCCTTACGTGATGATGGTTGGAGCTGATATTGGAGTACTCAGCCTCTCTGACTGATCATTTGGAGTTATCACTTATATTTTCCGCTGTATCATTATTTATCTCTGATATTGTTGTATCTTATTGTATTCATTGGAGTTGTATATGATACCATCTATTTCTTTATTCCGCTGTGTTGTTATACTTAATGGTGTTATAAGCTCCGAAGAACCAGATTCGGCGTTTGAATCTGCGGCATTTTGAGTACAAGTGAAGTACGGGTGCCGATTTTCGAAGGCCGAGTCCGGGATCTTTACAAAAGCGGAGCTACCGATCGCGTTGTAGAAAAGGTTATCAGATGGGTAATCGAGGGTAGCATTGGGTTCGTGGTGACGCGAGAGTCATTTGGCAATGGTCGGGGGTGCTCAACTGGACAAGGGTGGAGTGCGACTTTTCGTATGATAATGGAGGGAAGTGGGTCGATTTGGCTATAAGGGATCGAGTTGGACTTTGATGGGTCGAGCAAGTCGAGCTTGCGAAGAGAAGGTCAATGGAGAAGATGATGTTTGATTCCATCGACCAGAGCTTTGTATCGCTTGGTTGAAGTGCACGACTTGGTGGGTTGATTTGTGCATGTCAATGTGCATGTATTTATTTATAGAGGGAAGAAGGATTTAAGCTTAGTGATGGCAATTAGTTTGATAATTAAAGTTAATTAATTAAGTTTTAAATCTCAACTCTTATAAAAATCATCATTTTTGCATACGATGTCCAATCGAGGCACCGTATTCGCCGTTGCACTCATGTTAGGGTAATCTACGTCTTGTGTTGGTTTAGGCTTGGGTAAATTTACTCACTAGTTGATTTGAATATTGTTGTGATAATTGTTTGTTGTGCAAAATATAAATTAAAATAAATAACAATACAAGTTATTGTTTTTGGACACCTCTTTGTTTTGTAAAATAAGTGACAACATTATGATGTAGTATAATCTCTTTGATAACCTTCTAAACCATGTATCATAGCCCAGGCTTGTTTATATGGTTAGAAATGTTGTTGTTTGATAAAGTTGGAAATTATGTTGTAAATGTTTGAAGCGATATGGTCGCTATAAATGCACCTTGAAATCCCTAGTATTTGACATATTTTAAATTGGTTAAGTTGTGATATATTGTGGAAATATACATATTTGGTTATTCCCTACACACATTTTGTTGTGTTTGACATAAATGAATTATTTTGGACATTTGTGGAAATTAGGAATCGGAAATTGTACTGGTTAGAGGCGAAGAGGTCGCTATGGATGCACTTTTAAATAGCTTTGTGTTTGGCTATTTTGAAGCTAACTTTGAAAGACATCCTATGGCTTCTTTGCATTTCTAATAAATACTATAAGTGTATTTATTATTGGAAATATATCAAAGTATAAATATGTTTTATAATTATTTTTGAATTTCGAAATAAAGGGTTTAAATTTTAAAATAAGCATATAAAATGATATTTGAAATAAATGTTTAAAATCTGAGATAAGTATTTTAAATATTTTAAAGTAATTTTTAAGTAAACATATTTTTAGAAAATTAGTTAAAGATTGTATTTGAGAAATAAAAGGCTTTTATATCAAAATATCTCTCAAAGGTTTATAGTATTTTATTACATATCTTAGTTTTATAAATAAAATAGCATACGTATATATATCCTTTTAAAGGTATTTTTGTATATTTAGAAGTTTGGAAAATAAGTTTAGTATTTTGTAAAAGAATATAAAGTAGTTTTTGGATTATAACACTTTTGTTATAATGGGTGATTTTGTAAAATTGATTAAAAAGTTATATTACCTTGTTTAATAAGTGAGGATGTACTTAGAGCTTTAAATGAATAATTTAAAGTTAATGGCAACTATAAAAGTGATTTTGGGTTTACATTAATGATGTTTAAGCAACTATTGTTTTCAACTCATTTAATTATACTTTTGAAAAGTAATATAATCTTTAAAAAGGAATTTTAAAGGTAAGGATTAAGTGTGAACTGTTTTGGGTTTGTAGCAAATGGTGTTTTAGTAACTTTTGTTTTTAAACCCTTGATTTATATTTTAAAGTGAAAAAAACAATGTTAAATTGTTGTGAAAAATACTTAGATCTTTAATAATGGAATTTTAGAGATAATAACAAGCATGAGATGTTTAGAAAAGGATAGAAAAGTATAAGTTTAAAATATAAAAGAGCGAAGGGGTTTATAGTAACAATACTTGAGTGGCATTTGTTTTTAACCTCTTTGATTATGTCTAAAGTAAGTAAACTTATTATTTATTTGTGAATATACTTATACCATTGAAATAAGTCTATGAATGTTATCCCACCTTCTGGCCAGGCCGTGATATCATCAACTTGGCTAGGAACGGATGTTATCAGCTTTAAGAATCGATTATATACAACACTGTGGACGACGGTCGGGCAAATCCGGGCTGGGTCCCAATCAAGGTGCAATCAGTATAAAGTGACTGGCATAGTTCCATGAAGTTACAATTCAAATTTCAAGAAAATCAGAGTTCATAAGCTTGAATTATGGACAAAGCAAAGATTTATATGGATCGATCGGGAATGACCCATAAACAGCTCAAATCAGCGAAGATCGATCGATATTTCAAAATCTATAAGGCCAATCCACTTGAAACTTTCAGAGCATCAATATATTGAAGTGTGAAGCCCACAAAAATGATTGCAGGTCAGAACCTTGAGATACAAAGAAGGCTGATCGTTTTAGGCTAATTTTTATTGCAGATCCTTCATAACAATCGATATAGCTCAGTGAACATCTCAAATGTGACAAGGGTTGATCCATATCTCGCAATCTACAACTTAGAATGACTTCATATTTTAGGGGTAAGTTCAGGAGGCATATGGGACCCCTCAAAACCGACCGCACATTATTTGGAGACAAAAATAACGATCGCCATAACTATAGCCAATCATTCTTAAATATCGAGTTAGGGCCACCGATCGTTATGGTAGACCCATATGGACCTAGAGAGCCTTCTGCTGAGATCTTAGCAAAATATCTCATCATCTCTCCCTATAAATACAGGCCTTTTGGTTCATTTTTAGGATCTTTACGCTGCTTGTTACTCTAGACTCCATTGTAATTAAGCACTTGCTATTTTCTACCGCTGTAATCAGAGTTATAAGTGATTAATAAAGGTAATCTTCAATTTGGACGTAGGCATACAATGTTGAACCACTATAAATTTCTGTATCTCTAATTATAGTTGATTCTCTGCCACTTGTTAATTCATTTACTCAGTTTAATTTTGCTTTTCTTCACCTACTTCTCTACAAAAACTATTCTTGGGTGTTTGTGACCAATTTAGTTGCAAATATTTTAGTGCTTTCCCCAAGAAACTCGATTCTCAGTTTATTAGGATCCCTTTGTTGCTACTTGATTGAATAAATCCCCCAAAGGAGATCTATAGTTATTTTCAAGAAGTTGCTCATACTACTCATATTTGTAGAAATCTAAGCAAAGCTATTAATAATGGTAATCAATACTAGATTTACTTCTCATAATGTGGAAGGAAATGAAAACACTACTATCCAACAAGGAGGCCCGAGCTGTCAACCAGCGAATGTGAATGCTGAAACAATGGAAGTCTAGAATCCAACTAACTTTATTACGAGAGTGGAATTCCAAAATCTGATGATAGAGCTAATGAATAGCCATCGAGAGTTATATCAACAGATCCAGGCCAATATCAACCTGATGAACAAACTCACTCAGCAGCAGTGGGGAAAATCTAGGAGGGACCCTACCCCTTACCCACCATCGGAGAGCTCTAGGTCAATGGATGGGTATCACAAGCATTGGCATCGCAGAACAGATGGATATCATGCAAAAACTTCAGGCGTCAACAGGCAGACCATCATGATCTTCCAGGAATGATCAGTGTTGATCCCTCCACCAGAGAAGGGAACTTACCTGTGCACACTGGGATTCAAACTGGAGCTGCTACAACTGATTTAGATGATGGAGTTCGGTTAAATGTTGACCAAATGCTTCCCTAGAATGATGATGAAGTGAATTTACGAGATGCACATTGGGAAGATGGTGAACCAAGAAGGCATGAGATGACCCGTAGGCATCGACCAGACCATTCGTGCGAGGTGGATCATGACCAACGCTTGGCACCAACCATCCAAACGTCGGACTTATCGACAATGGTCAGATAGTTAGTGAGAGAGAGCCAAAGCTTGACTAACGATGACTGGGGAATCTCAAGAAGCCATACCCTATTCACTGACAATGTTTTGCATGCGGCATACCCAAGGAGGTTCAACATGTCGTCGATGACTGCTTATGAGGGAAAAACCGACCACAGGTAGCACATCATGAGATATGAATGGCTAATAGATTCCACATGAGAGGATGAAGCAACCAAGTGTAGATGTTTTCCCATAACTCTCTCTAGAAAAGTGACAATGTGGTTCACAATGTTACCCCCGCGATCAATATCTAGATTTGATGATTTGGCAACAAAATTTGTGGAGCAGTTCCGAATGCACGCAGCTCGTCCCAAGGATGTAATGTCCCTGTCCAGCGTGATCCAGGCTCCAGGAGAATCGTTGAAAGATTACTTGGAGAGATTTCATACAGCTATTATAGAGATCAGTAATCCGAATGACCATGCGATATTAATGGACGTAACGAGAGGGAAAGATCCAGAATCGGACTTTGGTGATTGGTTAGCTGGCAAGCCACCTGCAACATTGGAACGCTTTTATGCAAAGGCGGCTCAGTATTTGAGAAAGGAGGAAGCTAGATCCTCCAGGAAGAAGAATGTTGCAAGACCGAGCAGAGAGGGAGTGCAGAGTATTATTGCTGTAAAGCGGTCTGATGAGAGTTCTGGAGAAGTTTAAGTGAATGTCCATAACAAACCGAATCAGCAAAAGAAAGGCGGAGATAGGAGCCGAGAACGAAAGAGGGATTCTGGAATAGGAAAGTCTTGGATTCCGATGTACAAAACTTACATGCCATTGAATACGACCTTAGAGAATAGCTATTTGTCTACATGCAATACTTTGCAGTACAAGAAACCACCTCCGAAGGAATCAATATAGAAGCGAAAACAAACTAGGAAATATTGTCGGTTTCACGATGTTATGGGCATAACACCAATGAATGTAGGCACTTCCAGGATATTATTGAAAAGATGATTCGAGAAAGGAAGTTACAGCAGTTCATAAAAAACCGGCAGGATGGCTGGCAAGGGACATCCAACCTTAACCGAGGATAAGTACCGCACATGGCTGAGGAACCTACGTGGATTGGAGGGAGATTAGTGATCAATTTAATAGTCGAAGGACTGCATCCGGCTGATAAAAGTTGGCATGAGATGGAGCGCTATGCTAGTGCGATTAAGCATGCGGATTTTGAATGCAGTCCAAACACGGAGTATGGAGTCCGGAGAAATAGAATACAATGACAAATGATATCATGTTCAGAAATAGAGATGCAGATAAGATGGAGGCTCCAACGATTGATCCAATGGTCATTTCGGCCATGATCAGCCCCACTTTTGTGAAAAGGATGTTGGTTGACTGTGGAAGTACTGTAAACATAATTTTCAAGAAAGCTTATGATCAGATGAGGATGGAAGCAAAGGATTTGAAACTGTCTAAAACCCACATTCATGGCTTTAACGGTGCTGCAACTAAATCCGTTGGTTATGTTGAATTACCTGTAGATTTGGGAGAAGGTGATCGTAGGAGAGTTCGAATCTTTCCGTTTGTTGTTTTGGATGTTGACTCTCCTTACAACGTTTTTCTAGGCCATCCGGCTAGCCGAATTCCGAGTAGCCCTTCCCTCTGCGGTGTTTGACTTTGAAGTTCCCAACCAATAACGGAGTTGGAGTTTGTCTATAGTGACCAGAAAATAGGACATGCTTGTGATGTAGCTGGGTTGAGGGATGCTCAACGCAAAGAGAAAGGTAAGGAGTGGACAAGACTATCCATATCCAAACTACTGAAGATTGACAACCAGTGCCTGAGCCTTGGCTCAGACACAACAGTCGACTCTATAGAGATATAGATCCGAGAGATGATGAGGAGGAGCTCAAAGAGACCAAGGCTGCACCGGTTGAGTTGACAATTGATACCGCAGTCAGCCACGATGACCCGTCATGGGTCCTAAAGATTGGATTATAGCTCGGCCCTCCGATGATGAAAGCACTTACCGTATTTCTCCAAGCAAATCTTGAAGTGTTCACTTGGACTCACTCTAACATGTGTGGAATCTCGCCTACCATTGCGAGCTATGCATTGAATATCGACCTGAGGCATGTCCCGGTGAAACAAAAAAGATGCGGCATGGATCCGGAGAGATCTTCCACTCTTAAAGTGGAGGTGGATAGACTCAAAGATAACGAGTTTATCCACGATGCCCTCTACCCTAAGTGGGTATCTAATCCTGTACTTGTGAAAAAGGAAAATGGAAAATGGAGAACATGCATTATTATTCAGACTTGAATAAGGCGTGTCCAAAAGACAGTTTTCCCCGTTTGAGGATCGACCAGTTGGTGGAATCAACCATGGTACACGAATTACTATCTTTCATGGATGTGTACTCTGGATATAACCAAATCCCGATGCACATTCCCGATCAAGAGCACATCAGTTTTATTACCGATGTTGGATTATATTGCTATGTGGTGATGCCATTTGGACTAAAGAATGCAGGAGCGACTTACCAGTGCTTAGTCAACATGATATTTAAAGATAATATTGGAAAAACGATGGAAGTATATGTGGATGATATGCTCATGAAGTCACGATGATCAAGCAACCACATTAGAGACTTGGCATAAATGTCCGGCATCCTCCGACATTACAAGATGAAATTAATCCTTTAAAGTGCTCTTTTGGCATAGCATCAAGGAAGTTCCTGGATTTTTTTGTTAACACCTGTGGAATTGAAGCTAATCCTAAGAAGATTCAGGTTATCCGTGATATCTAAGTGCCAAGGCCATCGAATAAGTGCAAAGTCTGAATGGAAAAGTTGCTGTCTTAAGCCGATTCATTTCCAAAGCTACCGACAAATGCATCTTTTCTTTGACTTGATTAGAAAAGGGAAAAGAAACTTTGAATGGACACAGCATTGTAAAGATGCATTTCAAGATTTGGTGAATCATTTGGAGAGACCCCCATCCTGTTTAAGCCGGTGGATTATGAAGTTTTGTACATTTATTTGGCTGTCAGTACATGCTATAAGTGCCGCACTACTTCGTGAGTAGAATCGGATTCAGAGACAGGTTTACTACGTCAGCAAGCGATTGACAAGAGCTGAAAGGAACTACCTAAAAATAGAAAAACTGGCTTACTGCTTGCTGATCGCATCACAAAAGCTATGCCCGTACTTCCAGGCATACCCGATCAATGTTTACACTAACCAGCCATTACGACAGGTTCTATAATGACCTGAGATGTCTGGAAGATTACTCAAGTGGAATATCGAGCTTAGTCAATTCGATATCACTTATCTCCCTTGGAAGGCTATCCAGTGTTAGGCACTGGCAGATTTTATAGCAGAATTCACCGTGCAAGATGACTCCCCAGAGAATAGCGAAATCCCTACCATACGATAGAAATTGTATACTGATGGAGCATCCAATGATCGTTGTTCTAGAGCTGGAATTGTGCTTGTAACTCCTGAAGATCAATCGATCTGTTATGCTTTAAAACCTGATTTCCCAACAACAAACAACGTAGCTGAGTATGTGGCCCTGATTGCTGGACTTAAACTCGTTAGAGAACTAAGAATAAAGTATCTCGAAATCTTTTGAGATTCACAGTTGGTAGTATACCAAGTCAGGGGAGATTAATAAGCTAAAGGACAGCGGCTTGCTCCATATCTAGCCCAAGTCCAAGACTTATTGATTAAATTTGATTATTATAACATTTCATATATTCCACGGGATTGGAACAGAGAGGCTGATTCATTAGCAAAGTTTGCTAGCATCGGTGATGCACAACGGATGGGCCTGGTTCCAGTCGAGGTACTAAATGCCCCGAGTATAAATCTGATGGAAATTAGCTAAGTACTAGAGACAAAGCCTGAGAAGGAATTGTGAATGACTCCGTTTAAAGATTATTTGCTACAAGGAGTTCTTCCTAAACAAAGGAATGAAAAGTGACAAATCCTTCACAAAGCTTCATGGTATATCATGCAAGAAGGAATTATGTACAGAAAGGGTTTTGCTGTTCCTCTACTCCGGTGTATCGCTCATGATGAGATAAAATGGGTCCTAAAAGAAGTTCATGAAGGGGGATGCGGCGATCATACTGGGAGGCAAACCCTAGCAAAGAAAATACTTCGCCATGGGTATCATTGGCTGACAGTTAATCGATATGCCGCCGATTATGTGAGGCGGTGCGACAAGTGCCAGATATATGCAAAAGTTCTAAGAGCTCCACAGGTCGAAATTACACAATGGTCAGCCCATAGCCGTTTTCCATCTAGGGCATAGATATAATCGGTTCCTTATCGATCTCTAATGGTGGTGCAAAGTACGCTATTGTCGTAGTTGATTGCTTCACTAAATGGGCCAAAGCGGAACCTCTAGCCATGATCACAACTAAGAAAGTAATCAATTTCATTGTTTGGAACATCATCTGTCACTTTGGTCTTCCACAAACTATTGTAATAGACAATATGACTCAATTCGATAGTACCGAATTCAAAGACTTCTGCCGTTAGCATCGTATTGAAAAGAGATTTGCAGCAGTTTCTCGCCCTTAAGCGAATGGACAAGTTGAAGCTGTGAACAAAGTCATAAAGTCCATTCTAAAGAAGCATTTGGAAAAGGCTAGAGGCAAGTGGGTAGATTAACTCCCGACAACGTTATGGGCTTATAGGACCACCCACAAGTCCACGACTGGCCAGATTCCATTTGCCCTCGCTTATGGTTCCGTGGTTGTCATTCCTGTTGAACTCGAAGTTCCTTCTCATCGGGCAACTTATTATGATCCCAGAACAAACAAAGATCTCCTTTTGTAATCTCTAGACTTTATAGATGAAAAACATGAGGAAGCTGATTTGAGGGCAGCTGCACACTAACACCGAATCTCCCGATACTACAACACTAAAGTCCGACATGGAACCTTTTAAATCGGCGATCTCGTCTTAAAACGGGTTATTCCTACCCCATCTCATATAGATCCAATCTGGAAAGGACCGTATTTTATCGAGCAGAGACTTGGAGAAGGAACCTTCAAGCTGGCGACTGTTGATGGTATCACACTCCCAAGGGCGTGGAATAACGAGCACTTGTGATGCTATTTCACTTAGTTTATTTCCTTTTCATTCAGCCATATTTAGTTTTAGAATTTTCTTTAGCGTTTATTTTTCTAAATGTGTAATAAAACAAATTATGTCACTACTTTTTATTTAGCAATAGAACTTTGAATTTTCTATCATATCTAAGACCTGCCATTGCAGTACATGTTAGTTGTGATATATGACCAACTGAATCTCACTGTTCGATGGGATCAACATAATTCTGAAGTGATTGAGATTCGACCGGTCACTTATTAAATCAAACCCCATACTCGAGAATAGAACGACTGACTAAAGAAAACTGAACTCGACAGTTTTCCAAATGACTCACGTCGCCAGAGTGCGGATATGAGCATAAATGCTAAATGGGTGTAACATGACCGCTTGATGACTAACTCTTATCCCCGGAGTGTGGATATGAGTATAAACAAATAGATGAGTGCGGTTCGACCGCTCACTATTCCATAAACTCTGGCCTGAAAACGATAGAAGGAGCGAAAAACTCGCTAAGGATGGAGTTCGACCATCCACCATCTAACTTCGCTAACCCGAGACTCGGGACAAGAGTACAATTACTCAAACCGCTGAATTCGATAAGCGTAACACTAACGCCTGAACCCAGTGTTTAATACGAATAAAAGCCACGACCTCAGGGAGGCCTTGGGATGGATAAATCGGATCGATATCCAATCCAACGAGCAATGAATCACAAATACATTGAATGAAAAATGTGATAGCTCGATCATTTAAACAAAGTGTATACAAGAATTCCACACAAAAATAAGAGAATCCTTATTCACACTAAACTTGCTATACACAACACAAGTTTATCTAAAATGAGAAATAAAAGTGGGGGTCGTACCCAAATGAAGACGACCAATGAAAGGAAAAAGTAGCCATCCAAGCTATTTACACATCACACCAACCCAAGGATTATTTCTTGGATTTCCTATCTTTCCTTTACTTCTTAGGAGTGGCTTCTTCTGAACTGCCACTCGATCGTCTCTTCGACCCTTTTCCACATCAGCTTCTCTTCAAAGAAACATCTTCAGTTGTATGGATCAAGGTAACATCATCTTTAGAAGCAGGAGGGATCGAGGTACTCTTAGCACCAGAAGTGGGGGGACCTCATCCCAGGGAATTTTCCCGCCAGGAGGTATCATCTGGAGCAGGATAGGAACGGTTCATTGAAATCCAAATCAACAGGCTCAGTTTTTGCTTTCTTTTTCAACAATTCTTCCCTCTCAATGTGCTCTTTCATGTTGAGCTCATTAGTGGGGTTGGAAGAACCCGTGATCACAACATCCTTATCAAAGGGAATTTCATGGTGTGGGTCACTTCCTTCCTTGAACAATGCCTCTATGAACTGATCATCAATAACAAAGGCTTCTTCTTGAGCACTATGAGCAGCGGCCGAAGTTGTAACTTTAATGGATTCTGTCACGACCACTTGTAATCCCAACCGAGGCTCCTACGAGGGAAGAGGAATGACACTCGACCGATTTAAAGCTGAGAAAAATAGGCAAAAAGATTAGAAATACCCAAACTTTTTCAAAGACGGAGAATGTCGATGAAATACCTTCCTCGGTGTGGCTCCCAAGTTGAGCCGAAATGTCCTCGGAACTGCGTTCGAAAATTGGAGAAAGCTGAGGCTTGTCTGGATCATACCCGGGAACAGTTGAAGGATCTGCCGAGGAGCTAGCGATAACCTGGGGTGCTGGGGGCAATTCAGTTGTAATATCGGGTTGTGTCGACCCGGATCCTTCACCCACTTCATGGGAAGAAGCAGCAGCAGATTCTTTCTAAAGTGTAAGTTGGATATCATGCAATGTTTTGGGTTCATTACCTAATAGCATTTCACTTTCAAGCCTAGATAGGTTGACATCCTCCATATTAAGAAGTTTCTTTTCTTCCACAACAAGAAATTCCCACGTGCGCCAGAGTTGGTAGGGATAATCGTCACCAAGAGATGTTAAATTTCTATGCTTAAGAACGTTGGCGTTGTAAAGAATAAGAAGTGGGTTGAGCTCATTCATTATCTCCTCCCTAACCTTATCCTTGGTAGCTTCTACTTCACACTGAATAAGTGCATCAACATTTTTGTCCCTTTCAACGGCCGTGTCTCTCTCAAGTCTGACATTCACCAGCTCGTCACAACCACCTTGAGTGATTTTCTGAGCATCATCTTTCTCCTTATTTGCATACTCAAGCTCAGCCTTTCTCTTTCAAGGCTGAAGATTCATTACTTCGAGCTGTATCCCTCTCGAGTGCTATTTCTTAATTTCGATGACGCAACACCTGAACCATATCAAGATGACTGGATTACATTTCCTCCATGGATTTGTCAGCAGCATTAGCTTTTCCTTCGGCCTCTGCTAAGGAGGTCCTAGAAGCTTCTAACTCATTTGTCAAAGTATCGATAATTCTTTTATTTTGAGCTTCCTGGCGCTTTAACTTTTCAATTTTTGTCGCACTATAGAAAGATACTTTCGACATTTTCTCAGCTGCCTTCATCCATTCACGATATTGCATATGGATATCAGTGACATAGTCAATAGTCATTTTCTAAACGTGGTATGGGACCCACTTCGGGTTGGGAGGAAAAAAGAACCCTTCAAACATTAAATTTGGAAACTCTTCACGAAGTTGTACCATGCGAGCAGCTGGATTGACCGTAGGATCTTCAATAGCGGTTTCGACTTTAGTACTTTCTTTACCAGGTCGTTGGGTAGCAGCATGTTTGCTATGGTGATGACGATCACTGGACCGCTAAGGGTGAAGGAACCAAAGGCTGTGGAGGAACTGAAGCGGGAGGAGGATCATGAAAGGATCGATAGGTAGGTCTCGGCGATCAGTTGGCTTATTAGAACCCTTTGGAGGGGGAGATCTCGATCTTAATCGATGTTTATCCTAGGGTGGCTTATCCCTATCACCTCTATCTTGATGACCCTAGTTCCGACTGGAGTGATAATTGGAATCATAATACTCTCAACTACCACGTTGAAGGTAAGAGCTAGAACGTGAGCCAAAGGATTGGTGGTGTATATCCCGGAGGGAATCAAACATGTTCCTTTTCTTCACCATCGTTTCTGCAAAGGAAAACATAAGGCAATCAACTTTAAGCATTAAAAAGCACAAGTCAAGCATAATGCAATGTTGAGGGGTGCAAGTGTGTGCAAGTGTCCTTGTGTTATCCCCAAAAAACCAGGTGCATGAGCTTTGCTCATAGGATTAACTGCTCCTGTAGAAGTTGGAATCTCAATGCTAGTTCTGGTGGGAGATTCCGACCTCTCGATGCTCACATCAGTAAAATGAAAAGCATCAAGTTCATGTGGAATTTGTAGACTAAACAAAGAATGAAGTGGTTGAATTGAATGCTCTAGCAGTTGAGAAGAAGATTCGTCTCGAACAATTTTAGGAGCCATCGACGACTTGGATTGATCAGAAAGACGACTCTTTATGGACAAATGTTTTCTTTCTTCTCCTATCAGGAACCAAGGGCTGTGAGGTCTGCGACGGTCTAACCTTGACTCCAAGACCAAATTCGTCATCATTGTGACTAGGCACACCGCCTTTATCTCCTTCGGCATTGATACGAGTGAATTCCTAAGTACCCATAGCTGAGGGCAGGACGGGATCGGTTCGATTGTCCCTCTAACTTACTGCAGCCCAATGTCTTATCCCTACAGTTTGAGTGACTTTAGTTAGCCCTATGCTGAGGCCTTCTTCTATCAAGAAAAAAGTAACGAGACGTTCATCCATAAGCAGATACTCGATATTCCTGTCTACAGGCGGTGCATTTTTCAGAGTTGTCACCGCCTCCTCATATAGATTACCGCTGGGCCGAGTGACGGTGCCTGTAAAAGGAGTTACGTAGTCAGGAATACGACCTGAATATCGGTTTTCTATGCTAATATAAAGATAGTGGATAATACTTACGTCTTTCCAGCTACTATCGAGCAAAACCGGGCGGACAGCGAACGAAGAACCACTCGCTTTTAAAGGCGCTTAATTTGTTCCATGCGCTAGTTAGAATCTAGCACAACTTCGCTGACTCGAGAAATGTAAACGAAAGACTCCCTGTCCGTCATCTGAAAGAGAATATGAATAGAATGTCATCGATAGTTGGAAGACGATGCAAGAACTCCATTAATACCATATAAGTACAGTTGAGAAGAGCATATCCGTTCGGATGAAGCTGTGCTGGAGCTATCCTTAAATAATGGTGAATTTCCCGAATGTATGAGTTAAATGGCGGGATGCATCCAACACAAAACATGAACTTGTTGCACGCCGTATATCCTTCCAGGGGTCTATGAGCCCTGTCATCCCACGATGAAACCAACACAGCGTCAAAAGGAATTTCGTGCCTTATTTAGATTCGGTTAAGAGGATCTTCCTTAATTTTAGAGGCTACAGAATCAGCAGGGTTCTCCAGAATTACTGCATCCTCTAGAGTGTCGGGAGCAGGATCGATAACTTCCGATGGAAGAATGGGAACTGCATCAGAAAGATTAAGCCGAGGGCCTGGGCTTTCTGGCTGCTCCGAATAATAACTAGAGGACGGGCTATCAGACTTAGTTGCAGAATTTGATTCCATGTCAAGATTATCCTACTGAGAAGATGAACCAACTGACTTAGCTGCAAGATGCCTGGAACATCTAGAACACATTGCTATTAAACTTAGTAAAATAACCATGATTAGATAAAGTAACCTATACCTCCCAGTGCATATTGAGTGCTAGTGTGATGCGGTAAAGTGCTATGTAATGCCATAATAAGTTATATGAAACTAAAAATGGAAAAGATGAGAAGACTTTGAGTTTCGATCGGAGTGACCATCATTCCTGACCATCTCAACCATTTCTCTATGTCATTAGGGAATGATGCGGTTTGAGTTTCACGATCGATTGTCAGCAAGTAAAAGTTCGATTTTTATGTTCAAATCGCTGATGAGCTTTAATAGAACAGTCAAAGACATTGATTCTTGTCAAAGTTTAAATGTCACACGTTATCGAATATGCAGTTCAAGTCATGTACAAGTCATATGTGTTCATTCGAATATGCAAGGCTGAAGCTCATCATTGAGTTCAAGTTCATTTATTTAAGTTCCATTTTTAGAGCCTACATGCTAAACACCGATCGTTTATTTCATGCCTCATTACAGATCGTTCCCCAGGACCACATCTACCGATCGTTCACAATTGGCCATGTTAACTGATCGTTCTCCTTGACCTTCCATACCGATCGCTGTCTCCACAACTCCAGAGCATTACCGATCATTTAAGAATGATCATCCAACATCCAAACAATAGCTCCACTTACAATGATCGGTTAAACACACATCAACTTCCTAACTCCGCTACTGCGTCCTCCTTAACAAACGATCGGTTAAGGCCACCGCCTCCTCTAGTCTCCATCTCCATCAACCTTTTTCAATCGTTTTACTCGATTCCATCATAGAAGAGAAAGGCCATGACATTGATGAAGCTCAAAGTATCGTCCTCGAATCATAAAGCAAGTTCAAAACGTCCTACCTAAATTTGAGATCTAAGAAAAGAAGATAGATTCGAATTTGAACCGAAGTAAGATCTGGAGAAGTACGACAGTGGTTCATGAATAAAGGAAATTGATTTTTGGAGTTCGGATGTTTGTTTGGATCGGTAAGGGAAAAAAGGAGGGAGACCTATTTTTACTTTTTCTACCTCGAGCTGGAACAATACGAAATGAACTGAAGGAGAAAATGGCAAGTACAAATGCTTATATAGGTAGGTCGTATACCGATCGTTCATGGCCACGAAATTATGTTGATAGTTTCATGGTAACGATTTTATACCGATCGTTCCACAAGTCTGAACAACCCGAAACCCAATGATTGGTAATGATAATAAAAATAAGAGAAATAATAACGATCGGTGATGATCGTTTTTATAGAAAATGGAAATAACAAGTGGTAGAGATTGCTTATTAAATTTCAAAACTTGACAACAACGCCTGAACGTAGAACCTTGATTGGGAGTCAGGTACAAACACGTATCCGTGCTGGTATATGTTTCAAAATTCAATTCTTTGAAATCAACAAAAATTAAATGTTCACCTGAAATCGATCGAAGAAAGATTAAAACTAAGTTGTTGAAGCTTAGAAGTCACAAGAAACAAAACAAGATGATCAACAACAAGTCATGATCCCATATTTATACTATTGGAAATCGACCAATCGTCATAACGAATAAGAAATTTATGACCCTTGACAGGAAAACAATTCGATGGAAGAATAATGACTATTTGATAAACCGGATGGATTTTTTTCCGACGATTTTGGCTTGCGACGATTCAAAGCGCGCCATGTTCGCAACAAGTCGTACTTTGGAGGGCAAATGTTATCCTGCTTTTTGGCAAGGCCATGATATCATCGACTTGGCTAGGAACGGATGGTTATCAGCTTTAAGAACCGATTATATATGACACTATGGATAACGGTCGGGAAAATCTAGACCGGGTCTAATCGAGGAGCAATCGGTATGGAGTGACTAGCCTAGTTCCATGATGTTACAATTCAAATTTCAAGATGATCGGAGTTCATATGCTCGAATTATGGACAAAGCAAAGATTTATATGGATCGATCAAGAACAATCCATAAAACAGCTCAAATCAGCAAAGATCGATCGATATCTCAAAATCCACAAGGCCAATCCACTTGAAACTTTTAGAGCATCAATATATTGAAGAGTGAAGCCCATAAAAACGATCATAGGCCAAAACCTTGAGATACAAAGAAGGTCGATCGTTTTAGGCCGATCGTTTTTGCCAATCCTTCATAACGATCGGTATAGCTTAGTGAACATCTCAAATGTGACAAGGGTTGATCCATATCTTGCAATCTACAACTCAAAATGACTTCATATTTTTGAGGTAAGTTCAAGAGGCACATGGAACCCCCAAAAACGATTACACATCATCTGGAGACAAAAATAACGATCGACATAACTATAGCCGATCGTTCTTAAACATCGAGTTAGGGCCACCGACCATTATGGTGGGACCCTAATGGACCTAGAGAGCCTTCTATCGAGATCTTAGTGAAATATCTCATCATCTCTCCCTATAAATATAGGCCTTCTGGTTCATTTTCAGGATCTTTGCGCTGCTTGTTACTCTAGACTCCATTTTAATTAAGCACTTGCTATTTTCTGCTGTTGTAATTAGAGTTATAAGTGATTAATAAAGGATAATCTTCAAAGTAGACGTAGGCATACAACGCCGAACCACTATAAATTTCTGTGTCTCTGATTATAGTTATTCTCTGCCACTTGTTAATTCATTTACTCAGTTTAATTTGGCTTTTCTTCAAACTATTCTTAGGTATTTGTGACCGATTTAGTTACAAACAATGAATATTTTTGTGAGTATTGAAATGTGTAGAAATGGACAGTGAAGTTTAATTAATAAGTGAAGTTTTAATCAATAAAAGAAGTTTTATTAGATAAAAAGGGGTTTTACTAATAAAGAATTTTTTATTAATAAAAGATTAATTAAATAAAAAGGAGATTTGATGTCGTTTATATGACTTGTTCTTGCTTATGCTTGTGTGTGTCAATTATGTTTTATGTGTTACTTGGTTATGGATAGTATACATGACTTAGTTTTCCTTATGTGATCGTTCTAATTTTTTTTGAATTTACCAAATATAACTCTGGAAGTATCTAGAAGAAACATGAGAATTATATGGTACAGTTATCTTCAGTGATGCTATATTGCACATATAAACCTGTGGTGTTCTTCTAGGACAAATGATAAGGAAATCCGTCCACTTAAAAAGATAGGACGTAACAGAGGGAAGTAGATCAATTTGTCTATAGGGGATCGAGTTAGATTTTAATGGGTTGAGCAAGTCGAGCTTGCGAAGAGAAGGTCAGTAGAGAAGACGACATTCGATTCCGTCGAACAAAGTTCCGTATTGTTTGGTTGAAGTGCACGGCTTGGTGGGTTGATTTGTGCATGTCACTATCCAGGTACCGACTTAGAGAGGGAAGAAGGATTTAAGTTTAGTGATGGTAATTAATTTGATAATTAAAATTAATTAATTTAGTTTTAAATCTCAATTATTATAAAAATCATAACTTTTGCATACGAGGTCCAATCGAGGCGCCGTCTTCACCATTGCACTCATACCTGGATTATCTACATCTTGGGTTGTTTTGGGCTTAGGTGAGTTTCCTTACCAGTTGATTTGAATATTGTTGTGATAATTGTTTGTTGTGAAAAATATAAATTAAAATAGATTTAATGCAGGCTATTGTTTTTGGCCCCTTCTTGCATTGTAAAACAAGTGACAACATTATAATATAGTATAATCTCTTTGATAACCCTCTAAAACATATATTAAGGCCTGGACTTGTTTATATGGTTGGTAAAGTTGTTTTATAAAGTTGGAAATTTTGCTGTGAATGTTTGAAGCGATATAGTCGCTATAAACGCACTTTGAAAACCCTGGTATTTGGCATATGTTAAATTTGTTAAATTGTGATATATTATGGAAATGTATATATTTGGTTATTCCCTACACAAGTTTTGGTGTGTTTAACATAGAGGAATTGTATTGGATATTTGTGGAAATTTGAAATGGAAATTATGGTAGTTAGAGGTGAAGAGGTCGCTATGGATGCACTTTTAAATCGCTTTGTGCTCGCTAATTTTGAAGTTAACTTTGAAAGACATCCTAAGGCTTCTTTGCATTTTTAATAAATACTATAAAAGTATTTATTATTGAAAATATATCAAAGTTTAAATATGTTTTTTAATTATTTCTGAATTTAAAAGTAAAGGATTTTAAATTTTAAAGTAAGCGTTTTAAATGATATTTGATATAAATGTATAAAACATAAGATAAGTATTTTAATATTATTTTAAAGTACTTTCTATTCAAATATAGTTTAAGAAAATTAGTTAAAGATTTTATTTGAGAAATAAAAAGCTTTTATATTAGAATATCTTTCAAATGGTTTATAGTATTTTATTAAATGTCTTAGTTTTATAAATAAAATTGTGTGTATATATATATTATATATATCATTATAAAGGTGTTTTAGTATATTTAGAACTTTGGAAAAGAAGTTTAGAATTTTGTAAAATAATATAAAGGAGTTTTTGGATTATAACACTTTTGTCATAATGGATGGTTTTGTAAAATTGATTAAAAAGGTATATTACCTTGTTTAATAAGTAAAGATATACTTAGAACTTTAAACGAATGTTTCAAAGTTAATATCAAGTATAAAAGTGATTTTGGGTTTACAGTAATGATGTTTAAGCAATAATTTTTTTAAAACCATTTAATTATACATTTTTAAAGTAATATAATCTTTAAAAAAGAGTTTTAAAGATAAGGATGAAGTGCGAAGTATTTTGGGGTTGTAGTAAATGGTGTTTTAGCAACATTTATGTTTAAACCCTTGAATTATATTTTAAAGTGGAAAAAAAATGTTAAATGATATTGGAAAATACTTAAATCTTTAATAATGGAATTTCAAAGATAATAACAAATATGGTTTCATTAGAAAAGTATAACTTTAAAGTATAAAAGAGCGAAGGGGTTTATAGTAGCAATGTTTAAGTGACATTTGTTTTTAACTTCTTTGACTATGTTTACAGTAAGTAAACTTGTTATTGATGTGTGAATATACTTATACTGTTGAGATAAGTATATTAATACTTTTGAGAGTATTGAAATATGAAGGAATGGACAGTGCAGTTTTAATGGAAAAGTGAAGTTTAATTAATGAGTGAAATTTTAATTAATAAAAGAAGATTTATTAGATAAAAAGGTGTTTTATTAATAAAATAGATTTTAATTAATAAAGGATGAATTAAATAAAAAGGGGATTTAGAGTCGTTTATATGACTTGATCGTGCTTGTGTGTGTCAATCATGTTTTATGTGTTACTTGCTTATGGATAGTATACATGACTTCGTTTCGCTTATGTGATCATTCTCATTTTTGTTAAATTTACCAATTATAAATATAGAAATATCTAGAAGAAACACAATAATTATATGGTACAGTTATCTTCGATGATGTTATACTGTACGTATAAACTCGTTTGTGTTCTTCTAGGACAAATGATAATGAAATTCGTCCACTCATACGGTTAGGAGGTGATCTCCACTTTATGCACTGTTTGTTTATTTTTAAAAGAACTGGAGTTGAGTTTACCAAAAAATGATCGATTAGTTTTAGAGCGCCCGGTAAGCGAGGCAGTGTACTTAAATGCGATGACTTGAAATCTTAACCACTCCAAAACTATATACAAGTTCTATTCTTTGGAAGAAGTTCATGATTTGTTCAAGAAGCTAGAATCTATGTGGATAATCGAGATTTGATTGAGATGCTCGAACACATGTAGTTGTTCGTGATCTATTCAGGATGTGGGAATCCATGCGTGATTCAAAGATCTATTGAGATATGGAAATCCATGTATGGTTTTGAGATCTGTTCGAGTTGGGTTCTTGTGTGTCAAGATCTATTCGAATGGTGACTCGCTGGAATGCTGGACATAGCCTCACCAGTAGGCAGCATATATGACTAAAACCAAAGGTAGGATACATAGACCCGGGGTTTAGCCAACCCAAGGGTGCAAGTGACTCTGCCCTAGAGATACCTATAGTTAATGCATGCAGTAAATGGTGCACTTGGCCTTGGTGGCCAGCTATGTATTTTCTACGGAACATCAGCTAGGGATATATGATGCTTTGGAAGGACATTTCTGATCCTTATGCAGGTGGACAGTTCTCGAAGTAGTGAGGGCACCTCTGTGGAATCTTACACAACTAGCGAACACACCCTAACCGTTTTGATCGAATACCTAGTATTATTGTGATGTACACTCACATGCATCACAGCTACTTGATTGTTTATATTTCACACATTAGACATTATTATACTATCATTGGATTTTCTAATAGAAATGATTTGGTTATCGCAAGATAAAAATTCTGTCCGTATTTATTTACGGCGTGGTCTAAAGATATACCTTTATTTTTAAAGGGTTGTATAAGTATAAAAATCCATATGATTTGAGTTTCTCACATTGGTTTACCAAGCTGATCCGGGTGTTATTCTTTCATAATGCTCGGGTCAGCCCGAGTATATTTCCAAATTTAGCTATGGACTCTTTGGAGCTTCAGTAGACGAGCTGGATGACTTTAAGCATATTTACATATTTATTTTCCACTATTTTACTTGCTTTGTATCTATCAACATTTATAAGGACAAGCTGTTATAACTGTCCAGGCTGATGATAGGTTAGTTTACTCTGATTGATGTATATATATTATAGTTTTCTTTTGGTAAAGATCTTTTTGAGATATTATTGTTATCTCTCGCTTGTGAGACTCTGATATTGTGTTCTTCTATGTTGTTTTGTTCATTTTCCTTTTCTTTTAGCCTACGTTCTATCTTTTTGGCACTTGAGTGTTCAGCATGAGAATATTATTGATGTATTATTGTCAACATTCGGGGGTAGAAAAGACCGTTCATTACGTTTGGTATCAGAGCCAGGTTAAGAGAGAACCTTGTCTTTGGTGGGGTATAACTCATTATGAGATAGGGTAGTGGAATGTTTTAGCATGAGTTGAGTGTATTATATATACAAGAGTGCATACTTGTTATTGTTATAAAAATGTGTTTTGTATTGTGTTGATTGGTCCATCGGGTGGATTATGGATTCTAGTCAATACGTGTAGCTAACGTTATTGGTAGAGATCTGTAAACACTTGAACAAAACCAACGGTATTGTTTTTGAAATTGGTAAGTGAAATAATTTTACCTAGGATTATATTTTGTATATAAAAGGATAATTTTCAAAAATTTATATAGTTATTTGTGATGTTGTAACGACCCGTAAATTTTAGATAAATTTTATTTATTTATTTATATATTTAGTTGAAATTTTGTGAAATTTTAAACGATAAAATTTTGAAATAAAAATTTTGTATTTGGAATGCGTCTAATTAATCATAGCAACTGGTAAATTTTCATCAGATAATTTGGAAGTTTATTTTCTAGTGTAATTTTATTCCAATTTATATCAGTTAAAACTGATGATAATAAAATGTTTTCCAAACCTGAATATTTTTACATAGAAAAATTCTAATTCATCTTCTGACTAAGACGCCATTTTTCGTTTTTCCAAATTCGGACATCTATTGCTCCGTCGATCTTATTTTTGGCAAAATGGCAGCATTTCGTTTCGATATCGATTTTTGATCGGATGATCGACCACTGATATTTGTATACCGTTTTGATCATCTCGTCGTGCTGATCACTATGGTATATTCGACTGTCAATTTCGAAGTCCGATGTGCGGTGCAATTTGTAAAACGATTTACGTATCGGTATTCATAATTGTGCCTTTTGGTTTTCTGTTTCCATTTATCTGCCTGCCTGTTGAACACAAACAAGCACCAGTCATTAACTTTTAATATTCCATGTATTTAATACTGACTATTTCTATTCCACCGGTTCCAATACATATCTGGTTCGTTCAGTTTTACTCGATTCAGCTACTTTCATTTGTGAACTAAAATTTTATAAAAGTTTATGTTGCTTCTGTTCTTCCTTTCCCCCACGTAACTCCTCTCCCACTCCTTCCCTTCAAACACCCGCACCATCTCCACCACGTTGCCTCACCACTTCACCTCTCCCGACCACCATTCCACCAGATCGAGCACCCCATAACCGAGCAACCTTTGGCTCGAATCCATGCCATGGCCTTCATCCCTGAGCGCCGATCTCCGCACTACTCCTTTGATGGTGGGCAGCGTGCTCAGGCACTGGCCATGCATTTTGAGAGGTATATATATGATGTATCTATATTATATTAATTGATATATATACTATATTGTTGCGTATGATATGTATATGAAGTATATAGGCTTTATGAAATAAATTTTTCTATGATCTGTTGCCAGTTTTTAAAAGGTGAACATATGGATATATATATATATATATATATGTTTAGCAATTATGGTTGTATAATAATTGAGATCTGTTCATTTGGAAAGTATATAATACAATTCAAGTTCATATTAGAGAAAAATTATAAGTTGATATATATTGGGCTGCGGTATATGTGTACATAATAAGTTTGAGTTTGTTTTACAAGGTATAGGTTATAGGTGTCGACATATTTAAATTATAAACTACATCTATATTATTAGGTTGATATTTTTGCAGTGAGTCTATTTGTATATATTTGCATCTGCATATTGTCTGTATATATATAAATCGAGTATGTTGAGTTTTATAATATATACATTTATGATTTTATATGGGTATATAGGCGTTTTAAGTTCAAAATTTCATGGTTTAAGTATTGTTTAAATTATATTTTTATATCTAAGTTCTATAATCGGTGAATAGATATGGTTTAATTATAATATGTTAATATATATAAGATAGTTTATATAGTTTCCTATAATACAGTTACTTTATTTTGTATACATATATTTATGTTTGGCGTGTGAGTTCTGTGGTCAGCAATTTGTATACAAACTATATATATATTATATTATATCTATATTTTGTTATCTTAACTTTGGTGTGTCTGAGGCTAATGTATAAATCATACTTTGTATGGTTCCTTGTTTCATAGTTATGAGTTGTAAGTTTACCTTAGTATAAATATAAGTTGAATTTGTTGAAGCCTGTACATAATAAGTGTCTCTATATATTATATTATAAAGCAGTTCTATATAACAGTATACATTAGTATAGATAGAGTTTATAAAGTTCATATATGATTTATATTATCCGTTGAGTACAGGTAAGTTATAAAAATTATACGTTAGGTAATAATTGTCGAGTCTGTTATATATAATGTAAATTAATAATGTTAAGAAATGCGAATGTCTACCATATTAACACATATGTTCAAGGGTTCAATCATTATGTTAAATATTTTCAAATTTATATTAATACTTTGTATTTAATTTGTGATAAATATATATAACATGTGTTATGTTTAAAATTTTAAATTTTTGGAACATAATATGGATTTGAAATATACGTTTTGAAATTTATTTTTAGAAAACAAACAATGTATATATGTAATATAATAACAATATATATACCTTTCAGTTTATATCAAAACTGATTCAATTTGTTTTTCGTCGATTCCTCATTATCAGCTTCGTTCGTCGATTCGAGTTCTATCTTGCCTGGTTTTGGGTTTCGTAACTCAATCTCATCGTCTATTTCTCTAGCCTCGAAAGGTGAGCAATCACTCACGATTAACGTTCTTTTATTTATTAAATTTGATTTCAATTGAAACGTCAATTGAAATATGCCACTGTTAGTTATTTATATTGCTGTGTATATGCCATTATCTGTATCTGCTCACCTGTGACACCTAACACCATTATCTGTTATTTATATTGCTATATATATGCCATCATCTGTATCTATTCACCTGTGACATCTGACACCATTATCTGTTATTTATATTGCTATATATATGCCATTATATGTATCTGTTCACCTATGACACCTGACACCATTATCTGTTATTTACATTGATGATATATGTCTATTATATTATTATTATATCTGTTATCACTCTGTAAGTTCCCTGTTAGTATAGAAGTCACTATGGGTTGAAATGATACATACCCGAATGATCTGTAGAATAAGGGAAAATAGTTATGGGTTGAAATGATAAACCCAAGCGATTTTCAATTAAATTGAATTTGGGATTACGAGTTGAAATGATATATATATATACCCGTATATATTTAAATTACGGATTGAAATGATAAATATCCGTATCACTTGACCATAGGTAGAAAATTATATACAGACACCATTGGTCTATATATATATAAATATTTTTGAAAATGATTTCTATGGTTTTGAAGGAAATATATGGTTGTAATAAATATTTATTTTAAAGATCTAATAAAGTTGATTTAATAAAGTCAATTTAATCAATATAAAATAATGTTTTAAGTATTTTTGTAAATTTATATTTTCAAATATAGAGTTTATAATGATTCAGGTTGGAAAGATAAATTGAAATTGATTTGAAATTATATTTATTTAAGAATTTTACTTAAATAAGGTTGATTTGAAATTTATTAAATTTGAAAATTGAAAGATATGTTTTATAACTTGAATTTGATTAAAAGTGACTTAAATGAATATTTCAAACTTATATAAATTTAAATGGGATATTTTGTTTATTTAAAATTTTAAATTGAAGTCGTATTTAGATGTATTGAAATGATTAAAGAAATATCTCAAAAACAAAATGTAATGAAATTAAATTGAGATATAAATGGAATTATCGAATTTAGTTTTGAAATGTGAATATTTAAAGCTTTGAAATATATTGAAATTGAAATGGCTTATTTTTTGGTTCAAATATGTATTTGAAATTGATAATTGGAAATGGTTTATTGAGAAGCTGAATCGAGTTGAAATTGATGATTTTAGATTTGATTAAATTTTAATTTTGGAATTCGAGTTTATGTGAATTGGTTTGTGAAATTTAAGGAAGATATTTTTATATAAAGTATTTTAAACTATATCTAAAACTATTTATATTTTACTTTATAAACTTTAATATAAATCATTTTCAATATAAATTATTTTATTATAAACTATTTTAACTTATAACTATTTTATATAAACTATTTTATATAAAATATTTTATTGTATAAACTATTTTTCTATATATACAAATTTTAATATCTAAACTGTTTAAGAGGAAAGTGTTAGGATTCCAAAATGTTATGATTTCAAGCTATGATTTCAAAGTGTTATGAATTTCAAGGTTTTGATTTCCAAAGTGTTTTGATTTTAAAAGACTTATGATTTCGAAAGCGATATAACTTTGGAAAGTGATTTGATTTTGGAAATGGATTTATTTGAAGTGAAAGTGATATCGTATTGATATGGTTTTGAAATGGCAATGATCTGTCGGTTTTAAAATATAACTATTTTGAAAGTTTATTAAATGACCATCGGTGTAATAATAACGTAGTTATTAAAGAGACCGGGATCGGATATGGGCATACTCTCTGTCGATACCGAAAACCACTTTAATAACTATTATATGCGGAGTGTTGATCCAAAACGAAGTGGATGGTTTTGATGAACGCGTTAACTGAAGGAAGAGAACGATTTTGGATGACCCCTGACGTGACTAAAACAGGAGCCGCGCCGGGCCATTGAGGTTCGCCACCTCTAGCGGACACACTTCTTCGTTACCATATCTATTACTTTTGTGATTCGATTTGGGTGCACCCCTCGATTATGGGAGTGTTGTTTCGCGGTGTTGGGGTAGTAGCTGCTATGCCCAACATCAGTCCGGATCACGCAACTACTAGTATCCTAGTTGGTATCGCCTCATGCACCTTGTCATACTGATTATCCTATTCGCGACCACTACGATTTGTTTTGTGTTATACCTATGGGGTACCCTCTGATAACCACTAGTTTACGGTGGGGCTTACGGTGCTGTATAGACTAAGACATTATAAAAATATGTTAAGGGGGATTATGGTAACGCCTTAACGCTATTTTGATACTTTATATTACTGATAGGCATTATCTACTTAGCGTACACTATTACATAGTAGATAGTTTAACGGACCCTTAGAGGATGGTTGTCCCAAACATCCTTTGAGTTACTCGTATTTCAGTCGTTATTTCACTTGAGTTAGATTTATTGATATAAGAATGTTAATCCTGACTCGAGTGTTTTGTGTTTTTCTTTACGCTCGGGTCAGACTGAGTGTACCAATATTCGAGACTCACCTTTGTAGTTGGAGCTTCGCTTGGAGATCCAGCTATTTATCCAGCTTTCAGATATTCAGTTTATTCCAGTGATGTATTCTGATATTGTATTTGACTATTGTATTCGAGACTTCTGTTGTATCTTGTTTAACTCTGTTATATATATAGTAGCTTCATGAACTACTATTCTTTTGTTTCCGCTGCATTATTGTTATATTACTCTGTGTCTGTGATCTGTGATTATTTTATTTACTGTATATGCTGAGTTTTGCCAATTTAAATTAACAATCTATTGTTTTGAATTATTCAAGTCCGACATGTGTGGATTTATTGTCGATTTGAATGGTCCAAAATACTGGGTCGTTACAGTTGGTATCAAAGCTCTGGTTTTAGGCAAAAATCCGCATATGTAGTAAATTTAATTACAGAATCACTTTCGTTCGAGCCTGAATTCCTTCTTCTTTGACTCGGTTTCCTTTGAATTTTGGAAAGTTCACTTCGATTCCAAAGCCCACTCTTGTTTCCCTATTCGTGTCTTCTTGATTCTAGGGTATCCCATAACTCCATTTCGAATAATCTCTATAATAACTCGGCGGTCTCGCCAATCTTCGAATGATTTGTAAAGGGGTGAACCCCTTTACAACAAACATTGATTCACCGAAGATTTCTGTATCCTCGGTTTACGATGCTGTTATCTTTTGCTATACCCGAATTCTATCTCTGGCAATCGAATGTTGATTTGCTCCAGAATTCTATCTCGATCTTATTTTGAAGTCACGGTTGACCCGGGTAAAGGTTGCCCGCGATTTATATAAGTCTATCTATTTTCCTAGTTCGAAATCCAATTATCTTATCTCCCTTTCAAGCCTATCTTCTAGTCGGAATTCTTTTGATTTGGGTCCCCTAATTTGAATCCCTATCCTTGTTTTGAAATCCATTCTGGAATCATCGAGTGAGGGAGTGTATTTGTATTAATATTAAGATATTTTATATATTGTGTTGTTTGAGTTGTTGATGTTGATTTGGATTTTCGATCGATTCGTCTGATCAACGCTATCGATAGGATTTCCAAAACACTTGAATAGAACAAACTGACACAATATTGTTTTCAAATTGGTAAATGAAATAAATTTGTATGATTATATTATATACATAAGTAAAATTTTCTGGAATTTAATAGTTAATTAAATTGGTTGTTTGAAATGATAATATTTGATTATCATTTATTGTTCTATAATGAATTTATAAATATGGTTTATAAATTGATTTGGAATTTGAAATGAATTTAATTCAGAAATTTGAGAATTTAGTTTCCGGTGATTTCGAACTTTGGTTTTAAAATTTTAAAGTATATATTATTGAAAGTATTTTCGAATAGAAATCGTTTTCAAGGAATTTTAAAATGTTGAAATCAGTGCTCTTCTCTTTGTCGTTGGAAAATAATTTCGGTGATGGCGGCCGCATCATCGACATTCATTTTCGAGTTTCGAAGTGGAGAGGCTATTCTATAGCTTTGCTACGGTTTTGTTTTGAAAAAAAATATATATTGATTTGAATTTCTTCAGTATAATCTGATTTATATATATATATATAGGTATCTTATTTTAAAATTTAATTTGATTTGATATAAATATATTATATATACCTCTAAATTGTTTGAAGTAAATCGGAGATTTAAATTCTTAAATTTTAGGTTAAAGATGATTTCAATGATAAACTGAAGTCAAATTTTTTGGATAAATATTTAAACCTGAAATAATTGAATTTGAAAATTTTATTTGTATAGTACTAAATTGCATTTCAATATAACTTACCTAAATTATTCAGAAGTTAAAATGTAATTGGATAATATACAATATAAAATGATTTTATAAATAAAATTTGAGTGTTTATAATAAATGTTATACACTTAGATTTTAATTATAAACAAGTAAAAAAATGCTAATAAAGATGATAGAATAATAAGTTAATTGAATAAGATGAATATGATAAATTTTGTTCTGAAAGAATTAACAAATTGAAATTAGATCAACTTATGGAAATACCTTAAATTTAAACCAATTATTGAATATAAATTAATTTAAATTGAAATTTATACGGTTTTAATTAATTTATATGGTTTAAATATATGTATTAAGATATATTAAGTGGAAAAAACTTGATAATAATTCGGAATAAAAGAATTAAATTTGTTGAATAAATTATGGGTATAATAAATGATTATACAAATTGATGATTTAGAAATTGTTAACTGAGGATGACTAGATAATAAGATAATGAATTTAGAAATAAATAGATTGGTTTAACATAGGTGAACTCAAATGGAGTAAACCAAATTGTTGGTATTAATTAGTTTAAATTGAAATTTATATGGCTTAAATTAATTGTTTTATTTTGTTCAAAATCTGTTTTCTTTCTGGTTGTTTCTATTCTCCTACCTCGTTTCTTTTTGGGGACGAAAAGTTTTGAGTAGGGGAGAGTGTAACGACCCGTAAATTTTAGATAAATTTTATTTGTTTATTTATATATTTAGTTGACATTTTGTGAAATTTTAAACGATAAAATTTTGAAATAAAAATTTTGTATTTGGAATGCGTCTAATTAATCATAGCAACTGGTAAATTTTCATCAGATAATTTGGAAGTTTATTTTCTAGTGTAATTTTATTCCAATTTATATCAGTTAAAATTGATGATAATAAAATGTTTTCCAAACCTGAATATTTTTACATAAAAAAATTCTAATTCATCTTCTGACTAAGACGCCATTTTTCGTTTTTCCAATTTCGGACATCTATTGCTCCGTCGATCTTATTTTCGGCAAAATAGCAGCATTTCGTTCCGATATCGATTTTTGATCGGTTGATCGTACCACTGATATTTGTATACCGTTTTGATCGCCTCGTCATGCTGATCACTATGGTATATTCGACTATCAATTTCGGAGTCCGATGTGCGGTGCAATTTGTAAAACGATTTACGTATCGGTATTCATAATTGTGCCTTTTGGTTTTCTGTTTCCATTTATCTGTCTGCCTGTTGAACACAAACAAGCACCAGTCATTAACTTTTAATATTCCCATGTATTTAATACTGACTATTTCTATTCCACCGGTTCCAATACATATCTGGTTCGTTCAGTTTTATTCGGTTCAGCTACTTTCATTTGTGAACTAAAATTTTATAAAAGTTTATGTTGCTTCTGTTCTTCCTTTCCCCCACGTAACTCCTCTCCCACTCCTTCCCTTCAAACACCCGCACCATCTCCACCACGTTGCCTCACCACTTCACCTCTCCCGACCACCATTCCACCAGATCGAGCACCCCATAACCGAGTAGCCTTTGGCTCGAATCCATGCCATGGCCTTCATCCCTGAGCGCCGATCTTCGCACTGCTCCTTTGATGGTGGGCAGTGTGCTCAGGCACTGGCCATGCATTTTGAGAGGTATATATATGATGTATCTATATTATATTAATCGATATATATACTATATTGTTGCGTATGATATGTATATGAAGTATATAGGCTTTATGAAATAAATTTTTCTATGATCTGTTGCCAGTTTTTAAAACGTGAACATATGGATATATATATATATATATATATTATAGCAATTATGATTGTATAATAATTAGGATCTGTTCATTTGGAAAGTATATTATACAATTCAAGTTCATATTAGAGAAAAAGTATAAGTTGATATATATTGGGCTGCTGTATATGTGTACATAATAAGTTTGAGTTTGTTTTATAAGGTATAGGTTATAGGTGTCGACATATTTAAATTATAAACTACATCTGTATTATTAGGTTGATATTTTTGCAGTGAGTCTATTTGTATATATTTGCATCTGCATATTGTCTGTATATATAAATCGAGTATGTTGAGTTTTATAATATATACAGTTATGATTTTATATGGGTATATAGGCGTTTTGTGATAACCCGGATTTTTGGAACATCTGTTAATTGATAATCTGAATTGAATTATTAAAATGCTGACTTATATGTGAACAAATAAAATTCTAGTAGTTAAAAATATCTGGATATATATAAATGAATTTGAAACTATAGTAAATGTTGAAGATTTTAAGTGTATACGTATACAAGTATATAAGTGTGTGTGTGTATATCTTTTAAAATTATACATGAAATAAATATAGAGTTAGTAAATATAAAAATATAAAACATAAAACATAAATAAATATAAAACATAAAGAAAATATAAAATATTGGTTTTGGACATTTGTATCTTGAATTAACATGCAAATTTACAAGTGGCAAATTTGTTTCCTCTTTAAAATTTAAATAAAATAAACATCTTAATGAAGACCAGTTCAAAACTTCTATTCACAAATTCTTTCATTCTCCAACTAAACTAAACCTGGAAAGAAAATTAAAATAACAACAACTTCAAACTTCTTCAAGCTCCTTTCCAATCTGAGCTTAAGCAGGTTAAGGTCAAGTGAATTCAAATTTCAACTCAAACATAGTAGATTCAAATCAACCTTTAGTTTCAGAATCAGATTCATTTAACTCAGCAATTCAACATCAAGTAATAGGAAAATTCAAAAGCAAATCAACTACCTGAATCATCAAGCAAATTCAAACTAAATCAAGTTCAGAGGTCAGATCAAAGTTTTCAAAAATAAGTGCAGGCTTCTCTGTTCATTTCATCTGTGAGTAAACTTATCTTTTATAAAATTAAACTTTCTTATATATGTGTGCATGTAAGGTTTGATCGTGGAATGCCTTGATTTCTGTTTGCATGGATGAAATAAATTGCCTGATATAAATTTGGTTTGCTGTGAATGTTTATGTCTCTGTTTATTGGTTTACAGACTTGAACCTTTTCAAAAATCTATACATCTTCACTCAATTGCTTTCAAGCTTTGATGTTTTAAGAGATTTTGATCTTAATCATGACATCTTGTTTTTAAAAATATAGGCAAGTGAATTAATTAATAAATTATTTGGAAACAAGAGTTTACAGGGAAATCAATTTCAAGTCAGAAAATGAGATGTTTAAAATTTCATAGTTGATTATATAACCTGATTCATTTTTAGAAATTATGATTTTTGGTAATAAAAACAAAATTTTAAAATATGTAGATTTAGTGGAATTTTGAGTTGAACGAGATTTGGATATTTGTCAAATTCAGACGAACCAGTGGGTATCGCGAGTCGAGTGGTGGCACGGAGGAGGCTCAGTGGTCGAGTAGTTCGACAAAAATGGGGATGTATTTTTGTAATGCTGGTGGTGGCCGATTAAGGCAAGATTAGGGTTTAAGGCCCTGTTCGAGTCGGCAAGGTTTGTGAGGTGATTGCGAAGGCGTGGTTGCATCGGTCTCGATCGAAGTAGGGGAAAATGGAGTGTTAAGCTCTGGCGAATGTCTGGAACCTACGGCGAGGCTCATCGAGGTCGAGATCGTCAGCGAGGCGTGAATTTCCGATGGTGGTGGTTCCAGGCAAGGTCGATTTTGGTTCGTTTTCGTTTTGCTGGTGTTATCAGTGATCGGAATGGTAGGAGAGATGGGAGAGGTCGTCTTTGACTTGGCAGGGATTGCGGCATGGATCATCGTTGGTCGGAACGTATGTGCAGGTGCACCGTGCACGTTGATTTGAGGTTGAATGATCATCTGGGGAAGAAGAGTTTGGGCTCGGGAATTTTTGAAATTTTCTCGTGTGCGACTCGAAGAAAAGTAGGGATACTCGTGAGTGTATCGGGGTTTCTAATGTTTTGGGTTGAGTTGTTATCGTTTAAATCAGGGTTCAAATTTTTGTTAAAAATATTTCAAGATTAAATCAAAGAATTTGAATGTTGCAAATGTTTTCAACTTTCAAGCAAAGTAAACAAGTTTTTAAGTTATGAAAATAATTTGTTTCAAAAATGAATGTTTAACCAGTTTTAAAATATATAAAGTAAATAAGTTTTAAAAGGTGGGATAAGTGAGATTTCGAAATTTTTATGCATTAAAATTTATTAAACAACTTTGAAAGGTTTTCAAAGATTTAATGGGGTAATTAATATAATTAAATAAAGGTTAATTAATTAATTAGAGAATAATTAAGTAATTAAAGAATTGAGGTTTAAATGTTAAAGTCAAATATTTTAAACGTTTGTTTAAAATAATTTTATTAGGATTAATTGTTTAAAAAAAATATTCTCTAGAGCTTTTAATAAAATTTAATAATGTAATTAAGTAATTAATTAAGATAATAGTTAATCTTAAATTTATGGAAGTTGATTAATTTGTAATTAATCGAAGTGATTAATTAATTGTAAGAAATTAGTATAAGTGATTACAGATTAATTATTAAGGAAAGTAATTAAAGTTAATTAATCAAAGATTGATTAATTAAGGAAGAAAATTAAAAGATGATGAATTATTTAGAGTAAATCACTTAATGTCATTAATTAAGGTGGGTAATTAATAGACAATTACTAAATATGATTTAATAAAGGATAATTACCTAAAGTAAGTAATTAAAGGTTTGATTAATTAAAGAAACTTATTAAGGGTTAGCTTATTAATGAGTGTGATTAATTAAAGGATATTTAATCGATATAAGTGATTATAAGATAATTAATTTAAGTGGTTAATTAAGGATAATTTCTGTAAATGGTTAAGAATAATTAATTTGTGAAATTAATTAAAGGTTAATTACTTAATGTAATTAAAGTATAATTAATCAAGGAGGATTAATTAAAATAGAATTTTTTTGATAAATTGGTTTGTAATTAATAAGCAAGGTTTAAAGGTAATTGAAGTAATTAAATTAATTCATTTGTGGTTAATTAAATTAATTAGAGATGGTATAGTTGATTAATCTTGTTATGAATGATTGAATGATATTGTATGCTTAGATTAGTTGATATCTCTGGTATGTGATATGGAATGCTATGTGATATAATATGTTTGGGTTAAAACAGTGACACCCTATATTTAAAGTTTGAATTGTATTTCACTTGAATAATTTAGGTTAAGATGACATTGGATTCGAAGAGACAGGAGTCGGGTATTAGTTAATACCCGAAACCACTTCGATTTGGAATCTTCTATAATTCTTTATAGATTGATATGTGAAATCAATAGGCCGGTTTGGGATAATATGGACCATTTAAACTAAGTTGGATACTTAGATATTGTTTGTGAAAATAAGCGTTGACTATATAAGTTGTTTACTTATAGTAAGGTACGAGTTACCCGGGTTTAAATAAGTTCTATGGATTGGAATTTCTTGTTATATGAGTTTACTCACGCTGGTTTCCAGCCTGACCCGGGTGTTACTTTGATGTAATGCTCGGGTCAGACCGAGTATTACAGATTTTAGGTAAGGACGTTCTGGAGCTCGGGAGGCGAGCTGGATGGCAGGAACGTATGGAGTATATTCCGCTGTGATATATTATAGTTGTCTGAGACATGTTAATTCTAACTGTCTAGTACATTTGTGAATGTTGTAACTCTGATGTATTAAAATGTAATTAACAAATACAGTTTTCTTTGTATAACTGATATTATTATTTGTTATTATATTTAATCCGCTGCGAATGTGAGATGTTGTGTTCTCTGTTCTTCTTTCTGTTTCTTTCTTCTATCTCTTTCTTTTTCTTCTAACTATCTGGAATTTTCGGGTTCGAAAACTCCGGGTCGTTACACGTTTTAAGTTCAAAATTTCATGGTTTAAGTATTGTTTAAATTATATTTTTATATCTAAGTTCTATAATCAGTGAATATATATGGTTTAATTATAATATGTTAGTATATATAAGATAGTTTATATAGTTTCCTATAATACAGTTACTTTATTTTTTGTATACTTATATTTATGTTTGGCGTGTGATTCTGTGGTCTGCAATTTGTATACAAACTATATATATTATATTATATCTATATTTTGTTATCTTAACTTTGGTGTGTCTGAGGCTAATGTGTATAAATCATACTTTGTATGGTTCCTTGTTTCATAGTTATGAGTTGTATTTTTAGCTTAGTATAAATATAAGTTGAATTTGTTGAAGCCTGTATATAATAAGTGTCTCTATATATTATATTATAAAGCAGTTCTATATAACAATATACATTAGTATAGATAGAGTTTATAAAGTTCATATATGATTTATATTATCTGTTGAGTATAGGTAAGTTATAAAAATTATACGGTAGGTAATAATTGTCATGTCTGTTATATATAATGTAAATTAATAATGTTAAGAAATGCAAATGTCTACCATATTAACCCATATGTTCAAGGGTTCATTCATTATGTTAAATATTTTCAAATTTATATTAATACTTTGTATTTAATTTGTGATAAATATATATAACATGTGTTATGTTTAAAATTTAATTTTTTTGGAATATAATATGGATTTGAAATATATGTTTTGAAATTTATTTTTAGAAAACAAACAATGTATATATGCAATATAATAACAATATATATATACCTTTCAGTTTATATCAAAACTGATTCAATTTGTTTTTCGTCGATTCCTCATTATCAGCTTCGTTCGTCGATTCGAGTTCTATCTTGCCTTGTTTTGGGATTCGTGCCTGGATTTCGTTACTCAATCTCATCATCTATTTCTCTAGCCTCGAAAGGTGAGCAATCACTCACGATTAACGTTCTTTTATTTATTAAATTTGATTTCAATTGAAACGTCAATTGAAATATGCCGCTGTTAGTTATTTATATTGCTGTGTATATGCCATTATCTATATCTGCTCACCTGTGACATCTGACACCATTATCTGTTATTTATATTGCTATATATATGCCATCATCTGTATTTGTTCACCTGTGACATCTGACACCATTATCTGTTATTTATATTGCTATATATATGCCATTATCTGTATCTGTTCACCTCTGACACCTGATACCATTATCTGTTATTTATATTGATGATATATGTCTGTTATATTATTATTATATCTGCTATCACTCTGTCAAGTTCCCTGTTAGTATAGAATTCACTATGGGTTGAAATGATACATACCCGAATGATCTTTAGAATAAGGGAAAATCGTTATGGGTTGAAATGATAAACCCAAGCGATTTTCAATTGAATTGAATTTGGGATTACGGGTTGAAATGATATATATATAACCGTATATATTTAAATTACGGATTGAAATGATAAATATCCATATCACTTGACCGTAGGGTAGAAAATTATATACAGACACCGTTGGTCTATATATATATATATAAATATTTTTGAAATGATTTCTATGGTTTTGAAGGAAATATATGGTTGTAATAAATATTGATTTTAAAGATCTAATAAAGTTGATTTAATAAAGTCGATTTAATCAATATAAAATAATGTTTAAGTATTTTTGTAAATTTATATTTTCAAATATAGAGTTTATAATGATTCGGGTTGGAAAGATAAATTGAAATTGATTTGAAATTTTATTTATTTAAGAATTTTACTTAAATAAGGTTGATTTGAAATTTATTAAATTTGAAAATTGAAACATATGTTTTATAACTTGAATTTGATTAAAAGTGACTTAAATGAATATTTCAAACTTATATAAATTTAAATGGGATATTTTGTTTATTTAAAATTTTAAATTGAAGTCGTATTTAGATGTATTGAAATGATTAAAGAAATATCTCAGAAACAAAATGTAATGAAATTAAATTGAGATATAAATGGAATTATCGAATTTAGTTTTGAAATGTGAATATTTAAAGCTTTGAAATATATTGAAATTGAAATGGCTTATTTTGTGGTTCAAATATGTATTTGAAATTGATAATTTGAAATGGTTTATTGAGAAGCTGAATCGAGTTGAAATTGATGATTTGAGATTTGATTAAATTTTAATTTTGGAATTCGAGTTTATTTGAATTGGTTTGTGAAATTTGAGGAAGCTATTTTTATATAAAGTATTTTAAACTATATCTAAAACTATTTATATTTTACTTTATAAATTTTAATATAAAATATTTTAATATAAATCATTTTCAATATAAATTATTTTATTATAAACTATTTTAACTTATAACTATTTTATATAAACTATTTATTTTATAAACTATTTTTCTATATATACAAATTTTAATATCTAAACTGTTTAAGAGGAAAGTGTTAGGATTCCAAAATGTTATGATTTCAAGCTATGATTTCAAAGTGTTATGAATTTCAAGGTTTTGATTTCCAAAGTGTTTTGATTTTAAAAGACTTATGATTTCGAAAGCGATATAACTTTGGAAAGTGATTTGATTTTGGAAATGGATTTATTTGAAGTGAAAGTGATATCGTATTGATATGGTTTTGAAATGGCAATGATCTGTCGGTTTTAAAATATAACTATTTTGAAATTTTATTAAATGACCATCGGTGTAATAACAATGTAGTTATTAAAGAGACCGGGATCGGATATGGGCATACTCTCTGTCGATACCGAAAATCACTTTAATAACTATTATACGCGGAGTGTTGATCCAGAACGAAGTGGATGGTTTTGATGAACGTGTTGACTGAAGGAAGAGAACGATTTTGGATGACCCCTGACATGACTAAAACAGGAGCCGCGCCGGGCCATTGAGGTTCGCCACCTCTAGCGGACACACTTCTTCGTTACCATATCTATTACTTTTGTGATTCGATTTGGGTGCACCCCTCGATTATGGGAGTGTTGTTTCGCGGTGTTGGGGTAGTAGCAGCTATGCCCAACATCAGTCCTGATCACGCAACTACTAGTATCCTAGTTGGTATCGCCTCATGTACCTTGTCATACTGATTATCCTATTCACGGCCACTACGATTTGTTTTGTGTTATACCTATGGGGTACCCTCTGATAACCACTAGTTTACGGTGGGGCTTACGGTGCTGTATAGACTAAGACATTATAAAAATGTGTTAAGGGGGATTATGGTAACACCTTAACGCTATTTTGATACGTTATATTACTAATAGGCATTATCTAGTTAGCGTACACTATTACATGGTAGATAATTTAACGGATCCTTAGAGGATGGTTATCCCAAACATCCTTTGAGTTACTCGTATTTCAGTCGTTATTTCACTTGAGTTAGATTTATTGATATAAGAATGTTAATCCCGACTCGAGTGTTTTGTGTTTTTCTTTACGCTCGGGTCAGACTGAGTGTACCAGTATTCGAGACTCACCTTTGGATTTAGAGCTTCGCTTGGAGATCCAGCTATCTATCCAGCTTTCAGATATTCAGTTTATTCCAGTGATGTATTCTGATATTGTATTTGACTATTGTATTCGAGACTTCTGTTGTATCTTGTTTAACTCTGTTATATATAGTAGCTTCATGAACTACTATTCTTTTGTTTCCGTTGCATTATTGTTATATTACTCCGTGTCTGTGATCTGTGATTATTTTATTTACTGTATATGCTGAGTTTTGCCAATTTAAATTAACAATCTATTGTTTTGAATTATTCAAGTCCGACATGTGTGGATTTATTGTCGATTTGAATGGTCCAAAATACTGGGTCATTACAGATGTATATGTTTGTTAGGAAATGATAATATTCCATTATTATCATTTATTGTTTGATTAGTTGTGCTTGGCCAATTTATGAGCAGTTTCACCTTTTCATTGCATGGGTCTGGTAGATGGTAACTTATGGGAATATTGAAATGAAAACCTTATGAATTAAGTTTCACGGCTTGACTATAAGGCGTTCGGTGATAAGGTTCGGTTAAAATTAAATTTTGATAAAAGTTGTTTATTATAGTCTTTAAGAAAGGTAAGATATTTTGGAATAAATGAATGTGAAATGATTTTATATAAGAAAGTGACTTTATATAAGTATGGTTTATAAAGTATAGTTTATTAATAAAAAGGATTTAAACTGAGAATTTGAGAACTTAAATCCCGGTGTTATTGAAATTGATTTTCTATTATTTTGGAAAATTATAGTAGTATTATTTGAAAGTAAATATTTAGAAAATTGGTTTATGAAATTGGTATCATGGTGCTTAATAATATTTATGAAGTATTTGATATCATTGTGGAAATAATTTTGTTTAAGTCCGAAAGGCATGATATAGAAGTACTAAACTCACTTCTATCGCTGGAAAATAATTATGGTGATGACTACAGCGTCATCGGGGTTCATTTTCGAGTTTCAAAGTGGGAAATGCTACCATAGTAGTTTTTCTTTATAGTTGCTTTGGTAAAATAGATTTTGATTTAAATACTGATAGTATGATTTGATATACAAAAGTTATAAGTATATATTATTTCAAAATGATTTGAAATAAAACCAGGTGTTTGGTTCTTAAGTTTTCAATTAAGTTATATTATGGATGCATGTATCCTATGCATTAAGATAGTTTGGTTATGAATCTTATTTGATATGTTGATTAGCAGTTTTCAATATTGGAATAAAATGGAATTTTTGATGATTTTGGATAGTCGGAAACTTCCAAACTGATATAAAAGTAGAAGCTAGGTATTTTTTTGGAAATATAAAAGTTAAGTTTATATAACACTTGAATGGAGAAGGTAGTAAGTTAAAACAGGTTTTAAATCTATAGAATATCCATGTTATGGAAAATGAGTAAGATTGCTTTGTATATACTCCAAGGATGTTTTGGAGTGATATACAATATGAACCATAGGCTTGAAAAGTATTAAAAATGAAGTTGTGGCCTTTCGAAATGATTTTAGTATTAAATGAGGAACACTATATGGAAAATGAACGTGAATTAAAATGAAAAGTAATCGGTATATTTAAGAAACAAATTGGAATACAGTACATAAGTTGTATGTAGATCGTTTTATTCGCATAACAGTTCTTGATCTAGGAATCGATTACGGGGATTTCGAGGCGGTTTACACCGACCCGAGTTAGGATTTTTCACTCGATTCTTGACGGCGAACACTTGATATGGATTCTTGATGTGATGCCAAAGTTTTCTATCATTGTATACGACTACTTAAGGAAAATAGTGGTTTCTAATCAACGAACCTGACTGAAGTCTGCATTAGAGAGGTCAGGGGGAGGGGGGTTTATACTAGTTCGGAAGTGCAATTTATGTGATCGAGCTAGCGATCAAATTGAACATTGCGTATGCGTGGTATATGTATAGTGTACATGCTTTAGTATTTTTGTATGTTATGTGTGTTGGCTTGTGGAGAGTTTGGGGATGACTCTTCGATTTGCTCTGAGGTAGCATGAATGATCTAAGGCTATTGAGCGTAAGGTGCACTTAGTCGGTTATTTATCATCCTTGTGTGATGCGAGGTTTCTAAACCTGGTGGAACCGTAACTAGGGTTGCATATAATTATTGTACTGTGCACTATTATTATCTGATTGTTTTTGGTTGCTAGTGATTGCAATGCTATTAGGTATTGATGTGTGATTTTTATTTGTTGCTCGTGTCGGTATTTCGAGGACGAAATATTCTAAAGGGGGTAGAATGAAACGACCTGGAATTTTGAATGTTTTATATTTAAATACCGAAATTATTTTAATATTTAAATCTATGATTTAATGGTAAAAAATGATTTCGAAAGCTTATTTAAATGCCTTTTAAATAATAAGGGAAGATGATAAACTTTTAGTTTATAATTTAAAGAGATTAAACTTGTTTCAATATTAATTCTTTTAAATAGTGGGTGAAATTATCATCCCAGTGGACTTTCTTGTATTCTGACCAAACTAGTGCCATCGAAATCAAAATGATAAGGTGATGTACACAGATGAGTTTCATGATGATCCGATGCACTGTATGGAAGTGCGAGCTCGAAACGCATAGCTATTTAATTTAGAGAATTAAATATAGTAAATTTTTTACTATAAATACATAGTACACCTTAACCTATTTTCCTCATCTCCATCTTATTCACTTCAGAAATTAGCCGCCACCCCTCTTCCTCTTCTTTCAATTGTTTTGAGTGCTTCAATTATCGATAAATCTTGATGTTGGATTCATTGAATTCGCGTGGTCGAGCTCTTTAAATTCATAGGCTCGAAAGTGGTTGCGGCAAAGTTTGGTCATGTGCGACATTTCATAGCCGAAGCTAGGGTTAGACCTTGAGGTTGATTGAAGAGGAGTTAGGCCATGGCAATTGTTCCATTGGTTTGCTCATGTGAAGGCGAGTGCATGGTGGAAAGGTAGGATGGTACGGTTGTAGGATGCTGAGTGCGACATTTTCCTGTAGCAAAGAGGAGCTATAGATTGTGTGGTAAATGAGGTCGTTAAAGGTGTAATCGAGGGTAGCACTGGGTTCATGGTGGCATGATGAGTCATTTGGCGATGATCGGAGGTGCTTAACTGGCCAAGGGTGGAATGGGACTTTTCATACGATGATTGTCGGAAGAAAGTATATTTGGCTACAGGGAATCGAGTTGGACTTTGATGGGTCAAGCAAGTCGAGCTTGCAAAGAAAAAGCCAATGGAGAAGGTGATGTTTGATTATGTCGACCAGAGCACTGTATTGCTTGGTTGAAGTGCATGGTTTGGTGGGTTGATTTGTGCATGTATCGATTTAGAGAGGGAAGAAGGATTCAAGCTTAGTGATGGTAATTAATTTGATAATTAAAGTTAATTAATTATGTTTTAAATCTCAATTCTTATAAAAATCATAACTACATACGAGGTCCAATCGAGGCACCATCTTCGCCATTGCACTCATATCAGGGTTATCTACATTTTGGGTTGGTTTAGGCTAGGGTGAGTTTACTCACCAATTGATTTGAATATTGTTGTGATAATTGTTTGTTGTGCAAAATATAAATTTAAATAAATAAAAATGCAATTTATTGTTTTTTGGACCGCTCCTTGTTTTGTAAAAAAAAGTGACAACATTATTGTTACCATGCCTTTTGGTTAAGGACGGGATATCAACAAATCAGCTGGAAAGGATGGATATCAGGATTGGAGATCGATTAGAAATAAGACTATGACCGATACCATCAAAATTGGACCGAGCTCCAATCAAGGTGGGATCGATTGAGAATGATAAACAAGGTTTGGAGAGGCTACACTCCAAATTTCAGGTCAATCGGAGTTCGTACGCTCGAGTTATGGATGGATCAATATTGGTCAAAAATGGATTTGGATCGATCACTTCGTATCGATCATGGTGATCGTTGGTGTGGATCGATCAAGAATGGGCATGGAAACATACTTCGGAATGATGGCTTTTGTATCGATGTAATGCACATCGATTTGGTTGGATACGGCATAAGTTTGGCAACATACTTCGTATCGATCAAACTAGGATCGACATGAAGAACATAACAGTGTTCAAAGAGGGACTGGGATGGGCATTTCGTATCGATCGATACGAAGGACGCAATCAAGGATGGATACAAAGAAGGCAATCGGGGATCGATACGAATAGGGGGTGGATTTATAGATACGAAGTGATGGACATGAGGCAATGGAGTATGATGGATACGAAGGCGAGGGATACGAAGGGAAGATGGATATGAATTGATGGAGGCGAACTGATGGATTCGAAGCTTTCAGCCCACTTACAAACTAGAACTTGGATCGATCATATCTCTCAAACCATAAATCCAAATGCTATGAAATTTCAGAGAAGCTTCCTTATGCACTCAAGAATGTTCATGATCGATCTCGGCTTCATTGGACTACTTCTGGATCGATACGAATTGTACTTGGATCGATCCAAAATCACTCTGGATCGATCTGGCGGGCCCACCTCGCAAGAGAAAAGGTACTCCATGTTTTAAGGCGGATATTTTCGGATCTACACCTATAAATAGCGGTCCTATGGCAACTAAAAGGGGGATCTTCTTCTTCTCTTTACACGGAAACTCTGCCATTTTTGCTATTGATTTTCAAAGGCTTGTAATTGTAATCTCAATACAAAAGGAATAAAAGGATCAATTCAAAGTGGACGTAGGCCGGAGATAGCTGAACCACTATAAATCTTGTTTCTTCTCTTGCTTTCTTCCATTTTAATTTTATTATTTCATCATTTTTGTTCTTTACTTTATCCGGATCTAAGATTTGTGCTTGGATATTGTGGATCTGTGTGTAAACACTGGTGCTTTCACGGCTTTTGGGGTTTGTGACCAATTTTGGCACAAACAATTATAATGTAGTATAATCTCTTTAATAACCCTCAAAAATATGTATCATGGCCTAGACTTGTTCATATGGTTGGTAATGTTGTTGTTTGATAAAGCTGGAAATTTTGTTGTGAATGTTTGAAGCGATATAGTCGCTATAAACGCATTTTGAAATCCTTGGTATTCGACATATATTAAATTGGTTAAATTGTGATATATTATGGAAATATATATATTTGATTACTCCCTACATATGTTTTGGTGTGTTTGACATAGAGGAATTTTTTTGGACATTTTTGGAAATTGGAAATGGAAATTTTAGTAGTTAGAGGCAAAGAGGTCGCTATGGATGCACTTTGAAATCGCATTGTGTTCGCCAATTTTGAAGTTAACTTTGAAAGACATCCCAAGGCTTCTTTTCATATTTAATAAATAATATAGCGGTATTTAATATGGGAAGTATATCAATGTTTAGATATGTTTTATAATTATTTCTGAATTTCAAAGTAAAGGGTTTTAAATTATAAAGTAAGTGTTTTAATTGATATTTGAAATAAATGTTTAGAACATAAGATAAGTATTTTAAAAATATTATAAAGTAATTTTTATGTAAACATAGTTTTAGAAAATTAGTTAAAGATTTTATTTGTGAAATAAAAGGCTTTTATATTAGAATATCTTTCAAATGGTTTATAGTACTTTATTAAATATCTTAATTTTATAAATAAAATAATATATGTGTATATAAAACTTATAATGGTATTTTAGTATATTTTGAAGTTTGGGAAATAAGTTTAGTATTTTGTAAAATAATATAAAGGAGTTTTTGGATTATAACACTTTTGTTATAATGGATGGTTTTGCAAGATTGATTAGAAAGGTATATTACCTTGTTTAATAAGTGAAGATGTACTTAGTGCTTAAAATGAATGTTTTAAAGTTAATGGCAAGTCTAACTGATTTTGGGTTTACAATATTGATGTTTAAGTAACAATTGTTTTTAACCCATTTAATTATATTTTGAAAAGTAATATAATCTTTGAAAAAGAGTTTTAAAGAAAAGGATTAAGTTTGAAGTGTTTGGGTTTGTAGTAAATAGTGTTTTAGCAACATTTATTTTTAAACCCTTGAATTATATTTTAAAGTGGAGAAAACATTGTTAAATAATTTTGGAAAAAACTTAGATCTTTAATAATGGAATTTCAAATATAATAACAAGTATGAGATCTTTAGAAAATTATAGAAAACTATAAGTTTAAAGTATAAAGGAGCGAAGGGTTTATAGTAACAATGTTTGAGTGACATTTGTCTTTAACCTCTTTGACTGTGTTTAAAGTAAGTAAACTTGTTATTAGTTTGTGTTAATACGTATACCATTAAGATAGGTATATGAATACTTTGAGCTTATTGAAAATGTTGAAATGGACAGTGAAGTTTTAATTGAAAAGTGAAGTTCAATTAATAAGTGAAGTTTTAATTAATAAAAGAAGTTTTATAAGGTAAAAAGGAGTTTTACTAATAAAACAAATTTTAATTAATAAAGGATTAATTAAATATAAAGGGGATTTGAAGTCGTTTATATGACTTGATCGTGCTTGTTTGTATCGATCATTTTTTATGTGTTACTGCTTATGGATAGTATACAGGACTTAGTTTCGCTTATGTGATCATTCTCATTTTTGATGAATTTACCAAATATAATTATGGAAATATTTGGATGGAACATGAGAATTACATGGTACAGTTCTCTTCGGTGATGCTATAATGTACGTATAAACTCATTGTGTTCTTTTAGGAAAAACAATAAAGAAATCCATCCGCTTATACGGTTAGGAGGTGATCTCCGCTCTTATGCATTATATGTTTATTTCCAAAAGAACTAGAGTTAAGTTTACTGAAAATCGATTGATTAGTTTTGGAGCACCCGGTAAGCGGGGGAGTGTACTTATATGAGATGATTGGAAGCCTTAACCACTCCAAAACCATATACGAGTTCTATACCTTGGAAGAGGTTTGTGATTTGTTCGAGAAGTTAGAACTATGTAGAGATTCAAGATCTGATTGAGATGCTCGAACACATGTAGTTGTTCATGACCTACTTAGGATGTGGGAATCCATGCGTGATTCCGAGAGCTGTTGAGATATTGGAGTTCATGTGTGGTTCTGAGATCTGTTCGAGTTAGAGACTCATGTATCGAGATCTATTTGAATGGTGACTTGTTGGAATGTCGGACGTAGCCTCACCACCAGGAGGCAGATATGACTAAACAAGAGATAAGATACATATACCAAGGGTTTAGTTAACCTAAGGGTGTAACTGACTCTACCATAGAGATACCTATAGTTAATGCATGCAGTGAGTGGTGCATTTGGCCTTGTTGGCCAACTACATATTTTCTATGGTACATCAGCTAGGGATGTACGATGCTTTGGAAGGATATCTCTGATCCTTGTGCAGGAGGACCGTTCTCGAAGTAGTGTGGGCACCTCCATTGAATCCTACAGAAATAGCGAAAGCTTCTTAGTGGTTTTGATTGTATACGTATTATTGTTGTGATGTACACTCACATGAATCACGACTGCTTGATTGTTTATATTTCACACCTTAGACATTATTATACTATCATTGGATTTTCTAATATAAAGGATTTGGTTATCGTAAGGTAAAAATCCGTCTGTGTTTATTTGTGGCATGGTCTAAAGATATACCTTTATTTTTGAAGGGTTTTATAAGTATAAAAATTCATATGATTTGAGTTTCTAGAGCTGGTTTACTAGACTGATTCGGATGTTATTCTTTTATAATGCTCAGGCCAGCCCGAGTATTTTTCCAGATTTAGCGATGGACATTTCGTAGCTTCAGTAAACGATCTGGATGCCTTCAGGAATATTCAAGTATTTATTTTCTGTTGTTTTACTTGTTTGTATCTATCAGCATTTGTGAGGACAGGCTGTTATGACTATCCAGGCTGATGATATGTTATTTTACTCTGATTGATGTATGTATCTTAAAGTTTTCTTTTGTTAAAGATCTTTTTGACATATTATTGTTATCATTCTGCATGTGAGACTCTGATATTTTGTTCTTCTGTCATATTCTGTTCTTTTTTCCTTTTCTTTTACCCTATGTTCTGTCTTTTCGACTCTTGGGTGTTCGGCACGAGAATACTGTGGATGTATTAGTGTTAATATTCGATGGTAGAAAAGGCTATCCATTACATTCGTTATCTAAACAAGGTTAAGAGAGAACCTTGGCTTTGGTGGAGTATAACTTATTAAGAGATAGGGTAATGGAATGTCTTATTATGAGTTGTGTGTATTATATATACGAGTGTGTGTATTTGTTATTGTTACAAAAAATGTATGTTGTATTGTGTTGATTGGTCTATCAGGTGGATTACTGATTCTGGTCAATATATGTTGCTAACGTTATTGGTAGAGATTTCTAAACACTTGAACAAAACAAACCGACACAGTATTGTTTTTGAAATTAGTAAATGAATAATTTTACTAGAATTATATTTTTTTATATAAAAGGATAGTTTTCAAAAATTAACAGCTATTTACGATGTATTTGTTTGTTAGGAAATGATAATATTCCATTCTTATCATTTATGGTTTGATTAGTTGTACTTGGGCGGTTTATGAGCAGTTCAACCTTTTCACTACATGGGTTAGGTAGATAGTAACATATGGGAACATTGAAACAAAAACCTTGTGAATTAAGTTTAACAGTCTGACTATAAAGTGTTCGGTGATAAGGTTGGGTTAAAATTAAATTTTAATAAAAGCTGTTTATTACAGTCTTTGAGAAAGGTAAGATATTTTGGAATAAATGTTTGTCAAATGATTTTATATAATAAAATGATTTATATAAGTATGGTTTATAAAGTATAGTTTTTAAATAAAAAGGATTTAAACTGAGAATTTAAGAACTTAAATCACGGTGTTTTTTAAATTGATTTTCTAATATTTTGGAAAATAATAGTAGTATTATTGAAAGTAAATATTTAGGAAATTAGTTTATGAAATTGAAACCATGGTGCGTAATAATATTTATGAAGTATTTGATACCATTTTGGAAATGATTTTTTTTAAGTCTGAAAGGCATGATTTAGAAGTACTGAACTCACTCCGTCGTTGGAAAATAACTCCGGTGATGACTGCAGCATCATCGGCGTTCATTATCAAGTTTCAAAGTGCGAAATGCTACCGTAGTAGTTTTTCTTTATAGTTGTTTTGGTAAAACATATTTTGATTGAAATACCGAAAGTATGATTTGATATACAAAAGTTATAAGTATATATTACTTCAAAATGATTTGAAATAAAACCCGGTGTTTGGTTCTTTAGTTTTCAGTTCAGTTATACTATGGATGCATGTATCCTATAAATTTGGTTGTGTATCTTATTTGATCAGTTGATTAGCAGTTTTCAATTAATGGCATAAAATAGAATTTTCGATGATTTTGGACAGTCAGGGACTTCCAAATTGATATAAAAGTAGAAGATAAGTGTTTTTGTAAAAATATAAAAGTTAAGTTTATATAACACTTGAATTAAGAAAGTTGTAAGTTAAAACAGGTTTTAAATCTATTAAATATCCATGTTATGGAAAATGAGTACGATTGCTTTGTATATACTCCTAGGATGTAGTGGAGTGATATACAATATGAACCATAGTCTTGAAAACTTTTAAAAATGAAGTTGTGGCCTTTTGAAATGATTTTAGTATTAAATGAGGAACGCTATATGGTAAATGAATGTGAATTAAAATGAAAAATAATTGGTATAGTTAAGAAACCAATTGGAATACAGTACGTAAGTTGTACATAGATCATTTAATTCGCATACCAGTTCTTGATCTAGGAATCGAGTATGTGGATTTCGAGGTGGTTTACACCGGTCTGAGTTAGGATTTTTCACCCGATTCTTGACGGTGAATACTTGATTTGGATTCTTGATGTGATACCTTAGTTTTCTATCATAACATATGGCTATGTAAGGAAAACAGAGTTGTCTAATCAAAGAACCTGATCAGAGTCCACACTAGAGAGGTCAGGGGAGTGTATACTTGTTCGAAAGTGAAATTTATGTGATCGAGCCGGTGATCAGATTGAATATTGCGTATAGATGGTATCTATATATCGTACAGGGTTTTGTATATTTGTATGTTATGTATGTTGGCTTATGGAGAGTTTGAGGGATGACTCTTCGATCTATTCTGAGGTTCCTGAATGATCGACTAAGTATTAACCTAAGACTATTGAGCGTAAGGTGCGCTTAGTAGGTTATTTATCATCCTTGTGCGATGCAAGGTTTCTGAACCTGGGCGAACCATAAACCAGGGTTGCTAATAATTGCAGTACTATGTACTATTGTCATGTGATTATTTTTGGTTTCTAGTGATTGCAATACTGTTAGGTATTAATGTGTTATTGTTGTTTTTTTGCTCGTGTCAGTATTTCGAGGACGAAATATTCTAAAGAGGAGTAGAATGTAACGACCTAGAATTTTGAACGTTTTATATTTAAATATCGAAATTATTTAAATATTTAAATCTTTGATTTAATGTAAAAAAATGATTTCAGATGCTTATTTAAATTCCTTTTAAATAACAAGTGAGGATGATAAACTTTTAATTTATAATTAAAAGAGATTAAACTTGTTTCAATACTAATTCTTTTAAATAGTGGGTGAAATTATAATCCTAGGGCACTTTCTTGGATTTTGACCAAACTAGTGCCATCAGAATCAAAATGATAAGATGATGTACACAGATGAGTTTTGTGATGATCCGATGCACTGTGTGGAAGTGCAAGCTCGAAATGCATAGTTATTTAATTTAGAGAATTAAATATACTATAACTTTTACTATAAATCCATAGTCCACCTTAACCTATTTTCCTCATCTCCCTCTTATTCACTTCAGAAATTAGCCACCACCCCTTTTCCTCTTCTTTCAATTGTTTTGAGTGCTTCAATCATCGATAGATCTTGAGTTTGGATTCATTGAATTCGTGTGGTCATGGGCTTTAAATCCATAAGCTCAAAAGTGGTTGCGACAAAGTTTGGTCATATGCAACATTTCATAGCCGAAGTTAGGGTTAGACCTTGAGGGTGATTGAAGAGGAGTTAGGCCATGGCGATTGTTCCATTGTAGTGCTCATGCGAAGGCAAGTGCATGCTGGAAAGATAGGCAGGTGCGGTTGCAAGATACTCAGTGCGACATTTTACTATAGTAAAGAAGAGCTACAGATCACGTAGTAAATGAGGTTTCCGGAGGGGTATTCGATGGTAGCACTGGGTTCGTGGTAGCACGAGGAGTCATTTTGCAATGGTCAAAGGTGCTCAACTGGCCGATGATGGAGTGCGACTTTTCATATGGTGATGGTGGGAAGCATGTCGATTTGGATAGGGGATCGAGTTGGACTTTGATGGGTCGAGCAAGTCAAGCTTGCGAAGAGAAGGTCAATGGAGAAGGCAACATTTGTTTCCGTTGATCGGAGCTCTTTATTGCTTGGTTGAAGTGCACGGCTTAGTCAGTTGATTTGTGCATGCCAATATGCATGTATCGATTTAGAGAGGGAAGAAGGATCTAAGCTTAGTGATGGCAATTAGTTTGATAATTAAAGTTAACTAATTAAGTTTTAAATCTCAATTCTTATAAAAATCATAACTGCATACGAGGTCCACTCGAGGTGCCATCTTCGCCGTTGCACTCATAGCAGGATTATCTACGTCAGAGGTTGGTTTGGGCTTGGATGGGTTTACTCACCAGTTGATTTGAATATTGTTGTGATAATTGTTTGTTGTGCAAAATTTAAATTAAAATAGATAACAACGCAAGTTATTATTTTAGACCCCTCCTTGTTTTGTAAAACAAATGACAACATTATAATGTAGTATAGCCTCGTTGATAACCCTCTAAACATGTATCGTGGCCTGCACTTTTTTATATGGTTGGTAATGTTATTGTTTAATAAAGCTAGAAATTTTGTTGTGAATGTTTGAAGCGATATAGTCATTATAAACGCACTTTGAAATCTCTTTTATTTGACATATATTAAATTGGTTAAATTGTGATATATTATGGAAATATATCTATTTGTTTATTCCCTGCACACGTTTTAGTGTATTTGACATAGAAGAATTATTTTGGTCATTTGTGGAAATTGGAATGGAAATTGTAGTAGTTAGAGGCGAAGAGGTCACTATGGATGCACTTTGAAATCACTTTATGTTCAGCAATTTAGAAGTTAACTTTAAAAGACATCATATGGATTCTTTGCAGTTTTATTAAATACTATAAGTGTACTTATTATTTGAAATATATCAAAGTTTAAATATGATTTAGAATTATTTTTGAATTTTAAAGTAAAGGGTTTTAAGTTTTAAATGATATTTGAAATAAATGTTTAAAACATAAGAAAAGCATTTTAATACTATTTTAAATTATTTTTTAAGTAAATATAGTTTTAGAAAATTAGTTAAAGATTTTATTTAAGAAATAAAAGGCTTTTATTTTAGAATATCTTTCAAATGGTTTATAGTATATTAAATATCTTAGTTATATAAATAAAATAGTATATGCTTATATATATATATATATTGTTTGAAGAAAAAATAGCACAAACATCTAAGGAAAGTAAGTAGAGAAAGAAAAGTGAGGAAAATAAATGAAAAACAAGTAAGAAAGAACAAACAGAGTTTAAAGTGGTTCGACGTACTTTGGCCTATGCCCACTTAATGGTTTTTATTGCTTATCTTACTGATTATAGGCAGAAGTTCTTATGGGTCGGTAATTTCCACTATGAGTCGGTACAACTTCGATAGGGATTATAAGTAATTAGAGTAAGAAGAGTCGGTGCCAAAAGACTCTAAAAAATGAGCCCTACCCCTCTATTTATAGAGGTAGGGAGCTTAAAATCTCGCACAAAATATCTCCAAACCATTCCCCATTCTATAGACTAATTCTCCACAAAAGTAGGATGCCACATCATCAGCTTGGATGGGTCGGTACAACTCCAAGGGTAGGGGTCAGTACCGACCCATAATATTGCCAAATTGGCTACCTTCAACTATTCACTTTGGCTCGTCTTGTGGTTAGCTTTATGATTCCATAGTTGTTTGCACCAATAATAGCTTGTTCGGAGTCCAAATGACGGAGTTATAAAAGAAAGAAGTTTCCGATTCAGGAGTTCGTGGAGATCGATAGAGAGTTTCATGGAAATGTCAGAAAAACTCTTGGAATAGGCTTTTGACATCAAGTAGGGAGTGTAGGCAGAAGATGGGCTTTCCTCGTGGAATATTTAGGGGTCGATACCGACCTAATACTTATGGACTTTAGGTTCTCAAATTTTTGTGGTGGACTCGCGCTTGTGTTGTGATTTTGGTTGTACTTGAGTTTTAGGTTTGTGGTCATCTCTCCGGACGTCTTGTCTTGATAACTTTGAAGTTTATCTCGTCGGGTTCGTCCGTATACTGCATGGTCAAAAGGCAGGATTATATATATATATATATGTATATTTATTTATTTAAAGGTATTTTAGTATATATAGGAGTTTGGAAAAGAAGTTTAGTATTTTGTAAAAGAATATAAAAGAATTTTTGGATTATAACACTTTTGTTATAATGGATGGTTTTGTTAAATGGATTAAAAGGAAAATTTCTTTGCTTAATAAGTGAAATTGTACTTCGAGGTTTAAATGAATATTTCAAAGTTAATGGCTTGTATAAAAGTAATTTTGGGTTTATAGTAATGATGTTTAAGCAACAATTGTTTTTAACCCATTTAATTATACTTTTGAAAAGTAATATAATCTTTAAAAGAGAGTTTTAAAGATAAGTATTAAGTGTAAATTGTTTTGGGCTAGTAGTAAACAGTGTTTTAGTTACATTGTTTTTAAACCCTTGAATTATATTTTAAAGTGGAAAAAAACATTGTGAAATGATTTTGGACAATACTTAGATCTTTAATAATGAAATTTCAAAGATAATAATGGAATTTCAAAGAGCGAAGGGGTTTATAGCAACAATGTTTGAGTGGCATTTGTTTTTAACATCTTTGACTGTGTTTAAAGTAAGTAAACTTGTTATTGGTTTGTGAATATACTTATACCATTGAGATAAGTATATGAACAATTTTGAGAGTATTGAAATGTGTAGAAATGGATAGTGAAGTTTTAATTGAAAAGTGAAGTTTAATTAATAAGTGACGTTCTAATTAATAAAAGAAGTTTTTTTGGTAAAAAGGAGTTTTATTAATAAAAGAGATTTTAATTAAGAAAGGATTATTTAAATAAAAAAGGGGATTTGAAGTTGTTTATATGACTTAATCATGCTGTGTGTGCCGTCATGTTTTATGTGTTACTTGCTTATCGATAGTATGCGGGACCTAGTTTCACTTATGTGCTCATTCTCATTTTTGATGAATTTACCAAATATAACTATGGAAATATGTAGATGGAACATGAGAATTACATGGTACAGTTCTCTTCGGTGATGCTATAATGTACGTATAAACTCATTGTGTTCTTCTAAGACAAATGATAAGGAAATCCATCCGCTTATATGGTTAGGAGGCGATCTCCGCTCTTATACATTATATGTTTATTTCTAAAAGAACCGGAGTTGAGTTTACCGAAAATTGATTGATTAGTTTTGGAGCACCCGGTAAGCGGGGGAGTGTACTTATATAAGATGACTTATGTAACGTACCAGATTTTTGACCCTCGAAAATCGACACTAATACGTTCACTGTATCACATGCCGAGAAATCAAATGTCGAAAAACCCGATTGTTAGGGGAAAAGTAGAAGAAAGAAGATAAGAAGAAAACTAAACAACATAGAATCTCACAACAGAATGAATAATCTATAATATATCACAAGTCTTTACACAAAAGCAAAAATGTAATATGTATACACACACACACATATACATACATACATACATACATACATACATACAAACATCAATCAGAGTATACTAACCTATTTCAGCCTGGACAGTTATAACAGTCTGACCCCACAATTGCTGATAACACACAAATGAATACAACGGAAAATATAACCATCTACGTGAATACGTTTTTGGGCCTCCAACTCGTCTTTGAAACTCCAAGCATCTAGACTAATTTGTAATATGATCGGTCTGACCCGAGCATTATAATAAAATAACATCCGAGTCAGTCTGGAAAACCAGCTTGAGAAAACACACCCAATTGGATTTAAAGTTATAAGAAAAATTCTAAAATCAAAGGTATCTCGTAAGACCACGCCGCACATAAACACAGACGGGTTTTTACCTTACATTAACCAAAACCTTTTATATAAAAATCCTGTGATATTATAATAGTGTCTAAGTACAAATACTTATTAAAATAGCTGAAATGCTTACATCTCACATTTCAACATAGTTGGGCACAATCAAAACCGTACGGCGCTTATTGGAGAATTGATTCCATACAATGACTAGGCACTGGGGTACCACCTATCACGGAACACGTCTAGAAAATGTACCGAGATCTAACCTATCAATCCCTGCTAACACAAGACCGACCTACCTCTTACTGGATAGTACCGAATATGTCATCATCCCGGTTGCTTTGCAACCCTTTTGAGATCTCATGCACAACCAATCCATAAATATGTAGATGTAGGGTAACCTAGAAAGGTGATAACATACCCTAATGGGTGCGACCCACTTAGCCTTGCTGCATCTTCCCTAATTTTCAGTCATTCCCGGTTGATGAGGCTTGAGGCTACGTTTATCTTTTTTAGTAGCAATCCCACTTGGAATGTTAACACTGCCTTCCAGGCAACAATGAAGTGATAACATTCATCCATACAGGTTTTTCTAGGTCTGAACAAACCAATCTCTTCAAAGATCACCGTCTTCATTATCCTTGAGATTTCACAATTCGTAACGCTCAAATCGGATCGTAGCGGTTTTCGGATAATCAAATCCGATCCCGGTCTCTTCGAAACGATCAACGAATTTGGCCAGATTCTTTATAATTAGTTATTTAACTACCAAATTACACACATAAGCGGTCATTAGGCCCATATTATAAATCTTTCAAACATTTATTTCAGAATATCTTTACAAAGATGTATATTTAAATCTCTTTCAATATTTCAATATTTGGAAACAACTTCAAATACTTAAATCCATAACAGAATATTTCAACCCATATCAACACTTAGAAATATCTCCAAAATCAACTTTTAATTCATTACTTAGAAAAAATATTTCTATATAAATCATTTCGTCGCTAAAACATCTCCAAACCTTTAATATTATAAATCTATTTCCCCAAATCCTTTCTAATATCCATACTTAGGAAATATTCCGTACTTATCTTAAGTTTCCTGAATACCATTATAAGATTTTCACTTATAAAATCACATCCATTAAATAAAACCCGGTTCATAAATCTCGAGAGCATTAATAAATAAATTGCAATCACTTACTTTTAAACTATATATATATATAATAAATTTCAAAAACATGGTTAAATAATTATTTAAATATCAAGGCACTTTTAAACTAAACGTCAATAACTAATTCCGATTCATTTATAAAATTTCTAATCGATTTACAAAACTTGTTTATAAAACTTAGAATTCACTTCAACAAATTTAAATATTTAAATAACTAACTTTCTGAAATATTTCAATCTAATTAATAGTTTTAAAACTACATAGTTTAATAAATAAAAATCCTTTTCTAAAAAAAACAAACCTTACTTCTTGTGAAAACCATTTTTAAAAATTCAACATACCCATTTTATACTTATAAATCTCTCTCGATTTATCACAAATCGATTTGCATTTCCAATTTCATAACTATTCCCAAATTCCAGAATAGAATTTACTGTTTCTTTCTAAACTGATTTCAATATCTCATTTTTAAATTCACATTGTGAATTTATATTTTCAAATTTATCAAATGATAATCGTTCCACTTATTTATAAACATCGTTTATAAGTTTATAAACTCAACTCTCATTTCTCTATTAATAACAGATTTATATTAAACAACTCCATTTTTAAATCGGTTCCTATTTAAAATCCCATTTATAAATCTATTTCTTAATAAATCCAACTATATTCCAAAACCATTCAAATCTCGATTTCGACTTCTATTTCGTATTCCCAGATATCCCAATTAAAAAATCACTATTTAAAAATACTCAAATTAAATTCTCTATTTGAAACCATTTTACGAAATAGCTAAATAAATATCTAAAATCAAATTTATTTATTTTATCCAAATCAATTCCTTTTTAAATAACCCCAAATTTCAATATAAATATTTTCATTTCCAATATTGCCTTTGAATTTTCTTTTTACATTCAAAAATATTATTTATGGCATTTATAATACAAAAATTAAGGCTAGTACTACTATAGCATCCAATAAGTCAAATCATAACATAATCTATAACAGATTATTCACACACATCATATATCACTATATATGAAATTAAAATCAACATTTTTGAGGAATCCAGTTGGATCCCTCCAACCTGTTTCCCTACAACCACAGATGTTATATAATCACAGAAATATAATCACCTCTTTGAGATGGGATATCACAATAAAAAGGGTCATCCGCTATTATGTGGGGCGCATAGTGTCTCATCCGCTCCAATCGGCGGGAAATATATCCAGATAATAATATATACATTACTATATATAATATAACATCCAATTGATAATAATTTATCAATCCATCCAATCAACCAATAAATAGTTTTAACACTTTAAAATAAAACCAGTTATCTAAAGTGAGTGAGATTTACTAACTTTGATTCCAGTTGTCGCTTCCATTTTCTGATTTCGACTAAATTTGAACGGCGTTCGAATCTAGCACAAAATTCTGGAACCTCTAAATTCAGTCAATCCAATCCCATGTTGAAGATTTTGTCAATACGAATCCAACGAGACTGGCCGCGTTGGATTTGGACCTAAAACGAACGAATTACGAAATTTATAAGAATTGGAATTTATTAAAAACAATTTATATTACTTAATCACAAATTAAATTTCATTACCCACACACCCAAAACCAGCCCAACAAGCAATCCGACCAACTTCAATTTTCTTCTTCGCGCGGTTGTTCGAACTCTCCTGTGCACGATAATGGTCGTGCAAACATATGTGCACGCACACCCTAATTCAATCAATACTCCATGATTTTCCAATTCGACTTCGCCCCCAACTTTCTCTATGCGAGAGCTACCAATCCGACACCATGACGATCTCCCTGGAGCCACCCATAAAAACGTGACATGGCCAAGGACAACCGTGACCTGGCACTGTTCACGCGACCAAAAATGTCGCCGATTTTTGCCAAACTTTGTCCAAAGCTACCTCTCGCCACGATAAAACCAAAACTAATCTCCAATTCAATAAACGACAACCAAACAATCTCAAATCTCTAACCCTAGCTCGCATCCAAAAAGTCGATCATCCCGAGATAGATGCGCAAGCGATAACTTAGGTATGGGGGTGAAGCTTACGGATGTACGAGCTCAAACATATTTTTCCCATATTTTTAGATGAGTAAATCCCCTTATTCTAATTTTTGAACTTTCATTTTCTTTTTTTCTTCCTCTTCTGTGCTAAGCCGCGTTTAAATAAGAGGGGGAAGGAAGAAAGTCAGCGTATAGGGTGGCTGATGTGAAGGAAGGTGGCTGTGGTCAAATCCAAATATAAATATATTATTATTTTATTCAAAATATCTAGATATTTAATTTCAAACTCCGATCGAGACATGCCGCCTGGCGTTCCTAATATTATACCCCTATTTCAAACGCAATAGAACAAGTTTTGAAACCTAATTTGATCGTATGGAGAAGATAACTTTTTGAACCCAATTATTATATTAAATTTCCGATATTAATTTCAATGCGTTTCTGTCCCGTACAACCAAATGATGCGTCTGATCAATACGAAATTTGACGGTGTATTATAATTCATTATTATGGACCCAATGACACTGGTTTCGTCAAAATCCGAGACTGTGCCCTAGAAGGCTATTTCACTCGTTAATTAAAACGAGATATTTCCAAAGTCGAGTAAATCGCTTTTAAATCAAATTCAAAAGTTTATTATCTTCATTCTTGTTAAATAAAATTTGAATAAGCTTTGAAATTATTTTTATCAAGCTTAAAACCCAAGATTCAATTATTTAAAGGATTTTCAATTATTAAATTCAACAATTAAATTATCCAATAAATCGCTATTTTTGAAATTCGAGTTATTAAATCTGTAAAATTAACTTTTTAATATTTAAAATTAATTAAACATTCCAATTTCAAATTACTAAAATTTTGGGTCGTTACATTCTTCCTCCCTTAAAAGAATTTCGTCCTCGAAATTGCCAAGATAGGAAAAATGCCCGAACCCATTTCTTTTCTAAAACAAATTAGTTGAAATAACATCCCAAATCCACTTAAGTTTTTAACTTTCCAAAACCAATTTGTTGAATCATTGTTATTACGTTTACCAAGTTTCCAAATTCATTCATAAGTTCCAACTAATATTAATCATTTCAGGTTATAATTCAAAAATCAGATTCTAGTTATCAAAAATTTCTTCAAAATTTCTAACTCTTTAAATTTTCGAAAAATTTCGCCAGCGTCTCCTTTGCGCGGCTAGATCGGAACAATCACAAATCGCCACTATGGGCCTAAACCAACAAAAGAAAACAAAAGCCAAGTGGCTCAACCATAAAATCATCAAATTCAAACAACAATTTAAACATGTACCTTTTTGTTGGGCAACCAATTTTCTTATGAAATCAAAAGCACCAAATTAGCTCTTGCTTTTTAAATACCTCCATCTTATTTATCCATGATATCCAAATATGTAGTTTATAATCATATTATTCTGCATTTTTAATTTCCAACATTTACCTTACCAAAACCTGTACGATGTACAAATATCATCCGTGCGCAATATCAAATCTGATCGCTCGCTCGATCACACAATTCCACTTCCGAACTAGTATCGTTCACATGACCACTCTAGTGCGAACTCAGATCCAGTTCCTTGATTAGAAACCACCATTCTCCTTATGTAGCCATATACTATGATAGAGTATTCTAGAATCAATCAAAAATCCATATCCAGTGTTCGCCGCCGAGAATCAAGTGAAAAATCCTAACTCGGATCGATATAAATTATCTCGAAATCCTATGCTTAAATCTGGATCAAACCGTTGTGCGAATAAAATAATATGCGTACAACTTACGTATTTATTTCGATTGATTCTTAGCTATCCCAAATTCTCCTATTCACATTCATTTCATTTACAATCAATATTATTCACAATTATCATTCACATTGCATTATTCACATTCCCTTATTTTCTTAGTATATCCTTTCCATACTGATATCGTTTAAGAATTATTCCACCAAATTCTATGTTCAACACATTTCACTTCATACTTAACTCATTTGTGAATTATTCCATAAAATTTTCTTAAGTTTATAAACATTTTACACAAACTTCTTATGGTTATTACCACTCCACAACTAAATTCCTTATCCATTTCTATCCAAATTCAATTTCATTCTCCAATTTCAACATTCAATTTTATCAATCAACATTCCAACTCCTATCCAATTCACTAATTAATTTAATTAGCCTATTTCATTAATTTATTTCAATCTCAATCAATTCCACTTCCAAAAATTATTTCATTTAGTCTAACTTGGCTAGACTTCCAAATTTCACTTTATTTAACTCAATTTAAGTTAAATTTCATTCCACGGTTCAATTTCAAATTTTTACTTCTTGCATTCTCATTCAACAATTTTAAAGCTTCGTTTCACTTACAAATTCCCAAAATTTATAAGTTATCAACTTATTTTTCTCATATTCTCATAAAAAATTTAAATGAAAATCCCAGAGTTTACACACTTTGTCCTTAAATATTCTAAATCATTTTTGGAATCATACACACATATATACACAAAATTCCATTGGTATATCAAATCATTCTTTTGATTTTTTGAAATCAAAACCATTTTTACCAAGCAAAACTCCAATGGTAGCAATTCCTCTTTTGGAAACTCGAAAATGAACGTCGATGATGATGCAGTCATCACCGAAATTATTTTCCAGCGACCGAAGTGAGTTTAGTGCTTTCTATTCCTTTCAAAACCCCTTTTAAAATATTTCCAGTCAAAAATATTTTCCAAAACTTTGAAAAACCATTTCCAAAACCAAAGGGATTTAAATTCTTAATTTCCTATCTTTTAAATCCTTTTTTTATTTATAAACCACTTTTATAAATCATATTTACAAAATTTCACTATGGTTATATAAAACCATTTTCTCAATTATTAATCTTTGTTTTTGTTATAAGAATATCACCAACTTTTTACCACAACAAATGATAATAATCATATATTATCATTTTCTAACAACCAAGCACACCACATATAACTTCTAAAAATTATTCCTTTATGTATAAATATAATCAGGGTAAAATTATTTCATTTACCTAATTTCAAAACCATACTATGTCGAATTGCTCTGTTTAAGTGTTTAGAGATCCCTATCAATAATGTTAATTACTTGTATTGACCAGAATCCGTAAGCCACTCAATAGATCAGCCAACACAATATAAAACATTTTTATGTCACTAACAAGTATGCGCCCATATGTATATATATACACAATCAAACTCATTCTAGGGTGCTACTGACCCTATCTCTAATGAGTTACCCCACCAAAACCAAGGTTCTCTCTTAACCTTCAGCTCTGATACCAACTATAATGAACATAATTTTCGACCCTCGAAAATCGACACTAATACGTTCACTGTATCACATGCCGAGAAATCGAATGTCGAAAAACTTGATTGTTAGGGGAAAAGTAGAAGAAAGAAGATAAGAAGAAAACTAAACAACATAGAATCTCACAACGGAATGGATAATCTATATTATATCACAAGTCTTTACACAAAAGCAAAACTGTAATATGTGTGTGTATATATACAAACATCAATCAGAGTATATTAAACAATTTCAAACTATACAGTTATAACAGTCTGTCCTCACAAGTGCTGATAACACACAAATGAATACAGTGAAAAATATAACCATCTACGTGAATACGTCTCTGGGCCTACAACTCGTCTTTGAAACTCCAAGCATCCAAACTAATCTGTAATATGCTCGGTCTGACCCGAGCATTATAATAAAATAACGCCCGAGTCAGTCTGGAAAACCAGCGTGAGAAAACACACCCAATTGGATTTAAAGTTATAATAAAAATTCTGAAATCAAAGGTATCTCGTAAGACCACGCCGCACATAAACACAGACGGGTTTTTACCTTACATTAACCAAAACCTTTTATATAAAAATCCTGTGATATTATAATAGTGTCTAAGTACAAATACTTATTAAAATAGCTGAAATGCTTACATCTCACATTTCAACATAGTTGGGCACAATCAAAACCGTACGGCGCTTATTGGAGAATTGATTCCATACAATGACTAGGCACTGGGGTACCACCTATCACGGAACACGTCTAGAAAATGTACCGAGATCTAACCTATCAATCCCTGCTAACACAAGACCGACCTACCTCTTACTGGATAGTACCGAATATGTCATCATCCCGGTTGCTTTGCAACCCTTTTGAGATCTCATGCACAACCAATCCATAAATATGTAGATGTAGGGTAACCTAGAAAGGTGATAACATACCCTAATGGGTGCGACCCACTTAGCCTTGCTGCATCTTCCCTAATTTTCAGTCATTCCCGGTTGATGAGGCTTGAGGCTACGTTTATCTTTTTTAGTAGCAATCCCACTTGGAATGTTAACACTGCCTTCCAGGCAACAATGAAGTGATAACATTCATCCATACAGGTTTTTCTAGGTCTGAACAAACCAATCTCTTCAAATTAAATTTGGACCTAAAGCGAACGAATTATGAAATTTATAAGAATTGGAATTTATTAAAAACAATTTATATTATTTAATCACAAATTAAATTTCATTACCCATACACCCAAACCCAGCCTAACAAGCAACCTGACCCGCTTCCATTTTCTTCTTCTCTCGCGTTCGAACTCTCCTGTGCACGATAATGGTTGTGAAAAAATATGTGCACGCACATCCTAATTCAAGCAATACTCTATGATTTTCCAATTCAACTTCGCCCCCAAATTTCTCTACGCGAGAGCTACCAATCTGACACCATGACGATCTCCCCGGAGCCACCCATCAAAACGTGACATGGCAAAGGACATCCACGACCTGGCACTGTTCACGTGACCAAAAACATCGCCGATTCTTGCCAAATTTTGTCCAAAGCAACCTCTCGCCACGATAAAACCAAAACTAATCTCCAATTCAACAAACAACAACCGAACAATCTCCAATCTCTAACCCTAGCTCGCGTCCAAAAAGTCGATCATCCCAATACAAATGTGTGAGCGATAACTTGGGTATGGGGGTGAAGCTTACGGATGTACGAGCTCAAACATATTTTTTCGCAGATTTTTAGATGAGTAAATCCCCTTATTTTAATTTCTGAACTTCATTTTCTCTGTTTTTTCCTCTTCTGTGCTAAACCACATTTAAATAAGAGGGGGAAGGAAGAAAGTCAGCGTATAGGGTGGCTGATGTGAAGGAAGGTGGCTGTGGTCAAATCTGAATATAAATATATTATTATTTTATTCAAAATATCTAGATATTTAATTTCAAACTCCGATCGAGACGTGTCGCCTGGCGTTCCTAATGTTATACCCCTATTCCAAATGCAATGGAACAAGTTCTAAGACCTAATTCGATCGTATAGAGAAGATAGCTTTTTGAACCCAATTATTATATTAAATTTCCGATATTAATTTCAACGCGTTTCTATCCCGTACGACCAAACGATGCATCTGATTGCTATGAAATTTGACGGTGTATTATAATTCATTATTATGAACCCAATGATATTGGTTTTGTCTAAATCTGAGATTGTGCCCCGGAAGGCTATTTTCACTCGTTAATTAAAACGAGATATTTCCAAAATCGAGTAAATCGCTTTTAAATCAAATTCAAAAGTTTTATTATCTTCATTCTTGCTAAATAAAATTTGAATAAGCTTTGAAATTATTTTTACCAAGCTTAAAACCCAAGATTCAATTATTTAAAGGATTTTCAATTATTAAATTCAACAATTAAATTATCCAATAAATCACTATTTTTGAAATTCGAGTTATTAAATCTATAAAATTAACTTTTCAATATTTAAAATCAATTAAACATTCCAATTTCAAATTACTAAAATTCTGGGTCGTTACAACTTAAAACCTTAACCACTCCAAAACCATATACGAGTTCTATGCTTTGGAAGAGGTTTATGATTTGTTTGAAGTCGTTTATATGACTTGATCATGCTTGTGTGTGCTAATCATGTTTTATGTGTTACTTGCTTATGGATAGTATACGGGACATAGTTTCCCTTATGTGATCATTCTCATTTTTATTGAATTTACCAAATATAACTCTAGAAATATCTAAAAGAAACATGAGAATTATATGGTACAGTATCATCAGTGATGCTATACTGCACGTATAAACTCGTCGTGTTCTTTTAGGACAAATGATAAGGAAATCTCTCCACTTAAACAGTTAGGAGGTGATCTTCACTCTTATTTATTGTCTGTCTATTTCTAAAAGAATCAGAGTTGAGTTTATCGAAAATCGATCGATTATTTTTGAAGCGCATGGTAAGCGTGGGAGTATACTTATATATAATGACTTGAAACTACAACCATTCCAAAACCATATACGAGTTTTATGCTTTGGAAGAGATCCGTGATTTGTTCGAGATGCTAGAATCAATGAGGAGATTCGAGCTGTGATTGAGATGCTGAACACATGTACTTGTTCATAATCTATTCAAGATGTGGGAATCCATGTGTGATTCATAGATCTATTAAGATATGGTAATCCATGTGTGGTCAAAAGTTTATTCGAGTTGAGGACTCATGTGTCCAGTTTTGTTCAAATGGCGACTCGCTGGAATACCAGACGTAGCCTCACCAGCGGATATGACTAAAACTAGAGATACGATACGTAGACCGGGGATTTAGCTAACCTAAGGGTGCAAGTGACTCTACCCCAGAGATACCTATAGTTCAAGCATGCAGTGAGTGGTGCACTCGGCTATGGTGGTCAGCTATGCATTTCCTATGGTACTTCAGCTAGCGAATTATGATGCTTCGCAAGGATATCTCTGATCACTATGTAGGTGGGCCGTTCTTGAAGTAATGAGGGCATCTCCATGGAATCCTACACAATTAACGAACGTGCCCTAGCGGTGTTGATTGTATACCTAGTATTGTTGTGATGGACACTCCCATGCATCACAACTACTTGATTGTTTATATTTCACTCCTTAGATATATTATAATATCATTGGATTTTCTAATAGAAATGGTTTGCTTATCGTAAGGCAAAAATTCGCCTGTGTTTATTTGCGGCGTGGTCTTACGATATACCTTTATTTTTGAAGGGTTTTATAAGTATAAAAATCCATATGATTTGGGTTTCTCATGCTGGTTCACTAGACTAATCCAGCTGTTATTCTTTTACAATGCTTGGGCCAGCCCAAGTATATTTCTAGATTTAGCGATGGACACTTTGAAGCTTCAGTAGACGAGCTGGATGCCTTCAGGCATATTCACGTATTTATTTTCCACTGTTTTACTTGTTTTGTATCTATCAGCATTTGCGAGATCAGGTTGTTATAACTGTCCACATAGATGATATGTTAGTTTACTCTGATTAATGTATGTATATTAAAGTTTTCTTTTGGTAAAGATCTTTTTGAGATATTGTATGTTATAGTTCCACTTGTGAGACTCTGATATCATGTTCTTTTGTTTTTTTCTATTCCTTTTCATTTTCTTATGTCCCATAGTCCGTCTTTTCGGGACTTGGGTGTTCTATATAAGAATATGATAGATTTATTAGCATCAACATTTGGGGGTAGAAAAGGTCGTCCGTTACATCAATGATACCAATTATAATGTCACGAGTTTGATACTTGGTAGCTACATACGCCTTCCTTCATGTTCAGTGTCGAATTTAGACATATGATTGCCATAAAGGACTTACACTATACATCATCGAATAAGAAGTTGGTTTTATACAAATTCTTGCCACAAAGGCCTTCCATTTGCATTTATATTCTTACGAGTGGTTTCATTCCTTATCATATAGCTTAATTAAGCTTAATCCCTCTTTCATCCTTTACCTAAGTCATTCTTTATTAATTTATCATTTCCTAAGACCATTCATACTTAGGATTAACCATATTTTTCACTTAGCCTCATAACTTATTTAGTTTATTATCCAAACTAACTTTTCTAGGTCGTCACAAGTTAAATCTCCTAGGGACATCACATGTTGAGATAACCTTAGCCAACACATATCATAATAGCTTTCGAAAGTAAAATACAGTTATCCAAGGTTAATATGGACATAGCTTTCATGCCTTAATGAAATTTGGCTTTCATGTGTTTAGAAAATGTGCCTATTGAACCTTACTAGTAATTCTTGTGAGTTAAGAAATTGTGGCTATCGAGCCTTGCACCTAGCTTTCATGAGTTGTATCCCATGTGGCCATCTACCTTAACAAAGCATAGTCATTGTGTGTTATCTTTCTCCCAAGCCATCGTGTATCAACTTACCCCAAGTCTATCATGTGTTATCATTCCCAAGGCCATCGCGTGTTATTTCCCCAAGGCCATCATGTTTTATCTCATTCATAGCCATCACGTGCCATCCCTTCTAAAGCCATCATGTGCTATATCTCCTAAAGCCATCGTGGTTTATTGCCATTGAAGCTGTCGCATGCAATCCCAACTGAAGCTATCATGAGATTTTCCTTCCCTACCTATCGTTGTGCTAAGTCCCCCTTTTAGCTTTCATGAGTTAAGCTTAATAGAGCTCTCATTTGCTAGCTCTTCCAAGCCATCGTGGGTAGATAGCTTCAATGCTATTGCTTAGTAACTTGTTTATAGCCATTGTGAATATTTCCAAAAGCAGTATCGGTGGTAATGTTATATAGGCTTTCGTGAGCTAAATGGCAGATTCGTAATCGTATTAAAACTAATTCATGGCCATATTAAGTATTAACTTTACACCAAATCTCATTTGGTGTCGAATTCTCATTAGCTAATCTTCTTCTTTACAGCTTGCTTTTCAAAAATTATCTAATCGTATCTTCCATTTACTAATTAATTATCATTAATTAAATCTTTCTTTGACCAATTAATTTATATTAAATCGAAAATTAATGGGAAAAATCCCAAAAATTCATGAAAAATCAATTTTATCATATTTTACCTGTCCCAAAATTTCAAGTCAAAATAATTAATTTTACTAATTTAATAATTAATTCACCCAAAATTAACCATTTGCTCAACTTGGAAAATTCATAAAAATGCCAATTTAATTCCGAAAATTATGAAACTAAAACCTATCTCTATTTCATCATTATAAACATCATATAAAATTTTCATGGAATTTAGATATGATTTAATCATATTTTTCGCTAAAACATGAATAAATTTACTTTATTCAAATTTCTAAACACAACCCAATAATGTTTAATTATTCAAAAATGTTTAACATCACCAAAATCGTCAATACCCAATCAAATCCAAACCAAAATGGGTAAGGATAACTTTTAGAGAAAAATCTTACTCACCTTTGATTTGATTAAGCCTTGTTTAAAGTTTCCTTAATGATGAATGCTCCCTCTTTTATCTTTATCTTCTTCTTCTTCCCCTTGAAAGTATGGTTAGCCTTGGTTCTCAATTTTATTTCTCTTGTTTTGTGGGACAATGAGATGAATGAGTGGGGGTTGGGAATGTAAGGAGATAATAATTTGGGCTTTAGGCTAAAATCCCATTTCTAGCCTAATCTTTATAAATCCCTAACTCCACTTCTATTATTCATTCACCATATTTTAGTTAGCTTTTACTATGTTCAATTTAATTACTTAATTTATTATTTTATATTTTGGTACTCCCCAAATATAGGATGTTACAGTCTCCTCTTCTTATAAGAATTTCGTCCTAGAAATTCAGATAAGGCAGGATTACAATCGCTATTATCAAAAAATATACACATAATACAATTATAACATTAGTTCCCCACTAATGTAAATAATTGTCAATCTTCATATTAGTATCTTTGCTAACACATATAAACTTGATACCACATTATCATACTAGCATCTAACTTAGTCTAAGAATCAAAACATACATGCCTCAATCGTACATGTAAAAACAAATCAGGGTAGTTATTTCTAATCCTATCTTCTACCTTCCAAGTATAATCATCTACATCGTCACTCCACTGGATGTGAACGAGCTTAACAACTTTGTTTCTTAACTCCTTCATATCACGACCTACTATCCCCTTCGGTCGTCTAACATAAGTTATGTAACATCCCACTACTTGGAGGCCCAAAACTAATGGTTACGGATGTTGCAGTCATCCATAGTTATTAATCCTCGGCGACCAAATACGGCGGTATTAGATTCATTGATACACAGAAACACATGAATTTGGAAAATTTTAAACTTCAAACAAAATCACATTCCATTTCAAAGTATTTCCAATTCATTACATAATCCCACAATCGCAAATCACGTTCAGATAAAATATATTTATTACTTAACATACACCAAGAGCGACATATGAAGATGCACCCATGGATGATTAGAGTATATACAGGCAATATAACAACTTTGCCATTACAACAACATGGCGGAATCAAATAAAAGAGAAATCTAAATAGCTATCATGCCTCCTGCACATCTCCGAAAGCTTTATTCGTCTAATGAGGTACCTGAAAACCCCAACTCACAAACTACTTAAAATCAATTGAGTACCCGAGAGTTTAAGGGGAAAACATAAACTTCGAGTCAGACATAAAGCCTGGTATGAATAATAATCTACCATCTCAAATCATTTAGATATCCAGTGAGACCATGCCGCTTAGCGGAACGGGTTTTCCCCTCACTAGTATCCTAAAACCTTTTATAAAACCATATACTGTGCCTCTGCATCCACAATGGTTAAAACATAGTCATTTGAAAATATTATGATGATATGCAAATATATTAAAACATACGTGATTTCCCATCCTCTGTTCAATTGAATCCCCTTCATATTTATAGTTTCTAGGGGCACTATTAACCTATTAGTTTTCATGGCTCACTAATAACCTTTTTATATTATATGGACTCCCTTTCCTATTTCATAGTTTTCGTGGGTGCACTACGAACCTATTGGCCCCTGCCAATTAACTTAATTAATTCATGGGTTCCCCTGAACCTATTGGTGACTCTAATAACTTCTCTCTTCTCCTAGTTTTCATGGGTTGAATAGGAACCTATTGACAACCGTCAATAACTTTTCTTCCTATCCTAGTTTCCATGGGTTGACTAGGAACCTATTGACATCTGTCAATAACTTAATCCGGATATAGTTTTCATGGGATCACTATAAACCAATTGGCCCCTGCCAACCACTCTTTATAACATAGTTTCATGGGATCACTATGAACTTATTGATAACTCCAATAAATTCCTAATCATAGTTTTCATGGATCACTATAAACCTGTCTCCCCAACAACTTCCATGTTTAGGCATCCTATATTCTGCTCTCCCTAACCTCTTGGGTGCAATTCTACTCATCCATGAGTTTAATAAATTTATTGTAATGCCCTTGAATTTTAATTAACATTATTCAGGATATTTAATTGGATAAATTAAATAGAATAATGTAAATAATTAGGGAGATGAGATTAATAAATCTAATGGCCGTGTCTTAATGAATGAACTAAAATAAGACTTAACTAAATTAAGAAGGAGGAATTTCCTAAGGGGTCAACTTGGAAATGGGGCTACATTTCTTAGTATAAATCTCTTCCTCCACTTTAATAAATTTTCACTCTCTCATTCATAACTCCTCACCAACTTTCGGCTGGCCATTAAAAGCTCCAGGAAGAGCATAAATTGAAGAAAAGGCTAAGGAATTAAAGCTAGGAAATTATCTCATTCTCCATTCAACTAATCAAGGTGAATAATCATGTTTATCATTTCACTTTTCTTTGTTTTGATCGGCTATGGGTTATACCCGATTCATGTTTGTGATTTGGTTAAAATATAACCACTTAAACCTTTTTTGGTTAAGACATAGGTGTTTTAAATGTTAATGGGCCAATTAACACGTTTTTATTCGGTTTTGATTAAATTCCGAGTTATTTTGATCTTCATATGCTTTGAAATTTTAATATGTTGAAGATTACATATAAATTGATTTTCTAAAAATTTTCAAGATTTCTCTATGGTTTTCTAATAGTTATATAAAATTATTTAAGGAATGAGACTTAAATGTTTATATAATTATAAAGGAGAAATGGGCTTTTTCAAATTTATTTAAATTTCCAAATAGGGAAAGTCGGCAGCAATTTTGAATATAAAATTCTGGCAATCAATCAGATTTAGACAAACAAGGCAGGTGGGGTACAAAAGAACTATTTTAAAGTACAATTTTCACTATTTTGACTCTATTGGCAAGGGCTTCCGCCTTTATTTTAGACCTTTCGACAAGGTCGAAAAATATCAAACCTTTCGACTAGATCAAAATTCAATGCACATGGTATCAGGTGACTGGTACGTAGTGAATTGAAAGGGGTTGAAAGGGTTAGGGAAGAAAGGTTGGAGCTTTCGAAAGAGAGGAGGTTTTGTTTTGGTTTTAAGGAAAATACGCCTGCTAGCTTTTGACAAAGAGCTTCGACATTGTCAAATTGTTTAAAAGAAAAGGGTTTCGATTGGTTTGCCTTCTTGTTTTAAATGAAACCTTTTGACAGGGCCGGAAGCATAGTTGCCGCTTCCAAACCTTTCAACCCAGATGGAGTCAAAGGTTATCTTTTGTTTTCTAAAACTTTCCGCCTCCCTCCATTGTTTTCGAAGGGTTGGTTCAAACACAAACACTTCATTGTTTTCGAAAGGTTTTAGGTTTTGAAGGGGTTACCTTTAATGATTTCAAAAGTTTTTGGCTTCGAATGGTTTTTGTTTTTGAAAGGTTTTATCTTCAAAAGGTTTCGTTGCTTTCGAAAGGTATATAAATGGTTTTATGTGGGGGATACCCCAGGCTTTCCACAAAGTCAAAAGGTAGATCCTTTCGACTAGGTCGAAAAGAAACCTTCCGATAGGGATGAAAGGTGAGACCTTTCGACAAAGTCGAAAGGTATAGTTTTGTGGTGCTTTCAAATGGAAGGCTTTCGAAGGGGCTAACTTCGGATGTTTATTTGCTTTCGAATGGGACTTCATTCGAAGGGGTTTAAAGGGATGTTTTTAAGCCATTTTTCCTTAAGTAAATTTTGCTAATTTGAAGGGGTTACTTCGAAGGGTTATAGCATAAAATATTTATTGTGTTGAATATGTAATGGGGATCCTTATATGAATTGGATGTTATTAAACCTTGGGGACACCGGGGTGGGTTTTATGTTTTCGATACATAGTTTGGGGTTACAAACATAAATATGATTTCGAAAATATACATTGGTGTTATCAATGTGTTTTTATTTAATTTAACCTAATTGGGGTTACCAATGGGAATAGGTTAAACAGGTGGTATACCTGGGGAAAATAAGTAATCATGGGGATCATGAATTTTTATAAATAATCATAGGGATCATGATGTTTTAATTGGCCAAGTGATGGCTTCTTGGTTAACCTACGAAACCATGGAATGTGTGGTGGATAGCCCACATCAAATTTCTAAAGTAAATAATGTTTTGCCAAAGGTGGTTAGCCTTGGGATTTGGCACCCAAGCGTTTATAGTCATCCTAGGAAAACTATGGAGTGTGCGGTGGATAACACATACCATCTATTATAAATCAATGTACGATGGATAATCTACATTTATTTTAAGATGGATAGTCCTATTAAATTATGACGGATAGTCATTTTAAAGATTTTAGAGGGGAACTCTAATAAATTGATTTTAGATGGGAAATCTAATAAATTGCTTTTAGATGGGATATCTAATAAACGGGTGGATGGAATATCCAATACATATGATTTATGGCTTTATTTCATATTATGTTAAGACTATTCATTTTGGGTGTAGGAGCATAGTAAATGATTTGCATGCTTTGTTTTGGATACTAGTGAGGGGAAAACCCGTTCTGCTAAGCGATGTGGTCTCACTAGTCATCTATTGATGATAGGGGATTATTCATACCAGACTTATTGTCTGGTTGGGGTTACCAATGGGAATACCAGATAGATTGGGGTTACCAATGGGAATAGGTTAAACGGGTGGTATACCTGGGGAAAATAAGTAATCATGGGGATCATGAATTTTTATAAATAATCATAGGGATCATGATGTTTTAATTGGCCAAGTGATGGGTTCTTGGTTAACCTAGGAAACCATGGAATGTGTGGTGGATAGCCCACATCAAATTTCTAAAGTAAATAATGTTTTGCCAAAGGTGGTTAGCCTCGGGATTTGGCACCCAAGGGTTCATAGTCATCCTAGGAAAACTATGGAGTGTGCGGTGGATAGCCCATACCATCTATTATAAAACAATGTACGATGGATAATTTGCATTTATTTTAAGATGGATAATCCTATTAAATTATGACGGATAGTCATTTTAAAGATTTTAGAGGGGAGCTCTAATAAATTGTTTTAGATGGGAAATCTAATAAATTGCTTTTAGATGGGATATCTAATAAACGGGTGGATGGAATATCCAATACATATGATTTATGGCTTTATTTCATATTATGTTAAGACTATTCATTTTGGGTGCAGGAGCATAATAAATGATTTGCATGCTTTGTTTTGGATACTAGTGAGGGGAAAATCCGTTCTGCTAAGCGATGTGGTCTCACTAGTCATCTATTGATGATAGGGGATTATTCATACCAGACTTATTGCCTGACTCGAAGTTTGTGTTTCTCCACAAACTCTCGGGTACGCAAAAATTAATTTGATAGTCTGAGAGTGGGAGACTTTTAGGTTTTTGGATGAATAAGCTTCCGTAGACGTGCAGGAGGCAGTGTTAGCTATATTGGAGCTATTTTGTGTTTTCTACTATGATATATTAAGGACTATAAAGTTCATATTATTAGTTCTCTGATCATCATAAGGGGACATCTTCATATGTCGCTCTTATCGTATTTTGTACATGTATATGTGATCTGAACATGGTTAATGTCTGGGATTATGTAATTAAATCTGAATACTATTCATAAGAAATGAGAAATTCTATTTTGTTGAAGTTTAAAATTTTCATATTCTTGTGTTCTTGTGTACCTAACTATGCCACATTAGGTCGTCAAGAAATAACAACTACGGATGACTGCAGCACCAGTAGTGGTTGTTTTGGGCCTCAGAAGGCGGGATGTTACAAGTTGGTATCAAAGCATGGTTTATGTACTTAATAGGAATTTAAACCTTAAAAGATTTTTGAAGCATAATCTAATGAATCTAAAATATGGTTGGGCTTGGGTAAGTGTTATAGTAATGTATGTGTACATTACTATAAATACCTAAGTATGTATTCCCCACTCTTTTAGACCGTTCTTCATTATCTTACCAAGACTGAATTTCAGGTAGTAGGGAAGTAAGATATGGAGGTAGGAAACGGAAGAGTGAATCAAGGTCGGAGACGCACCACAACAAGTGGAAATGTTCGACCCAATACTAGGAGCAACCGGGGTGGATAGGCAAATGAAAACCCAGATGCAAATGCGAATGTTAGATTTGAGACCCGCCGGTTGATATGGGGATAATGTATCAGTTCTTTGTGAATATGACACAAGCCGGAGCAGCTGCGAGAGTGGCTGTAGGGAATGCTGGAGGAGCTAATCTGGTGGCCCCAGTTGGCAATAAGCATGCCAAGCTTAGCATGGATTATGCTAGTCTTGGAGGGAAGCCTTTTCTGGGAACCGAGGATGCAGTAGGAGTGGATAACTGGCTATTGCATTGTGAAAGGATATTTGCAGATCTTGGCTTGATGGATATGCAGAAGAGGAGACTTGCTTCAAGGCAATTGCAGAGAGCAGCATTGTTTTGGTGGAATGGAGTTACCATGGAAGAGCCAGAGGAAGACCTAACTTGGGCTGAATTTCGAAGGAGGTTCGAAGAAAGATTTCTATCAGAGGTTGCCAAGTCAGCATTGCTCAGAAAATTTGCAGATTTTGGCCAGGAGGATAGATCGGTGATTGAGTATGCTATAGAGTTTGATGAGCTGTCCCGTTATGGATATGCTACTGTAGATACTGTCATTGGGAGAAATGATAAGTTTATCAGGGGGTTGAATCCTGAGATCGCCAGTGCAACCATGCCAAACCTCCGGGATCTGTGTTATATTGTTGTTGAGATGACTATTCGGAATGAAGAGCTGCTTTCTACTTTTGGAAAAGGGAAACCAGCCGAGGTTCAGAATTTTCAGGGTAAGAAGCGGAAGTTCTTCCAGAAGAAAGGTGCCCAGTCGGGGGGTAGCAGCCAAGAAGAGCAAGGCTGATATTGTCTGTTACAAGTGTGACAAGAAGGGGCACTATGCTAACGAGTGTCGCTCGGGTGATGGAAGAACACTTGCAGTGAGGCTGAATGTGAAGTGCTATAATTGTGGCCAGATGGGGCATTAAAAGGACAAATGTCCCAAGGCTGCTAAGGCTGGAAAGGGAAAGGTCTATGCGTTGGAGCCATCATCCTCTGACCAACGACAGCTGAGAAAGGAAAAGTTGTGATGGAAGGTATGCTTATGATTCATAGTACTCCGGTTAGGATACTATTTAATAACGGTGCATCGCACTCATTTATATCTTAGTATTTGGTAGAATGCTTTTGTCTGAAACCTTTATACCTTATTACTCCTTTAAGGTTGCGAATCCTATAGAAGGATATGCAACTCTGGGATCGAGATATGACCAGTTAGAACTTGATTTGTTAGGTCATATGTTTGCATGCAGTTTATATGTTTTTGATTTCATGGGTTTCGGGATCATATTGGGTATGGATTGGTTAGATAGATATGATGCTAGGATATTTTGCCAAGAGGGGGAAATATCATTGAGACACCCTAATAGCCATAACCGAGTTATTTACTTAGTAAGGAGTTCGGACAGAAATGCTTCCGCATTATTGGGTGCCATGGGAACAGAAGCAGAGTTGAAGCAGGTTTATGTTGCAAGAGAGTTTGTGGTTGTGTTTGAACTAGTTTTGAGCTTGCCGTCGAAAAGAGCAATCGAGTTTCGGATAGCTCTCGTACTGAGAGCTGAACCTGTAAGTAGACCACCTAATAGGATGCCACCAACTGAGATGAAGGAATTATAGGTGCAGCTAGTGGAATTAGAAGGAAAAAATTTCATCCGGCCAAGCAGTTCACCTTGGGGAACGGCCGTGGTATTCGTGAAGAAGCCAGATGGGTCGTTAAGGATGTGTATCGATTATCGTATGTTAAATGAGAGGACGATTAAGATTAGGTATCCTTTGCCAAGAATCGACGACTTATTCGATCAGTTGAGTGGAGCCAGAGTGTTTTCCCCACCTGGATTTGGCGACAGGTTTCCATCAGCTAAGAGTGGCAGAGGACAGTATTCCTTTGATGGCGTTTAGGACCAGATATGGGTCTTAAGAATGGTTGGTTATGCCATTCAGGCTTACTAATGCGCCAGCTTTCTTCATGGATTTGATGAACCAGGTTTCCCGAGAGCACTTGGATAGGTTTGTGTTGGTTTTTATTGATGACATTTTGGTATATTCTAAGAATGAGAAGGATCATGCAAATCATCTTAGAATAGTGTTGGAGATGCTAAGGCAACAACAGCTGAAGGCGAAGTTCTCTAAGCGTCAATTCTGGAAGAAGGAAGTGAAATTCCTTGGTCATGTAGTTTTCGAGGAAGGGTTAGCAGTTGATCTGAATAAGATCGAAGCTGTTAACAATTGGAAAAGACCAGAGACTGTAAGTGAGATTAGAAGTTTTCTTGGACTTGCAGGATACTACCGAAGGTTCATTAAGGATTTCTTGCGGATAGCGGCATCCTTGACTATGCTAACCAGAAAGGACATGAAGTTTGTTTGGTCTGACAAATGTGAGGAGGCATTCCTTAAGTTGAAACATTTGTTAACCAATGCGCCCGTGTTAGTAGTTCTAGATGGAAATCAAGGGTTGGCAGTTTACACTGATGCATGTGGTACTGGGTTAGGTGCTGTGCTAATGCAGAATAGAAAGGTTATTACCTATGCTTCTAGACAGCTTAGACCGCATGAAGTGAGATACCCTACTCATGATTTGGAGTTAGCTGCGGTAATCTTCGCATTGAAGGTGTGGAGACATTATCTTTTGGGAGAAAGGTTTGAGCTATTTACGGATCATAAGTCTCTACGATATTTATTCTCTCAGAAGGAGCTGAAAACGAGACAGTAGAGATGGCTGGAGTTTGTTGCAGCTTATGATTTTAGCATCGAGTATACACCGAGAAAAGGAAATAAGGTGGTGGATGAACTTAGCAGGAAACATCAGAATGTGGTGTTAGCTATGTTGGCGGAATGGAAAGACATAGAAGCGTTGGCTGCTTGCAGTGTGCAGTTGAGGTTGACTGCTGGATCTAGTCAGAATATCGCCATGATGTCTTGTTTGGAAGTTCGACCAGTTCCGATCGAACGAATTGCTTCTAGGTAGAAAGAGGAGAAGGTTAGAAGCTGGAACAGAGATTGATGATTTAAAGGATTTTATTCTTGACCACAGGAGTTGGTTGAGAAAGAAGGAACGGTTATGTGTTCCGGATGTTGGAAACGTTAGAAAGGAAGTTCTTAGGGAATGTCATCGATCGAAGTTTATGATTCATCCTGGGGTAACCAAGATGTATCTGGATATGAAGAGAAGTTTCTTCTGGGAAGGAATGAAGAAGGATGTTGGCTTAAGGGTAAAACAGTGTTTGTACTGTCAGCAAGTAGAAGCCGAACATCAGAAGCCATGTGGTTTGCTTCAGCCTTTAGATGTTCCAATTTGGAAGTGGGACTCGATATCCATGGATTTTATTGATGGGTTACCAAGGTAAAACCGGGGTAATGAAAATATATGGGTCATAGTGGATAGATTGACCAAGAGTGCTCATTTCATTCCGGTAGGGTCAACCAGGACAGCACCTGTATTGGCTAAGTTGTTCATGAGGAACATCGTTAGATCGCATGGAATTCCTAGTAGTATCGTTAGTGATAGAGATGCTTTGTTTACTAGCAAGTTCTGGAAGAGCCTGCAGAGTGTGTTAGGCACTAAGCTCAAGATGAGTACCGCATATCATCCTCAGACGAATGGGTAGAAAAAGGGACAAATATGTACTGGAAGATCTGTTGAGGGCTTGTGTGCTAGATTTTGATGGTTCTTGTTAAGATCACTTTCACTTAGTGGAGTTTTCCTATAATAATAGTTGTCATAATACTATAGGAATGGCACCTTTTAAAGCTTTGGATGGAAGGCCATGCAAATCACTAGTATGTTGGTTAGAGACCGGAGACAGGCTGGTCCTTGGTCCAGATTCGGTGAGAGAGGCGACGAAAAAGATCGATGAAAGGTGTAAGGACCTAGAGTTCTCAGTTGGACATAAAGTTTTCATCAAGGTATCACCGATGAAAGGTGTGGTTCGGTTCAGGAAGACCGGGAAGCTAGCACCGAGATATGTTGGACCATTTCCTATATCAGAGAGGATTGGGAGACTCGTGTACCGAGTAGATTTACCGAGCAGTTTGACCGGGGTCCACAATGTGTTTCAAGTTTCTCATCTTAGGAAGTATGTTCATGATCCGAAAACTACTATCACTTCGATGGCACTGGAGGACTAAGTGGTGGAACCGGATATGACTTTTATGAGGCAACCAGTTCGTGTTGTGGCAAAAGATGAGAAGAGGTTAAGGAACAAGACAGTCGGGTTGATGAAAGTTCAGTGTAGCGACAACATGAAGGAATGTACTTGGGAGACAAAAGATATGATTAAGGCTACTTTTCCTAGGCTATTTTAGATGGTAAGTTCTATATAGGGTTTATATAGAATTTGGCTGATAGGTTATACTAGCTTTGCTTGCATGGGCTATATGCTTGTTGTTATGTTCTTACTGAAATTTTGAGGACGAAATTCTTTAAGGGAGGAGTCTATAATGCCCTGAATTTTAATTAACATTATTTGGGATATTTAATTGGATAAATTAAATAGAATAATGTGAATAATTAGGGAAATGAGATTAATAAATCCAATGGCCGTGTCTTAATGAATGAACTAAAATAAGACTTAATAAATTAAGAAGGAGGAATTTCCTAAGGGGTAAACTTGGAAATGGGGCTACATTTTTTGGTATAAATCTCTTCCTCCACTTTAATAAATTTTCACTCTCTCATTCATAACTCCTCACCAACTTTTGGCCAGTCATTAAAAGCTCCAGGAAGAGCATAAATTGAAGAAAAGGCTAAGGAATTAAAGCTAGGAAATTATCTCATTCTCCAATCAACTAATCAAGGTGAATAATCATGTTTATCATCTCACTTTTCTTTATTTGGATCGGCTATGGGTTATACCCAATTCATGTTTGTGATTTGGTTAAAATATAACCACTTAAACCTTTGTTTGGATAAGACATAGGCGTTTTAAATGTTAATGGGCTAACTAACACATTTTTATTCAGTTTTGGTCAAATTCCGAGTTGTTTTGATCTTCATATGCTTTGAAATTTTAATATGTTGAAGATAACATATTAATTGATTTTCTGGAATTTTTCTAGATTTTTCTATGGTGTTTTAATAGTTATATAAAATTATTTAAGGAATGAGACTTAAATGTTTTATATAATTATAAAGGAGAAAGGGGATTTTTCAAGTTTATATAAATTTCCAATTAAGGAAAGTCGGCAGTAATTTTGAATATAAAATTATGGCAACCAATCAGATTTAGACAAATAAGGCAGATGGGGTATAAAAGAACTGTTTTAAAGTACAATTTTCATTATTTCGACTCTTTCAACAAGGGCTTCCATCTTCATTCCAGACCTTCTGGCAAGGTCAAAAGGTATCAAACCTTTTGACTAGATCAAAATTCAATGCACATGGTATCAGGCGACTGGTACGTAGTGAATTGAAAGGGGTCGAAAGGTTAGAGCTTTCGAAAGAGATGAGGTTTTGTTTTGGTTTCAAGGAAAATACGCATGCTAGCTTTCGACAAAGAGCTTTAGACATTGTCAAATGCTTTAAAAGAAAAAGGTTTCGATTGGTTTGCCTTCTTGTTTTAAATGAAACTTTTGACAAAGTTGAAAGGTATAGCTTTCGACAGGGTCGGAAGCATAGTTGCCGCTTCCAAACCTTTCAACCCAGATGGAGTCAAAGGTTATCTTTTGTTTTCAAAAACTTGCCGCCTCTCTCCATTATTTTCGAAGAGTTGGTTCAAACACTAACACTTCATTGTTTTCGAAAGGTTTTAGGTTTTGAAGGGGTTACCTTCAATGATTTCGAAAGGTTTTGGTTTCGAAGGTTTTTGACTTCGAAATGTTTTGACTTCGAAAGGTTTTATCTTCGAAAGGTTTCATTGCTTTCGAAAGGTTTATAAATGGTTTTATGAGGGGATACCTCAGGCTTTCGACAAAGTCAAAAGGTAGATCCTTTCGACTAGGTCGAAAAGAAACCATCCCACAGGGTCGAAAGGTATGGTTTTTGTGGTGCTTTCAAAAGGAAGGCTTCCGAAGGGGCTAATTCTGATGTTTATTTGCTTTCGAATGGGACTTCATTCGAAGGGGTTTAAAGGGTTGTTTTTAAGCCATTTTTCCTTAAGTAAAATTTTCTAATTTGAAGGGTTATAACAAAAATATTTATTGTGTTGAATATGTAAGGGGGGTCCTTATATGAATTGGATGTTATTAAATCTTGGGGACACTGCGGTGGGTTTTATGTTTTCGATACATAGTTTGGGGTTACAAACAGAAATATGCTTTCGAAAATATACATTAGGACTATCAATGTGTTCTTATTTAATTTAACCTAATTGGGGTTACCAATTGGAATAGGTTAAACAGGTGGTATACCTGGGGAAAATAAGTAATCATGGGGATCATGAATTTTTATAAATAATCACGGGGATCATGATGTTTAATTGGCCAAGTGATGGGTTCTTGGTTAACCTAGGAATACCATGGAATGTGCGGTGGATAGCCCACATCAAATTTCTAAAGTAAAGAATGTTCTGCCAGAGATGGTTAGCCTCGGGATTTGGCACCCAAGGTTTCATAGTCATCCTAGGAAAACTATGGAGTGTGCGGTGGATAGTCCACACCATCTTTTATCAAACAATGTACGATGGATAATCTACATTTATTATAAATGGATTTGGGATGAATAGTCCTATTAAATTACGACAGATAGTAATTTTAAAGATTTCAGAGGGGAACTCTAATAAATTGCTTTTTGATGGGAAATCTAATAAATTGCTTTTAGATGGGATATCTAATAAATGGGTGGATGGGATATCCAATACATATGATTTATGGTTTTATTTCATATTATGTTAAGACTAATCATTTTGGGTGCAGGAGCATAGTAATGATTTGCATGCTTTGTTTTGGATACTAGTGAGGAGAAAACCCGTTTGTGTTTCTCCACAAACTATTGATGATAAGAGATGATAGGGGATTATTCATACCAGACTTATTGTCTGACTCGATGTTTGTGTTTCTCCACAAACTCTCCGGTGCTCAAAAATTAATTTGAGTAGTCTAAGAGTGGGAGACTTTCTAGTTTTTGAACGAATAAGCCTCCGGGGACGTGAAGAAGGCAATGTTAACTATATAGGAGCTATTTTGTGTTTTTCACTGTGATGTACTAAGAACTGTAAAGTTCATATTATTAGTTCTCTGATCACCATAAGGGGACATCTTCATATGTCGCTCTAATCGTATTTTGTACATGTATATATGATCTAAATGTGGTTAACATCTGGGATTATGTAATTAAATCTGAATACTATTCATAAGAAATGAGAAATTCTGTTTTGTTGAAGTTTAAAATTTTCTTATACTTGTGTTCCTGTGTATCAATATTAACTATGCCGAATTCGGTCGCCAAGAAAAAACAACCACGGATGACTGCAACATCAGTTGAGGTTAGTTTTGGGCCTCAGAAGACGGGATGTTACATTTATATTCACTACTACATTTATATTAGATTATGCTTAAAAATCATTTAAGGTTTAAATTTCTTTTAAGTACATAAACCATGCTCTGATACGAACTTGTAATATCCCGCTTCCGGAGGCCCAAAACAAATCGCTATGGATGCTGCAGTCAGCTGTCATTTCTGAGTTACCGAAATTGGAATCTTGAAACTGTTGGCAACATAGATACACATGAATATGAAAAAAATTCAACTTCAACAAAACAGAATTTCTCATTTTCATATGAATAATATTCAGATTTAATTACATAATCCTAGACATTAACCACGCTCAGATCATATACAACAATATACAAAATATGATAAGAGCGACATATGAATATGTCCCCTTATGATGATTAGAGAACTAATAATATGAACTTTACAGTTCTTAGTACATCACAACGGAATACACAAAATAGCTCCTATATAGCAAACCTTGCCTCCTACACGTCACCGAAAGCTTATTCGTCAAAAACCTGTAAGCCTCTCAATTTCAGACTACTCAAATTAATTTTGAGTACCCGAGAATTTATGGAGAAACACAAACTTCGAGTCAGATAATAAGTCTGGTGTGAATAATCTATCATCTCTTATCAATTAGATATCTAGTGAGACCACGCCGCATAGCGGAACGGGTTTTCCCCTCACTAGTATCCTAAAACTTTAAAATCATTTACCATGCTCCTGCACCCAAAGTGATTAGTCTTAACATAATATGAGATAATACCATAAATCTTATATATTGGATATCCCATCCACCCATTTATTAGATTTCCCATCTAAAAACAATTTATTAGATATCCCAGCTAAAAATCTTTAAAATGACTATCCGTCAAAACTTTAATAGGACAATCCATCCTAAATTCATTAAAATAAATGTAGATTATCCATCGTACATTGTTTTATAAAAGTTGGTGTGGGCTATCCACAACACACTCCATAGTTTTCCTAGGATGACTATGAATCCTTTAGTTGCCATTATGTGGAGGCTATCCACCTCCGGCATGATGTGGGCTATCCACCGCACATTCCATGGTTTTCCTAGGTTAACCAAGAACCCAACACTTGGCCATTAAAAATTCATGATCCCTATGATTATTTATAAAATTCATGATCCCCATGATTTATTTATTTTTAATGAAATCCCATTTGAAAGCAAATAAATATCCAAAGTTAGCCCCTTCGGAAGCCTTTCTTTTACAAGCTTTAAAACATATGACATTTGCCTACAAACCCTTTAAACCTTAGACTTTTGAAAGCATTGCAAAATCATACCTTTCGACCTTGTCAAAAGGTCCTACCTTTCAACCTTGTCGGATGGTTTCTTTTCGACCTAGTCGAAAGTTTTCACCTTTCGACTTTGTCGAAAGCCTGGGGTACCTCCCCGATAAAAACCATTTATAAACCTTTCGAAAATAATAAAACTCAAAACCTTTCGAAAGCAATGAAACTCAAAACTTTTCGAAAACAATGAAACCCAAAACCTTTCGAAAGCATTGCAAAATCATACCTTTCGACCTTGTTGGAATGTTTCTTTTCGACCTAGTCGAAAGGTTTCACCTTTCGACTTTGTCGAAAGCCTAGGGTACCTCCCCTATAAAACCATTTATAAACTTTTCAAAAACAATTAAGTGTTGGTGTTGGAACCAAGCATTCGAAATCAATGGAGAGAGGCAGCAAGTTTTAAAAAAACACAAGATAATCTTTGACTCTATCTTTGTCGAAAGGTTTGGAAGCGGCAACTATTCTTTTAATCTTGTCGAAAGCTAAACCTTTCGACTCTGTCGAAAGGTTTCAATTAAAACAAGTAAGCAACCCATCGAAACCTTTTTCTTTTAAATCATTTGACAATGTCGAAAGCTCTTTGTCGAAAGCTAGCAGACGTATTTTCTTTAAAACCAAAACAAAGTTTCATCTCCTTCGAAAGCTTTAACCTTTCGACTCTAAACCTTTTGACTCTATTCAATTCACTACGTACCAGTTGCTTGATACCATTGCATTGATTTTTGACCTAGTCGAAAGGTTTGATATGAAGGCGGAAGCTCTTGCCAAAAGGGTTGAAACAGTAGAAAAACTATTTATAGGTACTTTAAAATAGTTCTTTTGTACCCAACCTGCCTTGTTTGTCTAAATCTGATTGGTTGTCAGAATTTTGTATTGAAAAATGCCGTTGACTTTCCTTATTTGGAAATTTGAATAATTTTGAAAAAGCCTCTTTCTCCTTTATAATTATATAAAACATTTAAGTCCCATACTTTAAATAATTTTACATAACTATTAAAACATCTTGAAAATTTTTGGAAAAATTCCAGAAAATCAACTAATATGTTCTCTTCAGCATATAAAATTTTCAAAGCATACGAAGACCCAAAACAACTCGGAATTGAACCAAAACCGAAAAAACGTGTTAATTAGCCCATTAACATTTAAAAACACCTATGTCTTATCCAAACAAAGGTTTAAACGATTATATCTTAACCAAAACATACACCTGGATCTGATATAAGCCCATAGCCGAACCAAACATAGAAAATGAGATGACAAACATGATTATTCACCTTGATTAGTTGATTGGAGAATGAGATAATTTACTAGCTTTGATTCCTTAGATTTTTCTTCAATAAATTCTCTTTCCTAAGCAATTAATGGACGACCGAAGTATAGGTGAGGAGTTAAGGAATGAGAAAGTGAAAATTTATTAAAGTGGAGGAAGAGATTTATACAAAGAAATGTAGCACCGTTTCCAAGTTTTCCCCTTAGGAAAATTCCTCTTCTAAATTTAGTTAAGTCTTATTTTAGTTCATTCATTCACGGCCATTGGGTTTATTGATCTCATCTCCCTAATTATTCACATTATTCTATTTAATTTATCCAATTAAATATCCTGAATAATGTTAATTAAAATTCAGGGACATTACAAAACCATTTAAACAAACATTGAAGGATAGCGTCGAAACCCCTATCGAAGCTTTTCCCTTCGGAACTCTCGGACCCTTTCGAAAGCATTTAGGACGAGGATTAAAACATCTTTTCAAAACAAACACTACCTTTCGAAAGCATTGATGACTTCAATACGATCGAAAGGCTAAAGAACGTCAACAGGGCTTCGACTAGGTTGGAACCCCTTCTTTCAAAAATATTCTTTCATAAGTAAAGGAACCCATTCGAAAGCAAACTTATGTTAATGGAAACCCTTTCAAAACCTTTAAAACATCTTTTAAAACCATATGCTTCGACTCCTTCGAAGGCTTAAACAAAACAAAGGCAGACGCTTCTCTTTTAAAAACAAACCAAGGTAGCGACTCCTTCGGAAGCCATGCTTTCGACACCTAACCTTTTGCCTTTCTCCAATCTACTGCATACCAACTTTGTGATACCTTGTGTATTGGTTTTGGCTTAGTAGGTTTCGGCTTGTAGGTGAAAGCTCTATGTCGAAAGGTACTTCTAAAGTAGGCGAAACCAACTTTTCTGAATAAACCTGGTTCAATACTACTTACCTATTTGTTCGTTTACCGGGTTCGGCACGAAATCAAGCAAACCTTTTTCTAACTAACCTGCCATGTGTCAGCATCAGATTGGTTGCCTTAACTTTTTCAAATTCTTTACTAAAATAACTGCTGCTAATTTCAGATCTAAACCATGGTTAAGTTAATCAAATAAGCTCTTCCATTAAGCAAAACCAATTTTGCAAAGAAGTCCCTCTTCTAAATAATTTAATTCGCATAGCAAATCACTTTGGAAAAATCCCCTAAAATTCCAGAAATTCACTTTAATCATGTTATCTAACATATCAAAATTCCACACCTATATTCTTAATATATTTTTCGAAATAAATTTATAAACCCAAATAACCATATTTTCCTTTGGAAAATCATAACAATCTTTCCATAGCTTGGAAAATTATCAAAATTGAAACCCCACTCCAAAATCATGTTTTATACAACATAAAATTTTTCCATGGCATTTAAACATCAACATATATCGGTTTTACTCTAAAACCATGTATATTCCCATTTAAACACCTTGTTTAAATTCAACAAATAAATATTCAAGCATATCATCAACCAATTCATCGTAAAAACGAATTTATCTTTAAATCTGAAAACATATGATTCAAAATAAAATAGAGATGGTATTATTATTCACATTGATTTTAGATAAGGAGATTGGATTGAGATTGATTTCCCCTAAGCTTGGTTCTCTAGCTTTTAATTTCTCTTCACTTGATTATGGCCAGCTCCCCTTTTTAGTTTTTTTTCTTTCAAAATGATGTGAATGGGAATGAAATGATAGGGATGAAAATATATAAGGGTAAGGGTTAAGGGCGGCAAATTCCTAAAATAACCTTATGTTAACCAAAAAACCATTCTTAAGCCCATTTAATGCTTTCATTAAGCAAGCACGACTTCTATTAGATTTATTCAAATCTCAACCTCCTTATCACTTAACATTTACATTATTCTGTTTAATTTATCTAATTAAATTTCCTATATAATGTTATAAAAAATTAGGGGTTTTACAGGCTCCCCTTCTAAAAAATTCATCCTCGTAATTCAGTAAGGACTAAATACTAAACATAACAATCATCTGTAATGACTCCTAACAACCATTCTAGTCTACCTGACTAGGAATTATATATATAATATAGATATACCCTCAAAGTAGATCAAGATAAGTATTTCAGATCATGTCCTATGTCTCCCAAGTACAGTCCTTTTTCGTTGTCGCTCCACCAAACTTTCATCAAATTGACTGTCTTATTCCTCAATCTTTTATCATCTCTCGCGACAACCCGAACTGGTTGTCTAACAAAAGTCAAATTAGGCTCTATTACTAGATCTTCCAACCCTGTCGGAGGAATAGTGGCCTTTGGATCGTGCACATACTTGCAAAGATGAGATACATGAAATACATTATGGACACCTGCCATACTGCTCGGCAACTCTACTCTGTATGCGAGCTTTCCAATCCTTTCTATAGTCTGGAATGGACCAACATATCTCGATGGCAGTTTCCTTGACTTTCCATACCGTACCATACCCTTCATTGGTGATACCTTGATGAAAACCCTATCTTCCACTGAGAACTCTAGGTCTTTACGCCTCTTGTCTGCGTAACTCTTCTATCTGGATTGAGCTTCCTTCATCCTTTCTCGGATCAACTCAATCTTCTCTGATGCCTCCTTAACCAAATCTGGACCTAAGACCAATCTGTCTCCAGTCTCCAACCAACATACTGGTGATTTTCATGGCCTTCCATACAAAGCTTCAAAAGGCGCCATTCCTGTACTAGTCTGATAACTATTATTATAGGAAGACTCAAACAAATGTAGGTGATCCTCCCAAGATCCACCAAAGACCAACACACAAGCTCTCAACAAATCCTCAAGTACCTTATTGACTCTCTCTGTCTGCCCATCCATCTGAGGGTGATATGTGATGCTCATCTTGAGCTTAGTGCCTAACACATCCTGTAGACTCTTCCAGAATTCGCTAGTGAATAAAGCATCTCTGTCGCTGACTATGCTACTAGGAACTCCATGATGTCTAACTATGTTCTTCATGAACAACTTCGCCAAAACATATGTTGTCCTGGTCGACTTTACTGGAATGAAATGGGCACTCTTGGTCAACCCGTCCACAATGACCCATATACTCTCATTTCCTCTGCTTGAACTTGGCAACCCATCTATAAAATCCATGGATATCGAACCTCATTTCCAAACTGGAATCTCTAAAGGCTAAGGTAACCCACTTGGCTTCTGATGTTCGGCCTTCACTTTTTGACAGTTTACACATTGCCTAACCCACAAGCCAACATCCCTCTTCATGCCTTCCTAATAGAAGCTCCTTTTCATATCCTGATACATCTTGGTCCCTCCAGGATGAATCATAAACTTGGATCGATGACATTCCTCAAGGACTTCTCTCCTCAAGTGGCCAACATCTAGGACACATAATCATCCTTTCTTTCTCAACCATCCTCTCTGGTCAAGACAAAGACCTTTCAAATCATCGATCTCAGTTCCAGCCTCAAGCCTCATGTTCTTCTTAGCTAATAATGGATCCTCCGTCCGCTTAGAAGCAATTTTCTCGATCAACACTAGTTGAAATTATAAACAGGACAACATGGCAGTACTCTGACTAGAACTAGCAGTCAATCTTAACTGCACACCATAATTGGCCAAAGTTTCTAGATCTTGCCATTTTGCCAACATAGCCAACACCACATTATGATGTTTCCTGCTAAGAGCATCCACTACTTTATTACCTTTCCCTGGGGTATACTCTATACCAAAATCATAAGCAACCAAAAACTCCAGCCACCTCTGCTGTCTCATATTCAACTCCTTCTAAGAGAATAAATATCTTAAAGACTTGTGATCAGTATACAACTTAAATCTCTCCCCTAAGAGATAATGCCTCCAAATCTTCAAGGCAAAAATCACCGCAGCCAACTCCAAATCATGAGTAGGATATCTTACTTCATGCGGTCTAAGCTGCCTAGATGCATAGGCAATGACTTTGCCCCTCTGCATCAACACAACTCCCAATCCAATCCCACATGCATCAGTATATACCACCAACCCTTGGTTTCCATCCGGAACTACTAACACTGGCGCATCGGTCAACAAATGCTTTAACTTAAGGAATGCTTCCTTACATTTGTCGGACCAAACAAACTTCACCTCCTTCCTGGTAAGCTTAGTCAAAGGCGCTACTATCCGTGAGAAATCCTTGATGAATCTCCAACAATAGCTAGAAAGTCCAAGAAAACTTCTAATCTCGGCCACCGGCTCTGGTCTCTTCCAATTGTTCACAGCTTCGATCTTATCTAGATCGACTGACAATCCTTTCTTTGAAACCACGTGACCAAGAAACTTAACATCTTTCTTCCAAAAATGACATTAAGAAAACTTCGCCTTTATCTGATTCTGCCTTAGCGTCTCAAGTACAACTCTAAGATGATCTTCATGCTCTCTTTCATCTTTAGAGTATACCAAAATGTCATCTATAAACACCAGCACGAATCTATCCAAATACTCTCGAAATACTTGGTTCATCAAATCTACAAAGAAATCAGGTGCATTCGTCAACCCGAATGGCATTACTAACCATTCATACAAACCATATTTAGTCCGAAATGGTGTCAAAGGAATGCTATCCTCCGCCACTCTCAACTGATGGAACCCTGTCGCCAAATCCAACTGGGAAAACACTCTGGCTCCACTCAACCGATCAAACAGATTATCTATCCTTGGCAGAGGGTACTTACTCTTTATCGTCTTTTCGTTCAACTTATGATAGTCGATACACATTCTTAATGACCCATCTGGTTTCTTCATGAACACCGCGGCCGCTCCCCAAGGCGAACTGCTTGGTCTAATAAAATTCCTTCCTTCCAGATCCACTAGCTGCACCTTCCGTTCCCGCATCTCTGTCGGTGTCATCCTGCTAGGGGATCTACTTACAGGTTCAGCTCCTGGCACATGATCTATCCAAAACTCAACAACTCGTTTTGGTAGTAGTCCTGTGACTGGCTCAAAGACATCTGCAAACTCTTTTGCTACTCGAACCTGACTTAGATCTTCTCCCGCTTCCATTGCACTGAACAAAGCACAACTACTACGGTCAGAATTCTCTACTGTGAATATAATTTAGTTATGACTATCAGGATGTCTTAGTGATATCTCCCTCATCCTGGCAAAATATCATGGCCTCATACCTTCTCAACCAATCCTACCCAAAATGATTCCGAAATCTACGAAATCGAAAACATGCAAACTGCATGCAAACTTATGGCCTAACAAATCAAGTTCTAACTGGTCACATCTCATCCCTAGAATTACATACTCTCCTATTGGATTCGCAATCCTTAAGGAAGTAACAAGGTGTGTGGGTTCTAGGCATAACCTATCAACTAAATACTGTGATATAAATGAATGTGATGCACCGGTATCAAATTGTATCCTAACTGGTATACTCTGAATCAAAAACGTACCTTCCATCACTTTCCTTTATCAGCTACAGTAGGCTTAGCTGATGATCCAACAGCAAAGACCTTGCCCTTGTCCACCTTGACTGGCTCTGGACACTGGTTCTTATAATGCCCCACTTGATCACAATTGAAGCACTTCACATTCTTCTTATATGCAGCCTTCTTTCTCTTGCTTGACCGGCACTCATGAGCATAATGACCCTTCTTGTCACACTTGAAGCACATTAAATCAGCCTTTGCCTTATTTGCAGCATCCCCTTTCTGGCTCCCTTCTTCTTAAAGAATTTCCTCATCTTTCCCTGAGGATCTTGGGATTCAACTGGCTTCTCTCTAGCATAACCAGCCAGCATCTCTTCATGGTGAATGGCCATCTCCACCACCACATTACAAGGTTCTCGAATATGGGTCATGGTCATTCTAGCAAGCTCAGGTCTTAGTCCTCGAATGAACTCTCATTCCTTTTGATGCCAGTGTCTATAGTGGCATATCCATATCAAGACAGCTCATCAAACTTAGCAGCGTACTCAATTACTGACATCTCTCCCTGAACTAAATCCATGAATTTCCTCATCAATGCTGACTTAGCAACCTCAGATAGAAACCTCCGCTTAAACCTTCTTCTGAAATCAGCCCATGTCAAATCTTCCTCTGGAACTCCGGAAGTCCAACTATTCCACCAGTGAAGTGCTTCCCTTTACAACTGCCTAGAGGCCAGCCTCCTCTTTTGCCCATCATCCAATCCTAGATCAGTAAAGATCCTCTTACAGTGCAATAGCTAGTTCTCAACTTCAATAGCATCCTCTGCTCTAGAAAACGGCTTTCCGCCCAGGCTGGCGTAGTCTCTGCTCAACTTAGCATACTTATTCCCAACTGGAGCCACAGGGTTAGCTCCTCCAATATTACCAGCAACCCCAGCTTGCAAAAGATTGGCTAACAACTGATACACCATCCCCACATCTACTGGTGGATTTCCAGCACTAACATTGGCTTCAGCATTTGGGTTAGCATTAGCCCGTCGACCTTGGTTCCTCCTGGTATTAGGTCGAGCATTTCTATTAGTTGTGGTACTTCCTCCACCTAGATTTCCTCTTCCGCTTCCTGCTTCCATATCTTCTTTCTCGTAAATCTGCATACGAGCCTTAGTAAGATATACAAGAACGGTCTAAGAGAGAGGGGAACACATACTTATATATATATATATATATTTCTATGTATGTATGTATATGTATCAAATACAAGTATGTTACTATAACGTTACCCCAAACCTCGATCATATTTTCGATTCATTAGAATTATGTTTCAAAAAGCTTTTAGGTTTATCTTTTCTTTTAAAGTTTCATAAACCTCTACCATCTCAAATCATTTAGATATCTAGTGAGACCACGCAACTTAGCGGAATGGGTTTTCCCCTCACTAGTATCCTAAAACCTTTTATAAAACCATATATTGTACTCCTGCATCCACAATGGTTAAAACATAGTCATTTCAAAATATTATGATGATATGCAAACATATTAAAACATACTGGATTTTCCATCCTCTGTTTAATTAACTCCCAGTCATATTTATAGTTTCTAGGGTCACTATTAACCTTTTAGTTTCATGGCTCACTAATAACCTTTTTATATTATATGGACTCCCTGTCCTATTTCATAGTTTTCATGGGTGCACTACGAACCTATTGGCCCCTGCTTATTAACTTAATTATTTCATGGGTTCCCCTGAACCTATTGGTGAATCCAATAACTTCTTTCTTCTCCTAGTTTTCATGGGTTGACTAGGAACCTATTGACAACTGTCAATAACTTTTCTTCTTATCCTAGTTTCCATGGGTTGACTAGGAACCTATTGACATCATCAATAACTTAATCCTGATATAGTTTCATGGGATCACTATGAACCAATTGGCCCCTGCCAACCACTCTTTATAACATAGTTTTCATTGGATTACTATGAACCTATTGGTAACTCCAATAACTTCCTAATCATAGTTTTCATGGGATCACTATGAACATGTCTCCCTAAAAACTTCCATGTTTAGGCATCCTATATTCTGATCTCCCTGACCTCTTGGATGCAATTCTACTCATCCATGAGTTTAATCAATTTATATTCACTATTGGGTTAACCTAGCTAGTTCTTCTACCCTTTATCCCCAAAATCCAGTTATGGGTCCATTATAATGTGAATATATTTATATTTGAAGAAGCAAACATAATTACATAATAATACCACTCCTATAGGTTTAATGTTCTTTAAACACTTTTCATATAAAACTTGGTTAATCCCTTTAACCCAAATTTTTATCAAGGAAAGCTTCTTCTTAAAATTATTTCAAAACTCCTTTAATTTAGCTATGGGTTTTTCACTTTCGACACCTTCGAAACCTTGCTTTTGACTTCTTATAATGACCTCCTTCGAAAGCATTAAAATATATCTTCAAATTATTAGGCTCCTGCCTTTCTAATACTTTCAAACCTTCCTTTTGAAACCTTTCGATTGTATTAAGTATTAACATTAATCTTTATAGAAGCAGAGCTTCAAAACTAGTAGAAAGTACCCCTTTCCAAACCATTGGAAGTAACCCTTCCGAAACCATTGAAAGTCCCCCTTTCAAAACCATTGGGTTTATACCTAAAATATTATTTGGGTCAAAGTGAATATAGGCGAAAGCCTCTCTTTTGAAATCATCCTTTACTATATAAAAATATTAGGGAAAACATGATGGCATCGGCGCCATCTCTTTTGAAAGCTATAAACCATTTAAACAAACATTGAAGGATAGCGTTGGAACCCCTTTCGAAGCCATTCCCTTCGGAACCCTTGGACCCTTTCGAAAGCATTTAGGAAGAGGCTTAAAACATCTTTTCAAAACAAACACTACCTTTCGAAAGCATTGATGACTTCAATACATCAAAAGGATAAAGAACGACAGCATGACTTCGACTAGGTCAGAACCCCTTCTTTCAAAAGCATTCTTTCATAAGTAAAGGAGCCCATTCGAGAGCAAACTTCCAAACCCATATTCTTAATATATTTTCCAAAATAAATTTATAAACCCAAATAACCATATTTTCCTTTGAAAATTCATAACAATCTTTCCATAGCTTGAAAAAATATCAAAATTGAAACCCAACTCAAAAATCATGTTTTATACAACATAAAAATTTTCCATGGCATTTAACGTCAACATATATCGGTTTTACACTAAAACCGTGTATATTCCCATTTAAACAACCTTGTTTAAATTCAACAATATAATATTCAAGCATATCATCAACCAATTCATCATAAAAACGAATTTAGCTTAAATCCGAAAACATATGATTCAAAACAAAATAGAAATGGTATTATTATTCACCTTGATTTTAGATAAGGAGATTAGACTGATATTGATTTCCCCTAAGCTTGGTTTCTTGCTTTTAATTTCTCTTCTCTTGATTATGGCCGGCTACCCTTTTAAGTTTTTGTTTTTAAAATGACGTGAATGGGAATGAAGTGGCAGAGATGAAAATATATAAGGGTAAGGGTCAAGGGCGGCAAATTCCTAATATACCCTTATGTAATTTAATTAACCTAAAAATAATTCTAAAGCCCATTTAATTCTTTAATTAAGCAAGCACGACCTATATTAGATTTATTCAAATCTCAACCCACTTATCACTTAACATTTACATTATTCTATTTAATTTATCTAATTAAATCTCTTGAATAATGTTATCAAAAATTAGGGGTGTTACAAGTTGGATCTGGTAATACAGATAAATCCTCGATTGCCCTCGATTCCATCACCAAATTCGGATCGTGCACACACTTCCTAAAATGTGATACATGAAAAATATTATGCACACCCGCCAAACTACTGGGTAACTCGACTCGATATACGAGTTTTTCAATTCTCTCAATCATTGGAAACGGTATGATACTTAGGTGCCAATTTCCCCGCTTTCCCAAGGCACATAACTTTTAATACCCTAAATATTGATTTTGATGACAACAACCATATAAATTACTAATGTTTTCCCAAGTTGTTTAGAATATTTTACAGGATATTATATAGGTGCAGGATAACCAAGCTTGAAGAGTAATCAGTAAAAAGACTAGGAATCAAGTTTAGAGATGATTAAGATATTTAAAGGCTCATGAGTTTAGAGACAAAGACAAGAAGAGTTCAAGACTATAGATCATAGGAAATAAACATTAGAATAATTTATCTAAGTTCTTGGACAACAACCATCAATTCTTTGAATACTATTTTATCAAGATTCTTATTATCAAAATATTTATTTTATTTTTCAAAGTATAATTTTACTAATATTATGAAATGTTTTATATGTTGAAGGTATTTAGAAAACAATGTTTAAAAGTTTTACAAATTATTAGAACTTTATAAACACTTTTAATAGACTATTATTTTTTAAAATTAACAAGGGTATGTTGACATACCATACCTAAGTATGTCGACATATAGACCATTGGAAAGATTCCTTTCGAATTTTGCATAGCTGTGATTTTTGGTTACTTCTTTTCATGAATAGACACAGTCCTTCAAAAATTATATAAAGGCAATTGGAAAATGAACTTTTATAACTACTTTCTTCTTACTCCAAATTCTCATTATATATTTCACAAAATCTACTTTCTATACTCTTCAAATTCATTACCAAATTCATTTTATACATCACCGATTTGCAAGTATTCTCTCAACGATTCAACGATCAAAGTTATATTAAAGGTACTAGGTATTTTCTATCAAAAGTACAACTATTTGTATTTGGAAATCAACAACTCTCTACTACTATTTGTTTGGATGAGCTTATTGCCCGTTCAAATCAAGTGGGTGTGTTTGTTGCCCGTTCAAATCAAATGGGTGTGCTTGTTGCCCGCTTAAAGCAAGTGGGTGCACTTTTTGCCCATTCAAATCAAGCGAGTCTACCCTGAGCTCAGAAAATCAGGAGGGTGTATCTAGTTGCCTTGAAATCGAGATTATATTCTGGTCTGCTTGCAGCTTGTTTAAAGTGAATGTTTGAAAGGAAATCTGTACATATACCTTGCAGGACTAGACATAGGATTGGTTAATCCGAACTAATATAAAAACTCTAGATGTCATCTCTCTTACTTTTACTATATATATATGACTACATGTTAGTATATATCTGCAGTTGATTATCTATATTTAATTCAAATATTAAAATAAGTCAAAAAGTTCCATAAAGGTTATAAAACACTATTCACCCCTTCTAGTGTTAAAGTAGCCTTAAGATCAATTCACATTAGTAATACACTGTTACCCACATTTGGTATCAGAGCATTAGATTTTCGAAAACTCGTTATTTTGTTTTCGAAAAGTATAAATGGCTAGTAGCACTAGAAGTATACTTTTTAACAATTTTGTAGAAGTTCAATCAACTGCTAGACCCCCACTGTTTAATGGTAGCAATTATGCTTACTGGTCGTGTAGAATGAAAATTTTATATAATCTAGTGGTTTAAATATTTGGAATATTACACAAAGTGAATACATTGAACCCCAAACTTATTATTCACTATGGACACCTGACCAAATGATACAAGCACTCAATAGTTCTAAAGTCATGAATATTTTATTTTGATCCTTAGTTAAAATGAATTTAATCGAGTTTCTATTATAAGTATGCATATGAAATTTGGAGAACATTACAAGTCATGCATGAGGGTACTGGTAAAGTAAAACAAACTAAGATTTCCATGCTGACCAATCAGTTTCAACTTTTTGAAATAAAACCAAATGAGCATATTTCTGATACGTACTCCAAATTTCAAGATATTGTTCATCCATTAGCATCGTTGGGGAAAATTTTCTCAAAAGAGGAGCAAGTTAGATAAATCCTAAATTCCCTCTTTTTTGAATGGGATCAAAAGACATTAGCACTAGAGGATATTAGCACATTAAGCATTAAAGAAATAATTGGTAATGTAATGGCCTATGAAACATAGTTGTAGGATAGAAAGGAAAGTAAGGCAACCGAAAAGAAATTAATTACATTCAATGCAACAACCGATGATCAAGATTCAGATGATGAGGAGATTGCTCTTATGACTTGAAATTTCAAAAAATTCCTGAAGTACTGAAGATGAACCACTTTCATAAAACTGACAACAAAAATTCCAAAAACGGAAACGTTTTTAAGTGTTACAATTGTGGAGAATCTGGTCATCTATGAAGAGACTGTCCATAGAAAAAGAAAGCAAAGAATTCACTAAGCACCGATACATTCAAAAAGAGAAAGAGAGATCATAATGAAACTTTGGATGATTCTGATACTACATCTAATGATAACGAACTAGATATAGAAAATATCAACATGTGTTTCACTTTAATGGAAGATTAATCAGAAGAGACAAAGGAAACGACAAAATCAATACCTTTTCCACTTCATATTTTATTTTATTTTTAATTTTGTGGAAAGTATATAGGAATATAATAATAATAAGAATATATAAATATTAAATATACATTAATATAAATATATAAGTTGTTACAACCTTATTTCCTAGATGTTGCCAAAGGAAAACTGATGCAAGCACTGAATTGAAGAAGCTTCACCGATAATAAAAGTAAACTAAGAAAAGGAAGCAAGGAATAAGATAAAGTCCTAATAGTACTGCGCCCCTATAGCAAATCAGGATTGAAATATTGCATGGCGTACGAACAACACTAACACACTAGAAGTCGTACCGTATTAGTCCACCCTAAACAGCGACAAAGCACATATTAGGGATGATCAAAACCAATGGCACATTTTAGTAATAGGGTGGCGCCGCTATTATGAAGCCTAATAACACCATCGAATGTGTTGCACTAGACATACCTCATCCTTTCAACATCTCTAAACTCATATAAGGTAAACCAAAATGAATAGTTATCAACGCTTCGCCAAGATAGGATCACAGCGGACTACGCTCAATCTATGCACCTGCCCTCCAGCTAAACCTACAGAAAGTAAAACCACCACGAACCCTTAACAGAGCAATCCCCACTCGAGATCATAATAAGCCTGCACTCCCCAAACCATAAGCTAACAAGGTAGATAGCCCGTGCAAGTACTGTGCACAACCCTTCACCAATATCTACTCTTGATCCATTTCGAGCAAGCCATAGGTAAACACTACGCATACCCAAAAGGCCCAAGGAACTCTTACATATTCCAAAAAACTTATGCATCGCTAACACTTTCAAGCGTGGATCCACACTACGCTTACTGTAGACTCCCTATGTAGTACCATGTTGGACCAAAAGCATTCCATGGGCAACACATGGGGTCGTTCAAACAGTGCTTCAACACAGTTCCATGCCTACCATAAATAACAATGTATTGAAGCATCTTTTATCGGCAATCAGTGCAACCCCACGAAGGAAACCATGCATCTGCGTAACCAGTGTTTCTAGGCAATCCTAGGTTAACCCTAAACTTAGGCAGAAGACTCAAAACTATATTATCCCACTTAAATCAAGATTAACCTTGTTTAGCTAAATTGAGAAGGATGACAAGGCAATGACTCATATCGACCACCACAATGTAACACCCCGTAAAATTTAATAAGAAATTAAGTAATTAAAATTATGGATAAAAATGGAAATTTTGTAAATGTAAGAATTTGTTCACGAAAATTGCACCATTGCATCCATGGTGATTTTCTGATCAATTTTCATATATAATATGTTGAAATTGGAGTTCAAACGGAGAAGTTACATGCGTTTGAAGTTTCCAAAATTAAAATAATTCAAAAGAGTTTAAATTTAAAATTTAAGTATTTGAATTTGAATTTGAAAGTTAACCTAAGAAGTTTAAAGGTTAATCCTGGTTAACGTTAACATGTAATTAATCATGGATTTAAGAATAATTAGATAATAATTTAAATGAAATGAAAACAAATTAATATACGGTCCAAAACTAATGGCCTATCGACCAACTATGTGCAAGCGATCAGCCGGTTCTGAGCGGTTGGCTGCTAGAGTTTTGATGTAAATGAATGTTCCAGATTTAACTATTTTAATCCAAAGGTCTAGTTCCTTCTTACCTCTATAAATAGACCCCTAGACCCTCCACTTTTCCTTGTAAAATTCTATAGCAACGCCAAAGCTCTGTCAAAATCTCTTCCCTTAGGGTTTCAGAAACAGTAAACTTTTTGGTAAGTAATTCTAATTCCTAATCTCTAATTTAATTAAATTTCCAATCTTTCTTCTCTCTATAGTCTAATTTCTAAAATCTAATCTATATACTATCTATATGTTGTAGATTCATAAAGAGGTAGATCTAACAGACAATTAGAAGCGATATAAAGATCTCATCTTCTTTTTCTTTTTTAAATTCCAGAATCAGTTAGGATTTTCATGTAAGAGATTTAGATGTTTAATTCTTTTGATTTCTAATTCTATTACTCTCTAGTTTTTGATTCTAGATCTAATTTCTATATACAATTCACTTTGTTATGTATTCCAAAAGAGAGAGATCTGAAAGGGAATTAGATATGGTGGAATCAAATCAAGTTAGGAACCAAACAATTCTCTATGAGTGGAAATATCAAGTTTTTCACATTTTTGTGATTGAATGGTATTTAATTGGATTTGACGTACGCCTTGGGAAATTTTGGTAAATTAAAATATAACATTTAAAAACCCCAGAATTTCCCTAAATAAATGTCAAACCTTTGAATATGTTGGAATTTCAATAATTTTTTATTAATATAATAGAATCAGATCTGCGTTGAGATTTAAGCAATTTATAATCTATCCCACTTCATCTCTTTTGTTTTCTTTTGTAGTATTAAAGGATTCTAAAAATAAATAAAGTTAGAAATGGTGTGCAAAGTATGGTTTTTGATTATTTGTAGTTTGTGTAGCCTATTTCTATAATTAAAATAAGTATGAATCCAATTTTCACTCCAAGGTGGTAATTGCAAAGATTGGATAGAATATAAAATGTTTACATTGTAAAGTTTGTTCCTTGAAAGGAGGAGTTAATTCTATAATATTAATATGAGATAAGTTTGGTATTATTCCTTTTAGTTTACAAGTCAAGTTGTTGGCTAAGGATATTAATTATTCTTTTGTTTGGAGTTTGGGTCTTGTATGAGTTTTGACATTTAAATTAATTAGTGATTTCTCTGTTTGTGACTGGAAATATTTTATTCGAAACATGTGTACGCGCACGTGTATATATATATATATATACATAATAATTATTAAAGTTAATAATAATGTAATAATTATAGCGTATTGATTAAAATTAATAGGGTAGTAAATAGCATTAATTCCTTAAGAAGGTAGTTGTAAGAACGTATTGATTAGCATTAATTAATATGGCCTTAACTATTAATTTTGTAGGATGGTATACGTATACAATGATTGTACATATGAAGTATGATCAAGTTATAGGGATGCGAGGTTAGTCTAAAGTTACATAGAAGTCTGCCCAGTTAAATCTAGCTACTAGCGATGTGGCTTTGCTGACTGATATGAGACATCACCTATAATAAATAACCTAAGTGGACGCAAGGTTAGTCCCTGTAGGGTATATTTGCCTAGCTAATTTGCTACCAGTACCTATGAATAATCGGATTAACCTGAGATGTCACGGTTGGGTTATGGGTCATAAGTTACGCTATTGATATGATAAGAGAAATCTTTAGGAGGGGTCTGCTTTGGATTAGAGGTATTAAGTGGCTTTGGTAGGGTCCGCCTCTTTTTAAGGAGTAGTATTAAGTGACCTAGTGGGATTTCTTACGATGTCAGCTAGTGAGAACCATGTAGGGACCCACCTTGAGTTATGTCTTAAATGATGGGGACCTGCCTATTTTATAGGTCTTGAATGATCAAAGTCTGCCTAATCCCTAATAAAGCGGTATTAAGTGGTTTAGAGGCTCTCTCTCTTACATCGTTAACGATAGTTGCATTAGAATTTGGGAATGGGTTAGGTATTAAGTAACAGAGACCTGCCTCGTTTATAGGTATTAAGTGGAAAACTCTGCCTAATCCCCAATAAAAGGTATTTATTGGTTTAGGTGTTTTCTCTTGCATCATTGATGTTAGTGGTGTTGGAGTTTTGGAATCGGACTGGAAAGGCCTTTGGGCTTACAGTTAAAGTTATTAGTATGGTATAGTTTTTAATACGTAAGACATATTTCTTATCTAAATAATACTACCCAAGTACAATTATGGTAAAGCTTGAGATTTTCGTTTCACCAGACATTTGTTGTTCTGATGTACTCTTTATTACAACACACAGGTTAGAGAAGACAATATTGACTTAGGAGATGAAGGTGGAGGTGAAGACTTGTGGCAGGTATCTATCTATTTACGCTTTTTTAAATATTTTTATTGTACCTAGTTCAAATAGTTATGTTATTTTGGAATATTGTATCATGGAGATCTTATATAGACATGTTGTAATATTTAACATGTTATGTTTCTGACATGGTTTTCTTTTATGAAATGGGTACTTGTTTCTGATATTATATTTTATCCATTCCGTTGTGAGATTCAGAAAGTATAGATAGATACTCTATGTACTGTGTATTGTGTATTTTTATCAACTTAACAACTAGCCTTAAGATGGACCTAAGGTTCGACGGGCTTTTGTTTGGTCGAAACTAGGTCCATTACGAGTTGGGTTGTTACAGACACTTCCATTAACTAGTAAAATAGAGAAGAAAAGATCCAATTCTCCAACAATCGAGTGTAGTTCAGATTAAGTTCACATAAAGGAGGCATCGCAAGTTGGACGGGGCAACTCAACACCACCTACCCTCAACATAGTATCAAGTAAGCATTGTGGACTAGGAAAGACAACTAAACTCTAATCACCCTAGAACAGTATTATGAAAACGTTGCGCACCAGATAGTGCATTCAACTCCATAAGTATCGACACCACCTAAAACAAAGCAGAAGAACAACTCTCAGCATTTTTGTGGCAAAGTTGCTAAGGGCGACGCAGTTCATCCAGTAGAAAAGGGTAACACCACGTTATACTCTTAATTCATGCGCAGGAGCAGCACATAGGCCATTCGCTTATCAGAATCAGAAGTGCATGGCCCATTCAAATTTTGGGTTTCCTGCCTCAATTCCAGGATTTCCCGTTTCGGTTTCAAACTTCTCGCCAATGTCCATAATTCAGCTGGCCAAATTATAGTTTCCTAAAGAAGACACATCAGCAATCCACACGCATCAAATAAATAAGATGGATGACACGTGGCATGATCCAAAGGTGAAAACTAAAATTGCCGAAGAAGGATTTTGGCGATCATGTGCCTCTCTATACTATAAATGGAAAAGGGACCATTTTCCAAGATTTGACATTTTTAAGAACAATAACGAAATTTCTATACTCTCTCTACCATTATTGTCTGTACTAAGAATATATAAAAGAAGAAAGTGAATTTAATCCATAGACGTAGGATTTCTTAACATTCGAGCGACGTAAATTCTTTGTGTCTTTACTTTTTCTGCACTTTTTTATTACCTTGTTTTTCGTATTAGATTCTTTTATGTTTTTTTCCTGAATTGGATATTAATTCAACGTGACATTTTAACAGCCAGTTAGAATGCAACTATATAATTGTGTAAGCACTTAACAACATAGTTACTACCTTGAAGGAAAATTTAACGTTGCTTAAATTTGTTGATTGATAATTGTGAAGGTAATTAGTGTTATAATTACTTCGTGATCACTCGAGTGTTGTGAGATGAAAAATCTTATCAACATTTTTGACACTAGAAAGAAGGCTTGAACCTCCGCTTATCTTTCCTAGCAAATCTTACCCATGTTTTCTTTTGCACACCATGAATCCCATGGATTTCGCAACTCTCCCTGCACAAGAACAATTGCACCTGGCCTAAAAAAAGAGACCACTTATAATCTCGAAACCTCAAGCTAAGGCGGAAGCTTCAACTGAGGCCCTTATAGATCCAATTCTGGCCGCACTTCATTCTTTCACAAACAAAATAAACCAACTTATGAAGGATGGGTTAGAGAAAACAATGGCCCAACATATTACTCTCAGGCTAGCCTCCCCTCCACATTCCACTGCTCACCGCCATCACTCACAAACTATGCTCACTATGCAGCGAGTAAATGAAAATGTCACCCCAAAAAATAGGAACGGTTATGCTGGCTAGAAAACTGATTCCAAACTAAAAGGCAAAACCCAAATCAACCCACAAATTAAATCCAAGCCGACAACCATTAACCCGCTCTTGTTGAAAAAACAGGCTCAATTTGCTTATAATGATGATGATGCCACTTCATTTTACAAGGGTGATTCATCTCCGATGGACCCGAGGGAAAATGAGATTGAACAATTAAAGATTCATAGTTAAACAAAGGGCAAAGCTTTGCAAACAAAACATCGAAGAAAAGGTCAGGGAAGAAAGTTCTTCCCCATTCAATGAGACCATTATAGAAGCAAATTTTCCGAACAACTTTAAAGCCCCATCAATCGACAAGTTCAATGGAATTACCAACCTAAACGACCACATCTGCAATTTTGAGTATTACATGGACATCCTGAAGGTAAGGAGGATGGCTCGATGTAAACTCTTCTCAGTTTACTTAGCCAGTGTAGCCTCCGGATGGCTAAGGATTTATAGACCAGGGTAGGTCCATTCTTGGAGGCAGCCATCTGTAGATTTTCTTAGGCAATTCAACTCGGGGAGAAAGGCCTCCCCCGATGTAAACACCATGTCATGTATAAAGTAGGGCGTAAATGAAATCCTGCACAACTTCATAAAGCACTTTAAATCTAAGGTACTCCGGATCGAAGTAAGCAGTAAAGAGGTGCTACTTATGGCAGCCCACGTCGGGATCGAAAGAGGTACATCAATGTAGGAGAAAAATGGTAGAAAGCTGTGTCATAACATGAAGGCTTTCTATGAGAGGGCTGGTGGCTACATAAAGATGGAACATGCCGAATCCACAACACAAACTCAGAGAACTTCTGCCTCCAACTATGACAAGAAAAGGGGGGAAAAGTGTATCTTCCACCTACGAAATGACAAAAGGAGCTCAACTTCGCGGCAAAAACTACCCTCACCCCAACTCCTGGTTAGATGTGTGAAATGACTAGGGCAGAACTTGCATAATGTACCCAACAAAAGGAAGAAGGTGGAGTACAATCGAGGCAGAGTGAACCGCTGTTTTCGTAGAGCAAATAGCCACTGCATGGACAATTGCAGAACCTGAAAAATGAAAAAGAAAGGCTGATTCAAAAAGAATACATGGGTAGCTTCCTAAAAGCTAACAACAAAGATAGGACTGGGAATCTCACCCCGGATATGAATGAGAACCAAGCAGGAAACCCCTCCAACCTCATAGCCTCAGCCTATGAGGGACCACATCTTGTTGAAGAAAGCAAATAGGGTTAAGAAAAATTTGTGTGAAGCTAAGATACAACTGAGGGCAGTCTTTTATGTTAAGAAAAATCCAGCACTAGAAAGAGGCTTTACAGCAGCTAATGTGGCAGGAATTGTATTCTCATACTAGGACCGCTCATTGTCAAGGTGCATATTTCAAACTACAACATGAAAAAAGTCTTAATATATTCTAAAAGCTCAGTCAGTGTCATCTTTAAATCAGCATATGACCAGATAAAGCTCCCAGTATAAATTCTAAAGCCTATCCCTGAGCCAATCTATGGCTTCAATAACATCGCAACCATCCTAGTAGGATTAGCACACCTGCTTGTCACAGCCAGGACAACGCCTCTACACAAATCATTTTATGCGAACTTGTTGATCATCGACCAGCCCTTACTATACAATGAATTCTTAGGAAGACTTGCACTTATAGACTCATGGCAATCATCTCACAGAAAGATCTGTTTATGAAGTTTAACACCCCTACTGGGATAGGGTTGATTAGGGGAGAATAGTTTTTAGCTAGGGAATCATATAATGTAAATCTTACATCTAGTAATAAAATTGTTCGACACTACTCTAGCGTCTCTTCCAATACCTATAATAATACCAATGAAAAAGAAACCAAATCAGTTCAAAGAACGGCATCGGTACCAAGTACCAAAGCTGAGGCTAAAACAAGTCATCATGCGGCCATAACATCAGTAAAGAAAGAAAAGCAAAAGTATACGCATATGATCGGCACTAATAAATATAATTCGGTCTACGTGCAATACTTCTTCGAAGAGGCACATGAATAAGCACTCACAGTCACCTCTCAACCAGATAAAGAAGTTGAAAGTGAAGACCAAGTTTAGGGAAACCAAAGAGTAAAGCTAGTGGATGACCTTGAGGACGTATAAGTAGATCCAAAGGACCCTACAAAGGTTCTCAATATAGTAAAGAATCTCAGTGCAGAAGCCTCAATTGTACTAATAGACTTCTTAAAAAGATCAACAGATGTATTTTCCTGGACACATTCAGACATGGTAGGAATAGATCTAGCCATCATCTATCATGCACTCAACATCGATCCTGATGTCCGTCTAGTCAGACAAAAGTGAAGAACCCTAGATCAAGAAAGGTATAATGCCCTACATGAAGAAGTCAAGAAGCTAAAGGAGAATAGATTCATCAAGGAAGTGTACTACCAAAAAAGGATCGCTAATCCAGTACTTGTGAAAATACCTAATGCAAAATGGAGGATCTGTATAATCTATACGAACCTCAACAAGGCTTGTCCTAAGGATATCTTTCCTCTACCTAGAATCGATTAGCTAGTGGATGCAACCAGTGGACATGAACTGCTCTCATTATGGATGCATATTCAGGGTACAGTTAGATAACTATGTTCGAGTCGGATCTGGCGCATACTATTTTTGTGATGGACAGAGGATTGTACTGCTACAAAGTCATGTCATTCGAACTCAAAAACACTGAAGAACTTAGCAAAGGCTAGTTTAGTATGATGTTATCGTATAAGATCAGAAAGAATGTTAAGGTATATATGAATGACATGCATGTTAAGTGAAAGGCAGCATCAAGTCATGTCCAAGACATGGGACAAACATTTGGAGTCCTAAGGCAGTGTAATGTGAAGCTAAATCCTTTGAAACGTACTTTCGTTATTCAATCGGGTAAGTTTTTGGGATACATAGTGAGTGCATGTGGCATTGAAGCAAACCCAGAGAAGATTGAAGCCATAAGAAAAATGGGAATCCCAATAAACCAGAAGGATCTCATAAGCCTAAATGGCAAAGTAGCGGCGCTAAGCAGGTTCATCTCTATAGCAATGGATACGTGCATACCATTCTTCAATTAGGTGAAGAAGGGATGAAATTAAGAATTGACTAAAGAATGCAAGGCTACATTCCAAAACCTGAAAGACCATCTGGTCAACACTCTCATACTATCTAAGCCCGTAATAGGTAAGGACTTCTATGTATATTTAGCTGCAACTGTTAAAGCTATTAGTGTAGCAGTGATTCGAGAGGATAAAGGAACCCAGAGTCCAATTTACTTCACAAGCAAGCGTTTGTCAAGAGCGTAGTTGAATTACTCAGTCATTGAAAAGCTAGCCTACAACCTACTCCTTACGACAAGAAAGGTACGACCATACTTCCAAGTGTAACCCATCAAAGTCATTACAGACAAACAACTAAGGCAAATGCTGCAAAGGCCGGAAACACAGGGCCGCTTGTTAAAATGGGCAATGGAGCTCAGCCAATATGACATCACCTATTGTCTAAGAAAAGCAATCAAAGGTCAGGCACTAGCAAACTTCATTGCAAAACGCACACTCCCAGCCGAATCCTAACCAGTGGAAGAAATGTCTACCCTACAGTTCTGGTAGCTGTTTGTGGATAGAGCTTCAAATGAACAAGGGATGGGAATTGGATATATGCTGATTACTCTAGATAAATAGAAACTATTTAGGCCATTATAGCAGGGCTTCAAGGCGACCGACAATGTGATAGAATATGAAGCTCTCCTCGTAGGCTTGCGAATGGCTCAAGTAATGAAGGTAACCCATATTAAAATTTCCAACAATTCCCAATTAGTTGTAAACCAGGTGCAGGGCAATTACCAAGTGAGGGAGCCAACATTAGCCAAGTATATGGAACTTTCTAAGAAATTATTAATGCAGTTTGAACAATTTGGTATGGAGCAAATTCTACATGAGGACAACTCTTCTGCCAATTCGTTAGCTAAACTTACAAGCACCAAAGTAGCAAATGAAATGAAAGCAGTTCTGATAGGACATCAGGCAGTGCCGAGCATCACATAAGCTAACCAAATACTGGTCTTAACTCGGGCCCAACGAGCAATGATCCAAGGGGCTCAAGGCCAGGAAACAGACGAAAATTAAGGGTAACCCACAATTGAACGCATGCTTCAAAGAACTGAAGAGAACACTTGGATGATCCCCATCAAAGAATTCCTGTTAAATGGAACCTTGCCCAAAAGAAGAAATAAAGCTTGAAAAATAAATTATCAAGCGCCGTACTACTTCATTGATGGCACATTTTACAAGAAAGGGTATTCCAGCCCTTATCTTAGGTGCGTTTCCAAATAAAAAGGATATGGGTCATGAAAGAAGTACATGAAGGGTAGTGTGAGGATCACTCTCGGGGGGCCAAGTTAGCAAAGAAGGTGCCAAGGCATAGTTTGTGACGACCCGCCTTTTTGACCAGCAGAAATGGACGCTAATACATCCTCGGTATTCACGTGCCGCAAAACCAAGTGCCAAAAGGACGGATAGTAAAGGGTAAAAAGATAATAAAGACAGAACAGAATCTTGCACGAATTGAATAATATATATTATTTTAATATATATGATCTTTATAGCGTAAATTTTAAACACATTTATCAGTGTCTATCTTATAAATCAGCCTAGACAGTTATAAATCTCTGTCCTTATAAATGCTGAATACAATTAATAAACTAATGCAGTAGAAACGGAAACGGAGATTTATCTATGGGAACATTTTCAGCTCTAGAATTCAAGCTCCATCATAATGCTCCAAGTTAAACCTGACTACTTGGCTGCCCGGAAAAATAGGGCACCAAGAGTTTAAGGGAAAATAAAATAAACTCCAGGTCAGTCATGGGATTGGTGTAAGAAACTCAAAAATACGGGTATTGGAAAACAAATGGTACCTCATAAGACCACGCCGCACACAAACACGAAATGAGTTTTTACCTTATGATAACCAAAACATTTGCTACGCAAAATCAGGGATATTATCTTTAATGACATTCTTTCAAAATCCTTTCAAAAAACATATTAATCATAGCTGGAATTTTCACATTTGTTAAATTCAACAACATAATAGGTTTACAACTAACCATAAAGGCTCATATTGGAGAATGGATTCCATATAATGACAAGGTAAGGGACTACCTTTCGATAGTACATCTCTAGAAAAATGCAACGAGGCACCAATAGATAGTCCTTTACCAACACAAGACCGGCCTACCATTACCATAGATAGTACCGAATATGATATCACCCCAGTTGTTGCCAACCTATCCAAGAGCTCTTATAGCATACACAACATACCTCATATATAGAGGGTAATCTAGAAAGGTGATGACCTTATCCTAATGGGTGCGACCCATATAGCCCTATCACATCTACCCTATTTTTGTCATTCCCAGGTGTGAGGGCTAAGGTCATGTTTAACCCTGCATAGAATCATCAAATCCTATTTAGAATGCCACGTTGCCATTTCCATCACACACTATTGATTTTCACAAATATACAACCTCTGAGCTCGTACGTCTTAGAAAAGGATGTTATGTGTAAGAGAGGTTACCTCCTACACCACCAAATAGATGTACGTTTGTAAAGATCAATGTACGTGTATTTTAGAAATACAATGTCAAACATTCATCCATAAAAGTTGTCTAGGAATAGGACAAACCAAAGGCACTCTCCTACTACTTTCTGTTATGGAAATCACCCTTAGGATTAGCAGCGAGAAGTCCTTACATCGAAGATTTTCAAAATTAAGTACTAGTGCCACCATATGTATATAATATGGAAATCGAGGGGCTAGTGGCAAGTAGCCTTTCATTATGAAGATTCTCGTCTTCAAAATCATTGCTGTTATCATGTTTTCACTTTTGAACGTACATTGGTTCGAAGTGGTTTTCGAATAGGAATCACCCAAATCCGATCCCGGTCTCTCCGAACCAATTATCGATAAAACATCCTGTACAGATATATCATTTCTTTTCCAATATATATGAGATTATTAAACCTCTCTTTAACTTTGGAAAACACCAAATCATTTCTCATAAATAATGTTGGAAAACATTATTGAGTAAAAAAAATTAATAGAAATTATACTAATTTTACTTAATATTAATTTCTGTATTCAGCAAGTACTACTCTTTGAATAACAGTGAGATAATCTTTTAATTCACACAAATAGTATGAGTTCCCTCCTCAAAATTTAACACTAGGTACAAGAAGATTATTTCAACCCAAGTTAAGGAATTAGTTATGGAAAGTAAATCTTTTATACTTATCTCGTTCCCGACATTTCGACCTTATCTATTCTTCGCCCAGTAAGAGGCCAGGTGAGTCAAGGTACTGGTTTCTCCTGAACATCTCCTTAGTTTAAGCACCCCACATCCTGATCTCACGAATAGATGAATCAAGTCTACTCATTGTCTTTTAGAGCCAAGATTTAATCATTTATTTATAACAGCTTTTCTTTTAATCATTTATTTAAACCCTTTTTTTAAATAATTATAAAACTTCAAAATTATCTTTAAAATACTTATTTATTTATTTGAAAACGTTTATAAAAGATTTGAAAAATAATAGTTAAGTTAAAACTGTAATTTGTATAAGTTATTAAAACTGCTACGAAAAGTGCTTCAAATAGTGTTTTCAAAGGTTATTTGATCAAACAACTTTTCTATCATTTGAAAGTCCATTTTTATAACTCAAATCCTTTTTAAAACATTTTAGTATATTTATAGAATTTATTCCTTATTTTTAAAGATTTAAAATTATCATTTGAAATAAATTTCCATTTTGGATTCCGATTGCCAAACCGCAACTATTTTGAAAACTTGTTTAGCTCATATTTCAAAATCTACTAAATGAAATCTTGATCCTTTTCTTTTGTTTGAAAATTATGATTATAAGTGTTCGGAAAATTCTTATTCCAACGAATTTTGACTTCGATTCCATCTTATAAATGGATTTAAACTATTATGGTGCAAAATCGCGGACTACCGTTACGCAATGCGCCTATTTTTGACTCCAATTTCAATTCTATTCAAAACTTCACCAAATTGAGTTTAGTGATTATAAACCATTTATAAACCAATTTAAAGAGGTTTAATCATCTCATAACACTTCTATAATTCATTTCGGAAAGTGATTTCCATTGTGTAATTTCGATGTGTATTAAACGTGAATTGTTTACACATCCAAACAACCATATTTTTCACAACCAAAACATGATGATCAAAAATAATAACCAATCATTCAAAATATATCATATCATCATCCATACCATAATATAAATAGATTTTTCTCACCTTCATTGGATATTAGACTTATGAAAATAGACTATAGCTCCGCTATGATCGGAACAAGGCTTATGGAATCGACTCCTATACCCTTAGATGGGCTTGGTCTTGGCTTGTACATGGTGGAGGGTTCGGCCTTGGTGGTGGTGGGGTATGGACGTGAGTAAAGAAGGAGGAGTGGAGTAGTTTTGATCTTTTTTTGATGTGAAATGGTAATATATACATTAATTTAATTTCTTTTTCCACTATTTTTCACTATAAAATTCCTAAGACAAGAAGCCATTGAGAAGCTTGAAAGTTTGGAGGAAGAAGATGAAGAATGGTGTTTAAAACGTGAAAGAGTGGATGGGTATTTATAGAAAAATTTTGGAAATAAATATCCAAATTTGCATGGACCAAAATGCCCTTGCCCACACCCTTCCCATCACCTCCCTAGCACACAGCTAACCTCCCTCCTCCATGTGTGTGAGTTGATGTATGTAAGGATTTGACATTTGATGGCCAGTTTACATTTTGACTTTGTAAAATATCATGATATTTTGATTTTTACTTTATGTAAATATAAATGTGTCTGTGTGTATAAACACACATTTATGTGTATTATATGTGTGTATATGTGTGCATGTGGCATGTGCGTGGATGTATATGTATGTGCACAAGATAACAACAACATTGCACTGACTTTGAACAACTGTTATTCGTTAATCCGTTGAAAATCAAGAAGCCAATTCCTGATCACATTTTAACTTATTAATTAAATTACATATAAATGTAAACAAAATTTGAAAAGTAATTTCATATCATTATTAATGAACTAAAATGATCACAGTTGGAATTATAAAATCATATAAATCAATAGCAGACAATTGTTTATAGAAAGTGATATTATATCGATAAAACGATATCAATTTTCCTTATAATTTCAAGTCAAATGTATATCTTTATAAAACTATTATAAATGATTTATTATCACTTCAAAACTAATTAAAACGAATTATTAGCATTTAAAAACAATTATTTAAATAATTATAATAATTATTAAATCATTAAACCTCAATTTAAATTCATAGGTCAATTATTAAATATGATGCCATTATTGATGATGTCATAAATACATTTTATTTCCAAAAATAATAATAATTTTTATTTCATATTCTTGTTTAAATGGACAAATAAGTGTATGTATCTAGCTCCGTGCATGACTTTTGATAATTATAGAGTTGTTTATTGATAAAATGATTTTCGACCATTTTATCGATATTCCTTCAAAGTTTATATTTTTGTAAATACTTATCCAAAATAAGATTACCATCATTATTGTTCAAAACATCATAATATATGTTTTAAAAAGCTTATATTTAGATATTTCCAAATAAATATAATTTATTAAATCGATAAATTTGCGGGTTGTTACACAGTTATTACTAGCCCACTACACTTATGGATGCAAGAGAATTTGTAAGAAGATGCGATAAATGTCAAAGGTTTGCAAGTATCTCCAGACAGCCATCCCACTAGCTAGTCAATGGCCCTTTGATATATGGGGCATAGATTTAATAGGTCAACTTCCTATGTCAATGAGGGGAGTAAAGTATGCTATAATGGTGATAGACTACTTTACCAAATGGGTGGAGGCGGAACCTTTAGCCACCATCACTGTGAAATAGATAGTCACCTTTGTTGTAAGAAACATAATCACAAGGTTCGAAAGTAGGGAATTTATGGAGATTTGTAAAAAGAAGAACATAATTAAAAGTTTCTTCTCCGACGTGCACCCGCAAGCAAATGCGCAGGTCAAAGCAGCATACAAGACAGTCAAAAAGTTACGTAAGAAAAAAGTGCAGAAAGAAAATGGGAAGTGGGCAGAAGAATTATCCTTAGCATTATGGGCTTATAGAACTTCTACCAGAACTATAATTGGCCATAATTTTTTTTCATTGACCTATGGATACGAAGCCATGCTCTCTATCGATGTAGAGGTCCCATCACATAGAAGGATATCATATACGACAAAGAAGAACAAGAAGTTGAAGGAAGCTACCCTCGATCTCATCCAAGAAAGAAGAGATGAGCCAACAATCGTATCCGGCGCATACCAACAAAGGAAGGCAAGAAATTACAACGCTAGGCTCTAGCAAAGAAACTTCTACAAGGAAGATTTGGTACTGCGAAGAGTAATGGCCAACACAAAAGATCTAGCGGATGGAGCTCTAGGCCTATTATGGGAAGGCCCATTAATTATAGCAGAAGATTTGGCTAACAGGGTATACCGACTATCAAAACCTGATGGAAACCTAGTTCCAAGAATGTGACGACCCAGAAATTTTGAATATTTGAAATTAGAATATTTAATGGATTTTTAATATTTGATAGTTAGTTTTAATATGAATTTCAAATATCATTGTTTATTTGGTAATTAAAATTTTGAATTTAATAAATTGGAAATTGAGAAAATTGTTGAATCTCCAGTTTTAAGCTTGTTAAAAATAATTTAAAGGCTAGTAAAATTTATATTGATAGTACTGAAGACAGTAAAAGTGTTAAACTTGAATTTGGAAGTGTTTTGTTAAGTTTTGAAAAATACATCGTTTAAATCGATATTTAAAAATAGCCTTCCGGGGCACAGTCTCGGAATTCGACGAAACCGGTTCCATTGGATCCGTAATAGTGTATTATTATCGGATTTCAATTTTCATTGTGATTGGAATTGCCGTATGATCGTACGATATATAAACGCGTTGAAATCTGTATCGAAATTTAATATAATAACTGGGTCCAAAAAGCTATCTTCTCCATACGATCGAATTAGGACTCGAAACCTCTTCCATTGTGTTCAGAATAGGGATATAACATTATGAACGCCTAGCGGCACGCCTCGATAGGATGTCAAAATTTTGAGTTGCGATTTCAAGACGTTTAAATTTAAATAATATTATATATATATTGTTGACTGGTCAAACATCTTCACACCAGAACTTTCTCACATCTCTTCAAATCACCATGGCTAACCTTCTCGTGCACGCCACCTTTCAATTCACATCACGTCTTCCTTCACCTTTTTAAAAGTCTGCGTACAACTTCCCTCTTCATTTTTAAAAGTCGAACTCAGATAAAAAAAGAAATGGCGACCGGCCTGGGAATAATTCGAACAAACTAAAATCGAACCGAGCCTCTCTCTTTCTTCTCCTCTGGCAATCGCGAATCAAATTCAATTTGCGAGCCTGTACTCGCACGTTCACTCGTTTGTGAAGGGTGCGACGATGGTTGGGATCGACTTCAGTGTCGAACTGTAACTCGAAGCTAGGGCTGATGGTGTTTGTCGATGGGAAGATCGGTGAGAAACTCGAGGCCATAGGGAGTTCGGGGTTGCGAAGACGGATCTCGACGATCATTCGAAGCACGTGTGGGACTCGGTGAGTCGCATGGTGCCAGGGTTTAGGTCGCGGTGGAAGGAGACGATGCAGTGAGGCTAGGCAGCAAGGTATCTGCGTTTTATTTAATTTAATTTAATAAATGAATAAATACATGTTAGAGAAGGAATTTTACAGTAAAGAAAATTTAAAGCAGTTCTGTTTTTTTATACTTGTATATAGGTTTGGAAAGGAAATTTATTATTTGAATTTAATATATATTTATAGGTTATTTCTGGTATAAATAGTTTCGAGAAGAAAAGTAAAATAAATATATATAAATATACCTATTTTCATTTACTGGTCGAATTTAAAAATAAAAATAAAAATAATATATGATAAAGATAGATTTGTTTATAAACTTATTTAATTATTTTAGTCACTGAAAATATTTTTATTAAAAGAAAGTTAGTTTAAAATTAAATTATTAGATAGATCAAATTATTAGTTTAAATTAAATAAATAAATGGAAATTAATTGTTGGATTATTTCAAATAGTAATAAATCGTGAATTGTTTATACAAGGTCAAAACCGTGAAACCAAGTCGGGATTGAAGTGGATTGCAAACAAAAATAAAAGGTGAGTTAATCTCACTCTTCTGGATTGCTATTTAAATTTAAAGAGTTAAATTTAAATATTTGGTTGAATGATTGAATTGATTGGATATGGTATATTATATAGTAGTATATATATATTGGAGTGATTGATTTCCCGCATTATATAGCGGATGAGACCCTATGCATCGCATAATAGCGGATGATATTATATAAACCCATATACCACGATATTCCACCTCGAAGTGGAATTGGTATTGTGCTAACATCTATGGATGCAGGGAAACAGGTTGGAGGGATCCAACTGGGTTCCTCAAATTTATTTAGATTGTTTAATATTCTATGTTATGAATATTTGATATTCTATGATGAATTATATTGATAATGGGCAATGTTGGATGCTATGGTTTGATTTAATACATTTTGGTATACTGAGAAATCAAAATATATAGAATTGGATTTTTGGAAAGAAAATAAAAGAGTGAATTTTCAAGTAAATAATTATAGAGAATTTGAATAAATTTAAGAATAAATTGAGAATAAAGGTGATTTTAAATTTTGAACAAATAATTTCGAGTATGGGAAAAAGGGATTTTAAGTAAACCGAGGAATAATGAATTTTAAAACTTAAACGACATTACTTAAAGGGATAAAGAATTTATTTTAAAAATTCAAGGTTTAAATTTATTTTAAAGGATTTTTAAATCATAACAAAGAAATGAAATTTGAAGTTAATAGATTTTGAAATAAACGATTAAGCAAAGGAATTTATTTCAAAATGGAGTAATTCAGAAATCAATTAGAAAATTTGAAATTTTAAAAGGGAAATGAGATTATGAATTTATAAACTGGGTTTATAAAAAGTGAAGTAATATATCAGTGGATATTTGGAAGAATAAATTCACGGTGGGAATTTATTAAAGAAATGGGTAAATTTGTTTAAAAATAAATAGTGATTTATTTTTAAAAGATGTGAAAGAGAAGTGTATTTCACTGGATAGCCAAGTACGTTTCCAAAGCAAACTTTTAAGTATGAGTTAAGGGTTTTAAAGTTGTTTTTAAAGTATGTTTTTAGAAAATTTATTATTTTTAAATGTTTAAAGTTTAAAAGTAAGTATTTCTCAAATTTAATTTAGTAGTAATTATTTAAAGGTAACTTGGTATTGTGTTTTAAAAGGATAAAAGATGTAGTTTTATATTTTATAAAGTAGTTTATTTAAATATTCTTAAAGTATATATTTTTGAATAAGTATTAAAGTAGTTTTTAACTTAAATGTCTTAAAGGATATTTTATAATAAAGAGTTTTAAATTATTTTAAAAATCTAAAGTTTTTGTACTTGGTGTTTCCAGTGGTAATAAATATTTGGGAATTTATTCCATAAGAGGAGTGTGGTTTGAAAACTGTTTTCAAGAGGGTTGAAAATGGAAATATATCTTACGAAGATATTTGTGAGGTAAATAAATAATTTGGAAAATTATTTATTGTTTGATGGATGTTTGTGAATGTTAATTGATAGTTAAATCACCGACTATCAATATTGGCCAATGTGCTGATCGTTTCGAAGAGACCGGGATCGGGATTAATTTCTCGGAAACCACTTCGATCCGGTTTATACGTTTTCGTGGGAAAACGAGTTTGGAGTCGAAGATGGAGTAGTGAAGTGCAAGGGCTAGTCGCTACTAATCCTGAGGTTGATTCCAAAATGGATGTAGTAGGAGTAGTGCCTTCGGTTCCGTTCAAACCCGGGACGGACTTGTATGGATGAATGCTTTCGAAACATCGTCAGGTAAACGATGAGCATTCTAAGTGAAACGTTCTAAAAAGGTAATGCTTAGCCTCGAGCCTCATCAATTGGGAATGACTGAAAATCAGGGGTTATGCAGCAAGGCTATGTAGGTTGCACCCATTAGGGTGGGGTCATCCCTGTCTAGATGTCCCTTTTTATTTCGGCTGTGTGGGCGGTTGCTGATCCCAACCGCGGGGTGATCTTACCCGGAATTATCCAGTAAGGGGTAGTTCCGGCCTTGTGTTGCATGGGATCGGGCGTGGTCCTCAGTACGCTGATCTAGACCAGGTACTGTGACAGGTGGTACCCCAGTGCCTAGTCATTAGTTGGAAATCCATTCTCCCTACGCGCCTGTACGGTTTTGATTGTGCCCAACTATTGCTGAAACGTGAGATGCAAGCATTTCAGCTAGATTCTATTTTACTTTCTATAGACACTATTATAATATCAGACGAATTTGATAAAATTTTTTGGCTATTGTAAGGTAAAAACCCGACATGTTTATTTGTGGCGTGGTCTTACGAGATGCTTTTAATTTCAAAGGATTTTGAAACTTTAATAATCCAATCGAGTGTGTTTTCTCACGCTGGTTTTCCAGACTGACTCGGGTGTTATTTTATTATAATGCTCGGATCAGACCGAGTATTACAGATACAGGATATGATGCTATGGAGCTCAGAAGGCGAGTTGGATGGCGAGACGTACTTCCGTACTTGATTATTATTCCGCTGTGTATTCAGTTTTGTGAGGACAGGTTATGATAACTGTCCAGTTGCGTGTTATGAATTGTGTTGTACTATGATGATGTAATGTATAAAAAGATATAATTCTTTTGTTTTAAAGATTAGTCATTTATCTATTATATATTGTTCCACTGTGATTGTGAGATTCTGATTTTGTTTTTTTTTCTTTTTTTCTTCTTCTGCCTCCTTCTTCTTTTATCCTAATGGTTCGTATTTCCGTTCCTTTTGAGTTGATTTGATGGAGATTAATGTCAACTTAAGGGGTACGGGTTTGCGGGCTACTACAAAGAACATGGAACTCGGAGCATCTCAGGCCATATTTTGTATGATCTATGTTACTCATGTAGTAAGCATTGTAATTATTATAAAAATTAGTAATACAGTGAACTGGATGTAGGGATATTGGACGGCCTGAACCGGTATAAAAATCTCTCTCTGTTAATCTCTTTGACATAGCTAAATAACTATACTGGACACAGAGATATTAGATGGCCCGAATCAGCTATCAAAACAAAACTGCGCAAATGCAGCTCGGCTTTTCCACCAAATAAGTGAATTGGATATAGGGATATTGGACGATCCAAACCAGTAAAAAAATCTCTCTATGTTAAGTACTTTAACATAGCCACACTGGATATAAGAATATTAGACAGCCTGAACCAGTACAAAAAACCATGCACATGAGTTGAGAAGGTTGCAAATACGCGACCTGACTTCTCAATCAAACATTAGTCTACTCCCCAATAGCGGGGCAGACCATGCCAAGTGCACAACAAAGTTTAAATGCTAAAAAATTAAGTTCAGAAAACACAAGCTATGCAGACCATGCCGAGCGTGCAATAAATCTTAAATACTAAGACAATCAAGTTAAGAAATCAAGAGTTGCACAAATAATAAATACAAAGATGGTAAGAAGAAGACAACACATGGGATGCACAACAATCAACATGTCAAGCACAATCCTGGAAACTACTTAAAAGCTTGCCAGGTAAATATCAAAAAAAAATCCTTATATTTATTTAGTTCCACTAAAGCTAATTGAAGTCTGTACATATTTACATAACCTAAACCCTACAAATGCATTAAAAGCTTAAAATAAAACAACATTACGAATCTGACTCGGATGCTATGATCCTGTTTCGGTGATACGGTCTATGGGCATCCGATGCCGGATGCTGAGTAGAACTACCCTTAAGTAAGAGCATGAGATGGGTCTTTCAACTCGGTATTTATAACTGATGAGCGACCAGGAGCAATACTGCCAAAGCGACACGAGTGTCATAGTTAGCATCGGCCCAAACGTCACCATAATCCCGTGGATCATACCGATAATCCACATGATTGTATAAAAAGGTCAGGTCAAGTCCAGGACAGAAGCGAGTAAAGATATCGATCGCATGCTTTGCAGCAACATCTACCATAGCCCTTCTTACCTTCTCATCATGGAGCCGCTCCATCAAGGAACCTGTAACGACCCGTACATCTTTAATAATTAAAGTTGTCAATTTAATAAGATTTTGGTAAATAAATTTGGAAGAAATAAGAACTTTGTAATTTAATAATGAAATGAATGCCCAAAATGAAATGTAACAATGTATTTAAAACTAATTATTAACAATTGAAATGAAATTACAATTTATTGAAGTAATGTAAATTATTATACTTGGCTATAAATTTATGTACGAAAACAAATGCAAACATTAAAATTTATAAATGATTTAGTATGAAATAAATGACCATTGAATAAAGATTAGGTATATAAGAATGGTAACATATGTTGTGAACAATGAATTCAAAAGTGTGATTAAAAGTTATAGTAACGGTTGTAATTACTATTTAATTGGTCTATTAATGTAGTTATAACTGTTACATTTGGGTATAAAATTGAATATAAGTAAATAAATGTATGGTAATTGAATGAATTCAACATTATATAAGCAATTCTGATAATTAGTGGAAATAATAAACTTGAGTGTAATATAAAGTTAGTGATAACATTTATGCAAGTCACCTTTTCATTTAGGCTGCTAAATCCAGAGTAGGAAATCAATTACATTTAAATGTAGGTAAATGTTCATTAGTGTGAGATAGGACTGTAACTGTAAAGTGTGAATGTAATGACATAAATGGAAATGTATATTTTATTCATAAGATGAAATAAAGGAATGAAACCAAGTTGAATAAATTGATTGAGGTTTTAATTATGATAAATGTATATATTTGGAAAATTCAATATAATTGAAAATAACAGTTATTACAAAAGAAAGATGAAATTTTGAATATATATTTATGTAATGAATGATAAACAAATAATAACTAGGTTTATAGAGTGATAATAGATTTAATAAAAAGAGTAGAATTGAAGCAAGGCAATTATTGGAAATTAATTAATTGGAATTCAATCCGTAATAAATGGATTTATTGTAGCTAAATGAAATTGAAATTTGGATGAATTGGGAAATTATTAATGTATTAGTATATAAACCAATGTTAATATTACCCATAAGAGGATAAGTTAATAGTTGATTCAATAACAAGATTGAGAAATCAAATATATGGATGTATTGGGAGTTTAAAACTTATACTTTTTAAACTGGATAAATTACAGTGTTTTACACAATAATTTTTGGTAATTTTATTTTCTATTTTAATTTGTATAAACTTGATTATATTTATTTGAATTTTGATTGGTTTTATTTTAATAATAGCTTAGAAATTTCAAGAGACATAAGTTACTTGTTTTATTTGTTGCCTTTTTCTTTTCCCTTGCCTTTCCATTTGCATAGCCAATTACTTCCCACATTCATAGCCGTGAGTTTCTCCTATCAATCACGTACATATTGTTCCTCAAACTCTTCTTTTCATTGCGTGCAAACAAAGGAAAAAAATTTAATTAAATCCCTTCAAATCTCTAGCCGTTTAAAACATTTAATTACTTGCTATTTTCTTTCCACTTGATTAGCCATTTCTTTTTTTTTCTTCCATCTTTAGCCGTGTATTTCTTTTGATAACTCATGCACAAACAATTCTCAAAACTCCTCATTATCATTTGCGTGAAGAAAAATATATGTTCAAGCTCTAAAGTCATGGCTTCTCCTTCTTTCCTTCTTCTTTTATGTTTTCTCTTTGTTTTTTTTTTCTTCAAGATAGGCTCGGCCTTCATGCTCTAGCCGACCACAACCATCTCCACCACACCACTATGATCGGCCTCACCACCTCTTCATGACCACCAAGCCATGCCTTGAACACTAGATCCAAAATAAATCACCATCTCCTTGTTTCAACCATAGCCGAGCCCTTGTTGATTTAAAGCAAGGTTGTGTCCTTTGTTTCACCTCTTTTCATTATTTTAATTTCTAAATTTTGTGTTGAATCATAATCTTATATTTATGATATTATGTTGTTTACAAGTTTGGATCTTGGCTCTCCATCTACAAAAATCTTATTCGTGCTTTGTCGTGTTTTCCGGAATTTGTTTTGTGTCTCTTGTTTGTTATCTCCAGCTTTAAAAAGGTGAGTTTTATCGCTCTAGACATATGTACTTATATTATTGTGAAATGATGACAAGTGAATCTATATAAATTGATATGTTATTCATGCATGCCTGTGATATATTTATATGATGTTAAATGCTGTTTATATACTTGTTACTTGACTTGATATGTTATTATATGTTATCTTGTTTATTTTAATTACTGTATCTCACACTGCAAGTTCCCTATCACTATGGGTTGAAATGATACATACCCGAACGGACATTAGAATAAGGAAAAATCATTATGGGCTGAAATGATAGGCTTGAGTGATGTTATCGTAATTTATTTGACTTGGGATTGCGGGTTTGAAATGATAGAACCCGGATTTTTCTTTTTAAATTACGGATTGAAATGATACATATCCGTGTCACTTGACCTAGGCTAGAAAATATTATACAGACCCATGGTTAAATTTTAAATAATATTTTCCTAAAAATTTATTAAGTGTCTAATTATTTTCTGAAAAATTATTAAGTATTCTGAAATTATAAATATATGAAATTTAACTTAAATTTGATTTAAGGCTTTAAACTATAAAGGTGTATTATTTTGTATAAGTTAAATTTTATAAGTTAATAATTGGTTTAAATGGAATTTAAAGAATTTTATTTACGATAAATAACTTAATAATGAAATGTTGATTTAATATGGAATGTTAAATCTAACCTGGTAATTGTAATGAATTTTATTTATGAAATAGACATGTTTGAACAATAAAGAATGTATTTTAAATTGATAAAATAGAATACAGTTTCTTGGACTTTGGTAATAAAATTGGTTTAACTGAAATTCATAGTTATTTGATGTCAAATGAATATATTTATAAGGAAATTTTATTGTTATATTAACAATGGTAAGATATTCTATTTATGAATATGTTTGTAAAATAAATAATTAGGATTTAAATGGAAGGGAATTGTAGTATAAAATATGACCTAACTTGATAGTTGGAAATTTGGTTTTTCAAATGGAAATTTTAAGTTAATTAAATAAATAGTAATTTAGTTTTATTTATGAAGTGGGTATTTTAAAATAAAATGTTAGGTTATTTGTTGAAATAAAAGTTAAGTAAAAGAATATGCTTTTGACTTAATAAATGAATTATAGTTTAATTTGGATACTTATTTATAAAAGTTTATCTTATTTGATCATAAGTTTAATGATATCCAAATGAATAATTTCTAAAGTGGAAGATGTAATTTTATAGGTTAAAAATGGCTAGAATTGGAGTTTTAATGTTTCTGAAAGTTAAGCAATTTATAAAGGATTGACTAACAAATGAAATTAATTTAAATTCGACATTTATTAATAAAAATATTGTTTTATTAAAATTTATCAGTTAAGTAATATCCAAATAAATTTTTTTGGAAAGTGGAATGAGTTTGATAAGTTAAAAATGAGAAAATTGAAGATATATTGTTTTAAAGGGAACAACAGAAATTATAGCGTTTCTGAAATGCTGTGGTTAAATGAACTATGGCTGGAAATATACTAAAAAGACCTATAACAGCATTTCTGAAGTGCTATAACTTCTGGAAATTGAACTATGGCCGAAAATATACTAAAATATACAAAAAGGACCTATAACAGCATTTCTGAAGTGCTGTAACTTCTGAAAATTTGAACTATATGCTGAAATTTCTATATAAACCTATAACAGCATTTCTGAAATGCTGTAGTTTCTGATTTTGAACTATGTTTTGATATATACTAGATATACCTACTGCAGCACTTTATAAATGCTACTGTTTTGAAAATTTCAATGTTTGAAATGATTGAACGAATGAACTTAGAAATGTTACAACTTTGAAATGAATATCATTTGACATTGAATTTAAATGGTTTGAAATTGTGATTTTTGAAATTGTATTTAATTAAGAATTGTCTTTAAATATATTAACTTGGAACTTATTGAAATTGAAGATTTAAGAATGTGACTTTACAAAGTGGTTTTGGTTTAAGATGATTTAAAGGAATATTTGAAGTTTAATAAATTTAAGGAAGTATTCAGTGATTTGGAAATTTGGGTTTTATTTAAATAATATATTGATTTGGTTTTTGGAATTTAAATGATATATTATGGCTTTGGTTTTTGAAATGAAAATGATATATTGATTTGGCTTTGAAATGAAATAATATAGTATTTAGTTTTGAAATGGATATGATATTTTGGGTTTTAAAGTAAATGATTTTGAAATAAATATCCATGGGTTATAATAACGATTGGTTGGCAAAGAGACTAGGATCGGATATGGGCATACTCTCTGTCGATACCGAAAACCACTTTGACAACCGTGTACGCGGTGGAGATTCCAGAATGAAGTAGGATGGTGGCGACGATTCCTATTGAGGTATATACATGGACCCAACTCCCGTGAGTTTGCATAAGGTGGCTAAAACAGGAGCGATTGACGGGCCAATGAGGTAGCACTTTTGATCGGACGCATTTCTTCGATACCATTATATTACTTTGTGATTGATTTGGTGGCCACCCTCGATTTTTGATTTAGGAGTGTGTTCCGAGGTGGGCGGTAGTGGCTGCTATGCGTTTCCACCAGTCCGGATGCGTAATTGGTATATCTACCCTGGCATTGCCTAGTTATGCCATGTCACCTACCATACCGAGCTTCACTACGAGTTTCTATTTGTGTTGTACCTATGGAGTATCTTCTCATAGCCTCTCGAGGTGTGCAGGTACTATAGACTATTGGCACTATTATGTGCTAAGGGCTATATGGGTAACCCCTTAATGCTATTTAAAAGTAAGTTTATTTTACTATTAAGCACTATTATAATAGCTAATATTACTACATAGTAAATAGTTTAACGGATCCTTAAAGAATGGGCGATCCCGAGCATTCTTTAAGTTACTTGTACCTTTATATTACAGTTCACTTGAGTTGGTTTACATTGTATAAGTATGTATGTCCTGACTCGAGTATTTTGTGTTTTGCTTTACGCTCGGGTCAGACTGAGTGATACAGCATTCGAGACTCACCTTTGGAGTTGGAGCTTCGCTTGGATCCATCTATTGATTCTGCTTTCAGTCATTCAGTTGATTCCAGTGATGTATTCAGATCTTGTATTTGACTATTTTTGTATCTTTTACTTCTGTTGTATCTTGTAACTCCGATGTATATATAGTAGCTTCATGAACTACTATTTCTTGCTTCAGCTGCATTGTTATATTACTCTGTGTCTATGATCTATGATTTGTTTTCTGTATATTCTGAGTTTTGCCATATTTTATTTACAATCTATTGTTTTGAATTATTCAAGTCCGACATGTGTGGATTTATTGTCAATTTGAATGGTCCAAAATAGTGGGTCGTTACAGAACCCCTATCCAACCAACCTAGAGAAGTGGCAGCAGCATCAAGGTGGAGATGAGACTCTAAGGTAAATACTTTGTTCTCAAGACTGTTTATACGTTCCATAGCCACTCTCCTGACCCGCTCAATCTCATCCAAAAGTAGGTCCTTTATTTTCTTGGTAATCCTAGAGTAAGGTCTGAAAAGTTCCTACATAGTAGAAACATAAGACGGGTTGCTACTCCCAGTAGTTTTCAATCCTTTTTCGTAAAAAATTGTTAGCTTTATAGGCTTTGGCTTGTAATATTCTTTCAATTCATTCTTCCACGTAAGAACAACATCAGGGTCTGCCTTAGGTATGGGAGCATGGGCATCTTCAATGCCAATTTGTCTCACGACCTGCTGATTTAATTCCTCAACTTTGTGTTCAAGAGCCTTAATTTCGTTCGTATATATGACCTCATATACGCCTTTAGCATCCTTTGACAAACCTTCCAATTCGGTAATCCTAGTCAAAGTAGAGGTAAGCTTTCCTTCCAAATCAACATTCTCTAGATCTCAATCGAAAAAAGTAGGGTGAAGATCACATGAGCCCACATAAAACAAAATTAAAAGGAAGTTCAACCAAGTAAAACACTCACAAGGAACTTACAAACTTCATAAGAAATCTTAATCTACATGGTATGTGTACAAAAAATATTACCTACAAAGTCATTTTAAGTTATCAATTCTTAAAATAAACGACACTAAAAACACCTACGGTACACTGGTTAGGGGCGGAACTAAGCTAATGTGGATAGTCTTCGGAGATCATAACTGGCAATGATATATTGGCTCTTCCGCGGTCACCTAGAAACCAGTGATATTGAAAAGGAAGCTCAGATTAAATATAGGGAAAAGATTGCAAAAAACATTCATGGCGTGCTGGAAGGAAATCTGCTCCATCTTGCTTTCAGTTTTCTCTTGTCTAAGTTTTTCTATAAAGGAGGCAATCCTGTCCTACCCAGGTCTATCAATAGCTTTACCGTTTCACTAAAGAAAGCCCGAACTTCACATAAGGAATCCTTAACCTCATAGATCTTCGGTATAGATTTCTCCCACGTGCTTTCTAAAGTACCAATTAGCTCACCCCTAGTTTTCTTGGTATTTCTAGAGAAACCACCAAAATACCTAAGGGCATATCCTCCATCCTTCCCTCCATAAATGGGAAAGTGCCTTTGTCTCCAACTGCGCTATTTCCTCCTTATAGTAGGCCTCCATCTTTCTTAGTTTCCCTTGGAAATGAGTTTCCACTCTCTTTTTCCACTCGTTTGCCAAAGAAAAGTTCACACCCGCAGAAGGAGTAGGAACCATATCCGAACTGGGCCCCTCCACCACTTCTTCTCGTGCAATACCTCCCTTCTCTTCAATTTAGCGAGTGAGTTAAGCAGACATATTTTGTGATGACCACCCACACCACCGAGGCTCATATAACCGAATAGTGCGTTGCTGGAGCATCCGGCCGATGTAGGATGATTGTCAAGGGAAAGAAAAAACTAAAGATGATGGATAGAAAAGAAGAGAAGGGAAAGAAATAAAACAACACACAATCACATAACCTATCGTATATCTCATAGTGCATTAGATAAAATATAATAGTTGTAAGATATACAAAATAGGCGAGATAGTAATAACTGTATAAACCACATAATCAGAGTACATAGGCTCTTACAGTTATACAAAATAGCAATAGAGTTTATACAAATGATAAATAAACTCAACTGATAAACTGTCTCTAATAATATTAAGTCAACACTATCAAGGCTCCACAGTGTCACATTGTAGAATAACCAATCACAAACTCAATATATAAATATGAGAAAGCGTCACCTTCTACTAGTCCATCTGCATAGCTCCAAGTGCCATTTACACTTCCTAATCTAGTCTACTCATTTAAGAGTACCCGAGATAATAAGAAGCAAAACATAAAACCTCGAGTCAGACAACAGTCTTGTGTGAGTGATAAATAATCTCAAAACACTATAAAGGTCGGTATAGTGTATGGAACAGAGGGTATGGATAATCATACATGATCTGTCCCTGCATCCACAGAGTTAGCACATAACACATGATATATACTCTATATCATAGTCATCATGGGTGTACTATACATCAAAGTACTAAGGGTGTCTAGAAATGGGCATCGGTAATATCTACATTGTGTGACCTTTCTAAGGTGATAAAAAAATCAAACAAACATGGCATCCATCATCCATCCTCACACATTCAATCATTGCATTGGATATATGACATTTGTATAACCCTATCATTAGGTCAAGGACTACTCAACATCCTGGTTTCTCGGTACTCAAATCCATGCCACTCAGTAGGCCAAGAATGAAGTTGCATACTCCGTAACAGTCCAGGGTAAATGGATCTCATCATACAGACCTTTGCTTCACGAGTATACATCGAAACCTACGAATATCAATGACCCTTTTACACATGTTATTCATAGTAGAGTTCATCCTAGAACTGTCCTTATGACTCCCTTCTGAAGTCGTCATGGTTGGGAACTATCCTAGACCATCGTCGTCTATCGTATAATATCGTCGTGCACCCGATACCCTTCCTCTATAGTTCCTTTCATTCGACTCATAGTCTACTACTCTGCGTCTTGAAGTACAGCTGTTCATCATCGAACCCATCACTTCCTATCAGGAAATAATCATTATCGTATCCTAAAGTCATCGTGTCGAGGCGTTACATCTTCGCTTCACCACCAAAACCACTCATCGAAGAGAAGTAACACCAAAATCAAACATCGAACAGATGAATGAACCATCACATCGTGCTCCTCGAAGCCTCTCTATCGTCTATGTCAAAATTGGCCACATCACCCAACATCAATAGGTGTAGATATCGACCACTCCAGAGTGGTCGATAACGACCACTTTGGTCATGTACTTAACCAAAAATGGTTAAACACAAACCCAACGAAAACGTCTGGCATCTATCTCGAAATTCAAAGCACATCTCCAAATCGATCATCCGTCTTCATATCATTCAGCATGCATGACACTCTCTGACGAAATCCTATCCTATGAGATATATTTCAATACCATATCGCCTTCGAATGACGTTTTCAACCAAAATGACCAAACTAACATATATACATTCAACAAGCATATAAACGTCCATAATAGCCTACATACATCTATAATAACGTAATACAATCCATCCAAAGCAACCGGTGTGGGATAAATATCAGGAATAATCTAAATCTATCAATATCGTCAAAATAGTGCGTCAAATGGGAAAATGTGAGATTTAATTTAAAACCATTTTAAAACACTTTTAATTATTTTTATAAAATAAGATATAGGTTTAACTATTTTAGAAATCACATTTTAAAGTTAGAAAACATTTCAAAACGTCGTTTTAGTACTATACTAACAATCATAGTATGGCGAGAGACAACATCACTCACCTCAACCAAATCCATCCATACCAATTCCAAGTCTTAGAGCTCTCCATCACGAGCGCAATGCAAGAAATGACATTCAAAACGAAACTCGTATGCAAAAGATATGCATAATATAAGATATCGGATTAAACGAACAATTAAACAACTTAATTACATAATTAGTTAAATAATTACCTTTACAAATCTCTCTCCCCCATTAGCTAATTACCATGCACCTGATATATGCATGTGCACCATGAACCCATTGGCACCACATTCATTCCTTGATTTCTCACTCATCTTTCAACGATTCTTGATGCCGTCTTCGTCAATGAATTTGTCTACATGCCATCTCTACAACGCACACCACGAGGCCAAGCTCAACCCCCTAATGTAAAAGCAACCCGACCGCTGCTCCTCACCTGGTTGATGGACGCGATCTGCTAAGGGACGTCGGGGATTCTGAAACTTGGTTGGAACATGAGCGTTGGCAAGAGAAAGATGATGGCGGTGTCTGTTTCATGTATCGTCGCTCAGTCCTCCTTAATCTCAAACCCTAGGTCGATGGGTATGTACGACCATTCCCAAAACTGCCATCGCACGCTTCAAAAGTCGACATGTGCATGAAGATCTCTTCAATACGAGTTGAGCGGACGTGTTTGGGAAATTTTCGTGGAGTGGTTTAACAGATATATTTTTTGAATATTGAAAAGCAGAGGCGGCCATTTTCTTCAATGGAATAGTAATATGAAAATGAGTGAGATGAGGAAAGGGTTTAGATGGGGTTATTTATTAATAAAATATTCAATTTTATTTAAATTTTCAAATAAAACGGTCGTGCGATTCGAGCTCGCACGATCAAATGGCATGTCCAATCGCCATGAAACTTGTTTGTGAGCATTGCCTTATTTTTCCAGTCACGATGGTATAAATTTCGTCGCTATCCAAGACTATGTTTCGAGACAATAATTTTGCGCTTTTCGAGACCATTTCGGCTATCGAATCGTCTGATCTCCAAATATGGAGATCCTTATACTAATTTCAATTCGCAACGTCGATACAAACTCAATAGAAGTGGCCTCGAGTCCTGATTCGATTGTATGTAAAAAATCACATTTTTGGGACCATCAATTAATTAACGGTTCAATATTTAAATCAATTATTTAAATATCCGATTGTTAAAAATAAATATGGGTCATTACATTCTCCCCTCCTTAAAAGGATTTCGTCCTCGAAATCCTAAGGATAAAGCAACATAACCCAACACCCTCGCAATAAGCAATGATATAAGAGAAATCATCACTATCAACTCAAAACAACGATCATTGAAAGCGAATACAACAAAGGGAATAGACTTGGAATTACCATGAAGCCATCATCCTTATCCCTAAGTACAATCACTATAAAACCCTAAATCAATGTGGCTAAACCAAACGTCTAAGTTACACACTTATTTCCAAAGAAACGGACAATGGAAAATACAAGTGCCAACTCACAGAGTGTGGGTCTTTGTTGGACCAAAGAGACAAAATGAAAAGTGCGTTTGAAGAAGAAGAGGGAGGAATCACAATAGCTTTTTTGGAGGATTGGCCAAGGGTCTCACTTCCGACAAGTTTCCTTTTCTGCCTTTTCTTCATTGTCGCAGTTAGCTTCGTGGGATTTAGAAATAAATAAGAAAGGCTATCATCCATCTCACATGTACATAAAAGAAATCTTGAGGTTAGTAAACAAAAATACCCACGAAGGTCAGAAGCATAAAATAATATTTTATCAATCTATTTTTATCAAATTATACCTCTAGATTCGTCTGAAGTCAGGGGAAACTTAAAAATAGAATGGGAGAAGTTGTGATGCAGATGCAGAAATTCATGCTTTTTCAACATTGATTTAGTAAGAAATAATTGTTGTTATACAGTCTTTTGACCAAGCAATATTCTGATAGATTAGAGGATTCGAACTTGGGAATTATCAAGGTAGGCAGCCTAAAGAGATAGCCCTAGAGTCTAGAAACCAAGCGCAAACAGAGCCTCGAGATAAAGGACAAACCATCAAAAAAATGAAAAAAAACATCCTCCAAAGTGGTGGATCGGTACCGATACAACCACTTAGATCAGTACCGATCAGTGAACCTTTATCATTTTTTGCCCCCACTCCTACTACTTGTAAGTAATGATCCTAAGAGCCTATTTTGAGTACTATTTCATTGATCCCATGCAATTCTTCATCGATCTCCACTAGCACTCAAAGTCAGCAACTCCATTCTTTCGCCGATCCATCATTTGGACTTAGAAATAAATTAATAATGATGCAAACAAGTTTAGAATTACAAAGGCAGGAGAAGAAGTTCAAAGTCATCCATATGAAGAACATATGAATCGGCACAAATCCAAGCCCATCGATCGGTACCGATCCATGATTATTATTGAGGTGTCCACCTAACTTCCTAGAGAAGTGGTGTAAGGTATGGAAAACTATGTGGAGATCATGGAGCGAGATTTTAGGCTCCTTAGGCTATAAATAGGAGGGCAATAATCATTTTAAAGGATCTTTTTAGCTCTCTTTCTCTCTAACTCTAATTTCTTGTAATCATCCACAGATTTATAATGATCCGTAAGAACTTGTACTTGCAAGTCAGTAATTAAAGCAATAAAATCACTAAGTGGACATAGGCCAAGATTAGCCAAACCACTATAAAAAGTTATGTGTTCTTTCACGCTCTTTTTAATTTACTTTCTTCACTTTTTATTCTCTACACAATCTTTTGGGTGTTTGTGTCATTTTTGGTTCAAAAAATTTGATGCTTTCACCGAGAAGATATTCTTAAGCTACTTGAATCCATCATCTACTATTAGATTTCTTAGATCCAAGAGATAGATCCAATCTTCCAATCTTACTGTTCTACAAGAAGCTAGCAGTGGCCCCAAGGAGAGACCATTCTACAAACTCCAGAGCTTCTAATAACATTGAGAACCAACATAATTAGCATGTGGATGAATTTACCCATCCAAATCAGCTAGAGCACCAGAATTTAACCGATGTCGTGACTAGGATAGAGATGGATCGTATGATGAAGCAAATGGAGGATAGGTTCTAAGAGAATCGCAATGAGCTAACTCAAAACCCCCGTAGGAGGAGCAAGAGGGACTTAGATCTTTTGATTCAAAGTCTGATAGTTCCTCATCATCCGAGAAGAGACGGAGGATGTGACGACCCGGAATTTTTGTATATTTGAAAAAGGAATATTTAATTTATTTTAAATATTCGAAGGTTAAATTTTAACTTTATTTTCAAATATACAGTATTTATTGGATGATAGATTATTGAATTAAACAATCGAAAATAGGTAAAATAGAGAATCCTAAGCTTTAAGCCTGTTAAAAATAATTTGAAGGCTTATAAAATTTATATAGACAATACTGAAAATAATATAAGAGTTCGAATTGAATTTAACGATGATTCGTTCAGCTTTGAAAATTTTACTTGTTTAAATTGAATTTAAAAATAGCCTTCCGAGGCACAGTCTCGGAATTCGACGAAACTAGTTCCATTGGGTCCGTAATATTGTTTTATTATCGGATTTCAAATTTCGTAATGATTGGAGTTGTTGAGTGAGTGTACGATATATAAACGTGTCAAAAAAAAATTATATCGAAACAAGTTTAATTTAAATAAAAAAAGGGGGGTCTTATTACATCAGCACACCACCTCCTTAAAATGCGCCTATAATCACGAAAGGAAATCGTGCTGAGCATGCCTCATTCAGTTTTAAATATCTCGTCCCCCTTTTCTTCCTCTAAAAGACTTCAGTTCAAACTGAAACGAAAATCATTCGTTCACATAAAAAAAACGTATATGATTTACAATGAAAATATATGTATGACTATATACAGTAAACAGAAAATTAATTTTTATTTACTGAAAAAGATATAGGGTTGAAACAGGAATTTTATAACATTTTGACTTGAATAGTTTATATTAGAAATGGGACCTTTGGTTTATATAGATTAATTTATTTAATAAACTTATTTAGTTGATTTAATTATAAAAAGGGTTTTAAAAAGAAAATTTGATTGAGATTAAATAATTGGTTAATCAAATATATTTAATAGAAAGTAATTGTTGAATTAGTTCGATATTAATGAAATAATCTACTACTTATACAAGGTTTAAACTATGAAGAAACAAGTCGAGAGTTGGATTTGGAATTGCAAAAAAAACAAAGGTGAGTTAATCTCACTCAGTTGAATTTAAATTTAAATGGATAAATTTAAATCATTGATTGGATGATTGCATTGATTGATGTGCTATATATATAGTAGTATATAGCAATATATACATATTGGCATATGTATATATTGGAATTGTTGATATTCCCGCATTATATAGCGGATGATATTTATTTAATCCCATATACCGCGATATTCCACCTCGAAGTGGAATTGGTATTGTGCTAACGTCTGTGGATGCAGGGAAACAGGTTGGAGGGATCCAACTGGATTCCTCAAAATATTTAATTTTGTTTAAATATTCTGTGATATGATTGTTGATATCCTGTGATGATTTATATTGGATAATCTGGTTGGATTGAATTTCCCAGTATAATGAGTTATCAAAAGAAATTGAATTGGATTTTTGGAAAGAAATAAAAGAGTAAAATTCAAGTTAAATAATTCTAGTGAATTCGAATAAATTAAATAAGGAATTGTAAAAGAAATAAAGAAATTTCTTAATTCGAACAAATATGGGGAAAGAGGATTTTGAATTTAACAGGGAAGAAATAAATCTTTAACTAAAGTGATATTATCTAAAATAAAAAGGATTGATTTTATTGAATTTAAAGATTTAATTTAATTAAAATATTAATTGAAGAAGTTTGGAAATCCGAAATTGGTATTTTAGTTAAAAGGGTTTTAACTCATAATAAAGAAATAAAATATGAAAGTTAATGTATTTGAAATAATTGAAGTAAATAGGGAAATTTATTTCAAGGTGAAGAAAAATGGAAATCAATTGGAAATTGATTTAAGTGTTTAAAACTTGGATTTTTAAAAGAGAATGAGGTTTTAAAATTTATAAACTGGGTTTATGAAGTGAAATGAAATATCGGTGGATATTTTAAATATAAATTCAAGGTGGGAATTTATTGAGGAATGTAAATGTGTTTAAAAATAAATGGTGATTTATTTTTAAAAGATATGGAAGAAAGTGTATTCCCTGGATAGCCAAGTACGATTTCAAAGAAAATTCTTAAATATAAGTTAAAAGTTTTCATGTTGTTTAGAAAGGGATGTTTAGAAATTTATTGTTTCTAATATTTAAATTCTAAAGTAAATATTTTCCAAATCTATTATCGTAATAATTATTTAAAGGGTGATTAGTATTTTATTTAAAAGTGGAAACTTAGTTTTATATTTTATAAAGTAACCTTATTTTAAATATTCACAAAAGTATTATTTTTAATTAAGTATTAAAGTAGTTTTTCCAAATTTAAAGGTTAAAGTGTTTTAAAATTATTTTAAAATTAAAAGTATTTTGTACTTGGTGATTCAGTGGAAATAATTATTTGGGAAATGTATTCCGTAAGCGGAAACTGTTTTGAAATTGTTTTCAAAAGGAGTTTGAAAATAGAAATATATCTTGGAAAGATATTTGGGCAAATAAATAATGTGGGAATTTATTTATTGTGTGATGGTTGCTTGTGGATGTTAATTGATAGTTAAATAACCGACTATCAAAATTGGCCAAATGCGCTGATCGTTTCGAAGAGACCGGGATCGAGTTTCCGTATACCGGGATTCTAGGTCTGGAGACTCGAATACCACTTCGATACGGTTTGTACGTTTCGTGTAACGTGTTCAGAGTCGAAGATGGAGCTGTGAAGTGCAAGGGCTAGTCGCTACTAATCCTGAGGATATTTCCAAAATGGATGTAGTAGGAATAGTGCCTTCGGTTCCGTTCGGACCCGGGACGGACTTGTATGGACGAATGCTTTCGTGACATCGTCAGGTGGACGATGGGCATTCTAAGGGATATGTTCTGAAAAGGTATCGTTTAGCCTCGAGCCTCATCAACCGGGAATGACTGAAAATCAGGGGTTATGCAGCAAGGCTTCGTGGGTAGCCCCCACTTGAGAGTAAGGTCATCCCTGTCTAGATGTCCCTTTTATTTCGGCTTAGTGGTGCGGTTGCTGATCCCAACCGTGGGGTGATTTTATTTGGAATTATCCAGTAAGGGATGATTCCGGCCTTGTGTTGCAGGGGAGCGGGCGTACTCCTCGATACTGTGATCTAGGCCACGTACTATGACAGGTGGTACCCCAGTGCCTAGTCATTCGTTGGAAATCCATTCTCCCTACGTGCCTGTACGGTTTTGATTGTGCCCAACTATTGTTGAAATGTGAGATGCAAGCATTTCAGCTAGATTCTATTTTACTTTCTGTAGACACTATTATAATATCAGAGGATTTTGATATAAAGTGTTTTAGCTATCGTAAGGTAAAAACCCGACATGTTTATTTGTGGCATGGTCTTACGAGATGCTTTTGTTTTCAAAGGATTTTTGAAACTTTAATAATCAATTGAGTGTGATTTTCTCACGCTGGTATTCCAGACTGACTCGGGTATTGTTTTATATAATGCTCGGGTCAGGCCGAGATAAACAGGTTCAGGATATGATGCTGTGGAGCTCAGGAGACGAGCTGGATGACGATACGTACTCTCGTACTTGCTATTATTTTTCCGCTATGTATTCAGTTGTATGTTATGGATGTTGATGTACTCTGATGATGTATTCTGATGATGTATTGTATAAACAGATATAGTTTTGATTTGTGTAAAGATCTGTTGATATATATATTATATTTTATTCCGCTGCGATGGTTAGATTCTGATGTTGTTTTCTATTTTTCTTCTTCTACCTCTTCTTCTTAACTTAAATGGTTCGATTTTCCGGGTCTGGAAAGTCGGGTCGTTACAGTGGTATCAGAGCTTAGGCTGGCGATAACCTTGGCTCTGGTGGGAATTTTGAGAGTATTAATAGATATGAGCGCGTATTTGTTAGTGAATATAAAATTGTTTTATATTGTGTTGATTGGTTTATTGAGTAGTTTATGGATTCTGGTCGATGTGTGGGATGCCACAACATTGATAGGGATCTCTAAACACTTGTATAGAACAATTCGACACAGTATTGTTTTAAAGTAGGGTAAATGAAATAATTTTACCCAAATTATTTTTGTATAAAAAGAAACGTTTTGTAAACTATTCTAGTTAATATATATGGTTGTTTGGATGTTAGAAGTGATAATATGGAATTATTATCATTAATATATGGAAACTTAACTAGAAATTGAAATGTATAACCAAAGTAAAGAATAAAATTTTATAATAAAATAAAATTTGAAATATAGATTATAAATGGAATTTATAAATTGGAATAAACTCCATATCCAAATGAGATAGTAATTTAAAATAGAATTCCAGAGAAAGGTTTAAATTTAACTAGATGGATTGGAAATTTGGAATTTTTGAGAAAGGACTTAAAATTCCTTTGGATTTGAAAATGGTTTCAAATGGGTTTTGGAGAAATAATGGTATTATTTCAGGAATATTTTTGAGTTGAATTTGAAATCTTGTGAGATTAGGAAATTAAAAATATTTGAAATGTTTTAAAGAGATAAAAGCAATTAATTCTCTTCCGGTCGCTGGGAAATAATTTCGGTGATGACTGCAGCATCATCGATGTTCATTTTCGAGTTTCCAAGAGAAATTGCTACCTGGATGTTTTGGGCTGGTGTTTGTTTGCAAAACTGAGTTTAGTTTTGAAATTTAAAAGGGTTTTGGGTGTAGTTGATTTCAAAAAAGTGATTTTGAAATTTTGGGAAATTGTTAAAAACTCTGGAATCTTATTTTAATTGTTTATAGAAAAACAAATAAAAAGAAATAAATATACTTGACTAAATTTAATGTATAATCCGGAATAAAGAGTAAAATGTGAATGGGATTGCTTTTAATGGATTGAAGTGATGAAATAAACCAAATATTAGGTATAAATTGGAATAAATTACTTAATGGAGTAATGGATTATGGAAATAGAACCTTAATTGGCTGAAAGAAAGTTGATTTTGTAATTTGGATATGAAATTGAAATGAACTTGGATTAAGTAGAAATTATTAATTGCAATCCGAGATAAAATACTAACAAATCGAATGTGGATGATATAAATAAAGCTCAACACATATATTTTGGATGCTGTTAAGTGAAATAAATTGGAACAAAATTAACTTAAGTGTGAATGAACTCAAGTATAAATAAATGGAATATGACCTTGAAATATTATCCAAATGAGTTTGGGTTATGGAATTTAAATTGGTTAAATAGAAATTGAATTGTGAATTAATAAAATTGGGTAGTGAATTAAAAAAATGAATAGTAGAATCAGAATTTGAGTTATTAATTAAAATTCGACTTGGAGTATTAACACATTAAATATAAGTGGAAATGTGTTAAACAAAAATGAAAATTTGAATTAAAATAGTGATGGCTTGTATTGCAAACGAAAATTCAAGTGGGTATGAATGAAAATGGCCTTGGATATTATTCAATGAACGGAATATTGAATTTAGAATTAAAAAGGGACAAATTGAATGAATTGGTGCAAACTGCAATGAAAATGAACTTAAGTTGTTAACTTAAGTAAATGTTGGATGAAGACTGTACTCAAATCGAGGTTGTCGAAATCAATTGAGAATTAATTATTGAATGAAATAGCCTGGATTGTTTTCGAGCTAAATAAATGGATGTGAATAAATTAAATGGAATGGGTTGAGTATTGTTTGAAAAAAAAAATGGGAATAAGGGTCGAAACATTTCATATGTGTTTATGGAAGTATATAACATGCATTGTTTGTAGAATCCATGTTTTAGCAATTTAAATTTTAGTGAAATGTAAATAAACTTTGTATATTTGGCACTTACATGTTGTAATTGAGTTAGTACAGGTTCAAGGAAGTCGGTTGGCTGAATCTGATGGCACAACATGCTAAAATAAATAACCGCTTTGCTTTAAAAATGCTAAAATAAGGTACGCTTACGCAAAAATTCAAAATAGGAGTTATGAACTGCATATATTGATATATATTGTGATTTCCGGCCTGAGGCCGATGTATATATATATTTGTGCATCCTGCGATATCGCAGAAGTCCCTCCGTACAAGGGAGACTTTGCCAAAATTTTCCGTAAATTTTGGGAGTTAGAAATTTTTTGAAAATTTTTGGAAATTTTCACTAACAACAAATGATTTAAATTTGATAAACAAATAAAGTTGAAATTGAACATTTAAATCTATTTTAAATATGAATGTAAAGTAAGTAAAATCGAAGGAACTGAAGGAAGTAAAGTTGCAAATAAACTTTAATAGAGATTTAAGTTAAGTAGTAAGTGCAACTAATTCAATGTTCAAGATGGAAGCAAAATTTAATTCAAGTAGAATGGTAAAAGCAAAGGTGAATAGGAATGAATATACACTTCAATAGTAAAGTAAAGATAAATATAAGAAGTATTTAAAATATTTATATTGGACTTAAGAAATGAATAATGAATTCTTAAGTAAATTTGGTATTGAGAAATTTTTTTATTCTAGGTGAATAATTGAATGAAGATTTAAAATTTGAAGTTGTGAAATGGGATAATTGTAGATAAGTGAATAACAATCACAATGAATGTGAATAAAAGAGAATTGATATAATTGATAATCAATTGGGCTAATTACGTAAGGTGTACGTATATTATTTATTCGCATAGCTATTTGATCCGGATTCGAACACAGAATTTTGAGATAGTTTTATCGATCCAAATCAGGATTTTTCACTCGATTTTCGACGGCGAACCTGGATATGGATTGTTGATTGATTCTGGTAATTCTCTATCATAGTTTGTGGCTATGCAAGGAGAATGACGGTTTCTGATCAAGAAACCAGATCTGAGTCCGCACTAGGAAGTCGGGTGGACGATACTAGTTCGGAAGTGAAATTGTGTGATCGAGTGAGCGATCAGATGTGATAATGCGTACGGATGATATATGTACATCGTACGGGCTTAAGTAAAGCAAATATTGAAATTTGTAAAGGAAATGTCTAAAATGATTTTGAATCCTATGATTGGATATTATTGCTTGATAGGATATACAGGTGTATAAAAGCAATGGATAAATTGGGATTTTTGATTTTAGAAGATAAAATTGAATTGCCCGACTAAAAAGGTATGTATTTGAATTTCTATATGAAATTTGATTGGGTTTTTGATCCAACCACTTGGCTTTTTGTTTTCTTTTGAGATTGGGAGGCCGTAGAGCCATTTTGTAGTAGTACCGAGCTAGCCGCGCAAAGGAGACGCTGGCAAAAATTTTCGAAAATTTAGAGAGTTAGAAAAATTTTGAGAAATTTTTGATAATTTAAAATTTGAATTCAAATTTAAATTTGAATTGATAAGTAAGTTATGTTGTTGAGAACTTATGGATAAGTTGAAAAATTAGAAAATGGTTAGTGTGACTGTGATAAAAAGATTTGTTTGGCAAGTTGTTAGAACTTATTTGTATTTGGGAAATAGTTAACGGGGATTAAATCATTCTTCCTAACTAGTAATTTCGGGGACGAAATTCTTTTAAGGGGAGAGGAATGTGACGACCCGGAATTTTTGTATATTTGAAAAAGGAATATTTAATTTATTTTAAATATTCGAAGGTTAAATTTTAACTTTATTTTCAAATATACAGTATTTATTGGATGATAGATTATTGAATTAAACAATCGAAAATAGGTAAAATAGAGAATCCTGAGCTTTAAGCCTGTTAAAAATAATTTGAAGACTTATAAAATTTATATAGACAATACTGAAAATAATATAAGAGTTCGAATTGAATTTAACGATGATTCGTTCAGCTTTGAAAATTTTACTTGTTTAAATTGAATTTAAAAATAGCCTTCCGAGGCACAGTCTCGGAATTCGACGAAACTAGTTCCATTGGGTCCGTAATATTGTTTTATTATCGGATTTCAAATTTCGTAATGATTGGAGTTGTTGAGTGAGTGTACGATATATAAACGTGTCAAAAAAAAATTATATCGAAACAAGTTTAATTTAAATAAAAAAAGGGGGGTCTTATTACATCAGCACACCACCTCCTTAAAATGCGCCTATAATCACGAAAGGAAATCGTGCTGAGCATGCCTCATTCAGTTTTAAATATCTCGTCCCCCTTTTCTTCCTCTAAAAGAATTCAGTTCAAACTGAAACGAAAATCATTCGTTCACATAAAAAAAAAATGGTAGCCGATTCAAAAATCGAATTTTCCACCCTCTATCCTTATTCAAAACAAAATCGAACGAAGCCCTTTCAGTTCGAATTTAAAACGAATCGCGATCTCGTTCGAGGTGGTGGCTCGATTCGAGTTGGTTCGGGGAGTTCGCGAGGCATCACGAAGGGGGCGACACGAGCTTGATTTCGCATGAAAGCAGGGAGGCATCGAACCTCGATTTGATGGAGGAGGCGACCTATGCGAGTGGTCACATAATTGGAGGGCACGTGGCATAGGGCTGGTGGCTCTGGAACTTGTTCGACCTGAAGGAAGAAGGCACGGAAAAAAAAGGGATTGCTCGCGTAAGTGACGCTAGTCGTTCGTGGTCGTGGGGTTGCGTGGTGCTCGAGCAACAGTTGGTGCACGGAGGAGGCTGCGTATTGGGTTGTTCAGGTGGATTTGGGTTTCTGGTAATCTTTTTGACTAAGCTTATTTTTTTTTCACCAAATCGAATTTTAGTGGAAAAAGAAAATAAAAATAATTAAAATTATAAACAGCAAGTTTAAGTTTATAAAACAAAAAACAAAGGTGAGTTAATCTCACTCAGTTGAATTTAAATTTAAATGGATAAATTTAAATCATTGATTGGATGATTGCATTGATTGATGTGCTATATATATATAGTAGTATATAGCAATATATACATATTGGCATATGTATATATTGGAATTGTTGATATTCCCGCATTATATAGCGGATGATATTTATTTAATCCCATATACCGCGATATTCCACCTCGAAGTGGAATTGGTATTGTGCTAACGTCTGTGGATGCAGGGAAACAGGTTGGAGGGATCCAACTGGATTCCTCAAAATATTTAATTTTGTTTAAATATTCTGTGATATGATTGTTGATATCCTGTGATGATTTATATTGGATAATCTGGTTGGATTGAATTTCCCAGTATAATGAGTTATCAAAAGAAATTGAATTGGATTTTTGGAAAGAAATAAAAGAGTAAAATTCAAGTTAAATAATTCTAGTGAATTCGAATAAATTAAATAAGGAATTGTAAAAGAAATAAAGAAATTTCTTAATTCGAACAAATATGGGGAAAGAGGATTTTGAATTTAACAGGGAAGAAATAAATCTTTAACTAAAGTGATATTATCTAAAATAAACAGGATTGATTTTATTGAATTTAAAGATTTAATTTAATTAAAATATTAATTGAAGAAGTTTGGAAATCCGAAATTGGTATTTTAGTTAAAAGGGTTTTAACTCATAATAAAGAAATAAAATATGAAAGTTAATGTATTTGAAATAATTGAAGTAAATAGGGAAATTTATTTCAAGGTGAAGAAAAATGGAAATCAATTGGAAATTGATTTAAGTGTTTAAAACTTGGATTTTTAAAAGAGAATGAGGTTTTAAAATTTATAAACTGGGTTTATGAAGTGAAATGAAATATCGGTGGATATTTTAAATATAAATTCAAGGTGGGAATTTATTGAGGAATGTAAATGTGTTTAAAAATAAATGGTGATTTATTTTTAAAAGATATGGAAGAAAGTGTATTCCCTGGATAGCCAAGTACGATTTCAAAGAAAATTCTTAAATATAAGTTAAAAGTTTTCATGTTGTTTAGAAAGGGATGTTTAGAAATTTATTGTTTCTAATATTTAAATTCTAAAGTAAATATTTTCCAAATCTATTATCGTAATAATTATTTAAAGGGTGATTAGTATTTTATTTAAAAGTGGAAACTTAGTTTTATATTTTATAAAGTAACCTTATTTTAAATATTCACAAAAGTATTATTTTTAATTAAGTATTAAAGTAGTTTTTCCAAATTTAAAGGTTAAAGTGTTTTAAAATTATTTTAAAATTAAAAGTATTTTGTACTTGGTGATTCAGTGGAAATAATTATTTGGGAAATGTATTCCGTAAGCGGAAACTGTTTTGAAATTGTTTTCAAAAGGAGTTTGAAAATAGAAATATATCTTGGAAAGATATTTGGGCAAATAAATAATGTGGGAATTTATTTATTGTGTGATGGTTGCTTGTGGATGTTAATTGATAGTTAAATAACCGACTATCAAAATTGGCCAAATGCGCTGATCGTTTCGAAGAGACCGGGATCGAGTTTCCGTATACCGGGATTCTAGGTCTGGAGACTCGAATACCACTTCGATACGGTTTGTACGTTTCGTGTAACGTGTTCAGAGTCGAAGATGGAGCTGTGAAGTGCAAGGGCTAGTCGCTACTAATCCTGAGGATATTTCCAAAATGGATGTAGTAGGAATAGTGCCTTCGGTTCCGTTCGGACCCGGGACGGACTTGTATGGACGAATGCTTTCGTGACATCGTCAGGTGGACGATGGGCATTCTAAGGGATATGTTCTGAAAAGGTATCGTTTAGCCTCGAGCCTCATCAACCGGGAATGACTGAAAATCAGGGGTTATGCAGCAAGGCTTCGTGGGTAGCCCCCACTTGAGAGTAAGGTCATCCCTGTCTAGATGTCCCTTTTATTTCGGCTTAGTGGTGCGGTTGCTGATCCCAACCGTGGGGTGATTTTATTTGGAATTATCCAGTAAGGGATGATTCCGGCCTTGTGTTGCAGGGGAGCGGGCGTACTCCTCGGTACTGTGATCTAGGCCACGTACTGTGACAGGTGGTACCCCAGTGCCTAGTCATTCGTTGGAAATCCATTCTCCCTACGTGCCTGTACGGTTTTGATTGTGCCCAACTATTGTTGAAATGTGAGATGCAAGCATTTCAGCTAGATTCTATTTTACTTTCTGTAGACACTATTATAATATCAGAGGATTTTGATATAAAGTGTTTTAGCTATCGTAAGGTAAAAACCCGACATGTTTATTTGTGGCGTGGTCTTACGAGATGCTTTTGTTTTCAAAGGATTTTTGAAACTTTAATAATCAATTGAGTGTGATTTTCTCATGCTGGTATTCCAAACTGACTCGGGTATTGTTTTATATAATGCTCGGGTCAGGCCGAGATAAACAGGTTCAGGATATGATGCTGTGGAGCTCAGGAGACGAGCTGGATGACGATACGTACTCTCGTACTTGCTATTATTTTTCCGCTATGTATTCAGTTGTATGTTATGGATGTTGATGTACTCTGATGATGTATTCTGATGATGTATTGTATAAACAGATATAGTTTTGATTTGTGTAAAGATCTGTTGATATATATATTATATTTTATTCCGCTGCGATGGTTAGATTCTGATGTTGTTTTCTATTTTTCTTCTTCTACCTCTTCTTCTTAACTTAAATGGTTCGATTTTCCGGGTCTGGAAAGTCGGGTCGTTACAGAGGAATAGAAAGAAAAAATTGGCTAAAAAACTACCAGGACTTCATATCAAGAGGCATGATTCACTTATGATGAGGGTTCATGGATCGGCACTGATCCAAGTGGACGGATCGGTGCTGATTCAATAAAATTTGGAACTGGACCACAGGTTCTAGATGGTGGCATTGATTTTGGTGGCCAGGAACAAACCGATCCAGCAGATGATCAGAATCAAGAATATCGAACAACTCTAATGATTTAACACATAGGAATCGAACAGGAGGGACTGTTAGATGAACAAATCTCCCAAAGTGTAGAGAACCTAAGTATTGAGGGTCTGTCGGAGAGTGTTCGCCGAGCTGAAAACTCAGAACAGATCCTGATTACTGCTATTTAGCCAAACCAGTGGAACCGGATTACTTGGCTGAGATGATCAGAAAACTTGTGAATGAAAACCAATTCAGAAGTAATGATGAGTGGGGTACCTCTCCAAGTCGGAACCCGTTTATTAAGGACATTCTGCGTTTGAAGTATCCATGGAGTTTGTAATGCCAACAATGTTGTTATACGGTGGAAAAACGAATCCAAGGCAGCACTTAATAAAGTACGAATGACATATGGAATCTGCTAGAGCATCTAATACTGTGAGATGTCGTTGCTTCCCATCTTCCTAGAAGTGCTATGATGATGTGGTTCACCTGCCTCCCATCGAGATCCATATCGCCTTTTTCTGAGTTAACGCAAAAGTTATTGGAGCAATTCCGTCTACACACTTCACACCCAAAGGATGTGATGTTGTTATTGAACTTCTTCCAGGGTGTAGGAAGTCATTGAAGGATTTCTTAAACAGGTTCCATACAACTATGACGGAAGTTACGAATGCTTAGGATGACATAGTATTGATAGCTTTGATTAGGGAGATTCATCCTGAGACTGATTTCGGAAGTTGGTTGGAAATGAATCCCCCATCGACGATGGATATGTTTTACATGAAGGATAATCGGTTCTTGCACTTGGAAGAGGTGATTTGCTCTTTCTTGAAGAGATGATACTGGGCCTTCAGCTAAAGTGATACAGAGCAATATCACTATAAAATAGTCTGGAGGGAGTTTTAGAAATGTGGATGTAAATGTTGGCAACAAGAATGACGGACAGAAACGAAGTGATAATGGGGCCAGTATATGAAAGCCAGATAATAGGAATCATCTCAGGATTCCTAAGAATGATCCCTATACCTAATTGCATAAACAATAGAGAATATCTACCTGGCTACTCAAGGTATTGAGCAGTATTGGAAGCCAACTCCAAGAGAGTCGACCGAGAAGGAGAAAAACTCTAGAAAGTTTTGCAGGTTTCATGAGATGCATGGTGAATGAATGCTGACATTTGTGTGATATGGTTAAGGAGTTGATTCGCCAAAAGAAGTTGCAGAAGTTCATGAAAGCCCTACAGGATGGAGGGCAAGGAAATTCCAACCCCCTTTGGGTCGACATCCCAATGGGGGCAAGCCGGGCCTAGTGGTAAAGAGCCTAGGCAGCCTGAAAAACGTTTGATGATAAATACAATCATCAGTGGACCACATCCAGTTGACAAGAGCAGGAACGACCGATATGTTGATGCATTAAAACATGTAGAGAATGAAAGCTTCTTTGCTATAGAGGACAGAGCTCTGACAAAACAATTCAAAACCATGACAGATGACATTGTTTTTCGAAACAGAGATGTTGATAGGGTGAAAGACCTAATGATTGACCCACTCATGATTACGGCCATGATTGGCCCTATGGTTGTAAAGAAAGTGTTGGTTGACAGTGAGAGTTTGGTCAACATTTTATTTAAGAAAGCCAACGACCAGATGCTTCTGAAGGGCAAGAACTTGAAATTGTGTAAATCTTGGATCCAAGGATTTAACGGGATGGCTACATAGCCAGTTAGATATGTGGAATTACTGGTGGTGCTTAGTGAGGGCGACCGCAAGCGAGTGTGGTCATGCCTTTTGTGGTGTTGGATATTTACTCATCTTACAATGCATTTTTGTGCAGACTGGCCCTAACTGAATTCAGAGCGATATTGCTCCTTGGTGTTTGACGATGAAATTTCCTACAGAGAATGGTGTGGGATTAGTACAAGGAGATCTGGGGCTTGGCCGTGAGTGTTCTGTCACTGAGCTAAAGGAAGCAAGGTGAAAAGAAAAAGGAAAGGGTGTAAATGGAACTCTATGCATCAAGGCTTTGGATGCATAGCAACCATAGCTAGAGCCCTGGCTCAGGCATCACAGTCGGTTCTATAAGGATACGAATCCATGAAAAGAGCCACTGGATCGAAGGGCAGCTCCACCTAAGTTGACGATCAACATTCCGGTCAGTCGGATGATCCTACACGGATCTTGAGGGTTAAGTCACAACTCATCACAAGGTCGATAAAGGAGTGGTTGGTTTCCTTTGGGCGAACCTGGATGTGTTTGCTTGGATACACCCTGCATGTGTGGGATTTCCCCAGAGATAACGAGCAATGCATTAAATGTAAATCCTAAATGTGTTCCTATGAAACAGAAGTGCTGCAGTTTGGGTCCGGAGAGATCTGCTACACTCAAAGAAGAGGTGTATAAGCTGAAGGACAATGGCTTCATCCGCAATGCCTTATAACTGGATTGGGTATCTAATCTGGTTTTGGTGAAGAAAGCTAACAGAAAGTGAAGGACATGCATCGGCTATTTTAACTTGAATAAGACATGCCTGAAGGATAGCTTCCCACTTTCGAGAATTGATCGGTTGATGGATTCAACGGCTGGATATGAACTACTCTCATTCGTGGATGCACACTCTGGATACAATCAGATTCCAATGTACGTCCCGGACCAGGAACATACCAACTTTATATCTGACCTAGGACTGTAATTCTATCTTGTCGTTCCCTTCGGATTAAAGAATGCTAGAGCAACCAACCAGAGGCAGTAAACAAGATGTTCAAAGATGATGTTGGACGTTCAATAGAAGTCTATGTGGATGACATGCTCATGAATCCATAACATTTGGGAAACCATGTTGATGATTAGGTAGAGATGTTCAGCGTTCTTCGAAAATACAAGATAAAGGTCAACCTTTCGAAATGCTCGTTTGGCGATACGTCAGGGAAATTCTTGGGATTGATTGTAAACTTCCATGGGATTGAAACCAAGCCAAAAAAGATCGAGGCATTGAGGAACATCGAAGCCTCAAAGTTGATCAAGGAGGTCTAGAGTTTAAACAGGAAAAATGTCGCCTTGAGTAACAAACAAATGCATCACTTTCTTTAACGTAATTAAGAAGAAAAAATGTAATTTCGCTGGGACACAGGAGTATAAAGATGCATTTCAAGCTCTGGTGGTTCACTTGGAGAGACCTTCCATTCTTTTAAAGCTAGTGGATAACGAGGACTTGTTTATATATCTGGCAGTGTCAGTGCATGCTTTGAGTGCCGCACTCATATATGAGGAATCCCACATCCAACGACCAGTCTACTACATTAGTAAGCGATTGACATGGGAAAAAAGAAATTACCCAAGTCTAGAAAAGCTTGCATACTGCTTGTTGATTTCTTCAAGGAAGCTCCGCCCCTATTTTCAGGCTTATCCGATGAAAATTCTTACCGACCAGACTTTATGACAAGTCTTGCAACGACCTGAGTCTTCTGGAAGGCTGTTGAAATGGATTATTGGATTGAGACAATTTGATATAACCTATCACATTCGGAAAGCTATCCAAGATCAAGCTTTGGTAGATTTCATAGCTAAGTATAATGCGCAAGGCGATACTATGTAGAGAAATGGTGAGCAGAGTGCTGGGTGGAACATGTACGCAGATGGTGCGTTAAATGAACGTTGTTTCGGTGCTGGAGTTGTATTTGTCACTACCGCGGAACATTTAATTTGCTATGCCTTGAGACTCGACTTTCCTGCAACAAACAACAAAGCGTAGTACGAAGCACTGATTGTGAGACTTAGAGTTTCCAGGAACTGAGAGTTAAAACTTTACACATCTTTTGTAATTCCATCTGGTGGTGTGTCAAGTCAGGGGAGAGTTTCAGGCAAAAGGAGCGAGACTAGCTCCTTATATAAACAGACCCTTGAGCTACTCAGTGACATTGAATATTACACAATAACGCATATTCCTTGAGAGGAAAATGCGAAGGCCGACTCGCTGGTTAAGTTGTCCAATTCTGGAAATGCACAGCTCATGGACTGGTTTCGGTGGAAGTATTATCTGCTCTGAGCATCGACCATATGGATCTCGAGTGGATCTGGAAGGCCAAGAACGAGAAAGAGCCATGGATGACTCCAATAAACAATTATTTATGGAGGGGAATGTTTAACGATGAATTTTCTATCGGTTAGACAATCGCCGAAAAATGTAATAAAAATAATCGCAAGCGCATGACGTACAATTATAGTACGTATGCGAGTACGGGTCGATCCGTAGGGAATTGAATTAATTTTAAATTCTACTCAATCAAATTAACCCAAAGAGGTTGTTTAAACTAAAAAGAAATGCAAAAACTAACTACAAATAAAAGTGATTAAAAATATAAGAGTAGGAGACAATTTAGAGGAAAGTCCACTCTCATACTCTCACATAAAATCAACACAAAATCAATCCATGATCTCTCATTTTAATCTAAGTGGAATTAGTGATGTATTTATCATAAGTATGGTCTATTTGTGTTATTAATTAACACAACTTAAACCGTATAACTTTAATACAACAACTAAAACCACTTATTAAATGTCATGAAAATGAATATGAAACTAAAACAAAATCTATTTTAAGCATGATCTATTTGTTATTTTATTTTATTAGTAACATAGATCATCAAATTTTGATTCTGTTTTAATTCCATGATCAAAATCACTTAGTTAGATGTTAATGTAAATTGTATTTATATTTGAGTAAGAATAGCCTATTTGTGATAAACAACATAGGCTATCAAATTCACTAATAAACTTACATCAACATCTAACTATCCACGAAGCATAAAAAGAGATAATAAATTAACAAATATGTTGAATCTACATGATTTAAGAGAGCTTCATTACCCCTAAATTAAAGGAATTTAGCTTCTCATTTTTGTTATCATTTCAACGCATGTAGATTGCAACATTAAAAAGCAAGGAAAGTAAGAGCTAATTAAAAGAAAAGAGAACTAAACTACTAGCATAAATTAAATCCAAACTAATTGCAATGAAAAGGAAGCTAATCTACTAACATGAAATAGAAGAAAGCATGTAAATAAAGGTAAGCATGAAAATAAAATAAAAGCAAAGAAGAAGAAGAAGAGGCTTAGGAAGCCATTTTATTTCCCATTAATTTTGTGGCTACAACTTGCATAATATGATAAGAAGATGAAAACTCCATTACATTAACATAAGAGGGTTATTTATACATGACTAAAACCCCAATCCATTTTTAGGAAACTCCCTAAAATGCCATTGAGGTAGTGTGGCCTCCAAGTTATCATTAGCATGAAGTTAATCCTCCATTAAATGTGCATGTGCCTTTAATCTCCACTAACATGTGCATTAGCTCTTAATTGTGATTCATGGTTAGTGGGTAGGTGGGATCCTCCATGATTACATGAATTCTTTTATTTCTTCGTATCTTTGGCTTCCAATTATTGTATATGCATATTTCCATGAAGCAATTTCCAAGTTGAATCCAAATTCCTACAAAACAATTTAAATGTGCAAGTAATTATTTCCAAATTAAGTTAAACACGAAAATTACCATTTTGCCCCAATGTAGATGCATGAATGATGAGTTGAAAGAATTATTGAAAATTGGTTTTAAACATGTAAGAACACCCAATTATGACATTTATTTTACTAAAATGAGATTAGGTGTGTGAGTAAAAATATACATTTTTACGGGCACATCAGGGAATCCTTTCGGGCAGAAAGAACGAGTGACGGAAGCTGCTTTGCCGAGCTTCGAGATTTATCTTTCTGCAAGGAGCACTTCATGAGAAAGGATTCTCAGTCCCGATGTTACGGTGCATCGCCAACGATGAGGCCAAACAAGTTCTAAGAGATGTTCATGAAGGGAACTTTGGAAACCACACCGGGGGCAAACTCTAGTGAAGAAGATTCTCCGTTATTGGTACTTCTGGGTAACTGTTAACCGAGATACAGTTGAATACACCAGAAAGTTTGACAAGTGCAAGAGATTTGCTAAGAGTCCGAGAGCCCTGCCAATGGAGATCGCTCAAATGGTCAGTCCCTCGCCGTTTGCAGTTTGGGGGATTGATATTATCGGTGTATTGCCGATATCCAAGGGTGGCATGAAGTACACCATCGTTGTCGTTGATTACCACAACAAATAGGCTAAGGATGAGCCATTAGCCATGATTACCACAAAGAAAGAAATCAACTATATGATCTAGAATATCATATGTCGCTTTGGATTTCCATAAGCGATTGTTACCGATAACGGAACCCAATTCGACAGCACCGAGTTTAAAGATTTCTACCGCTGACATCGCGTAGAGAAGAGATTTGCTATGGTGGCAAATACCCAGGCAAATTGACAAGTTGAATCCATGAACAAGATTATTAAGTACGTTATTAAGAAACGATTGGAAAAGGTTAAGGGCAAGTGGGTCGATGAACTTCCATTAGCACTTTGGGCTAATCGTACGACCCATATGTTAACGATTGGCCATTCTCCATTCACCTTAGCTTAAGGATCAGAGGCTATGATATCAATTGAACTGGAAGTACCTTCTTATCTGGTAACTCACTACAATCCACGGACGAATGAGCAACTCCTGTTGGAGTCCCTCAATATGCTCGATGAGAAGCCAGATGAAGCTGACTTGAGAGTAGTTGTGCACCAAAGACGAATCGCCCGATATTACAACACCAAGGTCAGGATTCAGACCTTTGAAATTGGTGACAAGGTCCTCAAACAAATCTTCGCAGGCCCCTGGAACTTGGGCCCAAATTGGGAAGGTCTATATGCAACTGAACAGAAGCTTGGAGACGGCTTTTAGTCAAACAGCTTGGATCAAAACGAGTTTCACTTCTCGAGCTAGATTGTTTGGCATGCTATGAAACTTGGCAAGCGTCTTTATGGAACATATTAGATCATGATGCAAGAGGATTGAAGGATCCATGAGCGAACCTTATGGATCACTAGCGATCCATCATTTTGGCTAAATTTTGGTTTCCCCCTTTTGAGTCTTTCTTCATTCCTTCTTCTGGCTTTCTTCATTGATTCTTGAGTTATTTCAACTTGTCATAGATGTTCTTACTTCCTTTGAATTCTATTGGGTTAAAAAAACCTAGTTAACAGTTAACCATAACAACCACTAAGCCTCAAAATAAATCTTTCATTTATTTAAATCTCTTTCCAAAATATTTATCAAAATATTCATATACTTATCTCATTGGCATAAGTATGTTCACTAAACATTGTAAAAGATTTCTTACTTCAAAATTGTATTAAAAGGATCAAAACAAATGTTAGTTAAATTAAAAATAAAGATAACCTCAGACACTATTCCTTCGTTGTTAATTATGGAACGAATGTCCATACCACCATAATTAAGAAGCTCAGTTTAAGGAAATACCATCTCTAATTCTTTTATAATTTACTTCTATAAATCCTTTTAATAAATCTCTTTCATTTGTGAAATCTCCTTCTCTTAAATTCCAAATCCATGTATAAAACATGTTATAAATTTCTAACTTTATTTATAAAATTCTTTTATAAACACCCAAAATCATTTATAATACTCTTTTATAAATATCCAAAACCATTTATAAACTTCTTCCGAATTTCAAAATCTCTTTTCAATTATAAAACCCCTTATATAAACTTTCCTTATTTAAAACAAAACTGCTTTAAAAGGAATAAAATTTAAAAGAATGGTTTCACAATTTCAAAAAAGGTTTAGCAACTGCAATGGTTTTTATTTAACTAAGTTAAGATTTCCAGTTATAACATGGGTATTTACATAACAAGCAGATATGTAAATGGAATCGGCCAATAATAATTAATCAACATATAGGTAAATGTTCAAGTTACCATAATAGCAGAACTGAGTTTTATTTCTACTTAATAGATGTAAACATAATCTACTTGGTGAATTTTGGCAGAACGGTGATTTATTCTACCAAACAAATGTCAAATACAATTTAATTAGCAGAACGATGTTTATTCCTGCTAAACATATGTCATTAGGTTTAATAATCATATGAGGTTACTTAAAGGTAATTGACAAAGAAATCCCTTGAATTATATATATTCTTTAAAAGAGAATTGCTTTAAAAACAAAAACGATCTTTAGAAATAAAGTGGTTTAAAAACTTTAAAACTTTTATTTAAGAATTAAATAACATTTAAACTATTTAAGTTAATAATAATTAAACTTTAATTAATACTTAAACAATAATTAATTTTTAAATAAATAATTAAACAATTATTATCTTTTAAGTAAATGATTAAATAATAATTAATCTATAAATAAATAAACAAACCATGGGTTATCTTTACTTAATTATTAAATAATAATTTAAACCCTTATTAATGATTAAATTAGTCTTAATCAAGTCTTAATTAAATCTTAATTTAATTAATAATTAATTATTAATTAAACCCTTTTTAAATAATAATTAAATAATAAAAGTTAATCTTTAATTATTAATTAAATAATAATGAATCTGTAATTAATTAACTAATTATAATTAATTTACTTAATTAATACTTAAATTCTAATTGCCTTTGTTGACTAATGATTAAGTATTAATTACCTTTTTTAATTAATTAATTAATCATTAAATAAATAAATAAATAATTACTTTTAAATACTTATAATCAGTTTGAATACACTTTCCAAAAGATACTTAAGTAAAAACATTATTAGATTTCAAATAGAGTTCGTTTTCACGAACTACATCCATAGCGACAATCGCTATGTGACCCGTAATTTCAAACTTGTTTTATACTCTGAATATCTTTCAAAAACTCCACTTTTTTTATTTTTAACTTACTTTTATATACTTAGAATAAAGTTCGAAAAACTAGAAGTAAAGTTAAAACTTTTATAAAACTTTTTCTAGAAAGTAAAGTAAGTAAAGAAGCAAGTTTATACAAGAGATTTCAACATCGTAAAACAAGTAACTTAATTGCTAACTCCTTTAGCATATTACACATAGCATAGCACAAACATCCATCACATGCCATACACAACATTCAATAAGTAAAGTTCCTAACTTTTAAACTTTTCTAACTTTCTACTTCACTTTCCAAGATTTATTCAACTATTCATACAAGCATACACATGTATATTCAAATCAATATCATATTCACCCAAACCGACAACTAATTTAACAATTAAACAACATCAAAAATAAAATTAAAACTTTATTTAAAGGTGTGAGTTTTAACTCACCAAAAGCTACCAAAACGAACCAAGCTTCCACTACGTTTTGAATATGACCTAGGACTCGGATTTTCTTTAGTAAAAATGAGATTTTGAAGGCCTTAAAGGCCAAGGTAGCTCGGTCATAGCATAGGGTGGCTTGGCCATTGTGGGTAGGTGGAGGGTTTGGCCTTGTTTGGCAAGGAGGGGTGTAGAAAAGGAAAGGAGGTACTTAAATAGGCTTTTTAGGAATTTACAAAATGGCAAAAGTGAGATTTTCTAGCTTTCAAAACTTGGTATCCATTAAAGAGCTTAATGGAGAGGATGGAGGTTTTTGAAATGAGAAAGAAATGATAAAATGAGAAAGGAGAAAAAAAATTGCTTTTATGCATTACCAAACTAGCCTAAAGTACATACCCTCCCTTCATTCAATGACACATCATCAACCTTGTCCCTCTTCTCCAACATGCATTAATGACCCAAGTACTTAATGTTTTATAATGATTTAACACCTTGTGCTTATGTTTCGTAAGATGTAATCCTTACTTTTCCTTTAATTTTATTTTTAAACTTTATGAAATAAAGTCACATCACCTTTATTATTTACTTAAATATATATATATGTATGTGTGTATGTATGTATTTCAAAACATATCCTAACTTATTTGTAATTATGTCTGTATAATTATACAATAGTGTACATGACGTTTTTGACAGATTTTAGATAACGAAAAGTAAAAAATTCGAAAATCGAATTCCGATCACATTTTCGATTTTTCTTCGAACTAATTATTTTTGTAAAAATAAATTTGAAAACCATTTCACCATCACTAATTATTATTTAAAAGAGTTTTATTTTGATTATAAAATCTATTATTTGAATGTATAAAGTTAATTAAATATTCACAAATCATGACGGTGAAATTCTTGGTCGTTACGCTCTCCCTTCTTAAAAGAATTTCAACCCCGAAATTTTACCACAAACTTATCTCAGAAACACTTAACACTACTCATCAGTCTGTATGGTGTATATAAATCATTCTTATGAAAAATCTGATTGGATCACTCATTCAAATAAATAGCTTTTCTTCCGGACTAGTATCGCTCACTCGACTCCCTAATGTGAACTCTAATCAGGCTTCTTAATTAGAAACCTCTGTTCTCGTTACATAGCCATATACTATGATAGAAAACTATTGGTTCCATATTAAGAACCCTCACCAAGTGTTTGCCATCAAAAATCGAGTGGTAAATCCTTATTCAAAACGGTGGGTACTACCTTTAGTCATGTACCTCGAATCTTGGACCGAGGATTATGTGAAAAGGAGGAAGGATCTACGTACAACTTACGTACTCATCTAAAAGTTCTTATTTACCCAATTACTTTCTACTCTTCTAAAAATATTTATGAAAACATTTCATAAAATTTCAACTTAGGTCCAACATTTTTAAAATGATACAACTTTATTTATGAAATCCTTTCATAAAATCATTTTACCTTATTATTTGCATAATACTCTCCTACATCCTAAGAGTATATACAAAACATCAAATTTTTAATTATATTTACCCAATCTATTCAGATGTAGGCCCAAAATAATTTTTAGGTCTTAAGACTCAATTGGCCAATTCAATCTCTTTACCCATTCGGTCTGGTTGGTAGCCAAAAAGAGTAGGATGCTGGTATCCAAACTCCATCCCAGAGTCTACTTTTTTCTTAGACACTAAGATAAAGGTGTTTATTAGTTGGCCCAATAACATCAAGTAAATTTTCACTTCCTAAATGTTAAAGTCAAAAGACACAGTTTAATAAAACAAAGTTTATTAAACCTCCTTATTAAATTTAACCCAATCAAAACTTCATTAGTTATCTTACCTTTCTTAAAAAATAGCTTTTTAATTTTGAAAACTTAGGAGCCAAATACCCGAGTGTTATTTCAAAAATCTTTTGAAATGATACTTTATATTTAACCCTTAGAAAAACATACATACTCCAAAATGATATCAAGGAACTACATAATACCAAATAGTATCATATATCCTTTACCAAGAAGGGTAATACTCAAGAGAAGTGTTTACTATCCAAACACATCCCCTAGCCATTTGTAGTTATTTTCGAGCTACTCGAACTAGTTAATCATAAAAGCATTTTCTTCTTTTCAAATCCCTTTTTGAAATAATACTATATATATTTCCCAATAATTAGCTTTTAACAAAAGTTTGTCAATCACTTGCTTTGGATTCATTTGGATTCGAACTTGTTTCGATCACATAATGACAAAGAGAATAATTTACTAAGTGCACTATCACATCTGCCTAAGAAAACATTCGATTGTCACTTAGATGATTATTTAGATCATCACAAAACAGATCGAGGCTCATTCCCCGAACTGTTCAAAGAAAAATCTTACTCTCTAATTTCTTTTAAAAATATTTATACCTTAAAGTATTTTCTAGTAATACTATTATTACCTGTTCTCTAAAAAAATTTGAAATCCATTCAAAGACACCAGGATTTTAAATTCTCCAAAAAATCCATCTTATTTTCCAAAACATATTTTATAACATTGACTTATAAAATCAACCGTTTATAAAATCATCTGAAATACTTCTTTTTAATAAACACCTTATATTAAACCATTTAACCCAACACATCATCGAATGTCTTGTAGTCAAACTGTGAAACTTAATTCACAAGGTATTCGTTTCAAGGTTCTCCCCAAATTCTATCTACCCAACCTAAGTTGGAAAAGGAAAAATCAACAAACAATGGTCAATGCTCAGAACTGGACGAGCATAACTAGTCAAACCTTAAATGATAATAATTAAATTTCATCAACTCCTAACAACAATCATATTATAGGTAACTATAATTTATTTTTGAATATCGTTCCTTTATATATATATAATATATTCATAGGAAAAATTATTTCGTTTACCACTTTTAAAACAATATTATGTTAGTTTTGGCCTAGTTCAAGTGTGTAGAGATCCCTATCAATAACGTCAGCTACGTGTATTAACCAGAATTTGCAAACCACTCAACAGATCAATCAACACAATATAAAACAATTTTATAAAAATAACAAATACGCGCTCATATATATACACTGAGACTCATTTTAGGGTCTCACTTACCCTATCTCAAATGAGTTTACCCCACCAAGGCCTAGGTGTTCGCTCAACCTAAGCTCTGAACCACGTTGTAATGATCTGCCTTTCTTACACCTGAAGATGACACTTAATACATCCTCGGTATTCGTGTGCCGATCATTTAAGTGTCTGAAAGACAGATCATTTATGGTGAAGAAAGAAAGACAGAAAAAAATCTAACTAACGTAACGAGTAACATATAATATAGCAATGATCTTTACAAAGAAAAACTAATTTTATACACATACACCAATCAGAGTACAATTATCCTATCAATAACCATTGGACAGTTATGACAAGTTGTCCTTACAATTGTTGATAAAATACAAACACTAAAATACAGGACAAAGACAGCAGAAGATAAAATACGTGAATATGTCCTAGAGAATCCAGCTCATGCCCTAAAGCTCCAAAGCATCAAGATAAATCTAGAAATATGCTCGAGTCGACCCGAGCATTATAAGAAAATAACCCCCGGATTAGTCTGGTAAAACCAACGTGAGAAAAACTCAAATCCAATCATATTGATTCCTACATTTGAAAACCCTTTTCAAAATAAAAAGTATCTCGTAAGACCACATCGCGCATAAACATAGACAGGTTTTTACCATACGATATCCAAACCATTTTATTATAAAAATCCACTAGTATTATAACAATGTTTATGGGTTTAAAATACCAATAATCAAGCAGCTGTGATGTGTGCACATGACAGCAATAATAGGTACATAATCAAAAATCGAAGGTGCTTATTGGAGAATGGATTCCAACAGATGGCAAGGTAAGGGACCACCTTTTGAAAAATAGTACACCTCTAGACAAAATGTATTGTGGGCCGAAGTTACCTTTGCAACCCTACCAACATAGGATCGACCTACCCTGACTTGATAGTATCGAATATGTCATCACCCCGGTTGTTCCTAACCTTTATAGAAATCTCTCATGCACAAGCAAATACATAATATGAAAATCTAGAAAGGTGATGACAAATCCTTATGGAAGAAAACCACATGATTTAGCCATTTTTGGGTGTAAGGCTTGAGGCAACAATTTACCTTATTTTAGCACTTCTCTCTTGGAGTGCTAAAAATGCCCTCCAAGCAGAAATGCAATGCTAGCATTCATCCATACAAGTTCATTCTGGGTCTGAACGAAACCGAAGGCACTACCTCTACTACATCCATTCTGGAATCACCCTCAGGATCAGTAGCAAGTAGTCCATGCACTTCAAAGAAATCCGTCTTCAATCATCTTTGATATATCTTCCATTCGAACGCATATATCGGTTCGAAGTGATTTTCGAATAACATATCCAATCGCGGTCTCTTCGAACCAACAACCGATAATTTCAGGCTGACCCATTCCCGGTTCTTTTAAAAGTATGCAATAAGTATTAGAGTACTCACCAGGGAACTCGACTATACACTTCATGCTTCCTGAGTCAAAACTGGCCAAGATTTGATAGTCGGCTATTTAACTATCAAACAAACAAACAATAGTTTAGAGATTTAATTACCCATAGCAACCACTAAGCCTTAAAATAAATCTTTCATTTATTTAAATCTCTTTCCAAAATATATATCAAAATATTCATATACTTATCTCATTAGCATAAGTATATTCACAAAAATATATGAAAGATTTATTATTTCAAGATTGTATTAAAATGATCAAAACAAATGTTATTTAAATTGGAGATAAAGATAACCTTAAATATTATTCCTTCGGTGTTAAGTGTGGAACGAATGTTCATACCACCATAATTAAGAAGGTCAGTTAAAGGAAATCCCATCTCAAATTCTTTTATAATTTTCTATAAATCCTTTTAATATATAGATTTCATTTATGAAATCTCCTTCACTTAAATTCTAAATCCATTTATAAAATACTTTATAAATTTCCAAGTTTATTTATAAAACTCTTTTATAAATACCCAAAATCATTTATAAAACTCTTTTATAAGTATCCAAAATTATTTATATAACTTCTTTTATAAATATCCAAAACCATTTATATACTTCCCGAATTTCAAGATCTCTTTTCAATTTATAAAACTCCTTTCATAAACTTTCCTTATTTAAAAAAAACTGCTTTAATAGACTTTAAATAAACAAGTTATTATTAATTGAAATAACTCTAACACCTTAAAAAAATAGTTAATGATAATAAACAAGTTATCCTTTAAATATCATATTGAAATGATAATAAACTTTTAACATTTCAAATCAATAATAACTTTACTTTAAACCATTTAAATAATATAATAATTCTCTTTAAACCCTTTTTAAAAAGGAATAAAATTTAAAAGAATTATTTTATAATTTCAAAAGAGGTTTAGCGACCGCAATGGTTTTTATTTAATTCAGTTTAACTTTCCAGTTGTAACATGGGTATTTACATAACATGCAGATATGTAAAGGGAATCAGCCGATAACAATCAATCAACATATAGGTAAATGTCCAAGTTACCATAATAGCAGAACTAGGTTTTATTTCTGATTAATATATGTCAACATAATCTACTTGCTGATGTAGCGACCCGACTTTCTACCTCCAGAAAGTCGTATCACAATGAAGAAAGAAAGGGATAGAAAACAGAAAGGATACAGAAGAAAGAAGAAAACAACATCAGAATCTCAAACAGCGAAACGAATAAATTATATTAATCACTTAAATATTACATAATATAAACCATCAATCATAGTTACACAGATAATACATCACATACTGGACAGTTATAAACACCTGTCTAGTTAATACAACTCGATACAACTCAAATACAACATAGGGATACCAAAACAGCGGAAAACCATATATCTATAAAGCTGAAGCCTCCTGCTCCATTGCTCCTTCACAATTCGTCAAAGCTAACCTGAATCCCTTGGCTACTCATAAAAATTTGAGTACCCAAGAGTTTAAGAAAAACAGAAATAAACTCCGGGTCAGACTTGGGTCTGGTATGAGTAACAGGTTAAAGTTGCTTAACTTTGAAAAACCTTTGAAAACAAAAGGTATCACATAAGACTTCCCACACATAAACATGGAAAAGTTTTTCCCTTACGCTAACCAAAACTTTGATAGGAAATCCAGCGATATTATAATAGGTCTAGGGTTTTCAAGTAAATAAGAAATAGATGAAATTGTTACATCTATTAAATTCCAGCATACTAGCCAAACATGTGGGTAATACAATCAAATCCGAGGGCGCTTATTGGAGATTGGATTCCATACAATGGCAGGGCTACTGGGGTACCGCCCGTCACAGTACCTGGCCTAGATCAGCGTACCGAGGACCCACCCTAAGTCCCCTGCAACACAAGGTCGGAACATCCCTTACTGGATAATTCCCGCACAAGACACCCCAGCAGTTGTTTGCAACCAACTGCCCACACAACCGAAATAAAAAGGGACATCTAGACAGGGGAAATCTTGTCCTACTTGGGTGCTACCCACTAACCTTGCTGCACCTCCCCTGTTTTAGCCATTCCCGGTTGATGAGGCTTGAGGCTATGATTACCTTTAGAGAACACATCTCTTAGAATGGTCATCGTCCACCTGACGATGTTCTGAAAGCATTCAATCCATACAAGTTCGTTCCGGGTTCGAACGAAACCGAAGGCATTATCTCGTTACACTCATTTTGGAATCACCCTCAGAGTTAACGACAATAACCCTTGCATTCTGAATCTTCATCTTCACTTCAGATTCACGACCTATCGTTAATTTGGATCGTTGTGGTTTTCGGATATCCAAATCTGGAAACCTGATCCCGGTCTCATCGAAATCCAAACCGTATCTTTTAAGGCCAAGTTGTTTTAAAGTTTAAAACAATTCAATTCAATTATCTATATACACACAGATAGATAAATCACAATATAACAATGGATAATCACATTATCATCATAAACAAATGATCCATATCATCATCCCAAACAGATAATCAATATTATCATACTTAAAACAAGCATCCATATCACATAGATATTATTCATCTCATATCTGAGATCACAATCAATCAATGGGATATCAATATCATTCATTCACAAGCAATGATTTATTATTCACAATCTATAATTAATTTAAAATGAATTAAATTAATTACTTCTATCTCTAATTAATTTAAAGTAAATTAAATTAATTACTACATCTACAAATCCTGCTTATACAACCATTGATTAAATAAAAATCAATTTAATTAATTATTCTCTAAGTATTCATCTTGATTAAACACCTTTGATTAATCATTCTCTAATTACAATAAGTAATTAGTCTTTTAACTAATTCCACAAATTAATTATTCTAAATCATTCATAGTAATTAACATTTAATTACTTCATCTATTAATTAAATATAATTAATTACATTTATCCTTAATTAATTACATTAATTAATCTCCTTATTATTAATTATTCCTTAATTAAACAATTCATAATTACATCATTAATTATATTAATAAATGATCTCTAATTTATATTCAAATTAAACTACTTCATTTAAGTTAATTACATTAATCTTAAATTAAACACAATTATTAATCCCCCTTGATTAATAACAAATTAGTAATTAACTATCCTTAATTACTTATTAAATAAATTAATTATCCCATAATTAATTATCTCCATTAATTAATCCCTTGATTAATTACAAAATTAATTACCCAAATTACTTCACTTACAAATCGTCTTGTATTAATTACATCAAGTAATTATCATCTAATTACATCCCTAAGTAATTATGCTCCATTAATTACACTAAGTAATTACACTTATCAAATCATCAAATGATTTCTTAAAATTAATTAAACTAAATTAATTAACTTCAATTAATCATATTATCAAAATTAATTACAATAAGTAATTAATCTCTTAATTACTTTTATCAAGTAATTACATTTAACAATTTACAATAGATTATCTAAATTAATTAATCTAATTAATTATCAACATTTATCACATTAATTAATTATTAAAATAATCCTTAGTTAATTATCTTTTATTAACTAATAATATTTCTTAATTCACTTCTTAATTAATCTCTAATCATAAATTAATCTAAATTATTAATTTATAAATTAAATACATAAGTTATTCCTTAATTGTCTTATTCATTAATTCACTTCAATATCTTAATTATCTCTAAGATAATCCATTTCTTTTATAAATGATCTCATTAGCATTAAAGTGTAAAACATTACACTTTGAAATTTAAATTCCATTTTGAATTTTAAGATTCAAAATGATCATTCTTTTAAACATTGATCCAATTTAAAGTTCAATCAAAAATCCTTAAAAATAAATGTAAATAACAGTTATTACTTATATAAGAAAAAGCTTTTAAACTGACTACTTAATTTAAAGCATTCAGATTTTAAAACTGATTTGAATCACAAATTCGAATTCAAGAAAAATTGAATCCATATTTAACATTTGATTTAAACTTGATTTACTTGCTTTTAAAACTTGGGTTTAAATTCTTGATTTAAAAATCCAAATTCATTTTTAAAACCTTAAGATTCAAAAGATTCTTTTGAATCTATACTTTAAACTTTATATTTAAAACACAGTTTAAATCCTGTTTTTAAATTTGAACTAAATTTAAAAACCTGGAAACAGACAAGTTTACTAATGCCTAAACAACCACTGACTCGAGCCAACCCAGATTGCTTCGAGTCATATGCCTTCCTGCTTCGAGTCTACCACTCGAATAACTCGAGTATTCCCCGAGTTCAAATCCTTCAACGCAAACTTCACCTGACATTCAAAGTGCACCGTGCACGTGCACGATGACTTTACGTCGCTCCAACATCTCACCGTCAACTCCCCCAGTCCCTCCGGCAACCTAGATCGGCGAATACGCGAGCAGATCAAAATCGAACCCCTCGTTCCAAATAACAGAAACTAACTCGATCGAAACCCACCCATCAAAACCCTGTCATCGCCTCGTTCTCGCCGCACCCATCACCAGAAATCGTACAACTCCGGCTATGACTTCGACGATAACCCAACTACCATTCCCTAAGATCTCGTAACACTCGATCGTCCCTACAAGCCATAGTGATCGATTTTATAAACACAGATAAAACTAGGGTTCTGGACAAAACCCTATCGCTACTCTCACCTCCTCGAATTGTTCATCACTTAAACAATTTTCCACCAACCTCCAGTCATTCCTCCACCTCCAAGAGGAACCCTGACATCCATATTACAGCAGATCACCAGAAATTTACAAAAACTCAAATTCTGGTCAACCCAGAAATGCTCCCTCATCCTCAAGCTAAAAATTATAATTTTAGTTGTAAAATTCATGTGCTTGATTTAGATTTCAAATTATATACCTGATTTAACAAATTAAGATGTTTGAAATTTAGGCAAACTAAAGCTTGCCTGTCCTATTGTGTTTACCAGAGACATGCAAGTTTATTTTAACATAACTATAATTTTAAACTAAAGTAGATGATGGATCAAACAAGTTTTGTTTAAAGTCTAAAACCTAACAACAATTGGATCAAGAGAACATGAATTTTTGTTCTAAATCTTAGTTTGAAACTATGAGCAGAGGTATCACAGATAATAGCATGCACACACACATTTCTACATTCACATATACATATAGAAAAATACACCTATATAACATAGATAATCAGGCAACCAGATTCTTATTTTTTTTAATTAAGTGATATTACTCACCTGTTTTAGAAATGAACAGAGCATTTTTGAAATAGCTTGAACTTAAAAACTGGAATATGGTTTCTTTGATTTTCCTCCCACCATCTTCTTGCTTTTTGTTGTAAGGCAGACATTATTTAAGATTGTAGAGATGGAAGTATTTGTTATTACTTTAGTTTTGTTAGGTTGAACAAAATGGAAATAAGGATAGATATAGAGGAGTTGTACAGAGGGGTGATGTCTGGTTTAAGCAATGGCAGGTACAAGTATCCATTTTCTTTTCATCTTATTGATCAGAGATTTTTTTTATAAATGGAGGCTGAGATGATTTTTTCAAACATTTCGAATTGACTAAAATGTTGCTTGCATTAAATGTTGGAGTACTTTGTGTCTCCTGCTTCTTATTTTATCTTTTCATGTGTCATAGATATTTTTGCTTATTACTTTGCTTTGCAATTCCTTTTCTTGCCTTTACAGGCTACATACCTTATTTCTTCTTGCCTAGCATACTTATTCTTGCCTACATCTTTATTTACAAGCTACATACTTATCCTTTATTTTATACTTGCCTGGGTATGTTATATCCTATTTATGCACATATACTTTTGGGTTTTAATCATAGGTTATAGATTTAACTTATGTACTTTATACTTGTATATGTGTTTATAGATATTTCTTTTCTTGTCTAGCATACTAATGCTTTACTTTGTTTAGAGATATTATACGTGCAAATATACTTTGTCTTATAAATATAAAGTTGCTATAGTTATTTGTTATAAAATTTAACCTAAGTATTTGATTCTATTACTAACATGAGTGTGTTTATTTTTATTTTAAAGCTTTTTTTTTGAGATCATGGGGAACCTTAAGATCATGATATTCATTGATACTCACTTAAGTAAACCCCACGCCGTGTGTCTACCCCGCTTTTATTTAGTCGTCGCACACGGATGCTTAACGTTGAAACTCCCACTGATGGTTTGGCGTTGGGATTCGAACCTGCCCGGACACAGTCGTTTGGTTCCCATCTCCCAGCTCCCAAACCAACCGAGCTACGAACGGTGGGTTTTATTTTAAAGCTTTAACTATCAAATATTTAATTACCTATTATTATTTTATTTTATACTTATATTAAATATTTATAAGGTTTATTTTATTTAAACATTTTTGAAAGACTTCATTTCAAATTTATAAATCATAGTTTCTTCCAAAATATATATATATATAACAATTCTATTCATATCAAAAATCTATTTGTAAAAAAATATTACATTATTAATATTATTTAAAATAACTCATTATTAAATAAATATAATTTATAAAAGAATTTATCACTTTATTACTTATTTTCATCAAGCTATATCTAAAAAGAACAAACAAACCTTTTATTAAATTTAAATTTAAGCTAAAATCATTTAAACAATATTAAACTTTTATCCTGAATATTTTAAAGCCATATGGTTATTTTTTTGATATTAACAATAAATCAAATCAAATTGTAATTACCAAAAATATTAAAATAAGAAAATATGTTTTTACTTGTTAAATTAAAAACAAAGCTTGTCTATTTATAATATATACAAATATATATATACATTATAAATAGAAAATAATTTATTAGCTTTTAAATGATAAATTATCAGTTAAATATTTATTTTAAAGAAGATTATTAAATCAATTCAAATCTTATTAACAATTATTATCAAATCAATTTAATTTTTTTATGCAGATTATTAAATTGATATTGCCAAAATTTCCAGGATGTCACAGCTAAATTATGACATAATAGTGATTTATTCTACCAAACAAATGTAAAATACAATTTAAGTAGTCGAACGATGTTTATTTCTGCTAAACATATGTCATTGGGTTTCATAATCATATGAGGTTATTTAAAGGTAATTGACAAAGAAATCCCTTGGATTAAAAATATTCTTCAAAAGAGAATTGCTTAAAAACAAAACCGAACTTTAGAAATTAAGTGGTTTATAACTTTAAAATTTTTATTCAATAATTAAATAACATTTAAACTCTTTACTTTAATAATAATTAAACATTTAATGAATAATTAAATAATAATTAACTTTTAAATATATAATTAAATAATAATTATTTTTTAAATAAATAATTAAATAATAGTTAATCTTTAAATAAGTAATTAAACCATAATTTATCTTTACTTAATTATTAAATAATAATTTAAAGCTTTATTAATGATTAAATTAATCTTAATCGAGTCTTAATTAAATCTTAACTTAACTAGTAATTAATTAATAATTAAATCCTTTTTTAAATAATAATTAAATAATAATAATTAACCTTTATTAATTAAATAATAATTAATCCTTAAATAAATTTTTAATTCATAATGAATCTTTTATTAATTAACTAATTATATTTAATTTACTGACTTAATTCTTAAGTTCTAATTGCCTTTATTAACTATTGATTAAGTACTAATTACCTTTCTTAATTAATTAAATAATCGTTAAATCAATAAATAAATAATAATCACTTTTAAATACTTATAATAAGTTTGAAAACACTTCCCAAAAGATACTTAAGTAAAAACATTGTTAGATTTCAAAAAGAGTTCGTTTTCGTGAACTGCATCCATAGTGACTATCGCTATGTGACCCATAGTTTCAAACTTGTTTTATACTCTAAATAGCTTTCAAAAACTCTACCTTTTTGAATTTTAACTTACTTTTATAAATTTAGAATAAAGTTTGGAAAACTAGAAGTAAATTTAAAACTTCCATAAAACTTTTTCTAGAAAGTAAAGTAAGTAAAAAAGCAAGTTTATACAAGAGATTTCGATATCATAAAACAATTAACTTAAATGCTAGTTTCTTTAGCATACTACACATAGCATAGCACAAAAATCTATCACATGCCATACATAACATTTAACAAGTAAAGTTCCTAACTTTCAAACTTTTCTAACTTTCAAATTCACTTTTTTAGTTTTATTCAATTATCCATACAAGTATACACATATATTCAAATCAATATCATATTCACCTAAACAAACAGCTAATTTAACAACTAAACAACATCAAAAATAAAGTTAAAACTTTATTTAAAGGTGTGGCCTTAACTCACCTAAAAACTACCAAAATGAACCAAGCTTCCACTACATTTTGAATATGACCTAGGACTCGGATTTTCCTTAGTAAAAATGAGATTTTGAAGGGCTTAAAGGTAGGAGGCTCAACCATGGCATAGGTTGGCTCGACCATGGTAGGTAGATGGTGGGTTTGGGCTTGTTTTGATAAGGAGGGATGTAGAAAAGGAAAGGAGGTACTTAAACAAGCTTTGTAGGAATTTACAAAATGGAAAAAGTGAAATTTTCTAACTTTTAAAACTCGGTAGCCATTAAAGAGCTTAATGGAGAGGATGGAGGTTTTCGAAATGAGAAAGAAATGATAAAATGAGAAAGGAGAAAGCAGGAAAATTATTTTATGCAACACGAATTAACTAAATTACCGAACTAGCCTAAAGTATAACCCTCCCTTCATTCAATGACACATCATTAACCTTGTCCCCCTTTTTCCAGCATGTATTAATGACCCAAGCACTTAATGTTTCATAATGATTTAACACCTTGTACTTATGTTTCCTAAGGTGTGACCCTTACATTTTCTTTAATTTTATTTTTAAACTTTATGAAATAAAGTCACATCACCTTTATTATTTACTTAAATACATATATACTTCAAAACATATCCTAATTTATTTGTAATTGTGTGTGTATAATTATACAATAGTGTACACAACGTTTCCGATAACTTTTAGATGACGAAAAATCGAAAAACGAATTCTGATCATGTTTTCGATTTTTCTTCGAACTAATTATTTTTGTAAACAAAATTTGTAAACCATTTCACCATTACTTATTATTTAAATAAGTTTTATTTTGATTATAAAATCTATTAATTAAATATTTAAGTTAATTAAATATTCGTAAATCAAGGCGGTGAAATTCCGGATCATTACATATGTGCATGTGCGCGTGCGCATAAATACATGCATTACAATTTATTTTCTTAACATTATTTTAGAAAAGAAAATATTAATTTGATATTTAACTTTGAAATTTATTGCATACATAATTACTTACATTTACTTAACATATGTACTATATCACTCAAATATTATGTTTATAATTTCAAGGGTTTCAAAAATATTACTTAAAATTAGTTTTAAATTAGAAACAAATATTTTAAAACATAAAATTTTGTAAATAACAATGATATATCTTTATAAATTTATTTACTTTCATAATTTAATAAAATATTATGTTTAATGTACAATTTTCTTAAATTCAAGGAATTTTATTGTTAAACTAGTTTAATACAAAATAAACCATTTTGAATAGTTAGAATCTGAAAATAATAAAGTGTATATATATATATTTTGGAAAAGCAATGGGCTAAGGGAGCCCTGTCCAATATATTCTTCACTCAGAAATGTATACATGCAAATACAGTCTTATATCTGGAAACACATTTACACTTTGTAACATAATCACATCAATGGCATAAAACTAAAATACATCGATATCATCACATCTTTCATTTCAGCCTGCTCAATCTATTGCGAATTCTCTTATCAATTATACTATATAGAGTAGCTTCATTTTCCATTTTAAGATCAAAGATTCTCCTATTCCTTTCATTCCATATCTCATATGCAAAAATCTTTAATATAATAATAAGTATCTCTGTCTTCGAAGACTTCCATCTTGTTGCCTTGAATATATTAAACCATTCAATTCTCGAGTTTTTATCAGGTTTGTGATAATTTCCACTTGCTAGTAATCCGCACCATATTCCAAAAGTGTAGTTGCACTCAAAAAATAAATGAGTATTAGTTTCAGGATGCTTTTGACAGAAAACACAATCTTCATTGCTTATTACACCAAGACTTGTTAATTTCTGTTTAGTATTAAGTGCATTTGCCATAATTTTCCATAATAATAAATTTTCTTTAGCAGGTGATTTTTCCATCCAAATTCTTGCTGCCCAAGGAAAGCTCTCTGAATTGACATTATTTAACAAAGCTTTATACACTTGAGAAATTGTATGCTTCTTTCCATTATTAGTCCAAAGGACTTTAAGATTTGAAGATGGAAGAGACAGTGATGATATATATTGCCATAAATTTCTGACTTGACTAGAACTGCAATAAGGTAAAACAATTAAACCATCATTAATATATGAAGTAACTTTAGCATTAAAAGGAATGCGAGACTGCAGTTTTAAGGAGTATGGAAGAATTTCTTGTATAATCAAACCAGGTCTAGCCCAAGGAGATGTCCAAAAATATAAATCATTGTTCTCAAGTGGATGGCTTTGAATGAGTGGCAGAAAAGTAGTTCTTAATTTCAGAATATTACGCCAACTCCAGCTGCTTAAATTGGGAATATTCATCGACCAAAAATCCTTTCCTTTTAAAAGATTCTTTAGTATCCACTGTGCCTATAGATCTTCTTTTCTTGATAGTATTTTGTCATAATATACTGATATAGCTGCAATGTTCCATATCTTTATATTAGTTATTCCCAAACCACCTCTATCCTTTGGCAATTGAATCTTCTTAAATGATATTGGAATTAGTTTTTTGAAAATGGATCACCATGCCATAGAAATATATTCAGCGCACTATTAATCATTGATACAAGTTTGCAAGGAAAAATATAGTGTCTCATCCAATAATTAGCCATAGCACTTGCAATACTCTGAACAATGACTAATCTTCCTGCTTGAGATAGTTTTGTGTTAGGCCAAATAGATAGTTTATCAGTAATTTTTTCATATAAAGGAAAACAGTCAGATTTAGTGATTCTTGCATAAATAAGTGTTAAACCTAGATATCTGGCATTGTGTTGCATCTCTTTAATTCCAGAGTGAGTAATAATTTCAGCTTTCAGATCATCACTAAGACCAGCTATTAGTATGTGTGATTTATTCAAATTTATCTTCAAACCAGTGATTGAATAAAATTGATCCAATACCTCGAGTATAGTGGTAATATTTGAAATAGTTGGTTTAGTAAAAATGACAAGATCATCAACAAATAATAGATGGGTTATGAGTGGATCCTTGCATTTAGGATGTAACTCTATCTTCTTAGCGTTCACTTGTTCAATTATCAACGAATTAAGAACCACCATTACTATAATGAACAGATAAGCAGAAATTGGATCACCTTGACGTACACCTTGAGTTCCTTTGAAGTATCCTCTAGAACATCCATTTCTTAGAATGGAGAAATGAGTTGTAGAAATGCAGGTATAAATCCATGCCAGCATTGGTTTAGGAAAATTCATCCTTGAAAGAATTGCTATAATAGAACTCCATGATATAGAATCAAAAGCTTTTTGTATGTCAAGTTTCAACATACATCTAGGTGATATATTCCCAATACCATAAGCTCTTGCGTTAGCAAAATATTATCACTGATATTTCTGTGAGGCATGAATGCAACTTGATTGCTTGAAATAATTGAAGGCAAAACACTTTGAAGTCTATTTGCTATTATCTTGGATATGATTTTGTAAAGAACATTGCAACATGAAATAGGTCTAAACTCAGAAACACTGATTGGATTTGAACATTTTGGCACTAAAGCTATATTTGTTGCATTTACACCAGTTGTTAATTTGTTATGACAGAAGAAATATTGTGTTGCTTTGATAACATCACGTTTAATTATTTTCCATGTATTTTGGTAGAAAAAAGCATTAAATCCATCAGGTCCACCACTACTATCAGATTTTAAAGTGAAAACTGCCCTTTTAATCTCCTCAGGTAAAACTTCTTGTATCAGATCACTTGCTTGCTTCTTATCCAGGAAAGGTACTTGCATTTTAAAGAGGGGTAATAGATTTGGAATCATTGGAGTTGGATTAGCAAGTATGGAAGAGAAATAATCAATGAAATCCTTAGAAATGGAATCTTCAGTATCTTGTATTACTCCATACATATCAGTAATACTCAAAATCCTTTCTTTGACCTGTTTTATTTTGATTGAGTTATGATAATATCTTGTATTTCTATCACCTTGTTTATCAATAATATCATGTAGAACTTCTTTCCTCATCAAAGCCTCCAACTCCAGTGCCTCATGTAAATCTTTAGATAAAACTGTTTCTTGGCAAGCCAGAATTGTATTCATTGGATCATTCTAAAGTTGTTGCTGTATATAATTTAGTTTATCTCTTATTCCATCAGAAACTTTTGATCCTTCTCCAAAAATTTCTTTTGCCCATATTTTTAGTTTTGCCTTCAACTTTTGTAACTTTGTCTTTAAAATATATAGTTGATTTCCAATGGTTAACTCCTGCCAAACCTGCATAACAATACTAGAGAAACTTTTATGATTAGTCCAAGACTTATAAAATCTAAAAGCTGAATTTCTCCTAGTTGCATTTTCTCCCCAAGATAGAATAATAGGAGAGTGATCAGAAATAGATGGATTTAAGAATTTGCAGAGAAGATTAGGCCATAAGTTTATAGAATGAATGTTATGAAAAGCATGGTCAAGTTTGCAGAATGTTCTTGGCCCATTTTTACTTTTATTATTCCATGAATATTCAGCTCCAACAAAAGAGATATGACTAAGAGATGAATTAATAAGGGCGTGCTTCAAAGGGGAAATATCTTTCAAAGATAGAGGAATTCCTCCAACTTTTTGATCAGAGGAATACATACAATTAAAGTCTCTAAGAATTAGCCAAGGTAAATTTGGATGAGCAAGAGAAGGGATATTGGAAAGAAAAGAGAGTCTTCTATCCAAAGAATTTTGTGCATAAACAAATGTAATCAGAAAAGATGTATTTGAAGGTAAGGATATAGCATTGAAATGAATAAATTGATCATCTTCCAATAACTTTGTCATTTTGAAAAAAACTGAATTCCATAGTACTAAAATTCTTCCATATGGAGCACTTTGCAAATTATCTTCATATGACCAATCCGGATCAATATTTTTGCAAGCTATTCCAGATTTTGTCTTGTTCAAGTTTGTTTCACTGATAGCAATAAGTTGTATTTTTTGTTCTTTAATCAATTTCTTCACTTCATATTGCTTTGATAATAAATGCCCTCCTCTGATATTCCAATATGCTATATTGTTGTTCATCATCATAATAGTTTAGGAGATAGGAGAATTGTGGGATGCTTCCTTGTATGTCTATTTCCACCTGAATTAGTTGAAGATTCATTATAAAATGCTACAGACTCATTGTTACATTTAGGCCGAATTTCATCAATTTTATAGTTATTCCCATTATTAAGATCATCAGCTGATTCATTGAAAGAGACTTTCTTTTTACCTCTTTTACCTTTTTTGTTAATTGATATAACCTGTTCTACTATTTCCTCCTTTGAATTACAAGGTGGTGGTAGGATTAAGTGATCAGGAGGAGTAATATTAAAATATGGAGAAGATTGTTCAGTGATAGCATCTTTACAATACTTCAAGGACATTGAATTAATATCATTTTCATAATTTCCTTGTTCTAACAGTACAGGTGATTCCAAAGCCTTGTCATTTTTTGAATTTGCAGTTTCCTTGTGTTTTTGATATTCCATATTTACAAATGAGTTCTCTTCCAAAATATCTTTATTTTCCAGTATCACAGTTGTAGGAGTAGAATCCTTTTCATCGGGTCTATTATCAAACATAGAGGCATGATTTTCAGTTGGCACTACAGTATCCTGATTGTTTCCAGATTTAGAATTATAGGTCTCACTTTCTTTTATTAACACATTATTATTAGCTTCTTCACCAATATCTGACAATACCATGAAAGAATTTGAAGTTGTAATATTCTCCTTATATCCCATTTCATCCAATTTGTTTTGTTCAGTACTAAAACCTGAAGAACATTTATCAATATATGTCTCTGATTCATTTTGAACTTTCTGATTTAGATCCCAATTCTTCTCCCCAATATCAGATAAAAGATTATCTAATTTCTTATTCCAATTATTACAATCTTTAATAACTTCTTGATCTTTATCCTTCCTCCTCCAAACTTTCATAGTCTTAAAATTTAAATTTCTAGAATTGTTTGTCTTCAGTACCTTTCCTTACATTATATTCTGTTCATTGTAATCACTGTAATCAGCTACTCCAAAATCACTACCGGAAAGCATTTCCGATCTCTCAACCTTACAATTTCCTAAACAATCTTTAGTTTCATGTCCAAAAACATTGCATTTACAACAAATTTTTGGTTCCAATCATATACAACCTTAACTTGAGGACAGCTGTCACCTAAATCATCAATTGCAATATACTCAGGAAGTTCTTGATCAGGAGTTACTTCAATCAAAGCTTTAGCATATTTGAATCTTTTCAATTTTTCTGTACTTTCATCAAGACAGATCAATTTTCCAATATGACAAGCCAACCAATTAATTCCAATTAAAGTCCAAGCAATCAAAGGAATTCTATAAAAATGAACCCAAACTGGGACTTTTTTAATTTGTTCTTAAACATAACCGTATGATGGATTCCATGTTGTTATAATGAACATTTTACCTTTAATGAAGATAGGATCGGATTGCAAGATCTTCATTCTGTCTTGATCATTCGAGAAATTGAAGTAAAAAATTTCATTATCAGATTTTATTTCAACTTCACCTTTCAATCTCCAAATACTTCTCAAATATTTTGTCACAGTCAAATAAGAAAGAGAACCATCCAAGAAAAATCCAACCAAATGATCACACTAGTATTTAATTCCTTCTCTTTTAACTTCTTCAGGTAAAGGCTTCGGTAAGCCATCTTTCTTAATATCAAATTGAATAGGCACAAACACTCTAGCATTTCTAGGCTTTTTCTTGAATAGCGATGTCCACTTATTGTCAGTATCAGAAACCATTGTGGAATGTAAAGAACTATTTATCAGCTTAGAATTCGTATTATCAGATAGGGAAGAAAAGTTCATATCTGATAACAATGATGATTGTTTCACATAGTTCAGGCATGATTGAGAAATCAGAGATGAGGGTGGAGGACGGATCGAAGAAAAGGGAGGCAGAGAAGAGGGAGGAATCGCAGAAGAGGGAGAAGGATGAATCAGGAAAGAGGGAGGAGTAGGAATCAGGGAAGAGGGAGGAGGAATCAGGAAAGAGGGAGGAGGAGGAATCGGGAAAGAGGGAGGAGGAGGAATCGGGGAAGAGGGAAGAGAAGCCGCCATTATTTCATTTTCAAAAGTTGATGTTTTTTCTGAATAATAGTAAATAAATTAATTATATGATTATGATTATTTATAATAAAGTATATGATTATTTATAACTAGTAATAGTAAATAAATTAATTATTTATGATATTTAATTTATTATTTATTATTTAAAAAAAAAATAAATTATTTATGACAAAAACTATAGTATTTTAACATATTAAAATCTAAAATAATAATGATATTTTTATAAATCATCTACATATATATATTTAACAAATATAAATCAGTAGAATGCTATACTTAATTTATATTTTGAATTTCAAACATATTTTATGATCCAAATATATTATTTTAGATATCTACAATCTAAGAAAAATTTAATTACTTTTAATTAATTACTTATAATTTCTATTAATATATATATATATATATATATATTAAATTAATTAGTTTATATTTTTACCTAAGTATTGATCTGTTAATCAGTAGTAAAGTTAAAGAAAGTACACTTTCTCTTTAATTCACTCTTATTAAGTTTTCTTCTTTATTCTCTCTATTGTTTTGTCATAAGCCTCTCAAAGTCAAAAAAATAACGCTATCCATGGTTATTTTTTAATGCATATATATATATATACATATATATATATATATATATATATATATTAGCCTCATCCAAATCTTTTTTTTCATATTTCATCTAATTTAAAATGTAACTTATCACTATTTAAAAAGTAATGTTATTTTAAAACTAACTTTAGATAGCATATTTTATTTAGAATATTTAGAATCAAAAAATAATTGTATATATAAATACCTATAACTATTAAAACATTTATGATGTTTAAAACGTAATTGATTTGAGGTGGAGCATTGGCGCAACGGTTAGGTCACCCGCATAGTGATCTAGGCGCCTAGGTTCGAGTCTGGAAACAGCCTCTTTGCAATGCCAGGGAAAGGTTGCGTACATTATCGAACTTCCCAGAGCCAAAAATCATGCGGGAGCCTCGTGCATTGACTTCTATCTTTTACCTTTATTTAAATGTAATTGTTTAATATGAAAATTACTATTTTAATTTATTTTATGATAACAAACATATTATTTTAACATAAATATACAAAAATAATAATACAAATTTTCTGTAATTTATTTATATGCATTACTATATATATTTAAATTGGTTAAATATTGTACTTAACGTATAATTTATTTAAATTTCCAAAACAACTTTTTAGAATTATTTTAAATTCAAACATCTCATTTTATACTCCTAAAATCCAAAATAATACATATACATACATACATACATGCATACATACATATATATTCGTATGTAACTTAATTTATTGATAGAAAATTTTATTAAATACATTTTATTAAATAATAATAAGGTAGAAGAAATTATAGCTCACTTACAATTTTTGAGATTTTAAAGTCTCTTATTATTTTGCTTTCCTGTTTGATATAAAAATCACTATAGTTTATGATTTCTATGATTATTAATAAGTCTCTCCTTAACTCTAACCCAACATTTTACTTTCAAATATAAATTCTGCCATTTTTTAATCACCTTCAACTATTTTACGACCTTGTTTGTATTATTATTTTCTTCCGAAAATGATATTAGTAATAAAAAACATATACACAATAAATAAGGCTCTCTTTTGTTCTCCTTACTATTATTGAAGCATAATTCGTAAGTTGTTTGAAAGCTTCTTATAATTTCATTTTGCTAAGTTATATTCAAGTTTATATTGTTATTTTTCTTTTGAAATTGATATTTTTTTTATGAAATAACATATGCACAGTAATTGAAACACATGACTTACACAAATATATGTGTAACACCAGCATATTACATTGCACATCAACTATTTAATCATGTATTTTTGACCATTTCTTTTATAACATTATTTTGTGCAATGCACAGGTTACGCGGTAGTATATCAAATATAACTAAACAAAAGAGCGGATGAATCAATTTGTGAGTGTCTCTCCATTGCCAGTGTTGTTACCACTTGTATATTTTCTATGAATATGAATAGTTTGGTAGTTATTGAGTTTAATTGTACCAAAAGGATAAACTGTAACTCACAACAAATCTAAAACTAATTGAGGGTGCGTTATTATGTGACCTGAAAGGGGGCATGGGAAAGGAGTGAAAGTGTGCTAAGGACCTTGTAATAGAATAATATAACTTAAACTAGTTATATAAGCAAGTGATGGACTTTTATATGAGATTAGAAAAGCAAAAATTATAATAAATTTTGCAAGTGCACAGACGTGTAGTATGCAGGTTGAACACAGGGAGTTAAAAACAATTCATTGTTTTTAAAAGAAAACCTTGGGCGTGTTAATCAAAACTGAGAGGTGATTTTTAAACAAAATCAATAAAAACTAATATCATATTTGAAACAAATTCGAACCTAATCAAATATATATCAAATACAATAGTTAGTCAAAACAATAAAAACAATTAAACAGAAGAACAAAGAATAGAAAATAAAATAGTAATTGTGTTCTGACAAATCCAATTGACTAGACAACACAATTAACTATGTAGAAAAATGCGAAATAAAATAAGAGAAGAAGAACAGAACTTTATTAAAGTTTGCATAAAAGAAAATAACAATGATTGAGAATTTAAAAAAACACAGTAGTAGTTAAAATGCTGTCAAACCTAATTGGTAGCCATTGTTAACCAACTACTATTCCAAGCGAATAAAATAAAAACAAGAAGAAAGACTATTCTAAGAGATTCTTCAATGGTCTTCACTTGAGAGTATTTATACGTGTGGAGAGCCCTTTTCTTCTTGTAGAAGTAATGAATCTAGCCCAAATATCATCCAAGTGAAGAGCAATGTATATGGCCATAAAATCACTCCAATGATGTAGAAAATGGCAAGTTTTGATTTTGATTGATTTGGTAGATGTATGAGATATTCTTTCCAATAGATACATCCATAACTGGCTCTATTCAAATTCATGAGTATATTTTCCTTCATAAAAAATGATATCTCCTCACAAAAAAGGTGGATATGATATCTACTCAAATTCATGTGTATAATATCTCGTCAGTGCATGTCATCTATGGGAGAATCTTCACTTTTTTCGGTTAATGAACTTCCAACAAAAATAATGCGTTATCCAGACCTCGAACTCTTGACCTCCTGGTGTATAATTTGAAGCATAGCCACCGGACCAATGATTTTTTTACATAATAAATCCTCAATTTGATGGCTTTTCTTTATGATTCTTCAGTCTTTGGTCTCGCCTTAAAAACCTGTAAAACACATACAAAATGCAATGTGTAGTACTATTTTTAAGATAAAGTATACATAAAGAAAATGAATAAATTGAGGTCAAACAATTCCCCCACACTTGAACTTTTATTTGTCTTCGAATAAAGACCGTTTATTTACCTAGCCTAACCAATTTATTTGTCACACTTTCGCAGAAGCCGTTAAACCTCTAGGTGTCCCTGGTAGGACGAGTGGTGTCTCGTGAGAGTTTTCAATGGATAGTATCCACAAAATCCAAATGCAATATGCAATGCTCTTAATGTACCTATATGAATGCAAATTTTATATACAAATGAAAACTTGATTAATTTCAAAATAGTTGCAACATAGTAATGTATATAAGTATAATTTAAACTCTAGAAATTTTTGGTTCCTCAACTAGTCACAAATTCCCAACATAATTCAAGTTTTCACACGTTAAACTCTAGTTTGGCCAGTTTTTTCGATTGATAATATAGTGCAGCCATGAAATAAATTCTTTATTCACTTGTCACAGTTAGCAAAGTGGTATTTTTATTTCTTTTTTATAACTAGTCAAATAAATACGGTCCAGAAGATGCTTAGGTTTCAATTGCTTATCTCTCTCTATTAAAAATAAAAAGAAAAAAAAGATTCTTTTTTGGGTTTTTTTCTTTTTTTTAATACACTTAACTCGGAAAACTAAGGCCATGATGTACCATACATGCATTGCCGCACAGGCTTACATGAGAATGGTACATAACATGACGAGTGAACATACAAGGCCAAAGTAAACCATCCATGCACTGTCTTGCGGGCTTACGTGAGAATGATGTAGAGCATGACTAGTGAACACATGTAACTTAGGAATTTATTTTTATATACCAAGTTTTTTTTAAGAGAAGAAGAATAACTGAGAGTTACACAAAATCATCTTATCACCACTTAGCTTTAAAGATTAAAAAATGTCAACGCATGTACTTTAAATCAACCACTTATTAAACAAAGACTACAGTTTAGAATAGACTTCATAACCATCACTTATGAATCTCCCTATATAATAGTTACACTATTTTTGCTCGTAATTCAACTTTTCATTATATCTTTCATTCGATATTAGTGAATCATAAAAAAATTCCATCAAATGACTAAAGCCGTTAACTAACTTTGTTGTACCAGTCTAAAACAAGCCGTGTTTGAATTTTTTTATAAGAAATATAAAAACTAAATGGGAAAGAAATTAACATGAATCTAGTTTAGAAAAACAATAATAATCAAATCAACTCCCCGACAATGGCGCCAAAACTGACTTTTCTATGAGATTAGAAAAGCACAAATTATAACAAATTCTGTAAGTGCACAGACATTTAGTTTGCAGGTCGAATATAGGGAGTTATTAAAAATTCATTGCTTTTAAAAGAAAACTTTGGACATGTTAAACGAAATTGAGAGGTGATTTTTAAACAAAAACAATAAAAACTAATATTATATTTGAAACAAATTCATGCCTAATCGGATCTATATCAAATACAATAGTTAGTCAAACAATAAAAAAAATTAAATAGAAGAATAGAGAACAGAAAATAAAATAGTAATTGTGTTCTAGCAAATTCAGTTGACTAGACAACACAAATAAATATGTAGAAAAATATGAAATAATCTAAAAGAAGAAGAACAGAACTTTATTAAAATTTGCATAAAATAAAATAACAATGATTGAGAATAAAAAAAGTAATAGTAGTTAGAACGATGTCAAACCTAATTGGCAGCCATTATTAACCAACTACTATTGAATATTTATAGGTGTGGAGAGCTCTTTTCTTCATGTAGAAGTAAAGAATCTAGCTCAAACATCATCCAAGTGAAGAGCAATGTAAATGGCCATAAAATCAATCCAATGATGTAGAAAATGGCAAGTTTTGATTTTGATTGATTTAGTAGATACATGAGATATTCTCTCCAATAGATACATCCATCATTGGTTCTAATCAAGTCCATGTTTATATTTTCCTTCATAAAAATGATATCTCCTCACCAAAAAGGTGGATACGATATCTACTCAAATCCATGTGTATAATATCTTGTCAACGCATGCTATTTGCACCAAAAATGGTCACAAACCCCAAATGTCGTGAAAGCACCAGTGTATGAACACAAATCAGCAATATATGATCACAGATCTCATATCTAAATATTGTAGAGGATAAAAATGAAGAATAATAAACTTAAAACAGAAAGAAGTAGATAGAGACACAAGATTTATAGTGGTTCGGTGATCTTGCCTACGTCCACTCTGAAGTAGTTTGCTTTATTGATCTTTATTTGATTTTTACAAGTGAATTCAATGAATTACAGCAGTTAATTATGATTTGCAACAGTGAAGTTTGTTGGTAGCAGCAGCAATGGAGTTTGGATCTGGATCCGGCAGAATCTAAGCGTTGGAGATCTCAAAGAAGAAGAAGAACCCTTTTTCTATTGGCTTTGGGGGTCTATTTATAGGTGTAGGAGGCTGATATTTCGCTCAGATCTCGGGAGACCCTCTCTGGCACGTGACCAGGCCCGCACACCCAAGCCCGTGAAGTTTCAGTCCGATCCGTGATCGACACGAACAGATTTCCACTCGGTCAAGATTTCATCCAATGGAGTCGAAATTTGGCGTGGACATTCTTTAGCATGCACGTTGTCTTCTGTGAAAATTTCATAGCATTTGGACTTGTGGATTGGGATATATGATCGATACGAAATGGGGTTTTCGGCTGGCTGTTTGGTTCGACTCGCTTCTGTTTTGACTCGCACTGTTTGACTCGGTTCTGCGTGACTCGGTGGCATGGCGCTAACCTATATTGAGTGTTGTGCTTTTCTCTTCATCGATGGACATGAAGTAGACGCCTTCAGATGGATGCGAGGTCGATAAAGTGGAGTGAGTCGAAGTATGGCTTGAGGCGGAGCGAGTCGAAGTGAGCACGGATCGAGCGAGTCGAACTGTGTGTTGGTTGAGCGAGTCGAAGAATGCATCTGTTGGAGGCGAAGCGAAGCGAGTCGAAGTAGTCGCTTCTGAGTGTTGCGAAGCGAGTAGAAGGGAGCGAGTCGAAGGTGCCGCTTCTGATGGTTGTGAACGGAGCGAGTCGAAGAATGGCTCAAAGAGGAGCGAGTCGAAGTGGGCTTCCATGATGGATTTGAGCAGAGCGAGTCGAAGTGAGCTTTCCTGAGGGAGTCGAAGTAGGCTGTCTTTAACCAATTTTGCATCGGTTGTAAGTTGAGCATACGAACTCAGATTGACCTGAAATTTGGAACGTTAACTCTTATAGCTTCGCTTGTCGTGTCATATCAATTTTGGCTCGATCCGGACTCGGACAAAATTCATCGATATCCATAGTGAACCTGCGCATAACCGACTTTCTAGACGAACTGTCTTTGGCCTCTAGTCAAGCTCTTGGTGTCACGGCCTTGCCAAAAGGCGGGATAACATTTGCCCCCCAAAACATGCCTTGTGATAAGAAGGTGTGTTTTGTAATGCCATAAGCTGGATGTTCATATCCTGTTGATGACCTGCAAAGAAATTGATAGTTTTATTTGACCACGAATGACGACCGTTCGGGATCGTATGTCATTCGAGGTGATATGTGACCGTTCGCGGTCGGATGCCTTTCACGGCGAATGGTGACCGTTCGTGGTCGGGTGCCGTTCGAGGCGATTTGTGACCGTTCGCGGTCGGGTGCCGTTCGCGGCGATTTGTGACCGTTCGCGATCGGGGTGCCGTTCGAGGCGATTTGTGACCGTTCGCGGTCGGGTGCCGTTCGAGGCGAGTTGTGACCGTTCGCGGTCGGGTGCCGTTCGCGACGATTTATGACCGTTCGCGGTCGGGTGCCGTTCGAGGCGATTTGTGACCGTTCGCGGTCGGGTGCCGTTTGAGGCGATTTGTGACCATTCGTGGTCGGGTGCCGTTCGAGGCGATTTGTGACCGTTCGCGGTCGGGTGCCGTTCGAGGCGAGCTGTGACCGTTTGCGGTCGGGTGCCGTTCGCAGCGATTTTTGTGTGCTCGGGGGGGACTTAGTGTTAACAACGTCAGATTTCACGTTCGAGTGAGTTTCTGAGTTGTTTGTGGTGGCGGTTTATCGCCGTCTCAGAGCATGCCTAAGGACCGTTCGCGATCCCTTACATGTGTAAGTGGCTTAGCCGTCATGGTATCACAAATGGCATGCTTTTATTCAAAACGAGTTTTTCAATAGAAATGTTCAACAAAATCAGGTTCAAATATTAGAAATGGAAAATAAAAGGAAAACAAGGACATCAAAGTGCAAACACCTATACCGTTGCGATTAGTAGTCGTATCAGAGCATGCCTGAGGATCGTTCGTGGTCCTGTACATGTGTAAATGATTTAATTGCATTGGTGTGGAGTTTGCTACTTATTCGTCATTACCCCAATCAATTGATGACAAGCTGACGCCTCGATCCTGAGCCGTCTCCAGTAGGTGCGGGCGGTGGCCGCTCCCGTTCCACCGTTGTCGTTCCCCTTCTTACATACTGTGGTAGCATACCATCCCGGATATGTCCCTCAACCTCATCCTTCAAGTGTCTGCAGTCGTTCGTGTTATGACCATTCAGCTCGTGGAATAAGCAATACTTGTCGGATCTTCTTTCATTGTTGGTCGGATCCCTTCTCATCGGCCTTCGATAGGGAATCTGCCCCCTAGTATCCTGGTAGATTAGCTCCAAAGTCTCATTCAACTCCGTGTAAGATGTGTATCTTGGTTCCTTACGTGGTCGCGCCGGTCCATCACTATTATCCTTAGCCTTTCGTTTCCCTTTACCAGTCCCTAAATCTGTTCTAGGGGGATTTTCACCCTTGACTGCATAAACCTCGGTTCCTTCTCCTTCTTCTCTTTCAGCGTTTGCATCCTCTAGTCGTAAAAATCCTTCAGCCTCGTGATAAAATTCTCCCAGATCCATAGGTGGATCCCTTGTCAATGAATTCTTGAATTCTGTGCCATCAGCTATGCCAAATACAGCTGCCATCAAAACCATGGATGGATTGGGTCGATCCACTGATGCTGCCGCTGCGTTGAATCGTGTTAGAAAGTTCCTCAAAGACTCCCCGGTTCTTTGCTTCAGTGCTGCCAGACTCATCACATTCTTGGGTCTTGAAATGTGGACCATGAATTGCCTCATAGACCTTTCAGTCAGATCGGTCCATGTCCCTATGGAGCCACTCTCCAGCTGTCTAAACCATAGCACTGCGATGTCCGTCAAATACAATGGGAAGCACCGGGCCATGACCTCCTCCGATGCCCCCAACACTTCCATATGCCTCATGTATCGTGTCAGATGCACTACAGGATCTGTCCTTCCATCGTACGTCTCTAATGTTGGTAGCTTGAATTCTGGTGGATTCCTGGCTTGCCTGATCGTAGGAGCAAAGGGACTCCTATTCACATCCTCCAGATCTCTATTCACTAGTCCGCCTCTCATGGGGCGTCTGACCATCTCCGCCAATCTGTCACTATCTCCAAGCTGTAATCCTTGTCCGTTGTTTCTGACTTGCCCCCCGAGTTCACGGGGGATTCCTGGAATCTGCCCTCCTGGCTGAGCATTCATTTCTCTGTCAATGTCGCATTGGGCAGTTCCATCTGGTACTCCGCCCGAGATTGGGCCAACATGCTCGGGGTTATTGCCCCCTAGTTCTGGGGTTGTGCCAGATGGTCCTACTCCATTCTAAACTCTGGTTGCTCCTTGATTTTGCGCTCCAAGCTGCTTAATCCGAAGAAGCAAATTCTGGATCATTTCCTCTTGTCTTTTCATCATTGTCTCCATCTCATTCCTGGTGATGAAGATTGATGCCCGATTTGCACCTGAAGAAGCCTCTTGACTCCCTTCATGCTGACTTCTCTCTGGCCTTTGTCTTCTATTTGATTGCCTTATCATAGCTCTTGTAGATCTGAATTCTTTAAGCTTTTAAATCTGGTGTAGCGGATGCTAGTTGTTCTCAGTGAAAACACCAAAGTGTTTGCACCAAAAATGGTCACAAACCCCAAATGTCATGAAAGCACCAGTGTATGAACACAAATCAGCAATATATGATCACAGATCTCAGATCTAAATATTGTAGAGGATAAAAATGAAGAATAATAAACTTAAAACAGAAAGAAGTAGACAGAGACACAAGATTTATAGTGGTTCGGCGATCTTGCCTACGTCCACTCTGAAGTAGTTTGCTTTATTGATCTTTCTTTGATTTTTACAAGTGAATTCAATGAATTACAGCAGTTAATTATGATTTGCAGCAGTGAAGTTCGTTGGTAGCAGCAGCAATGGAGTTTGGATCTGGATCCGGCAGAATCTAAGCGTTGGAGATCTCAAAGAAGAAGAAGAACCCTTTATCTGTTGGCTTTGGGGGTCTATTTATAAGTGTAGGAGGCTGATATTTCGCTCAGATCTCGGGAGACCCTCTCTGGCACGTGACCAGGCCCGCACGCCCAAGCCCGTGAAGTTTCAGTCTAATCCGTGATCGACACGAACAGATTTCGACTCGGTCAAGATTTCATCCAATGGAGTCGAAATTTGGCGTGGACATTCTTTAGCATGCACGTAGTCTTCTGTGAAAATTTCATAGCATTTAGACTTGTGGATTGAGAGATATGATCGATACGAAATGTGGTTTTCGGTTGGCTGTTTGGTTCGACTCGCTTCTGTTTCGACTCGCTTCTGCGTGACTCGGTGGCGTGGCGCTAACCTGTATTGAGTGCTGTGCTTTGCTCTTCATCGATGGACACAAAGTAGGCGCCTTCAGATGGATGCGAGGTCGATGAAGTGGAGCGAGTCGAAGTATGGCTTGAGGCGGAGTGAGTCGAAGTGAGCACGGATCGAGCGAGTCGAAGTGTGTGTTGGTTGAGCGAGTCGAAGAATGCATCTGTTGGAGGCGAAGCAGAGCGAGTCGAAGTAGTCGCTTCTGAGTGTTGCGAAGCGAGTCGAAGGGAGCGAGTCGAAGGTGCCGCTTCTGATGGTTGTGAACGGAGCGAGTCGAAGAATGGCTCAAAGAGGAGCGAGTCGAAGTGGGCTTCCATGATGGATTTGAGCAGAGCGAGTCAAAGTGAGCTTTCTTGAGGGAGTCGAAGTAGGCTGTCTTTAACCAATTTTTCATCGGTTGTAACTTGAGCATACAAACTCGGATTGACTTGAAATTTGGAACGTTGACTCTCATAGCTTCGCTTGTCATGTCATATCAATTTTGGCTCGATCCGGACTCGGACAAAATTCATCGATATCCATAGTGAACCTACACATAACAGACTTTCTAGACGAACTGTTTTTGGCCTCTAGTCAAGCCCTTGGTGTCACGGCCTTGCCAAAAGGCGGGATAACACATGCCATCTATGGGAGAATCTTTACTTTTTAGGTAGATGAACTTCCAACAAAAATGATGCATTATCCAGGCCTTGAACTCTTGACCTCCTAATGTATAATTTGAAGCATAACCATCGAACCATTGATGTTTTTGCATAATAAATCTTCAATTTGGTGGCTTTTCATTTTGATTCTTCAGTCTTTGGTCTCGACTTAAAAATTGTCAAACACATGCAAAATGCAATGTGTAGTACTGTTTTTAAGGTAAACATACATAAAGAAAATGCATAAATTAAGGTCAAACAACAAGCTAAGTAAAAAAAAGGTAAATAAAAGATTGCATCAACGGTTTTTATACTGGTTCGGACTTCCCGTCCTACATTCAGTCTCATACTTCTTTTAGAATTTCACTATATACCACCCACTTCACCCAAAGAAAAGTTTTCTACAAGACTACTAGAATAATTGAACAAGATTTCAGCACCTTGCCTGAAGATCTCCAATGAGACTTTACTAGACAAAATAAATATGATTTGACTTGTTGGGTTCTTTTAATTACACCGATGAGCCACTTTAAGTGTACCCTTCCTATAATCTTCTTTGATATTTGTAATTTGAATGTGTAGAATTTAGGAAGTAAAATGATTGTTTTGAATGCATTTCAAATGTTAGAAAATAGAAAGTATAAAGAGTAAGATTAGTAAGGTTAGTTCAGTTAGTTGGTTCAAAAGTTCAGAATCAATATTTATTTATGTTGTTTGAAAGGTTATATTTGAAAAGTAATTACCATTAGAAAAGATGCAACTCTAAAAGAAGAAGATAACATTTCAAAGAGACTTTCATGTCCAAAATAAAATACCAACAGGAATTCGGGTCAGAACTCATACCTCAGCACTACAACATAAAACACTTTTCACGGCATTTTAAAAAGGCAATTAAAGCCTTTTGCAGGGTTATGAAGAATGCTATATAACGATAAGTGGTAATAAGTCCAATTCCTATAATAGCATTTTCAGAAACGCTGCTAAAGCTTTTCTATCGCAACATTTTCACCTATGTTATGTTAGAGTTTTCCAGAAACGCTGTCTAAAGTGGTCCTATTGTAGCCCTTTTAACTTTGTCTTGTTAGAGTTTTTGTAGCGGTTTCCCTTGTCTGTTAGATTTAAGGCAGCATTTAAAAAACACTTAAAAATAATTTCACAGCTTTTAAAAAACGCTGCATAATAAATCCTATAATTGTAATTTTTAAAATGCTACATAAAGGTATATAACATCGTTTTTTAAAAATGCTGTAAAATATTTTGCAGCATTCTAATCTTTTTCATTCTTGTGTTTACATAGAGTTTCTAACATTAGAATATCTAAAAAATCTGTTCAAATGCAGATTAATCAGTTCAAACTACATTAATAGAAAACATTTGATAATCTAAACCGATTATATATTAAACATAATATAAGTTACACCAAGTTCATGTACCAAACAATTAATGATTGTGTATAATATTTTGTAGGCAATACTTTAAACATACATGATAGCACCATAAATATTCTATAAAAAAACTTGTCGAAATAGCAAAATGTCGTCATCAATGAGCTTGCCCTCTTTAATAATCCATGCACTACATAAGAAAGCTAGCAAATCTTGTTAACAAAATCAAACTATTCTTATTAGCAATAATATTACTACCTCTATTATTATTTATTCCATTGAATTTTATAAAATTAGTAATTTTATAAAATTAGTAATTTTATAAAATTTGGTTAATTTTTAGAAACTTTGTTAACTTAGTTAACGTAGTCAAATATCTATGAAACTTCATAAATTTTTAGAAATTTTGTTAACTTTGTAATTTGTTTTATAAAATATAGTTTATTTTATAAATTATTTAATTTTTATATAACTTAGTTAATTTTCATAAAAGAAAATTAAATTTTACAAATTTGGTTTACTTAGTTAACTCCTTATAAAACTTAGTTAACTTTTTATAAATAATGTCTAATTTTGTAAACTTGGTTATTTTTATAAAATTAATTATATTTTTTATAACTTAATTAATTTTTATAAACTTAGTCATTTTTATAAATTTAATTAACTTTTATGAATTAATCTAATTTTTATAAACCTTGTTAACTTTTATAAAGCACAAATCTTATTTTATAAACTTAGTTATTTTTATATATTTAATTAAAATTTTATAATATAATTAATTTTTATAAACTTAGTAATTTTTAAAATAATTTTTATAAACTTAGTTATTTTTGTAAATTTATCTAATTTTTATTAATTTATTTCATTTAATTATTTTTTATGAATCTTAATTAACTTTGTCAATTTTATAAATTGGGTTGATTTTTCAAAGCTTAATTAATTTTTATAAGCTTTTTAATTTTTATAAACATATTAAACTTTCATTAAATTTGGTTTTCTTTGTTAATTTTTATAAATTTAGTTAATATTATAAAATATAGTCAACTTAGTTAATTTTTTATAAAACATAATTAATTTAGTTAATTTTTATAAAACATAGTTAGCTTTGCCGATTTTTATAAACTTAGTTTTTAAAAAAAAAAAATTGTTTTTATATACCAAGTTATTTTATAAACTTGTTTAATTATTACAAGACTTAGTTAAATTAGTTAATTCCTAAGTTTAATTAATTATTAATAAAATTGGTCAACTTAGTTAAATTTTATTAAATTTAGTTAATTAATAAAAAAATTATAAAAGTTAGCTAACTTCATTAATTTTGTAAACTATCTTAATTTATTAATTATTTATAAAAGTTAGTTATCTTAGTTAATTTGTATTAACTTGGTTAATTTTTTTACAACTTAATTAGATTTTATAAAATTGGTTATTTTCGTAAGCTTATTTCATTTTTATAAAACTTGTTTAACTTAGTTAATTTTTATAAATTTAGTTAATTTTTATAAAATTTAATCAACTGTTTTTTTTATTTTTACAAAATTTAATTAACTTGGTTAATTTTTATGATTTATTTAATTTTTATAAAACTTAGTTGATATATTTAATTTTTATAAAACTTATTTAACTTAGTTGAATTTTATAAATTTAGTTAATTTTTTCAAAACTTAATTAATTTTTTTAAATTTAGTTCATTTTATAAAACTTAGTCAACTTAATTAAATTTTATAAAACTTAATTTGTTTAATTTTTGTAAAACATAGTGAACTTAGTTAATTTTTATAAATTACTTAGTTTGTTATATATAAATGGTTATTGCCATTTCAATTTATTTTATTTTATTTTATTTTAAATAAAGGAAGTAAAGAAATATCCAATATGATACAAACTTCTAATGAATTATCCTCAAAATAAAGAAAAGAATACACACCTTTAGTTAGCTAGCTATGTAGTTCCGACTTATTTAATAATGTAGCATTTCACACCATCTCTATATCCAATTCTTTATATCAATATTTACATGTTCGATTGCATCCATGTTCTACAACATTGAATATTAAATAGTATTAGCTAACATAACTATATTTAACCAAATATAAGTGAATTCAAGTGTACTAATCGATCACAATTTGAACATGAAAATGAAAATAAAAATGTAAACAATCAGGTGCGGCTAACGCAGTCCGAACATGAAATGCCTAAGATATCTTTAGTTGGCCAAACTTACTACATTCAATCTACAGCAAAATATAAAGAGTCCTGAGAGAATTTGTGACTTCTAGGACTAAGAAATGCCAAGATATAAATATTACCTTTGTTAGTTCTGCAATTGCCACGTTTTACTAATCACTTCATTGCCTTGATGATAGTATCATTCAAACTTGTTTCCATGGTTGACTTATGAAGATTATGAAAGTATGAGAAACAAATATTATAACAGATAGATATTAGATAGTTGCTCGGTTTCAAAACAATATGCTCAATTATCAAAGCAACAAGCTCACTTTTGAGAATTTAATGACCAGTTTCAAAATGGTTATTTAAATTGAAATGACCAGGTAAAGATAAAAGAACTTTACCTGATGGATATATCAAAGTGACCCTTGTTTGTGAGAAAATAGGAAGTATTCAATTCTAAGATCCTAGCCTGCATATTGAAACTCCCTAGTAAAATATCAGCAGAATTTTAGGGATTCGTTACCAACTCTATAAAACAAAGAACACATGAAGATGACATTTGAAGAACACATTTTGGCTTTTCATGGTTTAAGAAATGACAAATTAAAAGAATAAAAAAACTTGGAGGATGAAGCATAGAAGGTAAGATCTTATAACATATGCATGTTAATGAGTGCCATACAAAAATTGTCAAATTTTGAACTATTTTTAGGTGAAGATGCATGACCTGCAAAATGAACATAATGTGCTTTCAGATGATAACATAGCAGTAGTGGTCAAAGCCTGTGACAAACAACCCATTTCATCAGATGATAACACTTCTGGATTAATGTACTTGAATTCAAACCCATGAAAGGAAATTTGTAATTTAGTGAAAGTAAACGTTGAACTAATATAGACATGTAAAATCATTACCAGCCATCGCTAGTCCGCAATCTATTATCAGTCAGTTTTCATCGATTGCATCAATCAGATACGACTGGCTAAGAGCATCTTCTAATGATTCATCTGTCAGCTTTTCCTATTCATAAATCCAATATGTTAAATAATAAGGTAAAAATGTTATTTCACCAATTTGTCTACTTATCACTTTCCTAATAGAGAAGTAAGCACTTCTAATCTTTGACTATGTAATAAAGTAAAGAAAAATGATTTCTTAACAAGGATGAAGGAGGCAACACAGTAAATATTGACATCGAATAAAAACTACATGTTGTTGTTTAGTAACTAAAAATAAAATGATCAAATAAAAGCTATTAGTATGTAAAAATAAAACTTTTAGTATGAAAACATCAATTTCAGAATTACAGCAATAATCATAACTATATACACTTAATGGTATGGATTGCAACATCGAATACCTCTTTTTAAATGTTTAGTCCTTAACATGTCAGTTTTCAAATAGGTATCTATACTATAATATTATTACTGAGTTAGATTTCAAGAGCACACAGACCTTCTTCATATTTTGTGAAATGAACAGTCATATTTTTAATTTCTTTCTATTCATAACTAGCTCTCCACTTTCTTCTTTATCCTCCAAACCCTAGATATTAACGTCCCTCAAAATTGTGCCTTTCTTCTAAAGCAACTAGCAACCACATTGCCTCTCCATCCCTTTCGCTTTTCCTCCTCGGTTTTTCAGCAGTGGTCATCTTCTCCCGCTGCTGTGAAAGTTATATGGTTTCGTCATGTCTACTTTTAAATTCAAATGTCTCCTTTTCTGTAAATGTGAACTTTTTGGTTTGTTCTCCTCCTTCTCTCCCTAACCCTAATTTCAGTTTCATCTCATGTTTGTCGAATTGGCTCAGCCGAACTGGCTGATATTTACCCCCTCACAACATAGTGTAACAACCATAGTTTGTTAGCCATGATTAATGCACACAAAAGCTGCTGTGAGAGAATTGAAGAAGAAGAAGTTGTTTCGACTGAGTACTGTCCACTGGAAATTGCTAAAGATCATCAAGAAGTAGTAGACTTGTATCGGGAAATGGAAGCATGAGGAATCTGGGCAGAGGAGAACGTTGTGTAAGAGTATCAGTGTATGTGTATCAGTGTGCATGTTTGTTGTATCAGTAATTGGGTCGAGATTGGGCCGAGGGGAAAATGTGTTGCACTGGTCTATAAATACTGATGTGTGTCTTGTAATTGAGTGTGGAAAAAATCTGAATAACAAATTACTTCTTCATTTTTCATTTCTATTTGTAACTTTTGATGTTTAGTAATTTCTTTGTCAATCTTATTACTGGTTCTATCAGTTGCTAGTATAGTTCTAATTTGATCCGAGTTCTTCTTCTTGTTCATTTTATTTGCAATTAACAGTTCCATTGTTACAATTTCTTGCCATCATTTTCAGTCAGTTCTTGCTTAATTTCCAGTAGTTTACATTGCTTTAATTTCAGTTCTTGTTTTCTTGTTAGTTTGATCATATAGTTAATTTTTCCTTTTCTTAGTTGATAATTTTTGTTCTTGATTTCACTTTCATCAATCTGTAACTTGCAAATCCTTGCCTTCCTTTTCACAATTAATTTCTTTCCTTGCAAGTTGTATTTGGTTCTTGAAAACTGTTTGTTCCATTCTTGATATTCTCCACTAAAACTTCTCATTTTTCTTCGAGCAAAACCCCTCATTTCCTACACTTCCTTCGAGTCACAGTGAATTTTTCCTGTTTCTTGATTTTCTTGAAAATTGCCAACCTCTGTTCTTTTATTTTTGAGCAATCTTGTGTACCAGAGCAGATCTGTGCACGTGCACACACTAATACTATCTTCTTCTTCCCAAACTTATCACCATTATTCCAGATCCCTCTCTTCAGTTGCCATGGCCAAGAACACAGATCAACCGGGGCCTACCAATTTGGTATCAGAGCAGGCGTCGGAGTTTAACATCAACCCCACAATCGATCTTGAACATGCCCAAGATTCAGATTCAACCCTAATTTCAAATCCAGATGACCCATGGCTGCGGCAAGAAGAAATTAACAATCGTACTACTTATGCCTTAAGAAATTTAGAAATCACTGCCAAAAACTTGGAGTTTACTGTTCATAACTTGGACAAGAAGTTCGATCAATCCACCAAAGATTTGCACACTAAATTCGAAGGGGTACATAACATGTTGACCAATTTTGTTACTGAATATCGCAATCACAGGAATCCTTTTCAACCACCTCCCGTAACTCCTCCACCTCCAACAACTTTTCAGCCTTATCCTCCTCCTCCAGCGCAACCGGTACATCCAACGCAACCACCACCGCCTAGAACTTACACGCAACCTCACCGAACACCTATGGTACCACCCAGGAATGTTCCCTTCTTTAATACTCCTCCTAGATATCCCCAAGAACCATTACCTCCTCATCAACCCAGAAATCCATTATCTGATTATCCCCTGCTTCATAATCATCTACAATATCCTATCATCAAACTAGATTTCCTTACATATTCTGGGGAGGAAGGAGTGGCAGATTGGTTGAAACAAGTGGAACAGTACTTTAAGTTTCATCGCACTGAAGAATATCAATGGGTAGAGATTTGTTCTTTTGCTTTGAAAAAGGAAGCCTTACAGTGGTATCATTGGTATGTGAACACTGTGAACAATAATGAATCTTGGTCAATTTTTAAGGAGGAAATATTGGTTAGATTTAACTCAGAAGAGATAGAAAGGCCATATAAAACGTTATCCAAGCTCAAGCAACATACAATAGTTAGAGCTTATTCGAGTAAGTTTGAACAATTACAGGCTGTAGTAGAAACTCTTCCACCAAGGTACTTACTTGATAGGTTTATTGGGGGATTAAAAGAGGAAATTAAGTATGATGTCCTCACTTCAAGACCAGTGGATTTTAGGGAGGCAACGATATTAGGAGAAATGTTTGAAAGCAAATGTCTTCAGACCAAAAAAATCAAGTATCCATCAACTAGCACTTCAACTACTAACTCCATAATCAATCAGCTGCCCTTATCAAGGTCATCCCAAGAATCAACTTCCTATTCCCAATATAACCATGCTAATAGCTCCAAAGATACTCAACTTGAATCACTGGCTAAAAGTAGAGGGCTCACTCCTAACCAGATCATTGAAATGAGGAGGCAGAATTTGTTTTACGGTTGTAAAGAAAAATGGTCAAGAGATCACAAATGTAAAAATCCCCAAATTTATGTACTGGAAGGCATGATGCCATTACAGAACTGGGAAGGTTGATAGTGAAGTATCCCTGACAGAATCTGACATACAAGTTGAAGAAACTTTAGCCATAACTTTGCAAGCTTTATGTGGAATTCCTGCTTTATCCACCATCAAGGTAGAAGGCAGTATTCAAGGCAAATTGGTTCAAATTCTGATTGATTCTGGATCTACCCATAGCTTTATCAATGATAAGCTTGCTAGAAAACTGAAATTAAAAGTTGATGGGACCAAACTATTTGAAGTAATGGTGGCCAATGGAGAGAAACTAACTAGTTCAGGGGTTTGTAATGATGTTGTGCTCAAATGCCAAGGTTGTACCATGGCAGTGGATCTACTCTTATTTCCATTAGATGGCTGTCAAGTGGTTCTTGGGGCTCAGTGCATGAAAAGCTTGGGTGAAATAACACTTAACTTGGATCAACTGCAAGTTAAATTCGTTTACAATGATAAGCCTTATGTTTGGCAGGGTTTGAAGCAGGATGAGTTGAAATTCATTAATAAGAAAAAGCTAAATAAGGAGTGTGTGCATGGCCAGGTAGCTATGATGATATGTTGTCAATCTATACAACTAGAACATGATGTAGTTCCTATTCCACCAGAGATTGATGCCATACTCAAGCATTACCCTCTGATCACAAATTCTTCACCAAATTTACCACCACCCAGACCCCATGACCACCGAATACCCCTATTGCCAAATTCTAAACCTATTTGTCTAAAACCTTACAGGCACTCGTATCACGTCAAAAATGAATTGGAAAAATTAATTCAAGACATGTTAGACTCTGGCATTATTAGGCCTAGCCATAGTTCTTACTCATCTCCTGTTGTTATGGTAAGGAAGAAGGATGGAACATGGAGACTATGTATTGATTATAGGAGATTGAATGCACAGACGATTAAGGACAAGTTTCCTATTCCACTAATTGAAGAGCTTTTTGATGAGTTACATGGTTCTCAGTATTACTCAAAGTTGGATCTCTGATCTGGTTACCATCAAATCAGAATGCTTGAAGAAGATATCCACAAAACTGCCTTTAGAACCCATGATGGCCACTATGAATTTGTGGTGATGCCCTTTGGATTAGCAAATGCTCCTTCCACCATCCAGTCCCTCATGAACGATATATTCAAAGCATATTTGAGAAAGTTTATTTTAGTGTTATTTGATGACATACTTGTGTATAGTCGAACTTGGACTGATCATATTAGACATCTTGAAATAACTTTTCAACTTTTGTAGAAAAATGCTTTGGTGATCAAGCTTTCCAAATGCAGGTTTGCCAAGCCGTCTATTGATTATCTCGGTCATGTCATTTCTGTCGAAGGTCTTTCAGTTGATCCTAGCAAGGTGCAGGCTGTCCTTAGCTGGGCACTTCCACAAAGCTTGAAGGCTTTACGAGGTTTCTTAGGTCTTACAGGGTACTACCGCAAATTTATAAAAGGCTATGGTATAATTTCTAAGCCTTTAACCTCAATGTTGAAAAAGGATGCTTTCAAATGGAGTGAGGAAGCAAAAGAAGCTTTTGAGCAGTTAAAACAATGTTTGATTTCACCACAAATATTAGCCATGCCACATTTCACCCAGCCTTTCATTTTGGAATGTGGTGCTAGTAGACAAGGGGTAGGAGCAGTTCTCCTTCAAAACAAAAAAACCTATAGCCTACTTGAGTAAATCTCTTCATGGAAGAAATCTAGCACTATCTACTTATGAGAAAGAACTCCTTGTTATCATCATTGCCACGAGAAAATGGTCACAATACTTGATGGGTAGACAATTTGTAATAAAAACTGATCATCAGAGTTTGAAATACTTGTTAACACAGCAGATACATACGGGTGTGCAAGAGAAATGGTTGGCTAAACTCCATGCATTCGACTATAAGGTGGAGTATAAAAGTGGAGAAGAAAATAAGGTTGCTGATGCCTTGTCAAGGAGAGGTGAAATTGAAACAAATGAAGTACTGGTCCAAGCCATATCCATGGTACAGACTCCTTGGCTACAGAAACTCAAGGAAGCTCTGCATAATTCTTCATGGTACCAGCAACTGTTGGTAAGAGTGCAAGCAAAGGAACTACCAGAAGGTAAATATAAGGCTGTTGAAGGCTTGATATTCAGAAAAGGAAAAATTTTAGTTGATCATCACTTAAACCAATTGACACAATTTCTTGTTAAGGAATACCACTCCTCTCCTTTAGGAGGTCATTCAGGGGTCAAAGCAACTCTGCATAGGTTAAGGCAGGTTTTTTATTGGAAAAAGTTAAAGTCCAGTGTTGAAGAAGTTGTCAAGTCTTGTGAGGAATGTCAAAGAAATAAACATGAGAACATATTGGTGCCGGGTTTACTGCAGCCTCTTCCCATACCTGACAAGATTTGGTCTGATATTCCATGGATTTCATTACCTGTTTACCCAAAAGCCACAAGTATACTATCATATTTGTAGTAGTTGATAGACTCAGTAAATATGCTCATTTCTTTCCACTTCAACATCCATATACAGCAAAAGATGTAGCTTTGGTTTTTTTCCAAGGGGTCTTTAAATTGCATGGTCTACCTAAAACTATTGTGAGTGATAGGGATACTATTTTCACAAGTCTCTTCTGGCAAGAGCTTTTTAAACTTCAAGGTAGCTCACTTAAACTCAGTTCGGCCTATCATCCCCAAAGTGATGGTCAGACTGAGGTAGTAAATAAAATTTTAGAAGGTTATCTAAGATGTTATGTGTGTCATAAGCCAAGTGAATGGTCTAGATGGCTGCCCTTAGCTGAATATTGGTATAACACTACTTGGAAGACTCCTACAAAAACTACTCTTTATAAGATTGTGTATGGCATTGATCCCCCTACCTTGCTTTCTTATGTACCCAATGCTGCCAAGGTTGAACAGGTAGAAGAAGAGTTGTTTACTCGAGATATTATAATACAGTTCCTCAAAGATACTCTGAAGGTAGCTCAAGACAGAATGAAAAAATATGCAGATATGAGAAGAATTGATCGACAGTTTGAAGTTGGAGACTAGGTATATCTTAAGTTGCAACCTTACAAACAAATTACGTCCAGAAATTATAAGACCCATAAACTTTCACCCAAATTTTATGGTCCTTACAAGATCATAGAGAAGATAGGTTATGTGGCTTATAGGATTCAGTTTCCTGAAAACACTCGAATTCATAATGTGTTTCATGTTTCTCAATTGAAAAAGAAGGTAGGAGATACTGTGGTGGTCCAAGATAGCATTCCCAGTTTTACAGAAGAGTTGGTTGAACAACCACAAAGAATACTTGATCGAAGGATGGTTCCTCGAAATAATGATGCAGTGGTACAGATTCTAATTAAGTGGAAAGACAGACCCGAAGAAGAGGCTACGTGGGAGGATTACTGGCCAATAATCAAGAAATTTCCTACATTAGACCTTGAGACAAGGTCTGTTTTTAAAGCACAGGGGAGATGTAACAACCATAGTTTGTTAGCCATGATTAATGCGCACAAAAGCTGCTGTGAGAGAATTGAAGAAGAAGAATAAGTTGTTTCGATTGAGTACTGTCCACTGGAAATAGCTGAAGATCATCATGAAGTAGTAGACTTGTATCGGGAAATGGAAGCATGAGGAATCTGGGCAGAGGAGAAGGCTGTGTAAGAGTATTAGTGTATGTGTATCAGTGTGCATGTTTGTTGTATCAGTAATTGGGTCGAGATTGGGCCGGGTGGAAAATGTGTTGCACTGTTCTATAAATACTGACGTGTGTCTTGTAATTGAGTGTGGAAAAAATCTGAATAACAAATTACTTCTTCATTTTTCATTTCTATTTGTAACTTTTGATGTTTAGTAATTTCTTTGTCAATCTTATTACTGGTTCTATCAGTTGCTAGTATAGTTCTAATCTGATCCGAGTTCTTCTTCTTGTTCATTTTATTTGCAATTAACAATTCCATTGTTACAATTTCTTGCCATCAAGTTCAGTCAGTTCTTGCTTAATTTCCAGTAGTTTACATTGCTTTAATTTCAGTTCTTGTTTTCTTGTTAGTTTGATCATATAGTTAATTTTTCCTTTTCTTAGTTGATAATTTTTGTTCTTGATTTCACTTTCATCAATCTGTAACTTGCAAATCCTTGCCTTCCTGTTCACAATTAATTTCTTTCCTTGCAAGTTGTATTTGGTTCTTGAAAACTGTTTGTTCCATTCTTGATATTCTCCACTAAAACTTCACATTTTTCTTCGAGCAAAACCCCTCATTTCCCACATTTCCTTCGAGTCACAGTGAATTTTTCATGTTTCTTGATTTTCTTGAAAATTGCCAACCTCTGTTCTTTTCTTTTTGAGCAATCTTGTGTACCAGAGTAGATCTGTGCACGTGCACCCACTAATACTATCTTCTTCTTCCCAAACTTATCACCATTATTCCAGATCCCTCTCTTCAGTTGCTATGGCCAAGAACACAGATCAACCAGGGCCTACCACATAGCATGATTATCTACTAACCTTTTCAGATATGCGTATGTATTGAAAGGGAATTGACTTTCTTCTTCTCTAATTCGATTCTCCAACACATGGTGAATATTAGATGCTAAATACATGATGTAGCTACGTTGTGCAATCAGCCATTTCGATGAATCTGAGGCATAATTTGTTCATTTGGTTTTCTTTTAAATAGATTGCATTTTATGGATTTTAATTTTTTGTCTTTGATTACCACAATATTTGGCATGGCTGAAAATTTTGAGGATTATGTTTGGTGGATATATCTTTCCGTTGCTCATTTGGTTTTAATCTACGTTCTCAATACATTGAACCATAAAAAATTAATAATCATGTTAAGTTCTAATAGACTTTGATTAGATATAGCACTCTACATTGTTTCGATTCTATTTCTTTACTTTTTGTGGATTTCAATAAAAGGCTATATCCAATTTTGATAAATATGATAGAATAAATAAAATACAAACAAATTTCTATTTCTTACAGTTGAATTTCAATATCATATGTATTTGTTTTAATAAATTTATTTAACCATGGGTTTGAACCCTCCCTCTTTAGCTTTCAAAAGAAAATACTAAACAAATTTTTATAGTTCATTATTATTTCACATATTTGTAATGTTACTTTCTTCCAGCTTTATGCATATGATTATGCTAGAAATGTTGTCGTTGAGCGTAAGTTGGACATGTTCGGATAGTGTAACTAACTAAAAAACATATTGAGAACCAAGAATTTATCAATTAAGTTTTTATGTTTGATAACGAATATACAAAAGTACCTCTAAGTATTCTTGGGTTGCATATTTGTCGGAACTAATTGATATTTGATTGCAATTATGGGTTTATTGGCATGTATATGCATGTATAAATTATTCCTTGATGAGCACAAGCACTATGGGGCTTGTTGTGCTAACTTAAGCTCTACCCAATAATGCATGAATACGAACAAAGCCCATAACTAATTAGTTTAAACACCAGCCATTGATTATCTACCATACAATTAAGTTCATGTTGTGTTACTAGTGAAGTGTTCATTAAAATATTTTGAGTTAATGTTCTTAATTTTTGGTATAGGACAATGAATTTATACCTATTGTTCATTAAAATTTGCTTGAGTTTTTGTCATTAAAATTATTACTATAATTATTGTTATATTTATACTTAATTCTCCATTTTTTGAAATTAAAACTCTTCTTTTAATATTGAATTAATTCGTATATGAATTAACTTTTGAATGTTTATTTTACTCAAAATAAGTGTAATTTGAACCGAGTATAAGTTTGCGCATATATAAGAAGTAAGTCATGTGTTTTTCAATAATCAAAAGGTTTCATATCAAACTGCTTAAGCCTTCCTTAGTTTTACTACAAGTTGGCAGGACAATTGATCACTTCATAGAAGTACTGCCTTTACTTAAGTTGATAGATGTAATCAATTTTAGCAAAATAGATGATAAACTATGCAAATTAGGTTAATCCAACTAAATTGCATTAGTTATGCATCAAATTTAAAATGCATATGTTAAATTTCATTAATTAATAATACAAAAAGGCATGTGTTAAATTAATCTAATTAAATTGCATTAATTATGTACTTAATTGAAATTTTCTCTACATGTTTGTGTATATAATTATGTATAAGTATATGTATTTGTACACGTAATAGGGAGAGAGACATGTACATTTTCATAGAGGTGGATGTAGATTGATATGTATTTCAGGATTTTTTTACGTTATGAGATACATCGAGTGCAACATGGTTTCAAATAACTCATGTGCTTGAGATGGTATTTACTTGCATGTTATTTAATTATTTTTCTTTATGAATGAATAGATAACACTTTTATGACATCTAAATTAAAGCTTCTTTTAAGTAAAGAAATATGTAGCAAAAGTCATGTGAATATGAAATTGTATCTGATAGTTATTAACTACCATTAATTAGCAGTATGGAATATATGGCAACACATGGTGTTTGGAAACGAGGGAAATAAATGTATTATTTTTATTGTTACCATAAAATAACAGTACATATATATACTCCAAGATATATGAAGTTGGAATCTTATGAGGATTTTTGTATTAGGATCTAACTGTGATTTTTTTTTAATCTTTATGTGAAAACAATAACTACCAACCCTATGGCCTATGAATTTTTAAGCAAGTTAAATGGGCCAACATTTGGGTGAAGTCCATTATATACTCAAAAATTTAGAATATCAAAGGTCTATAATCATTCGTTACCTCAATACTTACACTTTGATGACTTGCAATACTAAGCCAGTATTTGACTTTGGTATTTTTTTCTGACCGTGTTTGATTTGTTCAATAGTATTACATGCTTCAATAATTATCAACTTCTTTCATTTACTCATTTCGCTGAAGTAAGTTCTAATAATAACTTTGATGGTTTTCTTATCCTAAAAAATTAATCAAACCCACTTCCCTTAAGCTATACCAAGATAAACAAGGTCATTTCCTATTTTAATTTTAGCAATGCATTACATATTTGTCTCTTAAAAGCCGTACAATATTACACTTGATGATGCATTGGGTTGAATTCACCTTCTGGTATCCTTTTCTTAATAACTTTGTGGTTTTTTTTATAAATATACAACTTTATGATGTTTTAACATACAAAAAATAAATGGTGGATTCAGCTTGCATTTGATAACTTTGTGATATTTGTTTCACATCATTGATAAATTTGTTATATTTTCAAATATGGAAAATAAATGTTGTGTTAAGTTGAACCACTTCATAACGAACACTGTTGTTGTTTGCATTCTTGCATAGCATGTATCAAACAGGAAAAGAAATGCCAAAGATATGGTCATGTTTATTTAGTTAGTTGTAATTACACATGACAACTAAATATACACTTTCTGTTTAAATTTCTTAAGATTTGAATACAGGCGCCATAAGTGTTTTGGCTAAAATAATTTATGATACCAAAGTTTAAGTGAACATATACTAATTTAATTAGTAATTTATGTGTTGATAATTAACATTGCTCACGCAACTCATACAAATCCAGCTACTATAAACCATGTTAAACTTATGCTGAGGTGACTAATGTTTTCTTTCAAGGGACAAAAATCAGACCAATCCATGTCTACTTTGGTAAAGCATTCCAGTTTACTTGAATTTTTTTGGTAAACTATATATATTAACTAAGTAACTAGAAGAAATAATGATGAATAAAAACTGGTTGACCATATTTTTACACTAAAAATACTATCTCTTATTATTATTGAACCCATAACCTAAAATCGATCCCTTTGCTAATGACTTGGCTGATCTTCGAATCTGAATTAATGAACTTATTGGATGCTTGACCCGACAATGGCCTACTGACTCCATACACCATAAAATTGACCATTGCTGTATTTAGTCCTTTACAATTGTTCTTTCTTTTAAATAAGACATTGAAAACACCCAATCAAAATAAATAATATGTTGTATTTCACAGAAGGCAGAGCCATACCTGCCCATTGAATTATCATTTCTTGATATTTATGCATGTGTACTTTATTTTCATTTTTAAATTTTCAATTCATTTCGAGAGTATTATATACTACATGAATATAGTAATGAAATGAAATTTCTCGGTAAACATGTACAATTATCAGTAGAGATTCTTACTACAACTGGACAATTTGCGTTTGTTTTATCATAGACACACAAATTTCAAAGTTCACTTCACCAAATTGGTAGAATTGACACTTTATTTCATTTTAAAGACTCGGATTTTGATTTAAACAAGGATTTGCAGGCAAAGATAATTTTGTATATTTTGGATTTGTGGTTCTATTTGCTGCAATTTTACAATTTATTTATAAAATTTAGCAAGTCCACACCAAGTTTAGTTGATAGCTTAAACCCTCCTTACATTACACATTGATTTTATGTAGAGTAGTTGTAGCAATAATATGATTATATTCCATGTTCTATCATCCACGTTATTATTTTGTAGTTAAGGGATCATTTGGTAGTATTATGTTATGGTTTAACCAATGATTATGGTTGGTAAACTTTTGACTATACTCCAATGATGTTCATAACATTTGTTTAATAACTGTAAAATATAATTGAAAATATATTGAAAAATCCATGACATATTATGCACCATAATTTTTATGGTACTTTTAAAAAAATGCTCAAATTAAGCAATGGCACATCCAAAATTATTTGTGCTAAAATTTGAAACTTTATCATCACTACATCTGTCGTTGTTGGATTTGCATGTCTCTGAAACTAAATCTACCTATCTAACCATATAATGCTTTATTTTGTTTCATTGATCGCAACTTTTTGGAATCAAATGGTTCAATTCTAGGTACTAAAGTATACTATTGTGATTAGTATTATTTTTAAAATTAAACAAGTTTTGTGTTAAACTGAAGCTCTTAATCCCTTATATTGAAGTTAGAGATAGAAATCTTCATGTCAGTTTTGAAGTTGAACTTGAATCCATATTCTTACAAATCATATCCTAGTTATTTGAGATAATATTTTTGTGCCATATTATATCATATTTTTCCTAATAAATTTTGTAATGAGCGCTCACTGGTAGCAGTGAAACTATTTCTCCACATAGTAAACTTTTATTAATATTAAAATTGAAAAGCAAATTCGGACTTAAGAACTAAAAAAATTTACAACTAGAAATTTTGCATTTTTTCTAAATTACATTCTTTAATAGTGATATTTCAATTTTTTGATGTGTTTAAATGTACAATATAATTAATTTTACAGTTAAAAAATGAGTTTCAAACTTAAGATTGAAAAAATAATAAATAAAAGACAAACTAAAATTTTAAAATAATGTTGAAATAAAAAAACAAGTTCAAACTACATACATGTGACTTAAGACAACTTAACAGGGATATAAGGGCTAAACTGTCAAAAATAAAGGTTCAACTGTCAAAAATTGAGGGTTTGGACGTAAAGTAGCTGATTTAAAGTTTATGTTTGACGTCGTCAAAAAAAGTTTATGTTTGACGTAAGCTCCCTTTTGTCCAACGTAAGAAACCTAAACGCTTAGATATGAGCGTTTATCATGTCCAAGAGGGACCTTTGATATTCAGTTTAATTTTGTGAACAAATTGTAAATTCAATTTTGTGTCGGGGAGTTAGGAGGTTGTATCAGGCACATGATTCATTAGCTTCTAATGTTCATTTGAATATATTGATATCATAATTATTAAAGCAGAGTTGTAAAAAAAAAATCTTTGCATAATTACTTATTTGGTTATTGCATACGAATCCAATATATTGCAAACATTGCAAATTATATTTAGTTCTGTTTAAAACATATTGATAGAGTCCATACAATTTCATCCATTTCTTGATTTGTACGCACCTTGCATTTTCCAAAACCCAATATGTTGCAAACAATGCAAATTTTATTGTTTAGTTTTGTTCAAACCATATTGATAGAGTCAATACGCTTTCATCCATTTCTTGATTTGTACGCACCTTGCATTTTCCAAAACCCTCCGGGTTTTAGTTTTACCATTTGATAGCTTTTGAGTGATTGTTCCTTGCATATTTTATTTTTAGCTTATATGGTCATCAAATAGAGGTTAAATATATGAATGTTTGTACCCATTAATGAATATAACGAAAACTTTGTGCATAGCATAAGTTGACGTAACTTTGTTAAAGCTTTTTTGGTTGAAGGCAAGTCATAAACGATGGTATGTAATTAATAAATAAAATGAGACATTAACTAACATTAAGAGATAAAAGAGGGAAATGGTTAATAATAACAACAATAACTTTGGTATTACTTGGATGATGATGATATGAAGATAATGTAAATTTAAAGATAATAACGATACTATGGTATTGCTTGGATGATGATGATCTATGAAGATAATGTAAATTTAAAGATGAGAGTAGAAGTATTAATTAATTAACCATCAATAATTATACAACTATGTTTTATTAGTATATTTTCTTTAGAAATTTTTTAAATAATGGAAAATAATTATTGGTATCAGATGCAAAAGTAATTTCACTTAGACAGGAATTGTTTCTTCTTGTGCTACATTGAAAGTGGTTTGTACTGAGATTAGACTAAACTTTAGATACAACCATTATTATGCATACATCAATGTATACGAAGCAAGTGGGTGTCTGGATACCTAAGATATCTTTTTGTTTGCAAAATTGACATCAACTTATATGATGTTATTCGGTTTTAGTATCCACGGGCTTTGATTTTTTGTTACTTTGGATTATTTCTTTTCAATCTGTGTTCTTTACGGTTTTCATATTATGAAATTTGAAAAAATAAATGTGTACAAAATGCATTTTCAAGGCTATTCTAACAAGCAACTAAACCTTAACTTGAGCTAGTAAGGTCTTACAAATAACATACATACTTTATCATTAATGACTCCAAGTCCACTATGGACATTGACACAACTGCAGCTGTTCTCTAACGACCTGAATATGCAGCCACTAAATTCATGGTGTAGCTATGTTCACATCTATAGTTCAGTCTAAAATAAATGCTATGTTGCATAACGACTAATTGATAACGGCCTAGCATTTATCCTTCTGTACCTTGCATTTATGCAAGAGATTTTGATAACAAATGTAGTACTCAATATATTGTCATACGACCACCTTTATGTTCTTCCTACAAATTTTGATTACCCACCATAACAATATCTTTGTTGGAATTTTTTTTTTCAAAATGCAATAAATTATAACAGCTATAGATAACAAAAACTTAAACAACTACCCATGCAACATACAAATACGAAATGTTTCACAATGCGTTCAATTACATGTCAATAGTGTAACTTGATACTTATGTTATCAAACTCCTTTATTTAATATATATCTTACAAGAATGGGAAAAAATGCATGGATATTGTCAAGTACCATATTCATTTGCTTATAGATCTACCTTTCTATAGAATGTAAGTTAGAAAGGACGTTTGCTACCTGAGTGATCCATACATGGTATAATATTAATGCAAAATTATCTACTATGAAATTTTGAATATGACATGATGAAATAGTCCGGTGACTATGGCTTTTTTTTACACCCACGTTTTATAGGATAACAATAAAGTTAATCAAATTTTTTCAAAAATAAATAAGGATTTGTGCTTTATGAAACTTCAACCACATTATGGTCTGCCAAAAATATACAACCATGCATTCCACTTTACCCTGACAACCATCTGCATTGTAAATAATAGGCTTTACCGCAAACCAAGCAACAAAATCCTTGGTCTTATTACTTATGTAAATATTTTTTCTTTTCATTGCTTTTTTCCCCAACATTAAACTCTCAAATTTTTACTTCTATGTACACCGGTCATTTAAAAAATGAAGTCAGTGATTGTCTTTAACAGTATACACTGTTTTCTATTAATATCATTTTAGATGTTCATGCAATTTCAGTAAAATGGATAGATATAATATATATGTATAATTATAGGAGAATTAAAGTAGTGGATACCTGAAATAAAAATGGAAATTTATTGGATAACTTCACTTTTATTGCATCTTAGATTGACACTAATCATTACTTAATAATAGGTAAACTTCATTTTTGTTATGCTTACATGGTCATGATCATTTTTTTATTCTTATTTTGATCTAAATGTTCAATTACTATTTGTATTTTCTGCCAACATACATATCTCTACCAAATCAATATAGCTGGAAGTTATACAATATATATTCATGTATAGAGATTCAAGGTTTCTTGGGTGCTTCTGGATGTTCAGATATTGTAGAGATACAACCTAAGAATTAGTTTTTATAACAATAAGAATGTAGCTCTTTCTTTAAAATTATATTCATAAAAAATTTGCGATGCAAGTCTGTAAATGCTTTATGCTTAAATTTTAATATATGTGCAAATTCCTTTCTCTTTTTGATCGAAACTGAAACTACAGTTGTTTGATATTGGCATTGCTACCATACTATCTGTTTCATTGCCCGCTTCTCTCTCTAACTTTTCTCTACCATTTATGATTTGGACTTGTTTTGATAATTTTAAACTTCTCCTTTGTTGCTTTAATATGATTAATGATTTTCAGCAGCTTCCAAATGCATTAAACTTTGGACCATTTCAAATTATATACAACATTTGTTGTTCTGTTATAAAATTGAAAAAGACAAGCTTGCTGTTTGTTTATTAAATATACTTTAGTCTTTACTTATTGTTGAAAATCTGAATGGTTATTGATTTTTCTTTCATACTATTGTTTTCTTTTACTTTACACTTGCTGATTTATTTTGATGTATTTTTCCTTAATTGTTAAAATTATATCTAATATTCATTCTTCACTGTTGAAATTCTGCATAACCTATTATCCTTTTGCCTTCAATGTTTCTTGCAAATTTGTATGTTTATTCTTGGGTTATTTTTGATGTAGCAAATTGGAATTTTATTACCACTGTTATCAATGACCATTTCAGAACATACTGGCTTAATTAATGTTGGTTGTTCCAGTTTCTAGTCATATACAAATAAATCAAGCATTATTATAATCTTAACTGATTTAGAGTTTTTTACGTTTCATGCCTAACCATGTGTTTAGCATATCTAGAAGTTATGTATATTAGTATTACTTTTTTTTTGTCTTTCCCTTCAAATGTATTTACGCTCTATCAATGTAATCATCATTATTTTAATCTACTGTAGAGCCCACTGTATTTTATTTACTGCTTGGACTGTTACATAATTTATGGCTCTAACTTTGAAATAGAAAACTTCTTTTTTACGTAACAGTAAAATGAGGAGGATGTGAACTTCAATGCTAGATGCTTCTATACTTCATTCTCCATGTTCCATGATTTGGACGGTGAAATTATTTTCCATATTAAGTAATTTGCAATTCGAGTCGAGAAAAGTATCATTTCGAGTAATATTGTCATAATTCTCTACAATAATTTATAGCTCACGATTCAACAGAAGTATTGTTCCAATATTATTTTTCTCCACTTCCATGATGATTTATAAAGACTACATTCATCTTCAATACTAAATTAAAATATGAATTTCCATTATTAAATCAATACAATTAATAGATCAAGAAGACAAATAGGACAAATTCCGTATGCGTAGCACGGGTTCGTACTAGTAATTAGTATTAACTAGTGCATAATGCCTTAGTATAGGCAGTAATCTATAATTTTATATGGAATTTGTTTAAATATATTTAATTAATTAGTTCGATATGATAAGTTTCTTTGCTGTTATTAGTTTAGAAGTAAAATATATATATATATATATATACATATACACACACATACATACATACATACATATATTCTCTAGCTATTAGTTTAGATATGTATACGATCAATCATCTGCTATAATTAATTTGTTACATATGAAACATGATAATGTCAACACTAATTTCTAAGAATGACATACAAATACACATATAAAATCATCGTAACCTATAGTTAATATCACTAGGGATTATAATTAACATATAGATGAAACCGTAACATATATTAGATAAAGAGTATGGAAACGCTAGGAATCTCTATGCTATATAGGCCAAAAAGCCGTAGAACATAATCTATAAAAGGAAAAAAGAAATAGTTATAGGTTTCTCCTTTTGAACAAAAAATATATTTCAAATATTATACTTTTCGTATAATAGTTGTGCAATGGGAGTGTTGTAGTACTCAAGTTCATCAAACAAGGTAGTAAAAAGGATAAAAGATCTACTGGCACAGCTAACGTGTATTGTGCAATTCTGTTCACATACACAACATAGACTTAAAAGATTAAAATCACTCTACTAGAAAATCTAACATGAACCGTGCAATTCTAGTCAAATCTAACAAGACTTGTATACTGGAGAAACATGCATTACTTTAGTAGCAAGGCGGAATTCTAGGCATTTGCTTTCAACACATTTGCTGCTGCAAGGTAGAAAAATGCATTATCATAGAACTTTCAGAAAAATATCCCATCTGTGCGATTGGCAACACTACAACAGAAAAAGGCGTTTTACATCTATAATAGACATATTCCTCGACAATATAGAACATAGTTTCCAGAACTGAGCATAGGTTGGAGTCAAGATGCATCTAAATTTATGTGTCATTGCATAGTGTTACACATTGTTTTGTCCAAACCAAATATTAGTAAAAGTATGATCATCGAACAAGGTACAATTAAATCTTGTTAAACAGATGAAGTCAACCTTTCCTTTGTTCAAGAAAAAGTTATTCACATCCTTTAAGGTTAGTTCAGTCAATTCAAATATTATAAATGCATGCTTAGAATCCTTCTATATAAAACAAGCTCTCCCTCTCTTATTCTATTCTCACTAAATATAAACTAAAAGGCAATGGCGGTAACTGGGCATGATAAAGAATCCTCCAACTATGATTATGATAGTAATGAAGTCGGTTTTGCCAATTTGAGTTATGTATCAGTTCGTTTTTCTTCTTCATCCGTTATTGGAAGTCATCATAAGCCACATTGTTTGTACCAAAATTGGGCACTACACTCTTCGAATGTGATTGAAGAGATCAAAGTGAAGAAATTAAATGAAAAAAGAGGCTAATCTAACAATCACACCAATAAAAAGCATGCAGAAATAGAAAGAGATAAGAAATTATAGTGGTTCGGTGTTGTAGCCTACGTCCACTTTGAATGTTTTGTTGTTTATTGATAATTGATAACTGATTAAAATAGTACAAAACTTTAACACTCGAGTTACAATGGAGTTGCGGCAGAGTAACGGCGTAGCAGAGTGAAAAGTCCTTTTTCTATAGGCGTAGGGGTGCTGTTTATAGGTGTAGGTCTGAAATATCTGCCCCAAAGTTCGGAATACTTCTCCTCACACGTGGATGAGCCCACTAGATTGATCAAGGGTCATTTGGGATCGATTGGGATCGATCCCCATCCCCTTTGTATCGATCGAGATTTGCTCCATTTGGGTTGCAATCGATCAGAGACATCCTTGAGGTAGTAAGCAAGCTCCGGTGAAAATTTGAAAGCATTTGGACTTGTAGATCTTGAGTTATAATTGATCCAAGGTTGGTTTTGTAAGTAGGCTGAAGGGTGCATATCGATACCTTGTATTGATCGACCTTCGTATTGATCCCTCTGTGTATCGATCAGATGTTTATTGATGACGTGGAGCGATAGTTCAGGAGAGATCCAAGTTTCATGCTAGAAGACCGCTTCCTTTGGTTGACCATGCTTTCTTCGTATCGATCGTGTGTGGTTCCTTTCATATCGATGTTTGTGCATCGTTTCGTATCGGTGCTTGATGTTGGCTTCGTATCGATGATTGTGTGCCGCTTCGTATCGATGATTGGAAGACGTCTTCATATCGATGCCCGATTGCTCATTTCACATCGATGCCTGGAATGATCGATACGAAGCAGAGTGAAGGAGTTAATCGATACAAACCGATCATATAGATAGCTGTTGATGGATACGAAGGGGATAGACTTCGATGGATACGAAGCTGGATGGATACAAAGAGGGGTGGCTTTTGATGGATACGAAATGTCATCTCCTTTCTGGATTTTGATCGATCCATAACTTGAGCATATGAACTCCGATTGACCCAAAATTTGGAATGTTGGATTTCATAGCTTTGCTTGTCACATCATGTCAATTGTAGCTCGATCCAGACTCGGACCAAATTTGCCAGTATCCATAGTTGACTTGTGTATAACCGATCCTCCGGACGGATTGTCCTTGGTTTCTAGTCAAGTCCTTGGTGTCTCGGCCTTGCCAAAAGGCGGGATAACCTTTGCCCCCCCAAAGTACGTCCTATGTAAACATGACGTGCTTTGAAAAGCTGCAATCTTCATTCTGAAAAAGTTCTATCTGATTCGTTGAATAGTTGTCGTCTTTTCGTCAAGAGATGTAACCCTTAATTTATTTCTAGTAATATAAATGTTGAGTTGTCGACTGCCAATGATCATGCATAGTTTTGTTGTAACTGTGTGTTGAGTGCCAGCGATTTGTTGTTCACTGTTTTGATTGTCTCCAGGTAGGCATCCAATTCCTGTTAACTTTGAAAATCGAATGTAGTTCATCATACATGCACGTACGTTAACTTGACTCATGTTTACGTTTGCACGTTCATGGGTCGTTGTCAAGTTCTTTAGTTTTTTTTTGAATTAAGTTTCGTATCGGTCCTCTCCTGGATCGATGTAAAATTCGAGTTGTAACAACGTTTGATGGTTGTTTAAAGTCATCCCTTCGTATCGATCCTCTCCTGGATCATCTAAGAAGTTGGAATGCGTGTTGCGTATTGATGCTATCGATACAAAATTGATAGTTCTCGGAGGTTCTTCGTATCGATGGATATGAAGCTTTGGTCTTCGAGTATATGGATACGAAATAGGTGTTTCGTATCGATGAAATTCAGTGATTCAAATAAGACTTTGTTGCATCTTTCGTATCTATGGGATTCGTACCGATGGATACAGAGATGATGGTTGGTCATTGATGGATACGAAATACTAATTTCCGGACCGTTCTGGGTTGACGGATATGAACGAGCCTCTTCGTATCGATGGAATTTGTGACCGCTTCAATCGGTTTTGGCTACTGGGATACAAAACGTTTTTGCCTTTGGATACGAACCCATATATATACCATTTGTACTTAGAAATAATTTCACTTGCTCTTTGTTTTCATACTTCCACTTCGTATTGATCAGAACATGGGAAAAAGAAAAGCCTTCATCTCCAAATCATTTAGTTTTTAACCCTTAATCCAATTCACTCTAACTAGGTAATCAATCGATCAAAAACACTTTAAAATGATGGGACTCGAGTCTTAATACCAATTCATCCAAAGTCGTGGCTGATTCCGATGTTGTTGATGCCGGAAGCTGGTCGGAGTGAGGTCGTGGAAGTGGTAATGGCATTGTGGTAGCTTGGAGAAGAAGAAGAGTCATTGATGGGAACGATGGAACCATTCGCATCGATGGATACGAAGATGAGGATCCGGTGATCGATACGAAGCCTTGGCTTTGGGATCGATACGAAGCGCATCGATCTGGAACAATTGATATGAAGCCGCAGTCGGCGATCGATGCGAAGTCTTGGATGTTGATCGATACGAAACCGAGCTTTCGGAGGAGCGATTCATGTTGAACTTTGATGGATACAAAACTCTTGCACATTTGAACATTTGACTCCGACGAGCTTTAGCCTCGCATAACTGGACTTGACTGTTAAACTGCATACTTGAATATCCTTCAAAGCTCGTCGATGGAACTGTAATTTGACAAACTTAATGAACTCTAACATGGATCGTTCTCTGAAGTTAGGTTAGCACGGTCAGCGATGACGGTCACTCCGGTTGAAACTCGAAGTCTTGTCATTTTAACATCCTTCGAACTTGTAGATGTTTAAAGTACTATGTAGCACTGCACTACACAACACGATCACTCACTTTACACTAGGGGGACACGGGTTTCTTGCCATCTAACAATGGTTTTTACTGAGTTCAATAGCTATGGATCCTGGGAGCTCAGGGCAGCAGGAAGTTCAGAGTTCCCCACTTCCCATTATAGAAGTACCAGAAATCGCAGCAGATGTAATAAGTCCCACTCCGGTTGAACTCCCGAGTGCAGTTTTAGTTCTAAACCCGGAGGATTCTGTTCGTTCTAAAATCTTTGAAGACATGCTAGGCAAGATCTGCCTTAGGCACGGATTGTCACTAAATGATGTATTATTGCCGGGGTTGGAAGACAGAGCCCACAATCCCCTAGAAGGATGCACTGCTTGCAATAGGTTCTTGTGCGCAGCCGAAACGCTGCCCTATTTCAATCAATTTTTCGGGAAGTGTTGTTCTTCTTAAGGATTGCTCCGTCTCAATTGCATCCGAACGGGTATGCTCTGCTCAATAGCCTATACATTATCTTTATGGAGCACCTTTTCCGACCTCCGACTGTCGAGGAAATCAGATTTCTATTCAATGTCAAAAGTCGCGGGGACAACCCTTCATTTACCTTTCTGGAAGCAGTCAGAAACTGTCAAGTAGTGGCAGGCGCTTGGAGCAAATTAAGCTACTTCAAAATCGAATGGTTCTTCGTTCGGTGTCCACCCGAATTCGTCAAGCGGTGGCTAGTTAGACGTAAGTGCTCCAACTCCTTTGTTGATTAACTGGATAATACAAGTTGATGCTGAATCAAATACTTTGCTTCTTTTGCAGCTTCGATTTTGCGGCCCGAGGGAGCGTAATTTAAAGAGATAGTAAGAATTCTCCAATCGGTTCCAACCGAGCTTAGAGAAATAGATGAAGTCCTCACCGATGAAAACTTGATTGCCGTGGGGCTAATAAATAGAGATCAAAGCATTGGGCTTGTAGGAGCTCCCAGAATGGTTCCAGTGAGGCCAGGAGGAAGAAGAGCTCCCGGAGTCGTGATCATTGAATAGGGAGATGAAGAGAGTTTGCCAGCTGGGGATGAGCCCGCAGTTACACCTTCACGTAGTCTTCAATTATCAAAAAGAAAAGGCAAGGCTCTCGCCCACAAATCTAAGAGATGAAAAACTGGCGTAGTATCTCTACCTGCTGCAGCTGCTGTAAGTTAGGAGACTTCTCCTCCACAAATGGAGAGTTTATTGAAAGGATTGGCTGACATCCCTATTCCTAATGAGTTGACTTTATTTCAAGATTCTAGATTAGAGCGACTTCACTCCCCGTTGCAAACCGAAGCAGGCTTAAGTGCTTTAGATATAGGGGAGCCAATTCCTGTGAGCGAGGCCACCACAATCGATTGTTTGTGGGGTTTCCACATGCATACAGACATTTCATAGCACCACACAACTTCTAATCACATGTTTTCTAGTTTCAAGAGATAACAAATTCTGCTTCTCTTTTCATTTTATAGATACAATGGTGAGGCAGGGATCGATGCTTAGCAGTCTTCGTTCTAAACGCCATGCATCCAGCTCTCACTCCGAATCTTATAGGCGTGAATCCGAAAGAGATTACGACCGTGGCCATCGCTCTAGCCAGGAGCGTGAGCGTTATGAAAGGGAGAGGCCATATTAATATAGGTTCCGCTCTCGGTCGCGATTGCCTCCACCTAAAGGTTCTTCAAAACTCTCCGGCTCTGGAAGGCAGTCTTCGGAAACTTCACATCAGATAGTGCCTCCCCATACTTCCAAATCCAGTGATCAACACCGTAGGACTGAGGCAGAGGCTCCTATCGTTACAGAACCGGCCGCTATAGAACCCACTGGAGAGGGAGCCATTCGGATTGCTAAGCTAAAGCAAGACTTTCCAAACATCTTCTTTGATAGCTTCCATTTCCCTCCGAACTTGAAACGAATTCCCAATGATGCAGAAAGGCTGGTACAAGATTACGTGCATGATGTTTACAGCCAGTACCGGGAGTAGGTGAAAACTGTAGAAAAGGCTTCGGCGGTAGCCTTCGAGTGGGCCAAGATAATTGAGAAAATGGAGACCGATCTTGCTCAGAAAAATCAGATAAGAGAAGTGCTTAATAACGAAGCCGAATCTTCAAGAAAATCTGATATGGAGGCCGGTAAAAGAGCCGATGAGGCAAAATAGTCCATGGAAAGAATGCGACAGACACATATGGCCTTGGTGGAAGACATGGGCCACCGGAATACTACTCTCATGGCAGAGAGAGACGCTATGCTGAAAGATCTTAATGAGTTAAAGGCGAAATTTGCTCAGACCATCAAGGAGAAGGATGAGGCCAACAAATCTGCCCAGGAGGCATGCGAACAGGCAGTGATACTGAAGGATGAAAGGGATGCGGCAAACTTAAAGGCTCGAGAAGCCGAGGCCAGAATTGAGGATGAAATTAAAGCGGTGGAGGCCATGATGGAGAATGATTTAAAGATCTCCTGGTCACGTACAACGTCAATGTTTTAAGAAACCGCAATCTAACCTGGTTCGATGAAGATTATCCTTTTCAATTGTACAAGGCTTGGAGCCATTTGGTGGAGGACGAGAAGGTGACTCGTAACACTACAACCATCGACGAATTCGAACTGGAAAGCCAAATACTTGTCGGAGATGAGCCGAAAGTCCTCCACAACACTATTGTTGCTCTCAAAAAGGAAAAACTTGCTGCTAAGTATCCAGACGCTGGAGAAGGATCTAGAGTTGAACATCATGTAGCAGGCTCCGAAGTGCCCCAAGTCTCTCGATCTGAGCCTACTTCTTCTATTGATCTTACAGCTGTTCCAGGATACGACCCTGACCAGCCGCACCTATCTCCGGTACATGAACGCGGCTCTGAAGGGACATCGGCCCAGCATGAGAGTCAATCTAAGAAGGTATTCTGGACACTTCTTTCATTCATCCAAATGCAGGAACATTGTCAGAAGACATTACTAATATTTTCTCTTATCTTCATTCAGCCTTAGATTCTACATCACTTGATCCTCCTACAACTCAAGGAATGCATCACGAGCATAAGGCACTAATGACGGAAGCTAAAACGGTTGCCACATCGGCTGCGAAGATGCACGAAATCAGTTGCGTTTTTGATGAACAAATGATGGAAGCACTTCTCGGCCATCAGAACGACCCGATCACCGAAATGCCTTTCGTCATTGATGAAGACGTAGTTATTACGAGCTCCTCAGGCCCGACTAGTAGCATGCCAATGGGGATTCGAGCAGATCGGGCTGAGGAGATAATGGCAGAAATTAAAAGCCGAGATAGAGCAAGCCAAGCAAGCTAGTAGTGTTGGTGGTGGGATGGCGGGTTCCGGCCCGGTCCCTATGCTTATTGTTTCTCCAGGTGGCACCATCATCGATACCAGTGTGCCTCATTCTTCCAGCATTGAGGGTGCCACCATTCCTCCAGTTACACACATGGAGGGTATTCCATTCCCTTTAAGTTTCGAGGAGGAGACAGGTGTTATTCCTCTAGCCAGAAACAAATCAGCTGGCGTAGACCGGGGAGGCAAGGGCTCGAAGAGACATCCGAGCGGTGGTACAAGCGGGTCTACGCCGAAGAAGAAGAAAAAGTCAAAGGCATAGACTTGCTCTTTTGTTTCCTCTTTTTGGTAGATAGATGGAATAGGACTTCCTTTTGCTTTTGTAGACCGTGTATAGATGCGGGTTCGGCCCCTGCTTATAGGAATTTTTTGAATAAGCTTTTGTACTTATCTTTTCCAAAGAATAGTGGACATAAAACTTCATTTTGTTTTTTCCAGCATAACTCTATATTTATTTTTTAAGTATTTTAGCACTCGCGTTTCCATTCAATGTACTTGTGAGGCTTTAGTCTCTGAGTCAAACTAGAGTCCGGTCGTTAAGTCTCGAAGTCATGGCTTTGGGTCATAACTAGATGTTGAGTCGAGTCCCAACGTTGCGCTGTCTCGGTCATTGGCTAGTACTTGAGTTATGCCCCCAGTCCTGGGGAGAATTGAAGTAGTCATTCGGCAGTCGCTTTCCGCCTTCACAGATTTCAATTTAACTTAGTCCGAACAAAGTTAAAGGGAGATGAGTTTGAGTGGTCGAATCGCACTCGCTCATTTGTCGGTATTTGTATCCGCACTCTGGAGATTGAACTTGTATACCGGTGGTTGGTCACACCTGCATAATGCTTGGAATTATATCCGCACTCCGGGGACATAAATTAATTTGCGGGCGGTCGGTCACACCCGTTCTAGTTTATACTCCGGTCCGCGCTCTCGGGACCAGAGTTAGTTGATGGGTGGTCAGTCACACCCATTTGGTGTTTATACTCCAGTCTGCGCTCTCGGGACTTGACTTAGTTGGTGGGTGGTCAGTCACACCCATTTAATATTTATACTCTAGTTCGCACTTCGAGAATCTACAGTTGGTTTGATGGGTGGTCAGTCACACCCATTTGGTACTTAGAATTATATCCGCACTCTGGGGACATAAGTTAATTTTACGGGCGATCAGTCATACCCGTTTGGCGTTTATACTCCAGTCCGCGCTCTCGGGACTAGAGTTAGTCGATGGGTTGTCAGTCACACCCATTTGGTGTTTATACTCAAGTCCGCACTCTCGGGACCAGAGTTAGTTTACAGATGGTCAGTCACATCCGTTTAGGCATTGGGATCTCGTTCGCACTTTGGGAACAAGGAGTTGATCAAGGTTGCGGACGATTGGGCACATCTACCTTGATTTGGCAAGCGAAGTCGTGGATGGGCGGATCCATCCTCTTTGAATTTGGATTTGGAGTGTGTACTCCAGCTTGCACACCAGGAGCTGGAGTTTGTTAGAGGACTGTTGTGTTTCAATCCTCCTTTTCTTTATAGCTGTTTGCCCCCGAGCTCGGGGTTTCACTTAGCGAGTGACCAGTCGGATCATGATCACTCCCTATTTGAATGAGTCCCACTGTGGGATGGGACTTAGCTCTTCGTACATCGTGACGGTCGTACAATGCATGTCAAGAATTGCCACTCTGGCTTAGTGAGTCTGCATTTTATTTCTGGAATAAGAAAGTATGGCAAAGTAAGTTGCCTTACTACAAGTTCAAATTCAAAAAATGCATAAACAAATTTCAAAGGAAAAGCATACTAAAGGAATAAAAGCCAGTTATGTGTAATAGCGACGGAGACTTTCGTTGTTTCATGCTCTATGTAAAGTGAGGTCGTCAACAGTTGATAGTTTGAACGTGTCATCTTTAAGTCTCCACTCAATGACATATGGTCCTTCCCATGTCGGTTTCATATGCGAAGGGATCGGATAAATTCTCTTAAGTATGAGATCGCCAACTTCGAAGGTTTTGGGATCAAGGTCCTTAAGGACCTGGTTGCGGCGCCTGAGCCTAGGCTCAGGCATTAGTTGTCAATTTTCTGAAAAACGGACGCAGAGGGATTCCTCTATGCCCTTCCCCTTCTCCTTACGCCACGCATCCCGTAGCTCAGAAACATACCAGGCGTGTCCGACCGTCTGATCTCCATGAACTACTCTGACCCCGTTATCAGTGGGGAACTTTAGAGTCAAACACCATGGCGCAATCGCTGCCCTAAATTCAGCGAGGGCCGGTCGGCCCAAGAAAGCATTATAGGGGTAATTAATGTCTAACACAACAAACTACAGCATCCAGACTCTCCGGCGATCTCCAATACCTAACTCAACTGGCAACTCCACCATGCCCATTGGTATAGTTGCACTTCCAATAAAACCATGTATGCAGGACTGACACAGTTTCAGATCTTTTACCTCCATTCTCATTTGGTCGTAAGCTCGCTTAAAAAGAATGTTCATAGAGCTTCCGCTATTGACCAAGATCCTTTTCATCCAAGCAGGACCTATCTGGGCTAATATAGCCAACGGATATATAATGGGGGCCTCGACTCTGTCAACATCTCGGTTCCTGAAAACGATGTCGTCTGTCATCATTCTCTGTTGTTTTGCTGGGGCTCCATCGTCAGAATTACTACAACACTCGAAGTCCACATGCCTAATTGAACTGGCATATGACTCCATTTCCCTCCAGCTCGGACCAGCTGGATGAGGACCACCACTTACTTTGTTTATTACCAGTCTCCCACCAGTACGCATGGGTTCTTCGAGCCTAGCTTGGCCTTGACCTCGATTTGGGTTAGATGGGCCCACACCCCCATCCTACGGAGCCCGAACAAACTATTCCAACTTCCTCTCTCTAATCAATTTCTCGATAATGTCTTACAAGTAACGGCACTCATTCGTGTTATGGCCGTAACAATCGTGGAATCTACAGAATTTTCCAGTCTAAATTTGTTTCTTAGATGATGATTTCGAAGCCAGATTCTTATACTGTCCGGTATTGCAAGTCTGAAGGTAAACATTTTCTAGCGAAGTGATATCGGTCGAACATGGGAGATCTGTGTCTCGGTCCCCGATTTGGGTCTCTCTTCTTTCCCTGACCTCCGTTACCCTTTTGTTGACCTTGTTTGTTATGTATGTTCAATTGCACATTGCTGGAGTTCTTACCGGTCTGTTTCACAGCAACATTACTATGAATGCCTTCACCACTGGGCCCCGCATCGTCCTGCTTCCTAGATCGTCTAGCGTCTTCTCTCCTTAAAAACTGGGCTGCCTTAGCATAGAAATGATCCAATGAAGCGGGAGGGGGTTCCCCAGACAACCAATTTCCAAACTCGGAATCGGGATCGATTCCCTTAGTCAATGCCATCAATATTGAATTATCATTGGGGTTGCTTACCTCAGTGCAAGTAGCATGAAATCTTTCCAGATAACGTATAAGAGTCTCTCCCGGAGCTTGAGTAACACTAGATAAGGTGTTGACATCCTTTGGCCTTGTAACATGCATACGAAATTGTTCGACAAACTTTGTGGCCAACTGATCAAATCATGAAATGGATCTGGGTGGTGATGAGTGAACCACATAGTGGCGATGCCCCCTAAGGAAATAGGAAAGCTTCTACACTTAACCACGTCATCAGCTCGAGCGGCGTTCATGAGCCATTTGTACTTTAAGATATGCTGGTTATGATATGAACTTCCTTCATACACATGCAAGGTGGGCATCCTGAATCGACGAGATGGCTCAGCATAAAGAATGTCATCAATAAATGGAGTATGACTTCGGGAGATTCCTCAATCGTCATTAGTAAGACCTTGACTTTCTCGGATCATTTGGCGGATCATGGTTGGAATGTCAGGCATTTGGATGTTCAGGGCCAAAGCACGGTCGATGGGTTCCGTGTGGCGGGGACGGTCCAGGTGCTGTCGACGGTCCGTTCCTCGCCTCCTTGGCTCCCGGTCTTCAGGAATGTAGGGTTCATGAGCATGGATGTGTTGACGAAGGGCTGGATCTGGCTGGTTCTGGATCTAAGCTTCCAGATCTATAGCAGCAGCAGCTGCATGATCATGGATGGTGTGATAAGGAAGTGCCCCTCCTCGGTAGGAGGGTCCAACTTGGTGCCCTGTAGAAGGACCAACCCCGGCTTGTCCGAAATTCACAGCATGCTGATGCTCGAAGGCTTCTGCATAATTTCCATCCAGCCGACGACGTGTAGATCTGGTGTTGAAGTCGGATGAATTCGAGCTTTCAGTCGAGGAATGTAAGACAAGATCCCTCCTAGATCTTCTTTGCCTTTTCTCATTTAGCTGATTCCCGAGTTCCGTGTTGGCATGGATCTGCTGGGTGAGCTCTTGAAGGCTCTGAGTAAGCTCTTGCATGAGGATCTGGAACTCCTCTCTATTCATAAGACCTTATGGATCGGAAGCTCCAGCTTATGTTTGGCCTGCGGTAGTCAGTTGCATGGGATTTTGCCTATCCCTTACTTCAGGATCTGCAGCATTTGAAGTAGTTCTGGTAGTACGCACCATGGTTGAGCTCTTTCCTAGATCTTGAGTAATCTTAGTAGAATGGAAAGAACCACAAGAAGACAGATCTGGATCTCCTCCTTAGATTTTAGCAATCCAACAACGGTAGTAGATGTGATGAATCAGAGAAAAATGGAGTTCTCTCAATGAAAGCACCAAAGTGTTTATACCAAAATTGGGCACAACACTCTTCGGATGTGATTGAAGAGATCAAAGTGAAGAAATTAAATGGAAAAAGAAGCTAATCTAACAATCACACCAATAAAAAGCATGCTGAAATAGAAAGAGATAAGAAATTATAGTGGTCCAGCATTGTAGCCTATGTCCACTTTGAATGTTTTGCTATTTATTGATAATGGATAATTGATTACAACTGTAAAAAACTTTGACACTCGAGTTACAATGGAGTTGCGGCAGAGTAACGGCATAGCAGAGTGAAAAGTCCTTTTTCTATAGGCGTAGGGGTGTTGTTTATAGGTGTAGGTCTGAAATATCTGCCCCAAAGTTCGGAATACTTCTTTTCACATATGGGTGGACCACCAGATCGATTAGGGGTCATATGGGATCGATCCCCATCTCCTTCGTATCGATCGAGATTTGCTCCATTTGGGCTACGATCGATCAGAGACATCCTTGAGGTGGTAAGCAAGCTCCTATGAAAATTTGAAGGCATTTGGACTTATAGATCTTGAGTTATGATTGATCCAAGGTTGGTTTTGTAAGTAGGCTGAAGGGTGCGTATCGATACCTTCGCATTGATCGACCTTCGTATCGATCCCTCTGCATATCGATCAGATGTTTATTGATGACATGGAGCGATAGTTTAGGAGAGATCCAAGTTTCATGCTAGAAGACTGCTTCCTTTGGTTGACCATGCTTTCTTCATATCGATCGTGTGTGGTTCCTTTCGTATCGATGTTTGTGCATCGCTTCGTATCGATGGTTGCTGTTGGCTTCGTATCGATGATTGTGTGCCGCTTCGTATCGATGATTGGAAGACGTCTTAGTATCGATGCTCGATTGCTCATTTCATATCGATGCCTGGAATGATCGATACGAAGCATAGTGAAGGAGTTGATCGATACAAACCGATCATATGGATAGCTATTGATGGATACGAAGGGGATAGACTTCGATGGATACAAAGCTGGATGGATACGAAGAGGGGTGGCTTTTGATGTATACAAAATGACATCTCCTTTCTTGATTTTGATCGATCCATAACTTGAGCATATGAACTCCGATTGGCCCGAAATTTGGAATGTTGGCTTTTACAGCTTTTCTTGTCACATCTTGTCAATTGTAGCTCGATCCGGACTCATACCAAATTTGCCAGTATCCATAGTTGACCTGTGTATAACCCGATCCTCAGGACGGATTGTCATTAGTTTCTACTCAAGTCCTTGGTGTCTCGGCCTTGCCGAAAGGTGGGATAACATTTGCCCCCCAAAGTACGTCCTGTGCAAACATGACGTGCTTTGAAAAGCTGCAATCTTCATTTTGAAAAAGTTCTATTTGATTCGTTGACCCTTGACATATGGAAGTTTTCAGGGTGGCTAGGAGTTTTACTTCCCCGTTGCCTGAAAACTTTCAGATCCTCACTCTCATCGTGAACAAATGCATACCATGAAACACTATCCTAGGTACATATAATTATATAGCTCTTCAGCAACGAATGGTAAAAACATAATTAAATGTAAAAAGAAAAAATACACAACAATATGAAATAAAATCGATAGACCTAGCACTTAATGAATTTGTGACAACTAATCGTACCATCTCTAGAAGTGATGTAAGAAACCATCGACAATGATTTGTACCAAAAATCAATGCTCTTTGTAGCCAGCGGAAACTCCGACACCAGATGGTGTAAAGTAGATTTCTTTTGGCAGTGAAGGAGTCATCGAGAAGCAATTAAGTGATAGAGGAGGTAGCAATAGAGTCGAAGGATGGGGTATCAAAAAAAATTTAAGGGAAAAGGAAATTAGGTTTAGGGAGGGAAGTTAATTTCTTGGGAAAACAAAAACAAAACAAGTGGCGGGTGAAATTCCAAAATAAAAATGACTTGGCGGGTTGAAATTTTGCTTTATGCGGCGGATCTATAAAACCTTTTTCTATTATTTATCCATTAAATCACAAAAAACAACATTTTATACTAAAACACTGTGATTAGAGGCTGTTAAATGTCATTTTCCTTGTAGTGCAGGGATATGAAATTCTACAGTTTTCAAACGAAAAGAAAACAATTCAAATTTATCTATGTTCGAACATCTAAAAAACCAATCAAATGTCTATAATTTGTAATCAGATGTCTGATTTATTTTTTAGATGTCAGAAAAACTGAATTTTTAAAAGAACAAAAGGCAATAAGTTGTTATACCTTTGGAACCAACATTCAGAAGTTTGAATTTTTATTCCGACGTCTGAATATTAATTCAGTCATTTGTTTCCTATAGGGTTTTTAAAAAAGAGAAGAATTATTTCGATTTAACCCTTATTCAGATGTCTAAATTTTTAAGTCAGTCGTCTAACTTTCTATAAAAAATGAGATATGCTTTAAAAAAATTGTAAGTTGACGTGTGTTTAAAAGCTTTTCTAAGTAAAGCCTTTTAAGGTAATTTATTCAAAATATAATTAAAAAAATTAAGTGTGTGTTATCATCAGGAGATTGTACAAGTAATAACATTTCTAAGACTTGCAACGCATGACGACTCTACTTCACTTGATCTTTAATCATCGAGTAATCTAATTTTCCTTAGTTATCGAGTAGTTTTCCTCAGTCTTCGAATATAATATTTCTTGAAAATTCAATTTTGTACAAAATATATTGAAATGTATATTTGTCTCTTCAAAACTTGAGAAGTTAGGATCTAACATTCTCCCCATTTTGGATGATGATAACTATACATTTATACTAAGATATCCATCCTATTATATAAAAAAGAGAATATGTGACCATTTGTATTCTCTCTTCTTATTCAATTTCAACTCTAATCATGCCTTCTTCTTATTTAGGAGTGCAATTTATTTTTAACCCCTCTAAAGTTTCATTATTCCACCAATCATAAACCACAGTAACTCTGAACAAAATAATGCAGCATTTCTTCTCTTTCGCTTTTCCTTCTCCCACCAGACATAATATTTAATTCCTTTATTTTGCACTCTTGTATACTTTGATATTCTTTTCATATACGGAAAACTCTTTCACTTAGAACGTTCACAACTTATTCGTTTCTTTCATAAAAACACAAAATTTTGAACCTCTCACACCATATTTACAAAGTGATTTTATGTACACCATGCAAATAATTTAGGAATATCAAAGACTTGGGAAAAAATAATCTGAGTTTTCAAATTTTTATTCAGCATGTTTTACTGAATTTAGTTGTTAATTTAGCTTATGCCTTTTGGTTTTTTCTTATGAGTCTATGGTTTTAAATCCATAATATTTTTAACGAAATTACGCTAAATATGTTTATCGGTTATTAATCCTAAAATTATTTCCTTTTTAAATAAAAGATTTAATTGGAATAAGGCAAGCAAATCTAATAACAATGGAATCTATTGTTTTTTAGTTAAGCTTATATTCCTAATTTAGGTATTGAAATATGGAAACTTGAGCTATGATGGATTAAAAATTGAACTGAAAATAATCTGGGATGATTTGGCATATTCTTTGAGGTTTTATTTTTGTCATTTTAGTTTTTATAATGCCTTTATCGATATTTATCAAAACTGAAATTGCCACTTATATAATTACTTTAATAATACCATGATTAGTTTATCAAAATTGAAATAATACAGATAAAGTCATCAAATTCATTTTAACAGTAAATGGATAAAAAATAGTGAGAATAATACTTTGGTAGATTTCCAGGAGAAGATTAAGTGTAATAAGCTTTCAATTGCCAGAGGTATGATTTTGGACCTTCCTTTGAATATGTGAATTCAATTTCCTTGGTTGTGTTACTGAGTTTTTGTCATTCTTCTAAACTTGTTACTGCTACTATTATTTAGCATGCAACAAAATCGAAAAACTCCAACTGTAAGGCAATTGAAAAAATATAAATATATCATATGAATGCAACGAATGTTCTTGCATGTGTTTGTAGGGTAATTTTTAAATAATAGTTTCAAAGCAATAATAGGTGTAACCATTAATGTTAGGTAATATTTGCAATTTAGTGTTTAATGATGCAGTTCGCCTTAAAATTATCCATATGTTATGGAAGACTAGTATAGCATCATTGCTGTTATAAATACAATATTTTCTATCTTGATGATATAATTGTCTTTCCTATGAATTTCACTTTCAATAAGCAATTGACAAGGCTCATGGTCAATATCTCCTTGCAGATAGTCTAGTTTGCAAGAGCTGTTCTGCCTTGTCTCATAGTTTCTTGGAAGCAACATCAATAGAATGCATTAAGAGAGGGGTTATAAACTGTTATCCAATTTATCCATCCTCAAGTTTCTCAATGATTATAGTGGTTGGTTTATGGTATAAAAATCTTATATGAGGAAGTAACAATAAGGTTTAAAACATTATATGTAGTTAGGTTTAAATGATTATAAATGGAGATTCTTACGAAGTAAGAAGAGTAAATAGGAATCTAGAAGACCCAATGCTGGAATAATAATGCACTAGCAATAGTATAATAATTTGCATTTGTTTTTCTTTATCATCCATTAGTACTTACATATATTGATATGACTATGCTCGAGTATCGTATTGCATATGGGTTTGTTAAATTTCCAACTTCAGTTGCAACACTTAATAAAGAAAAAATCAATGTAAGGAATGTATAGTTCAACTCACTCTTATTACATACCAATTTAATTTTGTTAGCATTTTATTATTACTAATAACCAAAATTATAAAAATCGATAGGCAGACATTAGGTGGTAAGTATGGATTCGGATTAATCGAAGATTAATCGTCTACGCAAGGATTAATTGAAGATTGATCAGAGCTAGGCTTTGGATTGAAGTTTAGTAATTGGTTTACTACCTATTGATTCAAATTGGAAAGTGGGTAATTAAATGAGCTTAGGACCAGTCAAGGAGGCAAGATAGCCTAAAACTAGACATAAATGCTTAAGCGAGGCATCGGGCTTTTTATAATGTGGTTACCATTACTTCTTAGAGCACATCCTGATTGGAGAAGCCTACTTTCATTATATCTTTAGTATTTCTATTCTATCCATTTTAATTATAAAATTAGCATCATATTGTGGCCACACTAATATCAATAGAGTATATCCTACAAGAAAATGATGATGAAGAAACCTAACGGTGAACTACTTGCCAATATTATACATCATATACTTGGTAACGAGCAAGAACAAAAAGTTCTTCAAGGCATGTATCCATCAAAGAAGCAATACCTATAATTGTATTGATGTAGAAAAAGTGAACATCTAGGAAGCTACAATTCAAATAGAGTATATCATATGAACTGATCTTGATCACTGGCACGGCATTTTGCTATTAGGCAATAAAGCTCTTATACCATATGAACAATAGGAGAAAATGTAACTGAACTTTTATTGATTGTATTTGATACTCAGAATAAATAATGTAATACACACTTATGCTCTGCATTTATACAAAGAAGATATAATGAGTATTGGGCTGAACATCAAGCCCACAGCCTATTACTAATGCACTGAAGACAAATTGTCTTCGTATATTCTCTTGTATCTTGTATTCAGTCATATTATAGAGGAAGTGAAACAATTCGCAACGTGAAACTTAGTACAAGAATCATCTCTTTCGATTGATTAAATTTCAATTTCACTACATGATACTTGCTACAAGTATCATCACTTCTAATCGATTAAATTTTAGTTTCAAATTTCAATTATTATTATAAAGATATACAAGTATATACAATTTTCTTATGGAGTGTGACAGTAAATGCCCAAAACACTTTTACTATAAATGTGTTAAATTAATAAGAATTACATTATTTTTGTACTAATGGTTTTAATTTTTATAACAATAGTAAAGGACCAGAGGAAATAAATTACTATTTACCAATCATGCATGCATTTTTTATTCACTAGCTATTTTGTTTTCTTCCTTGCTTTTATTCATAACTTCATCTTTATCCGGATTGTGTTTTCGAAGGTTGCACAGAGATTCATGGAGATTATATGCAAGTTTGACTATGATGAACCCTAGTTTATAGTGTCATGCTTTAATTATACCTATCACAAAGCTATAACATTCAAGTAGATATAAAGGTAAGCTTTCTCTTCATAATTTAATTTCACCCCCAACGGTCGGTCGTTGTTATATATTTTATCCACTAATTGAATTAATTTTTAAATTTATAAGATTAAAGGTAGAAATGTTATTTACAAGAACGAGACCATTCGTTATGACGATTGATTTTTAAATTGACTGATTTGAAGTTTTGAGCATATTACCTAAGATTAGCAATGAAATTGACTAATGTTTTACAAATATTAGATAAGATTTGAGCAATTGTGTTTTCCATTAGCTATAGTAAAAACTAGGAATATTTTTGATGTATATATACATATTGAAATTATGTCACTAATGGTGAAGTTGTACATTCTATTATGTTTCCATCATAATACGTTTAAAAATGTTAAATATAATTTAATAAACGACTTCATTTTTTTGGATTTAACTAATAATGAATGGTGGTGACAAGGACTGATTAAATGATACTAAGATGGTTAGCTAAAAAGGATGGCCAACTAGAAGTCATAGATGTACAATGCATCATTTCCTACAAGGTGGCCAAATGATAATGTAGGAATGATGCTAGATAGTTTTATAATGATTAAACTTGGCTTTATTAATGTTAGGACATCTTTTAACGCTTCACAATGTTCCAAATGTTGCTAGTTAATACTAGAATGATTAAAATTTGACAAATATCCAAGTTTAAAACATTTTAGCCATCTTAGATGTACAAGTTCTTTTATATAGAGTAAGAGTTATGTTCATAATCTATTTTAACTCGATTCATCTGAACGACATAAGGATTGGTAGTCTTTATGTTATTATTTTAGGCATTAAAATAAATATTTGAGAAAAATAATTTTCATAATAAAACATGGTAAATTTTTATTTCCCCATATATGGTCCTTATGTTAAAATTGTGAGAATCCATAATACATTCATACACACACAGACATATATATATATATATTGCATTCATTATTTAAATATATCAATTGCTTGATATGATTAGCCGAGGGTAGTAGTAAATTTAGGCTATAATTTTGACATGATAAAGAATATTACGCATTGATAGTGATAAGAATATATTGCAATATAGTCTTTAGGAGATGCAAATATTTGTAAGTTAGCATCTATATTTTGAAGATTACGAAGTTTTTAGACGCTATTATTTTTTCAATCCTTAGCACTGTATCATGGTATTGGTTGCATTTTCTGCAAATTGTGTGTGTGTGTGTGCGCGCTTATCAGTTACTTAAACGATGTTATATGTATTCCTTCATAGATTAAAGTTCCTTTGAGGCTACACTAATATTTGATGCTAAGGGTCATTGAAATTTCAACCGGTTAATTTGCTAAATACCACTAACCTATATCAGGTCATCAATGTTATTTATTTCAGTTAATATTAGGTTGTTACATAATGACTTAATATCGCTTCAAACTTACTTAGTTGTTTCGATTGTAGAGAATTGCTCCCCTTCTATAATAAATTAATTTCTCTTTGCATGCATTTCAGAGAGCCACGGCTTAAACTTTGTTGCCAACTCATTAGAAAGGTTGTTGCTTCTTGTCAATACCATATTATACTCCAAAACTGAAAAAAATACGTGGAATTCATGAACCTCGGCTTAGCCTGGTACAAAGAATACCAATAAAGTTTAAGTTGTTTGAACTACAGATATTTCATATAACGCGCACATTTTTTTAATGCCACCACAAGTTTGTTGTGAATCACATGTATTATCATGTAAGCTAGCAACATTACTTTTTGCAAAAAAATGGTTGTAATTAGTACTTTAAATAGTGCTTTAGTTTAATGCATTTTGAAACTGATATAATAAGGAATCCATGTGTAGGTTTTCAATATGGTAAAGCATTTAACCGTAGAATACAACAGTTTATTATTTTTGTTTGATGATAATAAACATGTATATATTTTTAAATGTGTTTGATACGGTACTATTGTAAAATCACAGATAGAAGTAAACAAATGGAATTTTATTTCAATACAATTTTAATAGTACACAATTACAACAGAGCTTCCACAATATGTTACACTCTCATATACAAGAATGTTTTACCCTTTAATATACAACCATAACACACTTTCAAATTTAATCACCCCTAAGCTCACTAACTCGAATTCGATTTGTTATCTACTTGCTCCAACTGTCTTTTTCTACAATCATCTGCATTGCTTATCGAATAACAATGTAGTAAAAAGAAAAAAAAATCGAACTAGAAAAATATAAATAGTTTTGAATTCGACATTGCCTCAATCTATTGGTTTTGCCCTTTTCATGTTTTGAAATAGGCACCAAAAATATCAATAATGTATACAAGCAACCTACGACATGCACAACATATCACTCTACATGTCGTAAAGCTAAGCACATACACAAAACACATTTGCATCAACTAAATTTCAAGGACAAAAACAAAGTCAAGCCCAAAGGCTTAACACAAGAAGTTTAAGGTCAAGCTAAATATCTCAATACAAGCAAAAGTGAAACAGCATAGAAATAGTTTAAAGGCAGGCCGAAAACACAAGTGTAGCACAAAAGGCTAAGTACAAAAAGATGCAACCAGATCAGAAACACAAGCTTGTACAATAGCACCGGTAAGTGGAAACACAAACAAGTTATGGGCACAAGGGAATTTAAAAGAGGAAGCACACAAAAGTTGAGAGCATCTTGGATTATTGCAAATTTGAGAGAAAAGCAACAAGCATCAAGTGACAAGCATCACAATAGTTTTAGAGTAGAAACACACACACACACAAAATGTAACGCAGCAGTGTGCATAAGAGAATCACACAGTCAAATGCATCAAACTTGATAGCAAGTACACAGAACAAACAGGCAAACTCGAGTATAGCAACACAAAGCAATGCACACAACACAAACTGAACAAGCCATGCATATAAGGTTGTGCACAAAAACACAGCCAAGCTCACAAAAAAATTCCAGCCATCATAGTTTTACAACAACATCACAAAGTAAAGGTAAACCAGAGATGGATTCAACGTTCAAGAGCTGATATCTCCAGAATACAGACATGCACAATAGCAAAAGCAAATATGAACAAGGATACAAAACATAAGGGCAAACTTGTGACATCCCGGAAATTTTGACAATATCAATTTCACTTAGGTTGTATCGACCCCGAATTTCGAGCAATATCAATTTAATAATTTATATTAAATATTAAATTGATCCGATATATTTTTGAATTATAATATCTGAATTGATATTTTTCTCTTAATAAATATTGTATTGTAAATTATATCTTTTAAAACTAATAAATGATTTTCTGTTTATTTGTATATATATTGGTATATATAGTAGATAGGGAAGTTTTGTTCTAAATGTAATTGATAAATTTTGTTTTCAAATTTCTGATATATATTTTAGTGATTTGGAAATTATTATTTATTTTAAAATAAACCTTTCAAAGCTGTTTAATAAATAGATATATGGTTTTAATTATCGAGATAAGTGTTTAAATTTGTTTTGAACTTATTTCTAACTTTGGTTTAAATCTATATTTATCAACAAAAAGTTTTATTTTTTCTTTTCTGTTAAAATATAGCTTGTTAAAATATAGTTTAAAAATATATGTAAGTTTTATATTTAATTTTGGTCAAAATAGTTAGTGTATATTATAAAATAAGTAATTTAAATAAAAGAGATAATTTCTTTTGTTTAGTAATTTTAAAATTTGATAAATGAGCTTTTATAAAATAAATAAATAAAATATTCATATAGAAATACAATACGATAATACGAGTAACAAATACACTTGTTGAAATAACTAGTAGCAATGAAACAAGTAACAAAACAAACAATAAAACAAATAAACAAAGCAAATATCAAATGTAAACTATGGCAAAGCAACAAGATAATAATACGAGTAAAATATATATACAAGTAAATTCCATAGTTTTGTTAATAATAAAACGAATACATTTTATAATTAAACAATATATTAGAATAACATTTCACTTACACTACATTCTTTTATCAAACTAGTAGCATGTTGTATAGCACATAAGAAAGGAATGCAAGCTAGGAAAAGAAGACCTCCCAGCCTAATACCAATCTGCATAACCAATTGAAAAATAATAATAACTAAGCTTGCATTAATATAAAAACTGATGGTTCGAATGCAGGCAAACTTAAGAAACACAAAGAATCAAAAGAAAGCAAAGTAAAATTTATAATGTTTGTAGCTTGTAGATGAAGTCTCAGGCAAGTTTACAAAATATAGATAAGTATCAAAGGAAACACAAGGTACAAATGGCATTAAATGTTCATTTATTATCAGCATACAAAATCTATACGAATTGCATCAAAACTTCTTTCAGCCTCCATCTTTTGAAAAAAATCTCTGACAATGGAAAAAAAAGAAGAAGGATATAAACCCTGTTTTATATATAACCTGTTACCCACTTTTTCTCTTATCACTTCCATTTCCATTCGAGCTAAATACAACTGCAATACAACTTCAGTTAAAAACTTAAACAAGGCTTCATTTAAACCTAAACAAAGATTATACAACCAGCAACTACAACTAAAACAAAAGCAAGGGATTTGGCAAAAGATGTAAATGAAAACATTTCCCAGTTTCCAGTATTCAAGTATTCTTCCAGATCAAAAGCTTCAATTTTCAAAAGCAAGTTCAAGATCTTTGTTTACATAATTTAAGGTGAGTAAACTTTATCTAAACTTTTCCTGATTTTCTAGCGCAAGTGATATGTTGGTGGTAGTCTTGTTTGAATGGCTTGAATGGATGTATGAATAGGTTGCCTGATATATATATATATGAGTTGAATGGCTGAGTACATTAGAAGTCTTGGCTCTGTTCTCTGTTTAAATCATACTCAGTAAATAAACTGTTTCCAAATCTAATAAATTTGTTTATATATGATATTAAGTGTAGTTAAAGTAAGGATTTTCATTTTAAGTAGGAAGTATACACCTATATATCAGAATGAATACCTGTATATGATTTCCTCCTTTGTTTCTTGGCTTGACTGTTAACATCAAACTTAAAATTTAAGGCTAAGTTAATTTTTAGTCTAATACTGGTGAAAATGTCTGAGATAAGTAATGTTTGCATGTTGAAAATACAAGTTTATTGTATGGTTTGTTCATGTTGATCTGAGTATGTTAGAGTCCTCTGTCCCTAGGAGTTCAGGTTTGAAATTCAAACAAAATTTAATGTCTCTCCATTTAGACACTATCTGAACATAGGATGTAAATATAATATGTTTTCCCAATCCTAAATTAAAGTTTCAACTTCTTTATAGCAAGATAAGTTAGGATATTTCTGAAAATTAGGATAGTTCAGATGGAAATAAAAAATGCATGATAAAAAGAAAGTGTTAAATTAAGTTGATTTTAGTATATATTTTGGATAGACTTAGGAAATCATGAATTTTAAAAATGAAAATCCAAAATTTTACCATCAAATTGAATGAGTAATTTAAGTTGTCTGGAAATGGGTTATGAGGGAATTCCTAATGATCTACTGTTACTGGGTGGACGGGACTTCGTCTGGAAGAAGAGGGATGTACGGTGGGGTAAGGAAAAATGGCTGGAAGTCGTAGAGATCGTCGTGACATCGTCGGCGAAGTAGTTTGGATTCTAAACCTAATTTTAGTCGAGACTGTAAGATGGGTCAGTGCATCTACTATGGTGAATCGAACTACACTAGATCGAGGGGATAGCTTCAGACATGGGAGATGATTGCGAGGCCGGAATGGTAACGATTCTGGTGGTCGGAGGCTAGTGATCGAGGTATTTTCTAGTGATGATGTGTATTCCAGTTTCTTCACTCCTGCTCAATTTTGATTGGAGTCTCGTGCTTGAGTGTGGATGATCGAGAATGGATGTTGAGATGATGGTCGTTGTGTTGGAGGTTACGGTGATAGTCACCGTCGTTGCTGGTAACTGTGCACGTGCACGGTTGAAATTTGGAGGAGATCGCTGGTTTGGAGAAGAAGTGTTGGCCGGGTTTTTCTCGAGGGGTTCTCGTGTTTGACTCGGAGATGTCGAAGCGAGGAGTTTGTTCGATTTTCTCGAGTTATTATGTGTTTGTCTCGGGAATTTGGGGTTTTGTTTTGGAAACGTTTTTGTTTCCAGTTTTTTTTATCTGCCCAGCTTTTAAACCAAAATGATTTTCAAGTTTAAAAGCAAAACTTAGATTTTAAACAGAAGTTTAACTAGGTTTAAAGGAGTTATGAAATGTTTAAGTTTAGAGCAGGATGTTTTGAACAAATTCAAGTTTTTAAATTTAATTTAATTTAAATGGTAGTTATGAGATTAAATTAGTATATGGGTTACCTTAATTTAATCAAGTCTTATTTACAACAGTAATTAAAGTATAAATTACTTAATTTACTAAGAGAGGTAATTTTGGATAATTAGATTAAGATGAATTAATTTTGTGTAATTAATTTGGAGTAGTTGATTTCCTGATTCAAGCTTGATTATCTAAGAAATCAAAGGTTAATTAATTAAGTAATAATTAATTAAGAGGTTACTTACTTTATATTAAAAGAATTATTTCAGGTAATTACTTAATGGAAGTAATCAAATCTTGCTTATGAAAAATAGAATGATGATAAGTGTTTTGGATTAGATGATATCTATGATATGAATTGCCTTGCGATATGATATGCTGGATACAGTGATAATGTGATTATCTATAAATTAAATTGCTGTGTAAAAGGGTTATCCAGTAATTAAAGTTGAGTTGTATTAAATTAAATAGCTTGGGTTTAAATGACATTGGATCCGAAGAGACCGGAGTCGGGTATTAGTTAATACCCGGAACCACTTCGATTCTTTACAAATTGATATGGGAAATCAATATGTTGAAATGAAATGATTTATGTGAATTGGACCATTTAATCTAAGTTTTGGTACTTAGAAATTGATATGTGAAATAAGTGACGACTCTAACAAATTGTGAATTTGTAAATTGATGCGAGTTACCCCGGGTTCTATGTAGTTCTATGTGTTGTATTCCATGATAGATGGGTTTACTCACGCTGGTTTCCAGCCTGACCCGGGTGTTACTTTGATGTAATGCTCGGGTCAGACCGAGTATTACAGATTTTTAGGTAAGGACGTTCTGGAGCTCAGGGATGGCGAGCTGGATGGCAGGACGTATGGAGTGTTCCGTTGTGACTATTATTTCTGTTATCTGAGATATATTTAATTTGTATATGCTCAGTGTTGTGTATGAGAGTAACTCTGATGTATTATAAATGTAAATTGACAGATATAGTATTCTTGTAAACTGTTATTATTTGATATTATATTTTGATCCTCTGCGAATGTGAGAATCTGTGGTGTGTTTCTGTTTCTTCTTCTTCTATCTTTTTCTTCTTTTCCTAACTATCTGGAATTTTCGGGATCGAAAATTTCCGGGTCGTTACAGTTGGTATCAGAGCAAAGGTTAAGCGAGAACTTTGGCTCTGTGGGTATACTCATAAGGATAGGGTCAATAGTACCCTGGAATGAGTTGAGTGTATATATATATGAGAGCGTACTTGTTATTTTCATATATGAAGATTTTAAATGATTTTATATATGAATATATTTTGATATATAAAGCAATATTCCTTGCTAATAAATGTTAAGGTAATTTGTTGTTAAATTATTAAATTAAATATAAGTGTTAATAGTAATACAACCAAATTGAAATTGAATGAAGATAAATATGAAATGGATCCAAACTGAAATTAAATTCTTGAATTTGTAGAAGTGTTATCAGAATAAAGAAATAATAAATAATGTTATTTAGTATATTTAAATGGAAGGGTCCTGTTTCAACAAAAGCTGTTGGAAATTTGTTTTGAACCCAAGGTGGTTTAAATTTAAAGATAACTTGGTGTGTAAAAGAAAATGTATATATGGGGAATATACCTAATATCAATGATGGGTTGAAATAAACTCTAAATAAAGAGTTTTAAATTTGGAATGCAATGTGAAAACCTAAGGTGATAAGTTTTTGAACTTATAAGATTGATTAATGTGAAGTTTAAAATTTTAAGTGGGAATTCAAATTTGAATAAGTTTGACGAGATTAAATTGAATTTAACTTGAAGGAAGTTAAATAAGTTTGGAATAAACAACCTGAATTGGAAATTTCAAGATGAAATTGAGGTTTAACTTAGGAAAGTTAAATGGGTTGTTTTGATAGGGAACTATATGTGATCCCAAATAGGTTTGAGATCTGGAATGGGTAGTGGATGATGAATGTTTTAAATAAATTGAATGATAGATTGGGGTAATATCTATCCCAATATTGGATTAAATGGAATTAAAACTTTAATTTGAAATTACTTAAGTAATTTTGATTTTATAGATAAAAATTAAACTTGAGAAAATGGGATAACTTTGAACATTAAGATTTGAATGTTTAAAATGAACATGTAAACTGAAATGATTAAGGATGGGTTCCAAGATTGAATTTGGGTAATAAATTGAATTTCAAAGATTTAATTGTTTAAAAGGGGTTTGAATTATTATTTGAACTTTGAAATAAGTTAAGTGAAGATAATTTAAAATGGAATTTTGAGAATTGAACTCAGAAATTAAATTGTTTAAAGATATTGATTTGAAGATAAATGTTAATTGGATTAAGGGAATAAATCAACATTTGTAAATTTAACTCGAATTTATGTAATTCGAGATGGTTTAAAATTGAGATTTAAATTGAATTAGTCCAAAATGGAATTTGATTTGAATTGTGGATAATTCAACTTGAATTGAGACTGGATCAATTTAATGGGAAATTGATTGAAATGGATATTGGAAAGTTGAACAGTTTGACTCTGGACTATTTTCAAAATAAATTGTTTTAATATGAATCTATTTTTCCAAACTATTTACTACACAACTTTTCTTTTTAAACCTAAAACTATCTTAAACCTGTTTTATAATTACTTTGGAACTATTTAACTATTTTACAACTGTTTTATAAACTAATTACTATATTTCTACTACTTTATAACTGATTACTATTTTTCAACTATTTACAATTACTTAACTATTTTGCAGCTATTTTACAAACTAATAATTATTTTTCAACTACTTATCTATTTTTAAACTTTTCAAACTATTTTCTAAATTTAAGCTGGACAGAGTTCAAACTGTTTATGTTTAAATACCCAACTGAGATAAGAGTTGAAGTGATAATCCAAATGGGGATTAAGGCAAAAGTGAATAAGTGAATGAAAATTAAGGTGAATGTGAATAGAAAGGGAATTGATTTAACTGATAATCAATGAAGATAAATACGTAAGATGTATGTATATTATTCTATTCGCATAGTGATTTGATCCAGATTCGAGCACAGAATTTCGAGATAGTATTATCGATCCGAGTTGAGATTTTTCGCTCGATTTTCGACGGCGAACCTGGATATGGATTTTTGATTGATTCTGGATATTCTCTATCATAGGTGTGACTATGCAAGGAGAATGACGGTTTCTGATCAAGAAACCAGATCTGAGTCCGCACTAGGAAGTCGGGTGGACGATACTAGTTCGGAAGTGAAATTGTGTGATCGAGTGAGCGATCAGATTGGTATTGCGTACGAATGATAGGGGACATCGTACGGGTTTGAATGAAATTGTCATTGAAAATTTGTGGATAAAAACTGAAAAGATTTTTGAAATTGAAAGTATATTTTGAGAAATTGACAATGAATAAAGGTGGAAATTTGATTTTGAAGTATAGATAAAAGGTTATAAGATGATTTTTGAAATGGAAAATATATTTGTGAATATATGAGGAACTGAAATAAAATAAATTAAAATTTTATATTTCTATGGTAGGAATTAACTTTATGGAAATAAAGTGGAAATTGAATATTTTTCCGAGTTAAAGTTTACTTTATAATAAAAGTAAGAAATTTGGCAAGTGACTTTATAAAGTAATCAAATTCGAATATTTGATTGGGAATAAACAAAGTTACGTATCTTTGTTATATTTGATAAAACTCCCCTTATTGAATCCATTGTCAGATGAAAAAGGTTTTTGAAAGTTTTGAAGTATACAAAGGAAACTTATATAAGTATAAAGTGATTTAAAGATTTCCCAAGAAAATTATATATATGAATATATATATAAAAGATTATATGGAAATGGTTTTGAGAAAAAGGTTTTGGGAACCTTTGGATTTGGAAAAGGCTTTTGATTTTTGGATAAAATCAATATTGGGATTTGGGAAAGCCTGATTTGTGAATTATCGATTTTGAGAATCGATTTTGTGTAAAAGCATTTATATGAGATTCATACTAGGTGTATGATTTGGAAAATACTATATGTGTATAGTATAAAGTGTTTTGAGATTTGCTCTGGGGAAAAAGGCGCTCCCTTGAAATGAAATTCTCAGGAGTGCCACTGGGTGGTACTGCCTTGAGCCCCAAGGGGGGTTTCTAAAGTTGATCCTGTGAGGAGTCCGGACAAAACTAGTTCCTGAGGATTATTTGTGTAGCGAAAGTCGAGGGGCTGGTGCCCACAGAGGCATTTGGGTTATGCTGTGACGACAGTGTGACTCGATGTCACTGCGATCTACTGCAGACCATAGCGAAAGTCGCATGAGCCGCTGAGAGCCAATAGTCTGCGTTTGATTTTATATCGGTAGACTGAGACCTATGTAGGAGTGGAGAAGTTTCATTTTGACAGCGAAAATCGTGTGTGCCGCTGAGAGCCAACAGTTACATGGACTTTTGCTGCGACGGCAACGTAACCCTGGATGTAACTGCGATCTGTTGTGGGTTCCGTGGTGTAATCAGTTACATGGACTTTTGCTACGACGGCAACGTAACCCAGGATGTAACTGTGACCATGGATGGGTGTGATGATTTCCAGAGCATTCTCACCAAAGCTTTTTACTTCTATTTTCAAACTGTTTCCTATATTTTCAATAAAATTATTTTCCAAGGTATTTTCACTGGGTGTTGAAAATGAGTTTACCGAGTACTTATAGATTTTCAGTTCTACGCCTGATCAACGTATGACCGAATTTCTGTGAGAACAAGGATGGACTTGTCGAAACATCGAGTTATAAAAGTATTTTTATAAAACTATTTTAGAAATATTATATAGAATTTTTAAAGTATTTCTAGACTTAGGTTTTAAATTACCTTTGTTTAAATTTCGGGGACGAAATTCTTTTAAGTGGGGAGGAATGTGACATCCCGGAAATTTTGACAATATCAATTTCACTTAGGTTGTATCGACCCCGAATTTCGAGCAATATCAATTTAATCATTTATATTAAATATTAAATTGATCCGATATATTTTTGAATTATAATATCTGAATTGATATTTTTCTCTTAATAAATATTGTATTGTAAATTATATCTTTTAAAACTAATAAATGATTTTCTGTTTATTTGTATATATATTGGTATATATAGTAGATAGGGAAGTTTTGTTCTAAATGTAATTGATAAATTTTGTTTTCAAATTTCTGATATATATTTTAGTGATTTGGAAATTATTATTTATTTTAAAATAAACCTTTCAAAGCTGTTTAATAAATAGATATATGGTTTTAATTATCGAGATAAGTGTTTAAATTTGTTTTGAACTTATTTCTAACTTTGGTTTAAATCTATATTTATCAACAAAAGGTTTTATTTTTTCTTTTCTGTTAAAATATAGCTTATTAAAATATAGTTTAAAAATATATGTAAGTTTTATATTTAATTTTGGTCAAAATAGTTAGTGTATATTATAAAATAAGTAATTTAAATAAAAGAGATAATTTCTTTTGTTTAGTTATTTTAAAATTTGATAAATGAGCTTTTATAAAATAAATAAATAAAATATTCATATAGAAATACAATACGATAATACGAGTAACAAATACACTTGTTGAAATAACTAGTAGCAATGAAACAAGTAACAAAACAAACAATAAAACAAATAAACAAAGCAAATATCAAATGTAAACTATGGCAAAGCAACAAGATAATAATACGAGTAAAATATATATACAAGTAAATTCCATAGTTTTGTTAATAATAAAACGAATACATTTTATAATTAAACAATATATTAGAATAACATTTCACTTACACTACATTCTTTTATCAAACTAGTAGCATGTTGTATAGCACATAAGAAAGGAATGCAAGCTAGGAAAAGAAGACCTCCCAGCCTAATACCAATTTGCATAACCAATTGAAAAATAATAATAACTAAGCTTGCATTAATATAAAAACTGATGGTTCGAATGCAGGCAAACTTAAGAAACACAAAGAATCAAAAGAAAGCAAAGTAAAATTTATAATGTTTGTAGCTTGTAGATGAAGTCTCAGGCAAGTTTACAAAATATAGATAAGTATCAAAGGAAACACAAGGTACAAATGGCATTAAATGTTCATTTATTATCAGCATACAAAATCTATATGAATTGCATCAAAACTTCTTTCAGCCTCCATCTTTTGAAAAAAATCTCTGACAATGGAAAAAAAAGAAGAAGGATATAAACCCTGTTTTATATATAACCTGTTACCCACTTTTTCTCTTATCACTTCCATTTCCATTCGAGCTAAATACAACTGCAATACAACTCCAGTTAAAAACTTAAACAAGGCTTCATTTAAACCTAAACAAAGATTATACAACCAGCAACTACAACTAAAACAAAAGCAAGGGATTTGGCAAAAGATGTAAATGAAAACATTTCCCAGTTTCCAGTATTCAAGTATTCTTCCAGATCAAAAGCTTCAATTTTCAAAAGCAAGTTCAAGATCTTTGTTTACATAATTTAAGGTGAGTAAACTTTATCTAAACTTTTCCTGATTTTCTAGCGCAAGTGATATGTTGGTGGTAGTCTTGTTTGAATGGCTTGAATGGATGTATGAATAGGTTGCCTGATATATATATATATATATGAGTTGAATGGCTGAGTACATTAGAAGTCTTGGCTCTGTTCTCTGTTTAAATCATACTCAGTAAATAAACTGTTTCCAAATCTAATAAATTTGTTTATATATGATATTAAGTGTAGTTAAAGTAAGGATTTTCATTTTAAGTAGGAAGTATACACCTATATATCAGAATGAATACCTGTATATGATTTCCTCCTTTGTTTCTTGGCTTGACTGTTAACATCAAACTTAAAATTTAAGGCTAAGTTAATTTTTAGTCTAATACTGGTGAAAATGTCTGAGATAAGTAATGTTTGCATGTTGAAAATACAAGTTTATTGTATGGTTTGTTCATGTTGATCTGAGTATGTTAGAGTCCTCTGTCCCTAGGAGTTCAGGTTTGAAATTCAAACAAAATTTAATGTCTCTCCATTTAGACACTATCTGAACATAGGATGTAAATATAATATGTTTTCCCAATCCTAAATTAAAGTTTCAACTTCTTTATAGCAAGATAAGTTAGGATATTTCTGAAAATTAGGATAGTTCAGATGGAAATAAAAAATGCATGATAAAAAGCAAGTGTTAAATTAAGTTGATTTTAGTATATATTTTGGATAGACTTAGGAAATCATGAATTTTAAAAATGAAAATCCAAAATTTTACCATCAAATTGAATGAGTAATTTAAGTTGTCTGGAAATGGGTTATGAGGGAATTCCTAATGATCTACTGTTACTGGGTGGACAGGACTTCGTCTGGAAGAAGAGGGATGTACGGTGGGGTAAGGAAAAATGGCTGGAAGTCGTAGAGATCGCCGTGACATCGTCGGCGAAGTAGTTTGGATTCTAAACCTAATTTTAGTCGAGACTGTAAGATGGGTCAGTGCATCTACTATGGTGAATCGAACTACACTAGATCGAGGGGATAGCTTCAGACATGGGAGATGATTGCGAGGCCGGAATGGTAACGATTCTGGTGGTCGGAGGCTAGTGATCGAGGTATTTTCTAGTGATGATGTGTATTCCAGTTTCTTCACTCCTGCTCAATTTTGATTGGAGTCTCGTGCTTGAGTGTGGATGATCAAGAATGGATGTTGAGATGATGGTCGTTGTGTTGGAGGTTACGGTGATAGTCACCGTCGTTGCTGGTAACTGTGCACGTGCACGGTTGAAATTTGGAGGAGATCGCTGGTTTGGAGAAGAAGTGTTGGCCGGGTTTTTCTCGAGGGGTTCTCGTGTTTGACTCGGAGATGTCGAAGCGAGGAGTTTGTTCGATTTTCTCAAGTTATTATGTGTTTGTCTCGGGAATTTGGGGTTTTGTTTTGGAAACGTTTTTGTTTCCAGTTTTTTTTATCTGCCCAGCTTTTAAACCAAAATGATTTTCAAGTTTAAAAGCAAAACTTAGATTTTAAACAGAAGTTTAACTAGGTTTAAAGGAGTTATGAAATGTTTAAGTTTAGAGCAGGATGTTTTGAACAAATTCAAGTTTTTAAATTTAATTTAATTTAAATGGTAGTTATGAGATTAAATTAGTATATGGGTTACCTTAATTTAATCAAGTCTTATTTACAACAGTAATTAAAGTATAAATTACTTAATTTACTAAGAGAGGTAATTTTGGATAATTAGATTAAGATGAATTAATTTTGTGTAATTAATTTGGAGTAGTTGATTTCCTGATTCAAGCTTGATTATCTAAGAAATCAAAGGTTAATTAATTAAGTAATAATTAATTAAGAGGTTACTTACTTTATATTAAAAGAATTATTTCAGGTAATTACTTAATGGAAGTAATCAAATCTTGCTTATGAAAAATAGAATGATGATAAGTGTTTTGGATTAGATGATATCTATGATATGAATTGCCTTGCGATATGATATGCTGGATACAGTGATAATGTGATTATCTATAAATTAAATTGCTGTGTAAAAGGGTTATCCAGTAATTAAAGTTGAGTTGTATTAAATTAAATAGCTTGGGTTTAAATGACATTGGATCCGAAGAGACCGGAGTCGGGTATTAGTTAATACCCGGAACCACTTCGATTCTTTACAAATTGATATGGGAAATCAATATGTTGAAATGAAATGATTTATGTGAATTGGACCATTTAATCTAAGTTTTGGTACTTAGAAATTGATATGTGAAATAAGTGACGACTCTAACAAATTGTGAATTTGTAAATTGATGCGAGTTACCCCGGGTTCTATGTAGTTCTATGTGTTGTATTCCATGATAGATGGGTTTACTCACGCTGGTTTCCAGCCTGACCCGGGTGTTACTTTGATGTAATGCTCGGGTCAGACCGAGTATTACAGATTTTCAGGTAAGGACGTTCTGGAGCTCAGGGATGGCGAGCTGGATGGCAGGACGTATGGAGTGTTCCGTTGTGACTATTATTTCTGTTATCTGAGATATATTTAATTTGTATATGCTCAGTGTTGTGTATGAGAGTAACTCTGATGTATTATAAATGTAAATTGACAGATATAGTATTCTTGTAAACTGTTATTATTTGATATTATATTTTGATCCGCTGCGAATGTGAGAATCTGTGGTGTGTTTCTGTTTCTTCTTCTTCTATCTTTTTCTTCTTTTCCTAACTATCTGGAATTTTCGGGATCGAAAATTTCCGGGTCGTTACAAAACTAGAGTACAGCAACATAGCAAGGGGAAGCATGAGGATGCATGAAACACACAATGATTCAGTGCATAGAACAATACAAGAAGACAAGTATAAGCAATGCAAAAACATGGTGCATCGCAAAATATACAGCAAGCAGGAGCAACACAGGACATACAGCATAGTACAAGAATTGATCAAGCCCAAGACAAGAATTTTGGAAATATATCAGAGCATTGATCAAGTCGAGAAATTCATGCTCGAACCGTACGATTGAAAACGATCACAAAACAGCAAGAGTATACGCAGGTTGAATTAATCTATGTGTGTGTGTGTGTCTGAGATGAACTAGTCAGAGATCAAAATACCATCAATCAGAAAATTGATGGCCAACATATCAAATGGAAAAATTATAACGACTAGGGATTTTCAACCCTAAAAAATCGACACTAATACATCCTCGTGCCGCAAATCCAAGTGCCGGAAAGCCCGATTATTAGGGAAAAAAGAAAATAGGGATAGAACAGAATCTCACATGAATGGAATAATATATATTATTTCAATATATAATCTTTATAGTGGAAATTTTTTAATACAATATCAAATTCTAACCTGGATTAGCCTGGACAGTTATAAACCTCTATCCTTATAAATGTAAAAAAAATGCAATAAATGTCGTGGATAATAGAATACGTCCATACATAGATGAAGATCTCCAGCTCTCCTTTGGAAACTCCAAGCGTCTCCGAATAAACCTAAAAATACTCGAATTTGACCAGAGTGTTAAAAATACCCAGATCAGGCTTGATAAACCAGTGTGAGATACTCGAAATTTTAAATGTATAGATCATGACGATGTCAATCAAAACCTTTGCAAAGAAGGGTATCTCATAAAACCACGCCCACACATAAATGCAGACGGGTTTTTACCTTATGCTAACCAAAATACTTTATACTGAAAACACTTTGATACTACTATCAATGGCATTAGCGTTGAAAACATTTTTCAAGTAAATATATAAAAAAACAAGTATCAATACCCTGACTAAGTCTATGGTAATATATTCGGACTAGGTCAAACAGATACTTGGACAGAATATATGATAACAAAGGGTTAACTGAAATGTTTACAAAGCATTATAGGTATTTTAGGACTACAATCAAAACTGTAAAGCTTGTATTAGGATTGGATTTTCAACATGATAGGGACTAGTGGCCTTTTCCTTCGATCCACGCATAGGAGACATAGTTCCCTTGGAAGCCTTATCGCTTTTCTCAAGCAAGCCACTTGGAACTGTACTTGCTACACTACCAATATCCGGTAGCCTTATCGCTTTTCACAAGCTAACTACTATATTAAAATAAATGCCTTGAGGATCCAGATTCCACTGGGCTCCTCCATATTCATACAACCGATAGCCTGAAATATATGTCCTACAGACCACATAATTACCCGTATCATCTCCGGGATGTAAGGCTCATGAGGCTACGCTTAACTTCTATAAAGCCACGCTTTATTCCACACAAAGCCACGCTTTGATCATTTCAGGTTCCACTTTGAATGCTACATTTTCATTCCTTCGATCACTATTGATGTAACAACCTGGATTTGGAGTTTGATAATTATGATTTAATATTGAAAAGTAAACTCCAAATTCGGGTTGTTACAATTGACTCTCACGAACATACAAACTCCGGGCTCGTACGTCTCAGAGAAGGGTGTTATGATAAGAGAAGTTGCCTTCTTCGCCACCAAACAGATGTAAGTTTGTAAAAGTCAACGTTATGATCTCAAAAATGCAATGTCAGACATTCGTCCATACAAGTTTGTTCTCGGACTGAACGAAACCTATGGCACTCCTATAATATAGTCCTTGCATTACGAAGATTCCAAAATATAACAGGACCACTGCTATAATAAATATCTCTATATTGGGAGCGACCCAGATAATGTCAACAAGCAGTCCTTCCGCTATGAAGATCTTCGATCTTCAATACAATGAAGATTTTCAGGATACAAACACCACTGCCATATAAATTTAATGTAGGGTAAACCCATAGGACTCGTGACAACAATCCCAACATTCTAAAGATCCCCGGTCTTCAATAATCATTGTCTTCAACACGTCTTCACTTCCGAATGTATACATTGGTTCGAAGTGGTTTTCGGATAAGAATTACCCAAATCCGACCTTGGTTTCTCCGCACCAATCATCGATTAAAAATATGTTAAGTTCATATGTGATTATCAATCATCATTCAATTTAATTCATCTTTTTATTCATTCATAAATATCTCTTAGAGATATATTCATTAAATTATTCCTTTATCTTTTTCAGAGTATATGGAATCATTAAGCCTCATTTTATCAAATACTTTGGTTAATTAAAACCCTTTTTAAATCCTAGAATAATTCCAAATCATTTCACCTTTTATTTTGGAAAATATTTCTAAATCGTTTATTTACTTCAATCAAAATGAATTTACTTATTTCCATGAAAATTTTCAAAATCTAGAAAAGGAAATTCTTATTTTGGCAAAAAACGAAACTGAGTTGATTTGCAAAAACAACATTTTACAAAAGGAGTTGGAAAGATTTAAATGTGCAAATTTTGAAAGGGAATTCAATGAGTTCAAAGAAAAATTCAAAACCCTAGAAAATGAAACGTGATTTTTGAAAGATAGAAAAACTAAAATTATTCGAATAAATCACAAATTACAAAAAGAGATCGGAAATATCAAGGATTTTGAAAAACTTGAATTCGAAAAATGCAACTCTTTGAAACTGAGATACTTGAAATTGAGACCAAAATAAAAAAGCTTGAAAATGAAAATTTGGTCTTCAAAAAGTGATTTTGAAAAGAAAGAGAATGCTACTAGTCGTTGTTCTAAGCTAATAAACGAGAGTAATCTTTTAAAATCCAAAGTAAATGAACTCGAGTTGATTATACGAAAATTTTCCACCAGAGAAAAATAGTTTAATATATTGTTACAAAATCAACTTTTTGCAAACAATGGTAAAGGGCTTGGATTTGAAAAAGTGTCGGTTTACAAACAAATGACTAGTAACACAACTAGAGGAAGTGATACCCAAATTCATAAAGTGTGGAAATATAGGACATTGTCATAATAATTGTCAAAATGTGAACAAACACAAAACCATTAAATAAATTTGGACTCCAAAAATGTACAAATATAAATATTCCAAAATTTAAACAAATCTGGGTTCCTAAGGTTACAATTGTTAAAATTAATGGTTTTCCTTTTAAATAAATTTATGTACTAAACGAAAACAAGAATGGTTCTATATCCTTTGTTAGCCAACTCGCTTCTTCCAACATTTAGGTACAGAAATGGGTTAAGGAACAACTACAATAGAGGTAAACTTCGATTTGTTCTATATATGGTTGAAGAGTAATAATTCTAATGTTTCTTAGCCTAGAAAAATGAGGTGGAGATCTACATACTTAGAGAAATAAATGTTGAACAAGAATACGACATCGAAGGTAAGTAAATGTACGATCTCTAATTCCTATTTTTGTCATTTCTGTTTTTGTTGACACTGCCATGGTATAATTGCTATATCTTGAACTCCTTAACACTAATTTGTTTTGGAAAGTAGAGAGAAAATTCTATAAGTTTTGTATTTTGAGCTCTTTCAGAATCTAAACTTATACTATTGAAAAATTGCAAATCTTGCGGTGTATTGTTCGAATACTTTTCAGAACTTCTTAACACGGCTGTAGTAATTCGATCATAAATTGAATATTTTGACTATTAATTTTAAAATTCTAAAAGTTTTGAAAAGCTAATTGATAATAGTACAACATTGCTATTTTGAGTTTTTGCTGATTCATTTTGTAAAATCTTGAAAAATAACTATCATTTCCGTACATTACTTGGAAAATATCTCCGATTTATGCAAACAAGTTATAATATTTCAGATATAAGCTTTGAGAATTTTATCGTTTTAACTTGAAACTAATTTTTGTGAGTAGAAATTTTAAATACCTAAAACTTTCAATTTTAGTGCTAAATCAAATTACAGACTTAAAATTTTCAAATAGTGGTTTCAAATGGATTTAATTTTCAAAATAGGAATTGTCAATTATTTTAGTATGACGATTAACTTTCTTGAGGACAAATAAATTAGTGGTTGAAATTTTTTTACTATATGTGGCTTAACTCCATATAAATGTTTCTGCCTTTGTTTGACACAAATGGCTTTGCTGAAATTTTTAAACCAATTCAAGTGATATTGAAGAGTACATGGTCTGCTTGTTTAAAAATATATCATATTGGGCAACTAGAGTACAAGTGGTATTAGAAATAACTTCATTTGAGTTCATATTTTCGTTTTCAATTGGCTTTAAAATTAGCAGACATCGTTTTACAAAACCCCTTGCAAAAAATAGATTTTCACAATTTTTTTGGATTTAGAATTCTTTTCAAATTAACTTAGATTTTCACTTCGATTTTTGTCAAGACCCGTAAATCCATACTCCCTGATTAAACACTAATCTCCGTTGATTAACTCAAGGGGCATGGAAATACGAACCCTGAGGGTTTAAGAAAAAGAGAAAGGCAGAAGAAGAAGAAGATAGAAGAAAAAGAGAAGAAAGAAGAACAACAGAACAACATCAGAACAGAAAACAATATCAGAATCTCACATATCGCAGCGGAACAATATACAATAGATAATTACTAGTCTTTTTAAAACAAAGAACTATACCAGTTTATACATACATCAATCAGAGTCAATATACGACTCAATACAACACAGCACATCAATGGACAGTTATATAAACTTGTCCTCATACAGAATACACAGCGGAATAAATACTATCAGATACAAATACTACGTCTCGTCATCCAGCTTATCTCCAAAGCTCCAGAATATCCTGATAACCTAACTCTAGGCTGCCCGTGTGGAAATTGGTGGGCACCCAGAGTTTAGAAGGGGACAATAAACTCCGAGTCAGTCATGGTGACTGGTGTGAGATCGTAAAACAGTTATTTTTCACAAAGAAAATAAAACAAATTTCGCAATGCTTTTGGAAAATGAAACTACCATAAGACCTCCCACCACACACACAATGCAAACGCAGAATTGGATGAGATTTCTTCTTATGATAGTCAAAGATGCTTACTACACAAAATCAAATCCTTTTTGATATTATTATTAGTGCATAGTGTAGAAAACATTTCGAAAGTATAATATAAATTTTAGCCAGCATAGACATTTCGAACTATGCCTATTATAGCTACCATCCAAACAGTGGGGCGCCACCATAAGTGAATGATAGGTTCTACAACTAAAACCGTACAAGGCTCGTATTGTTTCTTTGGATTTCCAACAAATGGTCAGGCCAAGGAACTTCCTATTCCACGATGGGTACGTCCCTGGAATAGACGACCCGAGAACCTAACCGGATCTCTGCCAACACAAGGCCGGGTTACCTCTGCAAAAATAGGTAACTACTGACACGCGTATGCCATCCCCCGATCGTAACCGATCTTCCCGAGGATCCCCGATTTCCAACAAACCACATCAAAATAATAATGCAGCAACCACATAGGTTAAGTATCTGGGCTCCATACCATGATACCACCTCTATCCAGAAGGAATGACATACACTAAGGGGTGCTACTCCCTAGAACCTTGCTGCATCCTTCCTGTTTTGACCATTTCCGGGGTGTGAGGCTCGTCGAAGTCTCGTCCACAAAGCTACGCTTTCTACAAAGCCATGCTTCGGGTCAAACAAATGATCAACCTATGATCACCAAGATATAAGATCAAACAAATGATCATATCGTAAATGATCAAACACTGATCATTTCACAGCAACACTCAGTATGCCACGTTACCAAATTGGGAATATATCGCTGATAAATTTCAACTACATAACCTCTGAGCTCGTACGTCTCAGAGAAGGGTGTTAAGTTAAGAGAATTAATTCTCCGCCACCAACAGAAATGTATTTGAAAGAAATCAGCTTTATATCTCAAATTGTAACGTCAGACACACAATCCATACAAGTCTGTTCCGGGATCGAACAGAACCGAAGGCACTTCTCACGAAGCCCTTGCATATCCGGATAATTTTCTAATCACGACCGGACTTCCCATCACTAAGGGTGATAAAAACCTCTAAATCGGAGATCAGCCGATGTAGATTAACTCGACGGTAATCCTTCCGTTTTCAAAAATATCTGGTCTTCAACACCGGTCTTCGAATGCAATTCATAACGACGTATCACATATTCGGAATGGGTTATACGACCCCATGGTCCTTTCCCGGCTAACCCGAATAGTGAGCGTTTATTCAAAAATAAGTGTGGCATTCAAACTCATCCAATCACAACAAATACCTATCTAAAGGTAATTATTGATAGTCGGTTATTTAACTATCAATAAAGATGCGCAACATCATCAGATTCCAAATAATTTTCCAAATTATTTATCTTCAAAAATATCTTTACTAGATATAAAATTTCCACACTTCAAAAATAAATCAACGTTTATCTTTCTAAACAGTTTCCCTTTCCTTTATAAATTCCATAGTGAATTTATATTTTCAAAATATCTACTGATATACGATTTTCAAATCGATTTCAAATATTCAATTTCAATTTATCTTTAAGAAGATAAATTCTCAAAACGTTCATTTCATATTGGAAAAGCATTTCCATTCTTATTCAAAAATAAGTAATTCACAAATCTATTTATTTTCAACATTTGAAAATATTCAATATACTTAAATCAATATTAAATATACATTTCATTCTTTAAGGAAATCATTTTCTTAAGCACATTTATTCAAGTCAAAACGAATGTTACGTAAAACATCGTTACGACGACTCAAAATTACTAGTATAGGGATTCGGATTTTTTTAAGATAGATTTATAAATCCCAATACTAGATAAAAACATTTCCTTTCGGAAATCATTTACTATAACAACAGTGTTATAGTCCACCATTTCCTTATTTTTCGAAAACGTCTATTTCAACAATAAAAATGTTGAAATCTATGTATTCGATATTCATTATATTGAAAACATCTTTAAAACAATTAACTTCATTTCAAATATCACTTTCCCAAAACCATATCCATTTTACTTAAAAATATATTCACTGTCCAAAATCGTGAATATACTTCACTAACCACAATTCAATCTTTTCTACACATTTATTTCAAGAATTTATCCACTATCCAAAATCGTGGATAAAATTCCCTTAATAACCTTTTATATTCAATTCATCAAATTTGATTGATTTTCGAATTTATTAAACAACGTTCATAAATTCCATTTCTATTTTGTAACAACTTCAATTTAATAAATCCCCTTTATTAACAATTCGATTCATAACTCAAATCTTATACCAACAATCCATATTATAAGTTAAATACTTATAATTCCTTTATTTTACAAAATCATTTCCATTTATAAGTTCATAATTTATAAATTCCATTTATTTATAAATTCTTAAAAATTCATTTTAACGCTTATAAAAACTCGTTTTATAATACCAACATTTTAAAGTTATAAATATCAATCTTGTACATCTTTTACATACATCGTTTTTAATAATTCAAAAATTCCAATTAAAACCATTTTATAAATTTCTTAACTATTTATTTCAAAAGAAATTACCTTTTGGTTATAATTCACAAATCTTAACTTTTACAACTTTAAAGTCTTAACGTTTATAAATCAATTCAAAAATTCCATAAAACGTATATTTTCAAAAATCACTTTAAAATCCTTTTAAAGTAAAAGTCGTTATTTTTAAACTTCAAAACTTGAATCTGATGATGCAACAGCACCAATTAGTCAATCACAACAACAAACATCATATATCAATATGATAACAGAATATACATCAATATCTGTAAATAAATAAATACTGGTGAGGAATCCAGTTGGATCCCTCCAACCTGTTTCCCTGCATCCAAAGACGTTAGCACAATACCAATTCCACTTCGAGGTGGAATATCGCGGTATATGGGTTTTATAAAAATCATCCGCTTACTAACGGCGCAATAGGGTCTCATCCGCTATACGAGGCGGGAAATCAATCAATCCAATATATACATATGCCAATATGTATATATTGCTATATATATAATAGATATATCCTACTATATCTAATATCACATCCAATAGCAATCAAATCAATAACTGAAAATTCCACTTTTCAATTTTTGAGTGAGAAGATCTCACCTTAGCTTTTATTTTGCCATCCATTCCCATCTTGACTCGATTTTTCTTGCTTTATACCTTGTAAAAATATTTTATACAATTTGTTAATATTCGAAATAATCGAATAACCAATTTTCGTTTGGTAATTTTAATTACCCAAAAATTTTATTTTAAACCAATTACTTTTAAATAAATTTATTTAACTACAATTAACTTTTTAAAACTAAATTTTCTTGTCTAATATATACACACTTTTTATTTGAACTAATCTAATAATTTATTTTCTATTAGATAAACTAAATTAACCAATGATTTCTTTTCAACTAAAAATTCAAAAATTCGAACTGGTTCTTTTTAAATAAATCTTTTCACTTTTTTTTTTAACTTCAGTAATTAGTAATCCATTTGCATGTATAATTTTCTTTTACTGTAAACAACTTTAACATATATATATATATATATATATATATATCTATTTTACTATTAAAATTTCAACTGTTTAAAACACATGCGAATTTTATTTAAGTTTTAAATGAATTGAAATCAATACCTCACTGTGAAAATCGAATCCAGATCGAAATCCAGACGAACCCTAGCCTCACCACGTTGCTACTCCCTTGACGACGCCGCCGTCTCACGCGACCAAGTCGCGAACCCAGAACTCGATCGTGCTATGATTCTTCCTTGGCTAACCCATTGAAATCGAACGCAGCAACCGGTCTCAAAAATCGAAATCGTGAATCCAAGCTCGAGCTCGATTCCTCTGCCACCGCTCGCGACTTGCCATCCACTGCAACACCTCTCGAGCGCGAGCTCCCCCAGGTCGCCGCCTTCGTCGTCGCTCCCCTACAATTGATCGCGAACCCCAAATCAACGTCGCCTGCTCTAATCTTCGGTCGCGAGATCGTCTTCCATGCTCCTTCGATCGAACGCGAGCTCCCAGATTCTACCCTTTCACGCATACGTGTAGGCGCGATGCTCCATTGCCACTGCCGATGCTCGAGACTTCGCCTCCCCCCCTCGCGAATGTGGCCGCCCCATCGACTTGCGATTCTATTCCCAGGCTTCGGCCATGACTTGGTTTGAACGAACGAAAATACCTCGTTTGTTTGTTTTATCTATTTTTATTTTGGGATAAAAGACCTTCGGCCATTGTTTTTTTATTTTTGAACGAGATTTTGAACTGAGGAAGGACGCGATATTGAAATTGAAGACGGCATGGTTATCGCGATTTCTTCCCGTGATGCTCGGCTGAAACAACGGGGCATGTTTTCAGGCGTGATTAAAGGAGGAAAAGAAATTTGGGACGTGTTTGCTTTATTTTGCTTCAGCATTCTGAAAAGCAAAAGCTGATGTGGACCAAGTTTATAAAATTTAAATTTAAATTGACTTTGATTTAATCCCAATGCATTTATACGTCGTATGTTCACATAATAGCTCCGAAAAATACGAAAATTAAAATCCGGTAATAATTCAATATTACGGACCCAATGGAACTGGTTTCGTCGAATTCTGAGACTGCGCCTCGGACAACTATTTTTTTTAAATTCAATTTAAACGATTAAATTTCAAAACTGAACAAACCATTTTCAAATTCGATTCTGAAGCTTCTATTATCTTCAGTATTATTAATACGAATTATAAAAGTTTTTGAAATATTTTTCTTCAGCTTAAAATTGAAGATTCAAATTTTTGTTCAATTCAATATATTAAAAATTAAAGTTTAATCGCAAATTTCAAAGTTATATCGGGGATTCAAATTAAATTACCGTTCAAATATTTAAAATAAATTAAATATTCTCAATTTAATTTGTTCAAAATTCTGGGTCGTTACAATTTTAGTAAATAAAAATACTCTTGTTTACTGCAGTAAGGAATTTACTTCGGAAAAGATGATGCTTAACTACTTGAACTTTTTTGAAAACTATCAAATTTTTAATAGTGATTGAGAAAATGATGAGTAATGATTAAATTATACTTCATAGCTAGAGGAAGTATATGATTCAAATTTCATTAAAATGGAACAAGTTTTGAAATATTTTTAAAATTAGTACATATTCCATGATCATTTCTATTACTACCATCCTTCTTGCAATTCATACACTAAAATTTAATATAGTTGGTATTTCGAAAAATAAGAAATTATATTTTTAGTGTAATTTATAATTCTATCCCAAAGTATTCACTCTTATTTAAAATTCCTCACGATTATGCATGGGTGAATAACTTTAATCTCTAGAAACGTGCTTCCATTCTAATTTAAAAGTCCTCGGGGTTATGCATGGATGGAACACTTATATAAGAGAGGGATAAATATTCAAGAAATTTATAACCTTATATAAAAGTCCTAACAGTTATGCATGGTTAGAAAATATTTGACAATCTTTTTTAAGTAACTACTAACATCAATTAAAAGTCTTAACGGTTATGCATGATTGAAAAGTACTTAACTTTTTTGTATAATATATAAAGAGTAATTTACAAATTTTCATTTATTAAAAGTATCACATCGCTGTTACTGTATAAATTTTCCCTAAACTAGAATCCAATCATCACTCTAAATTGGAATTTGGGTCTAATAAATAAAATATTATGATTTTAGTTTAATTAATTGGAATTTGCAATATATATTTCTCTCTATATGATTTATGGTTTTAATCAAAATTCACCACTATTTCAATTATTATTATTATTTTGATGGTAACAAAAGCGGGAGAGAGATTACGATTTCGGTGGTTGATTAATAACCATACTGATATTTAAGAGTTGATTTTATTTTTCGACAGTTGATTTTGCAATTATTTTGACAATCAATTTTTTCATTTTTTAATTGCATGTGTAGGAGGAGTATAATTGTAGAGGGAGTATGTAAGTAGGTGGAGCTTGATCACAACACATCAAACACATTTGCTTGACACAAAGTCTTAATATATATTTGTTATCATCAAAAAAGGAGATTGTAGAATATAACAGTTTATGACTTTTGTTTGATGCTAATAAACATGTGTTATTTTTTAAATGTTTTTAATCCAGTATTATTGTAAAATCACAGATAGAAGTAAACAAATAAAATTTTATTTGAACAAATAGTTTATTTCAATACAGTTTTAATAGTACACGATTACAACAGAGCTTCTATAATATATTGCATCTCATATACAAGTTTTAAACTTTTTTTTGAAATGGTACTTAGATACAACATGTCACTGGGACAACAAACCACAAATCATGTGTCAATAAATGTTCGAATCACACTACGCAAGTTTCAAACTTGTGACCTCTCGCACCAAAGTCGCATCACTTAACCACTGGGACAATGGTGCTTATCACAAGTTTTACACCTTCATATACAACTACAACACACTTTCAAATACAATCACCCCTAACCTCACTCATTCCAATTCGATTTGTTACATATTGGCTCTACTGTCTTTTTCTTCAATCATTCGCTCTGCCTGTCGAATAACAATGTGGTAAAAAGCAAAAAGAAACAAATTCAAATTGCAAAAATATAAATAGTTTTGAATTTGACATTGCCTTAATCTATTGGTTTTGTTTTTTCATATTTTGAAATAGGCATAAAAAATATCAATAATGTATATGAGCAATCTACGACATGCACATCTTATCACTGTACATGCTGTAAGGCCGAGCAAATACATAAAACACATTTGCGTCAACTCAATTTCAGGGACAAAAACAAGGTCAAGCCCAAAAGCTCAACATAAGCAGTGCAAGGTCAAGCTAAATAGCTCAACACAAGAAAAGGTGAAACAGCATAGAAATAGTTTAGAGGTAGGCCAAAAACACAAATGCAATACTGAAGTTCAAGTACAAAAAGATGCAACCAGATCAGAAACACGGGCTTGTACCATAGCATCGGCAAGGGGAAATACAAACAAGCCATGTGCACAAGGGAATTTAAAAGAGGAAGCACACAAGAGTCGAGAGCAGCTTGGATTATTGCAAATTTAAGAGAAAAGCAACAAGCATCAAGTGACAGGCATCATAGTAGTTTCAAAGCAGACACGCGCATACAAAGTAACGTGGTAGCATGTAATAGAGAATCACTTACATAAATGCATCAAATCCAATAGCAAGTGCACATAACAAACAGGCAAACTCGAGTACAGCAACACAATGCAATGTACACAAGACAAAGTGAACAAGCGATGCACACAAGATTGTGCACATAAACCAATAGTCAAGCTCACAAAAAAACTCCAGACATCATAGTTTGCAACAACGTAAAGATAAACTAGAGACAGTTTCAAAGTTCAAGAGCTGATATCTCGAGAATAACGACATGCATAGCAGCAAGAGTAAATGCGCACAAGGGTACAGAACACACAGGCAAACTCAAGTACAGCAACATAGCAAGGGGAAGCATGAGGCTGCACAAAACACACAATGATTCAGTGCACAGAACACATGCAAGAAGACATGTATAAGCAAAACAAAAACATGGTGCATCACAAAATATATAAAAAGAAGGAGCAACATAGGCCATACTGTAGAGAACAAGAATTGATCAAGTCAAAGACAAGAATTTTCGAAATATATCAGAGCATTGATCAAGTCAAGAAATTCAGGCTAGAACCATACGAGTGAAAATGGTCACAAAACAGCAAGAGTATACGCAGATTGAAATAATCAACCAAAAGAATATGTGTGTGTGTGTGTGTGTGTGTTAGAGATGAACTAGTTAGAAATCAAAATACCATCAACCATAAAATTGATGGCCAAGCATATCAAGTAGAAATATTCAAACTGAAAAATCAAAACCAGATATATTTGAAATAAGGAATCAGTCCACTATAAAAACCAATCATCATCGGTAAAAAATCATTAAGTCGGGTGTGAATACAAAAAATCTGAAATGAAAAGAATTCATACCAAATTAGCATCAATAAATCACTCAATGCTTGAAGTAACTGAGGGGATAATCATAATGTGAATCAAGCAATCAATCGACAAAGGGACGCGGGTGAATTTACTTTAATCGATTGACGTTCAGAGCCTCAAATCGAAACCCTAATTAAGAATAAAGAGGAAAGAGGAAGCGGCTTGGAATGAATAAGGATGCGGGCTGAAAAAATATACACTTAATTTATTTAATTTCGGTCGTGCCTTTTCTCTTATGATAAATTATTATTCGGTAGTAATTTAGGGTTTCATTTTTTATTTAATTGTAATTTAATTTCAAATTTTATAAAACTCCAGTTTTAACTAGGATCGAACTATGGGATGTAGTTTGGGAAATTCTCAACTCTAGGATAGAGTTGAGGTAGGATTTTGAGCTTAGGTTTAGAATAATCAAGTAATCAATAGTCACAAGTTTATAGGTTCCGTAAGCGGTCGATTGTTTAATTTTAGTATAAATCTTGGAGGCAGCAGTCGGCAAGTATTGTTGAAGCTAAGTAAAATTGTGTGTTGCTTTTAATTTCTGCATTCACTCTGTTATTATATGTGCTGCAATTTTTATTATTCTGTGAATTTATTATAAACCCTATTCACCCTCTCTATGGTTATTATATCCTACATAGAAAACTACATTACGATGATGACTATGCGACAATCAGTTCTATGGAAAAAGTGGATAACGATTACCCAAGTGATAGCTTTCGTAGTCACTGTTTAGAGTTATTTGTTGTTTTGTACATTCTACGGCAAAGCACTGAGTATATCTTATACCAATTAAATAGCAATATCTAGGGGGAAAAGACATCCATAGTAATCTTGGATGTTCATTGAATTTTTAAAGGCTATTACATCCTACAAATTTTATTGAACTACAGATTATAAACTTTTGTTTTATATATATGTAAATATATATATATATATATATATTCCCATTCTCTTGGGTTTTTCAAAAAAAAATTGGTTAAAAAACAACAGGTACAATGCTTTTCTCTCCCTGCACGTATCTATTTGATATATTCCAAAGCCTGTATACCATTGATACTTATGATAATGGCCAACTTATCCTAGATCACAATAAGTTGGAAGAAAATCTATATTTTAGAATTTAAGATTCATGACAATGCTTATATTTTATCCTTATTTTGTGAATAATGGTTGTAGCAAATGGGACTTTAGATCTTTTTTCTATGGATTTTAGACTTTTGACCAATTTTGGGTTACTGAATATTAGCCTATATGAAGGCTCTCTTGGCATGTGTAGGAAGCTTATTGAATTAGCTTACTAATTTTAACTTCTTCTATTCAAATCAATTATGTAACATTTAGTTATATCACTCTTTCGGGATTTTTTGGCGCAACATCTGATACTTATGCTTTACTTTTAACCACCTTCTAATTTGGCCCATTGTTTTTTTTCGTGTTAAATTTTTCAAAAATAAAGACAAAAAAAACACCGTGTGCTTGCACGGGTTCACACTATTAAATTTACCTGGTTTTTCTTCCTTTTGTCATCAACAAAAAAAAATCACAGAAGAGCATAAAAGCATATTTTTACACAATTTGAACCACAAGCACACATATAAAACAATATAAAGGAATGCATATCAATGTCACAAAAACAAAAATGTATCACATTTTACAACGCCATATGTACGAATGTTAACAATGCAAGTTTACTAAAAAGAGAAAAGTCTTTATGTAATCCCAAATTCAATTCCAATTCATTATGTAAAAGATTCCAAGAAACCTAAGAATGAAAACCCATGGAGAATTACTATATAATTTTTAATAAAAAGATGTAATAAAGAAATATATCTCTACTCCCACAGTGCCAAATCATCATAAGATCTATTTTTAATAGGAATATCCACTTGCATGTCTTGATTTCTGTAAAGATCCCGGACTCGGCCTTCAAAAATCGGCACCCATACTTCACTTGTACTCAAAATGCCGTAGATTCAAACGCCGAATCTGGCTCTCCGGAGCTTATAACAACATTAAGCATAACAACACAGCGGAATAAAAAATAGATGATATCATATACAACTCCAATGAATACAATATCCAGAATGATATACAACAATGATATCAATATGATACAACAATATCAAAGATAAATAATGATATAGCGGAAATAACAGAAGTGATAACTCCAAATAATCAGTCAGAGAGGCTGAGTCCAACCACTCCAATGTCAAGCTCGAAACACAAAGATAAGCAACGTCGGTCGTGAACTCCAGAAACTGATCTAGCTCCAGATAATCTACTAAACCTGACTATCTGAAAAACCCCAACTCTAGACTGCCCGTGTGGAAAATGGTGGGCGCCTAGAGTTTAGGAAGGGAACAATAAACTCCGAGTCAGTCGTGGGACTGGTGTGAGCAACAAAAACAGTATATCTTTAAACAAAGAACAAATAAGTTTTAAACATTGAAATCCGCAATGCTTTTGGAAAATGAAACTACCATAAGACCTCCCGCCACACACACAATGCAAACGCAGAATTGGAGGAGATTTCTTCTTATGATAGTCAAACATGCTTAGTACGCAAAATCATTGGATTATTATTATTAGTGCATAGTGCAGAAAACATTTCGAAAGTATAATATTAATCTTAGCCAACATAGGCATTTCACACTATGCCTTCTATAGCTACTATGTTCAATAGCAGGTTACCGCCACATTCCATAGCAGGTTATACAACTAAAACCGTACAAGGTTCGTATTGTTTCTTTGGATTTCCAACAAATGGTCGGGCTAAGGAACTTCCTACTGCCAATGGGTACGCCTCTGGATGGACGTCCTGAGAACCTAACCGGATCTCTGCCAACACAAGGCCGGGTTACCTCTTTAACTAGGTAACTACTTCTCGAGTATGCCATCCCCCGGTCCTTTGGGACCTTTATCCGAGGTACCTCGATAACCAACAACATCACACAGTAATAAATATAGTGTGTCTACATGAGTAAGTATCTGGGCTCCATACCATGATACCACCCTTTTCCAGAAGGAAATGACATACCCTAAAGGGCGCGACCCTCATAACCTTGCCGCATCATTCCTGTTTCGACCATTTCCGATATGTGAGGTTCGATGAGGTCTCGTCCACAAAGCTACGCTTTTTCACAAAGCCATGCTTTGATCACAAATGATCAATAAATGACCAACACACAGCAACACTCAGCATGCCACATTACCAAATTGGGAGTATATCGTTGATAACCTTTAACTACATAACCTCTGAGCTCGTACGTCTCAGAGAAGGGTGTTAAGCTAAGAGAATAAATTCTCCACCACCAACAGAAATGTATTTGAAAGAAATCAGCTTTATATCTCAAAGTGTAATGTCAGACATGTAACCATACAAGTCTGTTCCTGGTTCAAACAGAACCGAAGGCACTTCCGAAGATGCCCTTGCAATCCGGGTATTCACAATCCCAATCGGATTTCCCATCACTTAGGGAATATATATACCGTAGCTACTCAGTGCAGAGACAATCGATAGGTTATCCTATCGTTCTCGCAAATACCCGGTCTTCAACACCGGTCTTCAAATGCTATCCATATACGACGTACCGCTTATTCGGAATGGGTTATGTGACACAAAGGTCCTCTCCCGGCTACCGAATAGTGAGCGTAATATTTTAAAAATATATGGATATTGGGATTTCAGTTAAGTCACAACTTATTATCCAAACTTTTCTTCAAATGGTTTAAACACATTACCATTTAAATCTTTTACAAAAAAGATTCATCTCACAAATTTCACTCAGTTTCACAAAGATCTATTCATAGATTTTCAAATCAATTTCCATTTCAATTGGATTAACTCGTTAAATCTTTAAAACAAAGATTTAACTCATAGCTTTCAAAACAATTCCATTTTGACTTTTATACAAAAGATACACCTTCCCAATTTCAAAACAAAGTTTAACAACCTTTCACAAAGATTCATTCATAATTCGAAAAACCATTTCCAATTCAAACTTGAAATTCCTTCAATTAAATTGGAATTTCATTTCTTATATGAAAGCTTTATCATTTGAAAACAATAGTTTTCATTTTGGAAAATCTGATTCATTTATACGAATTAAAATCCTTGGGTTAAATTCAATTCTCAAAACCATACTTTTAAAATGGCTTAAATTCATATAAACATATTTATAACATCTTTAACCATAATTTCCAATCATGGAATTCAATATCAAATTTTTGAATTCAAATTCAATTATTTAAATTGGAAATTTTACCAAGTTATTCAAAATAACTTTTATTTTAAAAACTCCTTTTCAAAAGCTTTAACATTTAACCCAAATCCATTTCCAAAATCAATTGAAACTAAAATTTCAATTTCAAAAATATTAAATTTAAATCATCTATGACTTAACCGATTTCCACATGAAATCCATATTTGTGTGTGCATGGTGTAGTCCAGGGGTTTCATACAATAGTGCAACATCATTCAATCATCACTGATCAGAATACAGAGATATATTTGATAAGCGGTATAAACTATAACACTTATCGTTCATTCACAGATTCATAGATAATATACAAATGTAAATAAATAAATAAATAAAATACACACAGCTCGATCCACAAAACAAAAAATTCACAACGGCTCTTTCATGGCAGAACTAACGGCTCTTTCCACCCCTTTCTCTCCATCTTCCTCTCCTTCTTCTCTGCCTTCCGTACCTTCTCCTCCTCCTCTGGTTGTTATCAATCCCTCTGTTCCTCCACCTCCTCCTCTCCCGCCGCCCTTGCCCCCACCTGCTCAGTCCAACTCCTCCAACCCGCTTGATAACCCACCCTCTGTCCCTGCTTCCTCTCCTAACATGTCAATTCCCTCATCACGTTCTTGGTCCTCTCTTTTTGCATCCAAACCTCGTAATGCTGGTGTTTTCTCTCCAACGGATTACAAGCTAGACTATCTCGGCAAACCTTTATCGCCTCCTGCTGAATTATACACCGAAGGAAAAAACTACTGGGATGATTACCTAGTGGGTTTTTTTCTTGGTGTTAGTGTTAATTATATGGCAGTCATCTCTCATATCAAGAGATTCTGGAAGCTTAAGGGTTCCTACGATATAAAGTCAAATGGTACCAACTTTTTTTCAAATTCAATTGCCAAGAGGATAAACATAAAATACTAAAAGCTGATCCCACTTTCATTCGTGGGCAAATGTTTATTATTACAACTTGGAAACCTTCTTTTGGCACTGTGCAGTCTCAAGTCAAATATGTGCCTATTTGGGTACATTTATATAATATACCACATATTGCTTGGACTTTACTTGGCATTAACTGGATAGCCTGTCACCTGGGTAAACTGATATGCTTCAATGAAGCCACAGAGAAGCAGGAGCGTATGGAATACGCTAAATGTTTAGTTGAAATCTCGCCAGATAAAGAGTTACCGGATTATATCCTTGTTGGAGATAATCAAGACGCTGTTCAAAAAGTGTATGTTGAATACACATGGAAGCCCCTAATATGTACTGCGTATAAAGCTTTTGGCCACTCCACCTTGTCATGTGACTTACATGGCAGCAAAGAAGACACTAACATAAAATCAGGTGATATACATGACAACAAGGAAAAAGCAGCTCAAAAAATAGACATTACAAACCAATTACAAAAGAATACTGTGAAAGGCAATGTCAGAAAAGATGGTGCAGAAATGAGCAGAGAAAAGCAACAATTTTGGCAAAGGAAAATGAAACAACCAAATGTTATATCTTCAGAGACTCAGAGCAATATAGAAACTAATGAGAATAAAGACGCAACTGCAAATGACAATATACAGAAAAACAAGGAAAAAGCAATAGATGGAAACATAGAGACCAATAATTCCTTCTCTCTACTTGCTGATATAGAGGAAGGCGAAATAATTGAGATACATGATGATGTTCAATCCAACAAAGAAACGTTTTCAGATCTCAACAGCAATCGTGCAATGGATTTGCACTATGTAAATGGAAAGCAAATCAGCAATATTGAAGAAACAAGTGAACCACACTCAAGACACACACAAGCAAACTATACAAAAAACAATCTGGATAAGTTGGAGACAATTTTGCCTTTGCAAACTTCTACTACTCCCATACTCAGTAAAGACAGAGATCCTAATAATATGCAACTATCTAAAAGTACTTCAAATCCTTTACACAAAGAAAGTGGTAGAAAACGCTCTTCTACTTCGAAAAAGCAATTACAAAGTCCATATATGAAGCTAAAGCCTCCCCCTGACATTGCTTTATATCTGCCTAATACTCCCTCTTCTAAACATAAAGCTACTGATAACAACTCTGAAACTGAAGAAGAATGCTCCAGTATGTCTGCAGAAGACTTAAATGAAGGCATGGATTTTTCTACTGATCAAATTCTTGCTAAATTAAACACCAAAAGCACATCAGGAAAGAAGAAAAGAATCACCAGGCAATCTGCCAAAGCAAACAAAAAGAAGATATGATAGACAGTATGGGTTACTGGAATATCAGAGGAGGACATGATGAAGCAAAAAAATATGAAATTAAGCAACTTATACAGGGCAACAAACTACATCTGCTATGCCTTGCTGAAACTAAATTCACTGAATTAGAAACCATAGAAGCGGCAAATAAAATTGCTCCCACTTGGTCAATGATACACAATCACATTAATGCTCCTTATGGTCGCATTATGGTTATATGGAATCCTCTTACTTTTTCTGTTAATGCTGTGGCTTCTCATAGGCAATATATTCATTGCAGTATATTGCACTTGCCCTCAAATACTAATTTTGATTCTACTTTTATATATGCAGAAAACACTAAACATAAAAGGCAATACCTGCTTGACTTGCTCCCCACTCTACATCCCACTGCTCTTCCGTGGATATGCTTGGGTGATTTCAATTGTATGCAATACTCTGATGATAAATCTGGAGGGCTCCCTCTTAATATCAATGATGTCTCCCCTCTTAATAACTCCATTCATACTTCCCAGCTCTATCAAATGCCTAAAACTGGAGTCTTCTTTACATGGAATAATTGCAGTAGATCTGGAACTCGCACGTTCTGTAGATTGGATAGATCTTACTTCAACAATGAAGCTATTACTATTTGGCCTACCCTCTTATCCCACTTCCTTTCCCCTTCTTTATCTGATCACAGTCCTATAATTCTTGATTGGGGCCATGTTTATATTAAAGGTCCCTCCTCCTTCAGTTTCTTCAACAACTGGACTCAAGAAAATGACTTCATGAGTTTAATTCAGCATACTTGGAGTGCTAATAAGTTTGGCAACCCTATGTACATTCTTCAATCAAAACTAAAAGATTGCAAAATCAATATCAAATCTTGGGCTACTGAAAAATTTGGTACAGGTAATCAGCTAACTATCAAAATAAGAAATGATCTTAGCAATATTCATATTATGATGCAGGCTTATCCCAATGATATTGATTTATCAAATAAGGAGCACTGCTTATCTACTCAACTAAAAGCAGCTATCGTCTCAGAACTTAATATGTTGAAAGCTAAAAATAGGAATAATTGGGATATAGGAGGTGACAAAAACTCTAAGATCTTTCACAACTCATTGAAGATAAAAAAAGCAACTAGCATCATCCACAAGATAAAAGAAAAAAATGGTTATGAAGCTTCTTCTCAGATTGGTATCAAAAATGTTTTTCTTTCTTATTACAAATATCTCTTTACCAACACTGAAATCAAACCTGATCTAAACCTTCTCACTGATCTAAATTTTAAGACCATATCTGTTGATCAGTCCTTTTGCCTTATAAAAAAGATAACCATTGAGGAAATAACTGATGCAATCTTTAAAATGAAGAAAGATAGCTCTCCTGGCCCGGATGGTTTCACAGCACATTTTTTTCAAAAATGTTGGAGCATTATTAACATAGATTTTTGTAATGTCATTCTTCATTTTTTTAAAACCAACATTCTCCTTAATGGCATAAATCATACTAAACTTGCTTTAATACCTAAAACTGACCTCCCTCAAAGTGTCACTGAGTTTAGACCCATTGCATGTTGCAATGTTATTTATAAATGCATTGCTAAAATCATATCTAAACATATGAAAATTTGCTTGAAAGACTTAATCTCTACTAATCAAAATGGTTTTATTCCTGGTCGATCTATTACTGACAACATATTACTATCCCAAGAATTGATAAGAGGCTACAATAGGAAAAACATTTCTCCTAGATGTTTTCTCAAACTTGATATTCAAAAAGCTTTTGACACTATTAGATGGGAGGCTATTATATCCATCATGTCTAGATTGAACTTCCCCCTTCCATTTCTAGCTTGGATACATACTTGCATTTCCACTGTCAGGGTATCTTTATCTATAAATGGTGAATGCTTTGGTTACTTCAAAACTGGAAGAGGTATTAGACAAGGGGATCCCATCTCCTCCTCTATTTTTGTCATCGTTATGGAAGTGCTAACTCAGCTTTTGTGCAGGGAAAATATTAACAATAATATTGATTACCATCCTAAATGCAAAGTTCATAAAATCTCTACCTTAATGTTTGCTGATGACCTTCTTCTTTTCACTAAGCCTAATATCAAATCTATTACTAATACTTTTGTTACATTGGATATTTTCAAAACCATGACTGGCTTGCAAATTAACAAAAGCAAATCTCATATGAGTATAGCTGGAGTGTCAGAATCTTTGATCACTAACATTATTCAACTTTCTGGTCTTCAAATCATGGATATGAATGCTACTTACTTAGGAGTTCCTTTATGTAAAACTAGAATAAACACTACACAATGTCTCCCTATGTTCGAAAAAATAACACAAAAACTTAATTTTATGAACACCTCTAACATATCTCAAGCTGGTAGGCTAATGATCATTAAAAGCATTGCCACGGCCATGTGCACTTATTATTTTCGTTTATTTATCATACCTATTAAACTTATTAATATGCTAAACCGTGCTTTTAATCACTTTATTTGGCATGGAAATATTTACTCAAACAAACTTATTCCTATTGCTTATAAAAAGATTATCACACCTTTTAAAATGGGTGGTCTTGGCATTATCAATCTCAAAATATGGAATATTGCTGCTAACTCTACTCATGTCAATAATCTTCTCACTGATAAAAATAGTCTTTGGGCTGCCTGGAATAGGCACTATAATCTCAAAAATAATAATTTCTGGACTATGAAACCTGATGCCAATTCTAGTTATCACTGGAAAAAAATATTAAAGCATAGGCAGCAATTTTTACCTATGGTTCAATGTGATAAAAACAACGCTTTCTGGTTATCTCCATGGTGCTCATCAAGTATGATTCTATCTTCTCTTGTTGACTACAATCTTATCTCCAACTCTGGTATCCCTTTTCATGCGACTGCTAATGACTATATCACTTATGATGGTATTCAATTGCCCCATGTTTCCTCGTCCGCTCTGATTTCTGTATGGAGACATATCAGAGAAAACTTCTCTAAACCCAATTTAGAAGGTATGGCATGGTGTGATAAATCCCACAACATCTCTAATGTTTACAATTCCATTATTTGCAGCACTTCAAATTCTAAATTTGCTTGGCACTCTAGAATTTGGCAATCGGGATCTAAACCAAAGCATAACTTACTTCTTTGGAAATGCCTCAATAATGCTCTGCATACTCAAGACAACCTAGTGAGGAGGAATTTCATCGATCACTCTAAATGCATCCTTTGTAACCGTGCTCCTGAGAACGTTGGCCATCTTCTTTTCAACTGTCTCTTCTCCTTTCAACTTTGGCGTCGTACTCTATTACTCTTAAATGTTCATCCGCCTGTCCGTAACTACAAGATTGAATGGATTCGTATCTTCAAAGCTACACGATGGAAAACGCAATCTTCCATTTGCCTTCTCAAATACCTAAAGTTAACGGTGGCTGCCATATGGGAAGAGAGAAATAATCGCAGATTTGCCAATAAACACTCTTCCATATCTGCTGTGTTGTGCAAAATCATTAGTTAATTTGCTTTTTGTTTTGATACTTTCATGCAGTCTGTCTGCTTGCGTCTATGCCATTGTATTTTCCGTTTTTTAAGCTTCTCTAAGCTTTGTATCTTTTTTCTTTTATGTTTCTAATAAAAGTGGACTGCCCACTCAAAAAACAGGCTGGCCTTACCAAAAAAAAAAGATCAACAAAACAAAATATCACAGATCAGATAGGACAATCAATTCAAGGCATCTCATACAATACCATTTTCATAAATAAGGTCAACCATTCAATAATCAGTTATAAGTAGGATTAATTAATTGTTTAATCCTAACTAATTCAATTTATTTCCAGTTAAATCAATTAATTATGAATTAGTTATCCCATCCTGATTAATTAATTATAAATCATTTGATATAGTTTGATTTATCTAATACCTTAATTTATTATCCTTAATTAATTACAATAACTAATTAATTATTCCTTAATTAATGATTATTTCTTAATCATTTTCATTAATTGATTGACCTTTAATAGATTAATTATTCTCAAATTAATTACCTTAATTAATTTATCACATTAATTAATTACCTTTAATTAATTACAATAAGTGATTATCCTTAGTTATCTTCATTAATATCAAAACCTTTAATTAATAACCTTATAATTTATCATTATTAAGACATTACTTTATTCAAGAAATTAAGGTTAATCAAAATATCATTTTATCTTAATTAATTTCATTATTTATTTAAAATAATTAATTAATAAATAATGTCACAAATTAATTAAATTAAAACTTAATTGCTTTCAAAATAATTAACTTAAACCTTTGCTTTGGAACTTAAATCATACTTTAACTTGGAAACCTATTTTAATTTATTTTCAAACCTTGTACTATCCCTATATATGATAAAAACTGTTTAAGTTTTACTTAAATTACCAAACCTGGAAAACACATCAGACAACCCGAGACACTTGCGAACACACACGAAACGAACCCGAGCAAAACCTCCTCCTTCTTATTTTTAAAACTTTATTTTGATTAAAAACTTAAAACACTACTACACAGCTAACATACACAAACATCTCGTATCAAACTCGAGCCACACTCACAAATACTCGAGCCCAACCCCGATTTTCCCGAGCAATCCCCCGAGTCTCCATCTTCTTCCACTCAGAATGTAAGCTCTGATACTCAGAGATCCTCGTGCATGTGCACCGGCGAACGACATCGCTTCGACCAACTTTTCGGCCCTCAACAAGTTGTCGTTAACCTCACCGATCCCCTCAATCACTCAGATTGACACATTCGTACACAAATCAAAATCAAACAACCTAACTCAACCAGAAACAGAACTGAACCACCTAAGACCACCTCGTTCCGGCGCCTCAGGCCACCAAAGGCCTTGAAATCGTGTCCAAAGCTTCGTCAACGTTCCACGCTTCTTTTCCACTTGCACCGATGCAGTCCGATTCGACGTTCATTACACCATTGCTCCCAGAACATGATCGACCCAAAACTGGGTTAAAACCCTAGTTCAACTTTGCCCGAACTCCTCGTCAACTTATAAATCAAGTAATCATTTTTTTGATGATCAGTAAACCACAAGCTACCCTTGACAACGACCCCGAGCTTCAATTCGTCATTGAACGACGGCAGTTGATGATAATATGAATTTTGTTCAACTCGAGATAACATGATAATTCCAATCTTTAAAATCTTCAAATCACCCTCAAAATTCATAGTTTTCTAACACGAATTCATTCGTGAAATCCAAATATGAAATTATAATTATTGATTTTTTTTTACTTATACCAGCTCATCTCTGTATTTCTTAATTTTGGATAAATTACTAAAAAAATAATTCTTGAACTATTTTTAGAATTGATATTATGTTATCATAACCATATTTCATTCAAGGATCAAAACCCAATTCTGATTGTATGAGGAGATTTAGATTTTTAAAGTAGTTCGAGCCTATGGGAATAACAGAGACAGTTTGTATATATTTATACAGATATATACACATTTAAACAGAGCAATTCAAAGCATATATCCAGATAAAATCAATCATGCAAACATATCAAAACAACTTCATTTCAAGCATCATCAAAATGTAACAGATTCAAGCCTTTAGGTTTAGAAGTTTTCTCACTTGACTAAAGAGAACAGATTGTCTCTGAAACCTGGAAATGATTTTCTTGAGTTTGTTTTTGCTTTCAGCCTTCCAGGCTGTAATTTTGATTTGTTTTGCTAGCTCCAGATTTTTGAATTGAATCTTGAAGTTGTTTGAATTTTCCTGAGTTGGACTTGTGCTTCATGGTTTGAAGTTTTGTTTGCATTAAGTCCTTTGAAAATCTAGGAAGCTACTGCTAACTTTGATCTGGTTTGTTTTGTTTTAGATTGAAGTTTTTGTTTAAGTATGAAATGATATTACTTCATTCTTTTTTTTTTCTTTCAGTTTTGATGGACGAAACTGTGATGAGGAAGTTGACAAATAAAAGAAGTTTACGGGGATGTATTATTTTGTACAAGTGGTTATATTGTTTTGTACCATAGGATCAGAGATTTTTTCTCTCTTTACTTTTCTTTATCTGGCCTAGGCAGATTTGTGGAGGCTGAGACGATAATGTGTTGGGTACTCAAGATCCTAACATTAATTGCTAGGTACTTTATGTTTACTTGTTTCATTTTTTTATGTATGTTGATATTTTTCTTTCGGCTGTACAAATGAATAATTTTTTCATGTCTTCCATTGCAAGCTTCATTTGTTTATTTACACTTGAATATATATACTTTCTTTTTCTTTCATATTTGAATGCAAGCTTTTTTTTCTTCATGTATATGTATTTTTTTGTTTTCATTTATTTTTCATTTGTTTATTTTATCACTTTGTAATATAGGTGAACTTCATAAATAATTGTATATTTTATTTTCTTTTATAAGCTAATTCGTGTATATATTTTTATCGTATATATTTGTATTATTTGTTTCATATTTGTCTACATTTATTCATATTTAAATGTATTTTATTTTCTTTAAATCTTATTATTTTGTAATATAAATAAATTTCTATTTTATTATGTTGTTAGAATTTAGTAAATGTTCTACTTTCTATTTTTATTAAAATTTATCTTATATTAATTTCTATTTCTAGTTTAAATATTAATTATTATTATTTTACTTCATATTTATTGTCTTATGTTTATTTTATTTCTCTAACATAAACCATCAATCCTTATATTTATATTATCATTTATTATTAAACCATTTACTTACGATTTAAATTCAAATCAAATATACATATATATTCAAATTTACTCATATATGCCCAAATACATATATATTCACATATATACAATATTTACTATATTTTTAAATTTAAATGATTTAATATATTTTTATTTGGATTCGGGGAAACTCGCTTCAATTTATCAATTTATTTCAAAAAATTTATTCAAAAATTCAATAAATTATCAATTTAAATTTATATAAAATTTGGGGTCATTACAAACTTCCCTCCTTAAAAGAACTTCGTCCTCGAAATTGCACAGGGAGACACAAAGATAGATGAAGAATATTTCATCAAATCAAACTGAACGTCTATTCTGCATTTGGCTTACCAAATCAGAATATCAATAATAGATACAAGAACGAATCTGTTTAACACGTCACAAAATACTTGGGTTATCCAGATCTACGAAGTATGCAGTGGTATCGGTTAGTTTAAAGGGATAACAAACCATTCATAGAACATATTGGGACCCAAAGAATAGATAGATATATGGATACAATTCCAAAACTTTTAGTTTAGAACTAAAGTATACCTATCAACCATAGCAAACAAAGCAAACAATTCATCCAAACAAAAAATTTTGGTCCATCCGGAGTTTACGTCCCATATTCATATATCAAATCTCTTCCTGGATCGACCAGGAACTATCAAAGAATTGAGAAAAGAGATGTTGAACAAAAGAGATTGATAGAGAAAAGATTGTTTCCTTGTTGTTACAGGGTATTGACCATTTATAGTTGTACTCCCCTATCCCCTATCTCATCCTCTTCTTGCACTCATACTTACTATCGGTAGATAGTAAGAGAATTTACTGAGGCATACGGACGGATATATTAGGGATACACTCATTCTAGGGTATACTTCACCCTATCTCTAATGAGCTACTTAATGTGTTATACTCCTGAGCTAAAGTTCAACCTTAGTTCTGATACCAAATGTAAAGATCCCGGATTCGGCCTTCGAAAATCGGCACCCGTACTTCACTTGTACACAAAATGCCGTAGATTCAAACGCCGAATCTGGCTCTCCGGAGCTTATAACAACATTAAGCATAACAACACAGCGGAACAAAAAATAGATGATATCATATACAACTCCAATGAATACAATATCCAGAATGATATACAACAATGATATCAATATGATACAACAATATCAGAGATAAATAATGATACAGCGGAAATAACAGAAGTGATATCCAAATGATCAGTCAGAGAGGCTGAGTCCAACCACTCCAATGTCAAGCTCGAAACACAAAGATAAGCAACCTCAGTCGTGAACTCCAGAAACTGATCTAGCTCCAGATAATCTACTAAACCTGACTATCTGAAAAACCCCAACTCTAGACTGCCCGTGTGGAAAATGGTGGGCGCCTAGAGTTTAGGAAGGGAACAATAAACTCTGAGTCAGTCGTGGGACTAGTGTGAGCAACAAAAACAGTATATCTTTAAACAAAGAACAAAAGAGTTTTAAACATTGAAATCCACAATGCTTTTGGAAAATGAAACTACCATAAGACCACCCGCCACACACACAATGCAAACGCAGAATTGGAGGAGATTTCTTCTTATGATAGTCAAACATGCTTACTACGCAAAATCATTGGATTATTATTATTAGTGCATAATGTAGAAAACATTTCGAAAGTATAATATTAATCTTAGCCAACATAGGCATTTCACACTATGCCTTCTATAGCTACTATGTTCAATAGCAGGTTACCGCCACATTCCATAGCAGGTTATACAACTAAAACCGTACAAGGTTCGTATTGTTTCTTTGGATTTCCAACAAATGGTCGGGCTAAGGAACTTCCAACTGTCAATGGGTACGCCTCTGGATGGACGTCCTGAGAACCTAACCTAACCGGATCTCTGCCAACACAAGGCCGGGTTACCTCTTTAACTAGGTAACTACTTCTCGAGTATGCCATCCCCCGGTCCTTTGGGACCTTTATCCGAGGTACCTCGATAACCAACAACATCACACAGTAATAAATATAGCGTGTCTACATGAGTAAGTATCTGGGCTCCATACCATGATACCACCCTTTTCCAGAAGGAAATGACATACCCTAAAGGGCGCGACCCTCATAACCTTGCCGCATCATTCCTGTTTCGACCATTTTCGATATGTGAGGTTCGATGAGGTCTCGTCCACAAAGCTACGCTTTTTCACAAAGCCATGCTTTGATCACAAATGATCAATAAATGACCAACACACAGCAACACTCAGCATGCCACATTACCAAATTGGGAGTATATCGTTGATAACCTTTAACTACATAACCTCTGAGCTCGTACGTCTCAGAGAAGGGTGTTAAGCTAAGAGAATAAATTCTCCGCCACCAACAGAAATGTATTTGAAAGAAATCAGCTTTATATCTCAAAGTGTAATGTCAGACATGTAACCATACAAGTCTGTTCCTGGTTCAAACAGAACCGAAGGCACTTCCGAAGATGCCCTTGCAATCCGGGTATTCACAATCCCAATCGGATTTCCCATCACTTAGGGAATATATATACCGTAGCTACTCAGTGCAGAGACAATCGATAGGTTATCCTATCGTTCTCGCAAATACCCGGTCTTCAACACCGGTCTTCAAATGCTATCCATATACGACGTACCGCTTATTCGGAATGGGTTATGTGACACAAAGGTCCTCTCCCGGCTACCGAATAGTGAGCGTAATATTTTAAAAATATATGGATATTGGGATTTCAGTTAAGTCACAACTTATTATCCAAACTTTTCTTCAAATGGTTTAAACACATTACCATTTAAATCTTTTACAAAAAAGATTCATCTCACAAATTTCACTCAGTTTCACAAAGATCTATTCATAGATTTTCAAATCAATTTCCATTTCAATTGGATTAACTCGTTAAATCTTTAAAACAAAGATTTAACTCATAGCTTTCAAAACAATTCCATTTTGACTTTTATACAAAAGATACACCTTCCCAATTTCAAAACAAAGTTTAACAACCTTTCACAAAGATTCATTCATAATTCGAAAAACCATTTCCAATTCAAACTTGAAATTCCTTCAATTAAATTGGAATTTCATTTCTTATATGAAAGCTTTATCATTTGAAAACAATAGTTTTCATTTTGGAAAATCTGATTCATTTATACGAATTAAAATCCTTGGGTTAAATTCAATTCTCAAAACCATACTTTTAAAATGGCTTAAATTCATATAAACATATTTATAACATCTTTAACCATAATTTCCAATCATGGAATTCAATATCAAATTTTTGAATTCAAATTCAAATTCAATTATTTAAATTGGAAATTTTACCAAGTTATTCAAAATAACTTTTATCTTAAAAACTCCTTTTCAAAAGCTTTAACATTTAACCCGAATCCATTTCAAAAATCAATTGAAACTAAAATTTCAATTTCAAAAATATTAAATTTAAATCATCTATGACTTAACCGATTTCCACATGAAATCCATATTTGTGTGTGCATGGTGTAGTCCAGGGGTTTCATACAATAGTGCAACATCATTCAATCATCACTGATCAGAATACAGAGATATATTTGATAAGTGGTATAAACTATAACACTTATCGTTCATTCACAGATTCACAGATAATATACAAATGTAAACAAATAAATAAATAAAATACACACAGCTCGATCCATAAAACAAAATATCACAGATCAGATAGGACAATCAATTCAAGGCATCTCATACAATACCATTTTCATAAATAAGGTCAACCATTCAACAATCAGTTATAAGTAGGATTAATTAATTGTTTAATCCTAACTAATTCAATTTATTTCCAGTTAAATCAATTAATTATGAATTAGTTATCCCATCCTGATTAATTAATTATAAATCATTTGATATAGTTTGATTTATCTAACACCTTAATTTATTATCCTTAATTAATTACAATAACTAATTAATTATTCCTTAATTAATGATTATTTCTTAATCATTTTCATTAATTGATTGACCTTTAATAGATTAATTATTCTCAAATTAATTACCTTAATTAATTTATCACATTAATTAATTACCTTTAATTAATTACAATAAGTGATTATCCTTAGTTATCTTCATTAATATCAAAACCTTTAATTAATAACCTTACAATTTATCATTATTAACACATTACATTATTCAAGAAATTAAGGTTAATCAAAATATCATTTTATCTTAATTAATTTCATTATTTATTTAAAATAATTAATTAATAAATAATGTCACAAATTAATTAAATTAAAACTTAATTGCTTTCAAAATAATTAACTTAAACCTTTGCTTTGGAACTTAAATCATACTTTAACTTGGAAACCTATTTTAATTTATTTTCAAACCTTGTACTATCCCTATATATGATAAAAACTGTTTAAGTTTTACTTAAATTACCAAACCTGGAAAACACATCAGACAACCCGAGACACTTGCGAACACACACGAAACGAACCCGAGCAAAACCTCCTCCTTCTTATTTTTAAAACTTTATTTTGATTAAAAACTTATAACACTGCTACACAGCTAACATACACAAACATCTCGTATCAAACTCGAGCCACACTCACAAATACTCGAGCCCAACCCCGATTTTCCCGAGCAATCCCCCGAGTCTCCATCTTCTTCCACTCAGAATGTAAGCTCTGATACTCAGAGATCCTCGTGCATGTGCACCGGCGAATGACATCGCTTCGACCAACTTTTCGACCCTCAACAAGTTGCCGTTAACCTCACCGATCCCCTCAATCACTCAGATTGACACATTCGTACACAAATCAAAATCAAACAACCTAACTCAACCAGAAACAGAACTGAACCACCTAAGACCACCTCGTTCCGGCGCCTCAGGCCAACAAAGGCCTTGAAATCGTGTCCAAAGCTTCGTCAACGTTCCACGCTTCTTTTCCACTTGCCCCGATGCAGTCCGATTCGACGTTCATTACACCATTGCTCCCAGAACATGATCGACCCAAAACTGGGTTAAAACCCTAGTTCAACTTTGCCCGAACTCCTCGTCAACCTATAAATCAAGTAATCATTTTTCTGATGATCAGTAAACCACAAGCTACCCTTGACATCGACCCCGAGCTTCAATTCGTCATTGATCGATGGCAGTTGACGATAATATGAATTTTGTTCAACTCGAGATAACATGATAATTCCAATCTTTAAAATCTTTAAAATCTTCAAATCACCCTCAAAATTCATAGTTTTCTAACACGAATTCATTCGTGAAATCCAAATATGAAATTATAATTATTGATTTTTTTTACTTATACCAGCTCATCTCTGTATTTCTTAATTTTGGATAAATTACTAAAAAAATAATTCTTGAACTATTTTTAGAATTGATATTATGTTATCATAACCATATTTCATTCAAGGATCAAAACCCAATTCTGATTGTATGAGGAGATTTAGATTTTTAAAGTAGTTCGAGCCTATGGGAATAACAGAGACGGTTTGTATATATTTATACAGATATATACACATTTAAACAGAGCAATTCAAAGCATATATCCAGATAAAATCAATCATGCAAACATATCAAAACAACTTCATTTCAAGCATCATCAAAACGTAACAGATTCAAGCCTTTAGGTTTAGAAGTTTTCTCACTTGACTAAAGAGAACAGAGTGTCTCTGAAACCTGGAAATGATTTTCTTGAGTTTGTTTTTGCTTTCAGCCTTCCAGGCTGTAATTTTGATTTGTTTTGCTAGCTCCAGATTTTTGAATTGAATCTTGAAGTTGTTTGAATTTTCCTGAGTTGGACTTGTGCTTCATGTTTTGAAGTTTTGTTTGCATTAAGTCCTTTGAAAATCTGGGAAGCTACTGCTAACTTTGATCTGGTTTGTTTTGTTTTAGATTGAAGTTTTTGTTTAAGTATGAAATGATATTACTTCATTCATTTTTTTTTCTTTCAGTTTTGATGGACGAAACTGTGATGAGGAAGTTGACAAATAAAAGAAGTTTACGGGGATGTATTATTTTGTACAAGTGGTTATATTGTTTTGTACCATAGGATCAGAGATTTTTTCTCTCTTTACTTTTCTTTATCTGGCCTAGGTAGATTTGTGGAGACTGAGATGATAATGTGTTGGGTACTCAAGATCCTAACATTAATTGCTATGTACTTTATGTTTACTTGTTTCATTTTTTTATGTATGTTGATATTTTTCTTTCGGCTGTACAAATGAATAATTTTTTCATGTCTTCCATTGCAAGCTTCATTTGTTTATTTACACTTGAATATATATACTTTCTTTTTCTTTCATATTTGAATGCAAGCTTTTTTTTTCTTCATGTATATGTATTTTTTTGTTTTCATTTATTTTTCATTTGTTTATTTTATCACTTTGTAATATAGGTGAACTTCATAAATAATTGTATATTTTATTTTCTTTTATAAGCTAATTCATGTATATATTTTTATCGCATATATTTGTATTATTTGTTTCATATTTGTCTACATTTATTCATATTTAAATGTATTTTATTTTCTTTAAATCTTATTATTTTGTAATATAAATAAATTTCTATTTTATTATGTTGTTAGAATTTAGTAAATGTTCTACTTTCTATTTTTATTAAAATTTATCTTATATTAATTACTATTTCTAGTTTAAATATTAATTATTATTATTTTACTTCATATTTATTGTCTTATGTTTATTTTATTTCTCTAACATAAACCATCAATCCTTATATTTATATTATCATTTATTATTAAACCATTTACTTACGATTTAAATTCAAATCAAATATACATATATATTCAAATTTACTCATATATGCCCAAATACATATATATTCACATATATACAATATTTACTATATTTTTAAATTTAAATGATTTAATATATTTTTATTTGGATTCGGGGAAACTCGCTTCAATTTATCAATTTATTTCAAAAAAATTATTCAAAAATTCAATAAATTATCAATTTAAATTTATATAAAATTTGGGGTCGTTACAAACTTCCCTCCTTAAAAGAACTTCGTCCTCGAAATTGCACAGGGAGACACAAAGATAGATGAAGAATATTTCATCAAATCAAATTGAACGTCTATTCTGCATTTGGCTTACCAAATCAGAATATCAATAACAGATACAAGAACGAATCTGTTTAACATGTCACAAAATACTCGGGTTATCCAGATCTACGAAGTATGCAGTGGCATCGGTTAGTTCAAAGGGATAACTAACCATTCATAGAACATATTGGGACCCAAAGAATAGATAGATATATGGATACAATTCCAAAACTTTTAGTTTAGAACTAAAGTATACCTATCAACCATAGCAAACAAAGCAAACAATTCATCCAAACAAAAAATTTTGGTCCATCCGGAGTTTACGTCCCATATTCATATATCAAATCTCTTCCTGGATCGACCATGAACTATCAAAGAATTGAGAAAAGAGATGTTGAACAAAAGAGATTGATAGAGAAAAGATTGTTTCCTTGTTGTTACAGGGTATTGACCTTTTATAGTTGTACTCCCCTATCCCCTATCTCATCCTCTTCTTGCACTCATACTTACTATCAGTAGATAGTAAGAGAATTTACTGAGGCATACGGACGGATATCTTAGGGATACACTCATTCTAGGGTATACTTCACCCTATCTCTAATGAGCTACTTATTGTGTTATACTCCTGAGCTAAAGTTCAACCTTAGTTCTGATACCAAATGTAAAGATCCCGGATTCGGCCTTCGAAAATCGGCACCCGTACTTCACTTGTACTCAAAATGCCGTAGATTCAAACGCCGAATCTGGCTCTTCGGAGTTTATAACAACATTAAGCATAACAACACAGCGGAATAAAAAATAGATGATATCATATACAACTCCAATGAATACAATATCCAAAATGATATACAACAATGATATCAATATGATACAACAATATCAGAGATAAATAATGATACAGCGGAAATAACAGAAGTGATATCCAAATAATCAGTCAGAGAGGCTGAGTCCAACCACTCCAATGTCAAGCTCGAAACACAAAGATAAGCAACGTCGGTCATGAACTCCAGAAACTGATCTAGCTCCAGATAATCTACTAAACCTGACTATCTGAAAAACTCCAACACTAGACTGCCCGTGTGGAAAATGGTGGGCACCCAGAGTTTAGGAAGGGAACAATAAACTCCGAGTCAGTCGTGGGACTGGTGTGAGCAACAAAAACAGTTTATCTTTAAACAAACAACAAAAGAGTTTTAAACATTGAAATCCGCAATGCTTTTGGAAAATGAAACTACCATAAGACCTCCCGCCACACACACAATGCAAACGCAGAATTGGAGGAGATTTCTTCTTATGATAGTCAAACATGCTTACTATGCAAAATCATTGGATTATTATTATTAGTGCATAGTGCAGAAAACATTTCGAGAGTATAATATTAATCTTAGCCAACATAGGCATTCCACACTATGCCTACTATAGCTACTATGTTCAATAGCAGGTTACCGCCACATTCCATAGTAGGCTATACAACTAAAACCGTACAAGGTTCGTATTGTTTCTTTGGATTTCCAACAAATGGTCGGGCTAAGGAACTTCCCACTGTCAATGGGTACACCTCTGGATGGACGTCCCGAGAACCTAACCGGATCTCTGCCAACACAAGGCCGGGTTACCTCTGTAACTAGGTAACTACTTCTCGAGTATGCCATCCCCCGGTCCTTTGGGACCTTTATCCGAGGTACCTCGATAACCAACAACATCACACAGTAATAAATATAGCGTGTCTACATGAGTAAGTATCTGGGCTCCATACCATGATACCACCCTTTTCCAGAAGGAAATGACATACCCTAAAGGGCACGACCCTCATAACCTTGCCGCATCATTCCTGTTTCGGCCATTTCCGGTATGTGAGGTTCGATGAGGTCTCGTCCACAAAGCTACGCTTTTTCACAAAGCCATGCTTTGATCACAAATGATCAATAAATGACCAACACACAGCAACACTCAGCATGCCACATTACCAAATTGGGAGTATATCGCTGATAACCTTTAACTACATAACCTCTGAGCTCGTACGTCTCAGAGAAGGGTGTTAAGCTAAGAGAATAAATTCTCCGCCACCAACAGAAATGTATTTGAAAGAAATCAGCTTTATATCTCAAAGTGTAATGTCAGACATGTAACCATACAAGTCTGTTCCTGGTTCGAACAGAATCGAAGGCACTTCCGAAGAAGCCCTTACAATCCGGGTATTCACAATCCCGATCGGAGTTCCCATCACTTAGGGAATATCTATACCGTAGCTACTCATTGCAGAGACAATCGATAGGTTATCCTATCATTCTCGCAAATACCCGGTCTTCAACACCGGTCTTCAAATGCTATCCATATACAACGTACCACTTATTCGGCATGGGTTATGTGACACAAAGGTCCTCTCCCGGCTACCGAATAGTGAGCGTAATATTTTAAAAATATATGGATATTGGGATTTCAGTTAAGTCACAACTTATTATCCAAACTTTTCTTCAAATGGTTTAAACACATTACCATTTAAATCTTTTACAAAAAAGATTCATCTCACAAATTTCACTCAGTTTCACAAATATCTATTCATAGATTTTCAAATCAATTTCCATTTCAATTGGATTAACTCGTTAAATCTTTAAAACAAAGATTTAACTCATAGCTTTCAAAACAATTCCATTTTGACCTTTTATACAAAAGATACACCTTCCCAATTTCAAAACAAAGTTTAACAACCTTTCACAAAGATTCATTCATAATTTGGAAAACCATTTCCAATTCAAACTTGAAATTCCTTCAATTAAATTGGAATTTCATTTCTTATATGAAAGCTTTATCATTTGAAAACAATAGTTTTCATTTCGGAAAATCTCATTCATTTATACGAATTAAAATCCTTGGGTTAAATTCAATTCTCAAAATCATACTTTTAAAATGGCTTAAATTCATATAAACATATTTATAACATCTTTAACCATAATTTCCAATCATGGAATTCAATATCAAATTTTTGAATTCAAATTCAAATTAAATTATTTAAATTGGAAATTTTACCAAGTTATTCAAAATAACTTTTATCTTAAAAACTCATTTTCAAAAGCTTTAACATTTAACCTAAATCAAATCAATTGAAACTAAAATTTCAATTTCAAAAATATTAAATTTAAATCATCTGTGACTTAACCAATTTCCACGTGAAATCCATATTTGTGTGTGCATGGTGTAGTCTAGGGGTTTCACACAATAGTGCAACATCATTCAATCATCACTGATCAGAATACAGAGATATAGTTGATAAGCGGTATAAACTATAATGCTTATCGTTCATTCATAGATTCACAGATAATATACAAATGTAAATAAATAAATGAATAAAACACACACAGCTCGATCCACAGAACAAAATATCACAGATCAGATAGGACAATCAATTCAAGGCATCTCATACAATACCATTTTCATAAATAAGGTCAACCATTTAACAATCAGTTATAAGTAGGATTAATTAATTTTTTAATCCTAACCAATTCAATTTATTTCCAGTTAAATCAATTAATTGTGAATTAGTTATCCCATCCTGTTAATTAATTATAAATCATTTGATATAGTTTGATTTATCTAACACCTTAATTTATTATCCTTAATTAATTACAATAACTAATTAATTATTCCTTAATTAATGATTATTTCTTAATCATTTTCATTAATTGATTGACCTTTAATAAATTAATTATTCTCAAATTAATTACCTTAATTAATTTATCACATTAATTAATTACCTTTAATTAATTACAATAAGTGATTATCCTTAGTTATCTTCATTAATATCAAAACCTTTAATTAATAACCTTACAATTTATCATTATTAACACATTAATTTATTCAAGAAATTAAGGTTAATCAAAATATCATTTTATCTTAATTAATTTCATTATTTATTTAAAATAATTAATTAATAAATAATGTCACAAATTAATTAAATTAAAACTTAATTACTTTCAAAATAATTAAATTAAACCTTTGCTTTGGAACTTAAATCATACTTTAACTTGGAAACCTGTTTTAATTTATTTTCAAACCTTGTACTATCCCTATATTTGATAAAAACTGTTTAAGTTTTACTTAAATTACCAAACCTGGAAAACACATCAGACAACCCGAGACACTTGCGAACACACACGAAACGAACCCGAGCAAAACCTCCTCCTTCTTATTTTTAAAACTTTATTTTGATTAAAAACTTAAAACACTGCTACACAGCTAACATACACAAACATCTCGTATCAAACTCGAGCCACACTCACAAATACTCGAGCCCAACCCCGATTTTCCCGAGCAATCCCCCGAGTCTCCATCTTCTTCCCCTCAGAATGTAAGCTCTGATACTCAGAGATCCTCGTGCATGTGCATCGGCGAACAACATCGCTTCGACCAACTTTCCGGCCCTCAACAAGTTGTCGTTAACCTCACCGATCCCCTCAATCACTCAGATTGACACATTCGTACACAAATCAAAATCGAACAACCTAACTCAACCAGAAACAGAACTGAACCACCTAAGAGCACATCGTTCCGGCGCCTCAGGCCACCAGAGGACTTGAAATCGTGTCCAAAGCTTCGTCAACGTTCCACGCTTCTTTTCCACTTGCCCCGATGCAGTCCGATTCGACGTTTATTACACCATAGCTCCGAGAACATGATCGACCCAAAACTGGGTTAAAACCCTAGTTCAACTTTGCCCGAACTCCTCGTCAACTTATAAATCAAGTAATCATTTTTCTGATGATCAGTAAACCACAAGCTACCCTTGACATCGACCCCGAGCTTCAATTCGTCGTTGAACGACGGTAGTTGACGATAATATGAATTTTGTTCAACTCGAGATAACACGATAATTCCAATCTTTAAAATCTTCAAATCACCCTCAAAATTCATAGTTTTCTAACACGAATTCATTCGTGAAATCCAAACATGAAATTATAATTATTGATTTTTTTTTGACTTATACCAGCTCATCTCTGTATTTCTTAATTTTGGATAAATTACTAAAAAAATAATTCTTGAACTATTTTTAGAATTGATATTATGTTATCATAACCATATTTCATTCAAGGATCAAAACCCAATTCTGATTGTATGAGGAGATTTAGATTTTTAAAGTAGTTCGAGCCTATGGGAATAACAAAGACAGTTTGTATATATTTATACAGATATATACACATTTAAACAGAGCAATTCAAAGCATATATCCAGATAAAATCAATCATGCAAACATATCAAAACAACTTCATTTCAAGCATCATCAAAACGTAACAGATTCAAGCCTTTAGGTTTAGAAGTTTTCTCACTTGACTAAAGGGAACATAGTGTCTCTGAAACCTGGAAATGATTTTCTTGAGTTTGTTTTTGCTTTCAGGCCTCCAGGCTGTAATTTTGATTTGTTTTGCTAGCTCCAGATTTTTGAATTGAATCTTGAAGTTGTTTGAATTATCCTGAGTTGAACTTGTGCTTCATGTTTTGAAGTTTTGTTTGCATTAAGTCCTTCGAAAATGTGGGAAGCTACTGCTAACTTTGATCTGGTTTGTTTTGTTTTAGATTGAAGTTTTTGTTTAAGTATGAAATAATATTACCTCATTCATTTTTTTTCTTTCAGTTTTGATGGACGAAACTGTGATGAGGAAGTTGACATATAAAAGAAGTTTACAGGGATGTATTATTTTGTACAAGTGATTATATTGTTTTGTACAATAGGATCAGAGATTTTTTCTCTCTTTACTTTTCTTTATCTGGCCTAGGCAGATTTGTGGAGGCTGAGATGATAATGTGTTGGGTACTCAAGATCCTAACATTAATTGCTAAGTACTTTATGTTTACTTGTTTCATTTTTTTTTATGTATGTTGATATTTTTCTTTCGGCTGTACAAATGAATAATTTTTTCATGTCTTCCATTGCAAGCTTCATTTGTTTATTTACACTTGAATATATATACTTTCTTTTTCTTTCATATTTGAATGCAAGCTTTTTTTTTCTTCATGTATATGTATTTTTTTGTTTTCATTTATTTTTCATTTGTTTATTTTATCACTTTGTAATATAGGTGAACTTCATAAATAATTGTATATTTTATTTTCTTTTATAAGCTAATTCATGTATATATTTTTATCATATTTATTTGTATTATTTGTTTCATATTTGTCTACATTTATTCATATTTAAATGTATTTTATTTTCTTTAAATCTTATTATTTTGTAATATAAATAAATTTCTATTTTATTATGTTGTTAGAATTTAGCAAATGTTCTACTTTCTATTTTTATTAAAATTTGTCTTATCTTAATTTCTATTTCTAGTTTAAATATTAATTATTATTATTTTACTTCTTATTTATTGTCTTATGTTTACTTTATTTCTCTAACATAAACCATCAATCCTTATATTTATTATTATCATTTATTATTAAACCATTTACTTACGATTTAAATTCAAATCAAATATATACATATATATTCAAATTTACTCATATATGCCCAAATACATATATATTCACATATATACAATATTTACAATTTTTTTAAATTTAAATGATTTAATATATTTTTATTTGGATTCGGGGAAACTCGCTTCAATTTATCGATTTATTTCACAAATTTTATTCAAAAATTCAATAAATTATCAATTTAAATTTATATAAAATTTGGGGTCGTTACAATTTCTATACCATAGTAATCACTATTTGACATAGAATATGTTCCTTGAGTGAGCAAAAGATTTGGAGAAGTTGACCTTGATCTTCCACTAAACCTTTTACATATCTTTCCCAAAATATTTTATTCCATTTACTTCCTTTTCCATCCTTTCTACTTTTACTTAAGAGATTTAAAACCTTTGGGCATTTTCCTTTCAAGTTTCTTTTGAATTTTGGAAGTGATTATGGATGATTAATAAATTTGATTCCATCCAAATTGAGGTAGACTGGAAGAAATAACTTTGAGCGATGATGCATCACTAGCTTCACTTTCTTCTTTTTTCACTACTACCTTCTTCTTTACTACATTCTTATTCTTCTATTCTTGTATTAGCTTTTTTCCTTTTATTTACCAGAGTAGAAGAAGTTGGTTGTTCAAGAGGTAAAGGTGAATTAACCTTTGGAGATACTCTTAGGTATCATATTTTGGAACAATTTCAGGGAGATGCATTAAACTATAGAATTAATTTCCTGAATAATTTATCTCAATAGTGCATCCTAGTATCCTTGAATTTCTGAGCTATTTAGGAGGTGCATGGTATATGGAGCATAGATGATGGTTTTTTCTCTTTTGACAAAAATAATTCTTATTTCATTGTAGATGAATCCGACCCAGTTTATTTCGATATTTCTATAGATGGCACAAAAAGCTTTATAGTTAGCATCATAAATAAGCTCATGACTACCTGTCCTTGGAATAAAATTGTTTATAATCGTTATTTATGATAATCAAGCCCTAAGCCTAAGCTCTTCAGAATTTTCTTTAGATTTAGCATTATTTGATAAGTGTTAGCTAACTTCATTCCTTTATCTATCTTGTATTTCAACATTAATTAATTACATCCCTTTATAGCCAAACTTTAAGATTTTCCATATGTCATTTATATGATATTTAACAATTTTCCCATGGACACTTGACCATAGCCATCCTTAATCATCATGAAGCCTAATACATTTCCCATTTGAATTAGCCAATAAAAGTTGGACGGTCAAGGTAGCAATTTTAACATTATTATCTTTAAATTCAATGAGATAAGTGATCCTTATTCTATCTGTAAATTCTTTGATATCATAGGTAAGAAAATCATCCAATTTATAAAAAGTAGTTGTGAAAATGTTCATGGAATATAAGGCTTTAAATATTTCAATGCTATTCTTATCGTTCTGAAGCCATTCTTTAATTTGCTCAGAGATAATGATGGAGGTTGAGGCTTCAAACAAATCTTATTTTCTTAGATGATTTTGGTGTCATATTGTTGGAAAGATTTGATTTTACGAAGAAACAAAATTGAGGCTAAGGTTTTTTGAGGGCAGGAATTGAAAATTTGGTAAAGACTATTATGATGACATGGGCACATTTTTAAGTAAATAATTATAAAGGAATAAAAGAAGGTTTAACCAAAAGGGAAAATTCAATCTAAAAGTAGTTATTTAATTCAAACGTCTGATTGTTGTTGATAGTTTTTGCACAAGTTTGTAGTTCATTTTCACCTATTATTAAACGTCTGAAATTCCTGTCAGAATTCTGAATATTTATAAAAGACAAAGAGATTATAGGCAATTGGGCGTTTTATTATGTTATCAAACATCTGATTTTATATCTAAATGTTTGATTTTATTATTGAAAAAATATAATGACTAAAAATCAGTATTTTTTAAAAGGAATTATACAAAAATACTTAAATCTTTAAAACATAATTTTTTAAGAAATATCTTCCAATGAACAAATACCAACGTCTCTTCTTAATTGCAAAAAATTATTTTTCACATAATGGTTTCTTAAAAATATCAGCAATTTGATTATTTGAAATTACAAAATCTAGTGATGTGATACCTTTTTCTATATTGTCTCTTAAAAAATAATGTCTAATATCAACATGTTTTGTAATAGAATGATTAATTAGATTTTTAGATGAATTAATAGTGCTAGCATTATCAATGAATATGGTTGTTTTAGATAGTTTATATCAAAATCTTTTAGTGTTTATCGCATGTATATGGATTAAGAACACGCCAAAGCTGCAGAAATGTATTCTACTTCACACATCGAAATTGAAACACAATTTTGTTTCTTACAAAATTCTGAAACTAGAGACTGTCCTATAAAATGACAAGTACCACTCATACTTTTTCGACCGTTTTGCATCCTCCAAAATCAACGTTGCAATAAGACACTAATTTGAAAGGCAGCCTTTTGGATAAAAAAGTCTGTAGTATCCAATGTTAGTCAAGTTGCATAAATCCGTTTCATGGCTTGCAAGTGTGATTCTTTGGGATTTGCTTGAAATCTAGTACATAAGAAAACACTCATTATTATATCTGGTTTATTAGCTATTAAATAAAGTAAAGATGCTATAATACTTCTATATAGTGTTTGATTCATATCTTTACCATTTTCATTTTTATCTAAGTGAAGACTAGTAGTCATTGGTTTAGATTTATTAGAAGTATTTTCCATTCTGAATCTTTCAAGTAAATCATTATAATACTTTTCTTAGTGAATAAAAATACCATCTTTAAGTTGTTTAATTTGTAAACCAAGAAAATACGTAAGTTCACCCGTATGTAACATTTCAAATTCACTTTTCAATTAGAAAACTCATTATATAGAATTTCATTAGGTGAACTAAATATTACATCATCTACATAAATGGGACTATTAAAATATCATTATTTTCCTTTTATTTATACTAAGAGTGGTACTTTATTTAAGTAGAGCACTTATTTTGATGTTCAAGGGTTTGAAACCCATGATGTTTAGAACTTAAGTTTAGAGCATCATACCATTAACTAGTTAAGCTAGTTTTCCTTAACCATTATTTTCCTTTTTAACAAATAGAGTTGAATCAACATTGCCAATATCAAAAGTGGAGTTTAAAAGATAACTTTTTGATCATTCACATCTGAAACATGGTGCTTGTTTGAGTCCATAAAGAGCTTTCTTAAGTTTATAAACTGGTTTGGAATTTTTCATGTACAAAGAGTGGGGGTTTTTCTACATAAACGTTTTCTCTTGTAAAACCATTTAGGAAAACATGTTTAACTTCCATTCGAAAAAGTTTAAATTATGATAACATGCAAATGCAAGTAAAATTCTTATTGCGTCTGAATGAGCTACCCAGGGGCAAAAGTTTCTTCATAATCTATTCCTTCTTCTTGATTATACCCTTGTGCTACTAATGTAACTCTATTTTCTAATTATATCACTATTTTCATCAACTTTATTTTTGAAAATCCATTTTATACCAATAACGGTTTGATCATTTGGTCTTGGAACCGATTCCCAAACTTCATTATGCTCAAATTGGTTTAATTTTTATTACATAGTAATAATCCAAAAATAATCATTTGAGCTTCTTTATAATTCTTTGGTTCCAAATTTGAAATAAATGAAGTGTGACCCATTGACCTAATTGACTTCTAGTTTTAACCTTATTATTTACTTCACTAATATTACTATTAAGAGATGATCTTTTAAAATACGTGGACGTGAATTTAAAGTATTACTGTAAGTATCTTCTTGTGAGAGATACTCAAAAGGACATGGTTTGTTTATCAAAACATTTTCTTCTTCATCATTATTAATTTTGAAATTCTCATCAAAAGGTACAAGTAATGTTTCTTCAATGATATTAGTTTCCTTTGTGAAAAATACTATAAGCATTACTTCTTTCCAAATATAAAACAAAGATACCTTCATCGGCTTTCGGATTAAACTTACATAATTGATCTTTTGTATTTAGCATAAAATATTTAGAGCCAAAAATTCTAAAGTAAAAACATTTAGTTTTTTCCATTAAAAAGTTCGTACGGGGTATGTTATTTAAAGGCCTTATAGAGACACAAATAAACACATAGTAAGTAGTAGGCACAATTTCAATCGAAAAATTATTGGGTGATTGGCTCCACTTAATAGCGTTCTTGCAAATTCCTACAAGTCCTAGTTTTCCTTTCCAACTTCATTTTGTTGTAGGGTTTCAGGAAAGAAATTTTTATGACTAATACCCTTTATATTACAAAATTCATTAAAAATGTTAATTTAGACGATTTAAATCTATTTTAAATTTATTAAGAAGATGATATTAATTGATTCTCGTAATCAGTCAAATATGGAAAATAAACTGGAAAGAGAATCAATTAATATCATAATAGATATTAATTGATTTGAGGAATCAATCAGGTAAAGATATATGTGCAAACAAACACAAATATGCTAGATTTGTGTTGAAATCAAATCAAGCGAACCCGGCAACATTTCATCCTTATCTCCAAGGCAATCTTCATTCTTGATTATATAAATATAAAGACTTTTACTCATCTTTTATCATCACAAGACAAAAGGAGAGTTCTCCATAAAATATCTTCAATAAGATCCCTATTTTCGTATATTGTAGGGTGAGAAATTTATATTGAGTGATTTGTTTTTTCTCATATTGTACTCCTTCTTGAAGTGAAGAAGTAATAAAGGTTGTAGGGTCCGAGGACGTAGGCATAGCTGAACCTCATTATATCGGTGTGTTCTTTCTTTTTCTGCCACTATTTATAATTTGTGCTCTTTGATTTTTATTTTTATTCTCTTTGTTGGATTGGAATTGTTGAGATTGTCGACGGACTAGATCATTGGGCGTTCTGCTTCCACTACCCAAAACTCTGATTTTTCACTACAGTTTGGTATCGGATCTTGTTGTTCTGTTTAAAGACTATTTCAGCTATGTCAAATTCTCTAAAGAATAGCACTGGTAAAAGCTCTACCAATTATGGAGTTCTAGGTTTGATGGAAAAGGAGATTTTGGCAAATGGAAGATGAAGATGGAAGCGGTGTTGAAGAAAGAGAGGACTTTTAGGTTGTCTCAGATCCAGACAAATTGGAGAAATTAGCACCTGAAGAGATTGAGGAATTGGAAGAGGATGCTCTTACTACCATCCAACTTAGCCTTTATGATGAAATACTTAGAGAGTTTTCTCATGTGAAAACTTCTAAGGAATTATGGGATGCTCTTCAGAAAAATTTCTACGACAAGTCTCTCACCAACCGCATCATCCTACAAAAAAAACTTTACTCGTTCAAGATGAAGCCTGAAACCAATGTATTAGCTCACGTGGATGCCCTAAACACACTTGTTATGAATCTTCGAGCAGCTCAAGTAAAAATTGAGGATGAAACGCAAGATGTCATTCTTTTATGTTCTTTGCCTGCGGAGTATAACACTTTTGTTAACTCTATAATCTACGGGCGCTCTTCTATTTGCTTGGAGGATGTGAAGACAAATTTTCATAATGAGATGTTGAGGGGAAAGTTAGAAAACATGAGCATGGAGAATGATTCTGAAGGCAAAGAACATGAGCAAAGAGGAAGAAGTAAGAGTGGACCCAAATATGGTGGATATAGAGCCAAGTTAAGATCTCAGTCAAGGGGAGCTCTAAAGGGAATTTGTCATTATTGTAAAAGACCTGGACATTATATTACAAGTTTCCCCAATTTGGAGAATAAAAACAAAGCTGTTACCCAAAAGGCTTCAGCTACTCCAGCGGAAACATCAGATTTAGAGAGTGATCCTGGCATTTTTACAGCTTTCGCCTCTTCTATGAAGAGTACTATATGGATTGTTGACTCTGAAGCATCCTATCATATGACATTTGATAGACACTCTTTTTCCATTTATCGTCAGTTCGATAGAGGAGAGGTTCTCATGGGAAATAATGCTACTTGTCACATGATTGGTATTGCAACGGTGAATATCAGGATGTTTGATGGTGTTGTTTGTACATTGTGTGATGTCAGGCATGTACATGATTTGAGGCGTAGTTTGATATCTATTGGAGCATTGTGAAATCTGGGCTTGAAGTGTGTAATAGAAAAAGATTTATTGAAAATTACAAATGGCTCATTGATAGTGATGAAAGGGGTAAAAGCTGGAAATCAATATTTTTTGAAGGGTACCACTGTTGTTGCGGAGTCTTCTTTGGTTGTTCATTCTGTTGATTCCGATTCTACCAGATTGTGGCATTTTCGTATGGGACACATTGGAGAGCGCAGTTTGGAGGTAGTGAGAAAGCGAGGTTTGATTGACGGTATTCATTATTCAAAACTTGGCTTTTGTGAAGGATGAGTATTTGGAAAGCAAACGAAGGTTTCTTTTGGCATTGCAAAGCATAGGTCTAAAGATGTTTTAGAGTATGTTCACATGATGTTTGGGGCCCCGCACCATGCCTATCTTTTGGAGGAGCCAGGTATTTTGTTTCATTTGTTGATGATTTTTCTAGAAAGGTATGGGTTTACTTTATGAAGTCCAAGGATGAAACTTTTAATAGGTTTCAAAGTTGGAAATCTCTTGTTGAGAAGCAGTCTGGAAAGAAAGTAAAGATTCTTTGTTCAGATAATGGTAGTGAATTCACTTCTCAACAATTCACCAAATTTTGTGAGTCCGAGGGAATCAAAAGGCGCTACACCACACCATGGGACCCTCTGTCAACTGAGTTGAAGAGAGGATGAATTGGACTTTGTTAGAAAGAACCCGTTGCTTATGTTTGACTGATAGATTAAAGAAGAGATTTTGGGCAGAAGCATTATCTACGACGGTTTTTCTCATCAACCGTATACCTTCTACCGCCATAGATATGAAGATTCCTGAAGTAGTATAGAAGGGAGAGCCTGTTTCATATTCCTTTCTAAGAGTGTTTGATTGTCTAGCTTATGTGCATGAGAGCAAAAGGAATTTGGATCCAAGATCGCGCAAGTGTATTTTTCTTGGCTAAAGGAGAGGAGTTAAGGGTTATAGGTTGTGGTGTCCTACTACCTAGAAGATTGTTACTAGCAAGCATGTTACATTTGATTAAAAGGCTATGTTGAAGGTGGAGCCTTCTTCTTCACTTAATGATGATATTGAGAGGACAAATTCAGAGTACCAGACACAAAGTAGATCATCAGACTTCCATATAAGTAAAAATGGTGTTTCCGATGATACCGTGGTTGATGAGGAGAGGACAGAGGATCAATCTCAAGGTGAAGCTCAAATTCAAACTCGACCAATCAAAGAGAGGAAAAGACCTAGATGGCTTGATGATTTTGTGGGATTAAGCATTGAAGACATTGACTTCGATGGCATGGCAGCCTATGCATTAAGCATATTTCATGATGAGCCCAGAGACTATCGAGATGCCATTGGTTCAGTTGATAGTTCCAGTTGGTTAGTAGCTATGGAGGAGGAAATTTAGTCTTTGCACAAAAATCACACTTGGAATTTAGTGCCACTTCCTTCCGGCAAGAGAGCGGTTGGATGTAAATGGATCTATAAGGTGAAAGACGGTGGCAATGGTGACTTGAGGTACAAGGTGAGATTAGTGGCGAAGGGTTATGTTCAGAGGAAAGGTGTGGAGTTTCATGATAGTTTTTCTCCAGTTGTCAGACACACTTCCATTCACATTCTTCTGGCATTGGTTGCCCACTTCAACATGGAGTTGGAACAATTAAATGTCAGGACAGCATTCTTGCATGGTGACCTCGAGGGGGACATTTACCTTAAACGGCCAGAGGGGTTCATTGGCAGCAGCAGGCCCGGTCATGTTTGTAAGCTTAACAAATCTCTTTATGGTTTAAAACAGTCTCCCAGATAGTGGTATAAGAAATTTAATAAGTTTATGATCTCACATGGTTACTCTAGAAGCTTTAAGGACCAATGTGTCTATTTTAAGAAGCGTAATGAAGTCATCATATATTCGTTGCTTTGTGTTGATGATATGCTGATAGCTTCTAAGAGCATGACTAGGATTTCAATGTTGAAGATGGAGCTCGGCAAAGAGTTTGATATGAAAGATTTGGGAAATGCACAGAGAATTTTAGGGATGGAGATTTAGTGGGATAGAAAGCAAAGAGTTTTGAGGCTAACACAAACTCAGTATATCGAGAAAGTCCTATCTTGATTTGGCATGGAGAAAGCTAAACCGGTGACTACTCCATTAGGCTCTCAATTTCAACTATCCAAAGATTTATGCCCCACGTCGGATGAAGACAAAAGGGATATGGTTAATATTCCTTACTTTAGTGCAGTTGGAAGCCTTATGTATGCTATGGTATGCACAAGGCCTGATTTAGCTCATGCAGTTGGTGTTGTTAGCAGATGCATGTCTAATTCAGGAAAGACTCATTGGCAAGCAGTAAAGTCTATTCTATGATATTTGAGAGGCACTTCTGATATTTGCTTGTTGTTTGGAGGTAGCGACATAACTCTAAGGGGTTATTGTGATTCAGATTATGCTGGGGATAGAGATGGTAGGAAATTGATTTTAGGCTATGTTTATACACTTAGCATAGGCCCGATTTCTTGGAGATCCAAGCTACAGTCCGTTGTAGCCTAATCAACCACTGAGGTAAAATTTATTTCTATTGTGGAAGCGACCAAGGAAGGATTGTATTTGTTGTAGCTTTTGGAGGATTTATCAATGATGCAGAAGACGGTGGAGTTGTTTTCAGATAGTCAGAGCATCATTCATCTTGTTGAGAATCAAGCCTACAGCTCACGGACAAAGCATATTGATGTTAGGAGTATCTTTCTCATGCTTGAAGAAGAGAGAAATAAGATAAAAGCTATCAAAGATACACACAAAATACAATCTAGCTGATATGTTGACAAAGTCGGTTCCAAAAGACAAGTTTGTGCATTGCTCAAACTTGATTAGTGTGGTACGAGATACTTAGCGCCATGGGGGCGCTGACCCATCAACCAATTTTGTTGATTAATGAATATATGTAAATCGAGGTGGAGTGTTAAATTTGAACGATTTAAATCTATTTCAAATTTATTAAGGAGAAGATATTAATTGATTCCCGTAATCAGTCAAATATGGGAAATAAATTGGAAAGAGAATCGATTAATGTCATAATAGATATTAGTTGATTTGAGGAATCGATCAGATAAAGATATATGTGGAAACAAACACAAATATGCTAGATTTGTGTTGAAATCGAATCAAGTGAATCCGGAAACATTTCATCCTTATCTCCAAGGCAATCTTCATTCTTGCTCCTATAAATATGAAGACTTTTGCTCATCTTTTATCATCACAAGACAAAAGGAGAGTTCTCCATAAAATATCTTCAATAAGATCCCTATTTTTGTATATTGTAGGGTGAGAAATTTATATTGAGTGATTTGTTTTCTTCTCATATTGTACTCCCCCTTGAAGTGAAGAAGTAATAAAGGTTGTTGGCTCCGAGGACGTAGGCATAGCCGAACCTCGTTATATCGGTGTGTTCTTTCTTTTTCTTTCACTATCTATAATTTGTGCTCTTTGATTTTTCTTTTTATTCTCTTTGTTGGGTTGGAATTGTTGAGATTATCGACAGACCAGCTCATTGGGTGTTCTACTTCCGTTTCCCAAAACTTTGATATTTTTTTCACTACAAAAAAATCATTATAAAATTCACCACCATGATCACTTCAAATGTTTTTAATTTTCAAAACATTCAAACTTTTAATTCTTTTCGCAAAAAATTTAAAATGTCAAAAGTACCACTTTTAAGTTTCTAAAAAAAGTCCAAGTGTATCTTGAAAGGTCCTCTATTATAACAAAAACATATTTATTATGATTTAATGATCTTACTTGGGTTGGTCCAAATAGGTCTAAGTGAAGTAATTCTAGCGGTTGTAAAGTAGAAATCAACTTTTTAGATTTAAAAGTAGATTTAATGAATTTTCCTATTTGGCATGCATCATATAGATTATTAACTTTAAAACTCATTTTTAGTAATCCTTTTACTAAGTCATGTTTAGAATTTAAAATTAATATGACATAACCATTTGTGCCAAAATAGTAGATCATTATCATTTGCTAATAAACAGATATCATAATTATATAGTTTTCATATTCAAAACATAAATATTCCATTTTCTAATACCTTTAAAAATTAAAATTTTATTTTGATTAAAAATACTGCATTTATCCTTTTCAAAAGAAATTGAAAAACCTTTATCACAAAGTTGACTTATACTTAATATATTATGTTTTAAATTTTTAACTAGTAGGAAAATAGTAATAAGGGGAAAGTTAGATATATCATTATTGCTAATGTCACCTTTTCCAATCATAAATCCTTTAGAGTTGTCTCCAAAGGTGACGGTGCCTCCATCCATGTAAATAATATTTTTGAGCACCTCTTTGCTTCCCATCAAGTCCTATAAGCAACCACTATCAAGTATCCTTCTCTCATTTCTATTCTCAGGTACCTATAAAAAAATAAGAATTTGAATTGATACTCACTTCCTACATGTGCAGTTAATGCCCCGCTATTACCCCGCTATAACCCTGCTATATCTCATAGCGGATTTCTACCGCTACGATTTTTCCATATAGCCCCAAATATAGCCTTTCCGCTTTAAGCCTCGCTATTTCCGCTATATCCCGTTATTCCCGCTATATTCCACTATTTCCGCTATATCTTTTTTAAAAGAAATGAATTGAAAAATGACATTTATACATTATAAAAATTATGAAATTAACTTATTTAATTGAATTTTTAATATATTTTCAGAAATGAAAATACTTTAATATTCTACCAAATTCAATTATGTTATATAACAGTTTTACGTTTATTTACAGTATATTCGCACATGTTTTTATTTAAAATTATTTATGTATTAATTATAATTTAATTGAATGTTAATTTTTCATTTAATTACCATTTATATATTTGTAAAAACATTAAATATGAGTTTTATATGCTATTTTAGAGTCATCCGCTATATCCTGCTATATCTTCGATGTATCCCTGCTATGACTTTTTGCACCTCCACCGCATTGAATCTGCCGAACGCTTTAACAGCACAGCTTCCTACGTTATGGTCCTAAGAGTTAGTTCTTAGGAAACCATACTCAAGACGGTTTTGTAATTCCTTTAAAAATAAAATTATCATTATTATTATCTGCATTTGACATAAATGTTTTATAGGCTTATCTATAATATGGTGGTTGTTAGTTTTTGGAACCCATATTTTTATAGTTTTTCTATTATTTTTATTATTGGTTTGGTTTGACTATCATTCTTACTCTTTTTGAATTTAGTATATAAATAATTATAGCGCTTCAGACCAGACTTCTTTTTATTACAACTATTACATCCTAATCCTCTTTTATTGGATGCGGATTTTGAGATTTTATTGATTCTAGATAAATTTTATCTACCTTTGTTAAAGTTTGAAACATTAATAGAGAGATTTCCAAAATCAGTTCTAAGTTCTCTTATTTCATTACTAAGAGTGTCAATGGTTGAACCTAAATCATAATTTTCTTTTGCTAATTTGACGTTCTCATCTACAAATTTTAATTTCACTATCTAAAGTAGTGATTTGAGAAGTCAAATTATCACAAGAATCTTGTGATTTTTGAAATTCCTCCTTTAAGATACACCTTTCATCTTTTAACATATCAATTTCTAATTCGACTCAATTTAATTTTCCTGTAGTATTACTTATAAGTTCATTTAAGAGCCTCTAATTTTTCAAGTACTTCTCTAACACCCCTATAAATTAACAAATATGTAATTAAGTAATTAATTAGGAGTTAAGAAAGTGAGATAATGAAAAAGGGGTAAAATGTTTTATTTACTCATTATGCTTGGATAAATTAAGTAACACTAAAAAAATCCTAGTTGAAAATCCAAATTAACCAGAATTAAACGCAATCATGAAGGCTAACAAATTATAAGAAAATGGGGTGGTGGGCTGACAGTCCAAACTATTCCATGTTGAAGTAAATATAACCACCTTTTTCTTTCCATTTTCTTTTATATTCATAACTTTAAAAAAATTTGAGCTTTTCAATGGTATTTGTGGCCTAACAACAAGAAGAAGAAAAGAAAAGATTAAAGCTAAGGGATCTAGAGACTTCATCAGTTAAAAGTATAAGTGAGTAATATATTCCCTAATATTTTCTTCCTTGTATTCTTCACAGCTGTCCGATAATTTAATCATCCCTATGATTTTACTTTCTTAATTGGTATGGGGTATTAAATATGGGGATATGAATATCATTTTAGTAAACGGTTTTAACTAATAGAATTTATCCTAGAGTAGATAAATTATTATAAATTGATTAAGATTCATATATAGAGAAAATTTGTTAGTTATGAGAAATTCTACATATGATTAATTTAGTGCAGAAAGACTGGGAACAAATTAGGTTGTTTCCTAAGGGAACTAAGTCTAACCGAAGGGTTATACTAGGGAACCAGAAGGTAAATAGTAACGGCCGGAAGGTTATTTAATTAAAGAGTTGAATAAATTATGGAATGGAAGACTAGATCCACATTTTATGCTGAATGTGTTAGTAAAGTGCTTAAAGCAATAATAAAAGTCAACGTCAAATGAATCAGAAGTTGACACATGTAAAGCTAGAGTAAGGTGTGATTAAGCAATTTCCAACATGAACCCAAGGACAATGCAGAAGGAGGTAGAGATAAACAGAAACTTTAATGAAACTGAAATATTAATTGTAGCAGCTTAAATAGAAATGCTTAGGTAGGCAAGGTATAAGGCAAGGGTTGTCAGACCGCAACTAAGGAACAAAGAGGCTCGACATTTAAGGAGGAATTATGGGTTGAGGAGGAGATTTCAGATAAACTAAAGAGTTAATCTCATAAATCATATAAACTAAACTATAATAGGTTTCCCTAAATAAGATGAGAACACCGAGTGTCAAGAGTAGTGTAACTCTCGGAAAAATGTGTAAACTGAAACTGGTAACTTCTAGAGGTAATAAGGCACAATAAGGCTTAAAATGGCTGAGGTCATAACTTGAGACACTGACAATAATAGTAAAATTAGTATTAATAATCACATGATGATTAGTTGAACGTCAGCTTAACAAATAGCTAAGATAAAAGCTTAATAGTAGATGGTTAAGTAGTAGATTCGATGGAAGAAGTAAGGCATGTGTGGCATCCAAAGCCGAAAGCGAAGTAGTAAGGCCTATGTGGCATCCTAACCAAAAGCAAAGGAGTAAAGCATGTGTGGCATCCGTAATCGAAAGCGAACGAGTAAAGCCTATATGGCATCCAAAGTATGAAAGCAATTGGTGTAAGGTCAAAACTTTCAACCAAGAGAGCGGTGGATGATGTAAGGCCTTAGGCTGCAGTCTAAAAGCTGAAAGTGAGGGTGTAAGAGTAGTGTTGCAACCGAAACTGAAAGCGTCAGTATAAGGCCTGGATGGCGACCAAGAACGATGAGGTGTAAGGCCTTTGTGGCAGCGAAGAAACAGTATAATTTTATATAGTATATGGGCATAAGGCCTTAGTGGCAGCCGTATTGTAGAACTTTAATGATATATACATGCCACAAAGGTACGTAAAGCCCTCGGAGTGGATAAGGGTAGGGTATTTCAGTATAATGAAATACTAAAGTTTTCTTTGTAACATAGATAGAGGGGATGCTTTTGGTTACAATATCATAGTAGTGTTGACACTTGATAAAGATCTTACAATTTAAACTCACTATACATTCTGATATTATTGCTTTGAAAAGTGAAGAGATAACCCGTTCCATATATTGGCAACATGGTTTCACTGGCTTGTAAGCTTTGGGGTAATATGTTCTTCACACCATATTTTATGTCTGAATCGAGTTTTTATTCTTGTTTTCCCTATAAACTCATGGTACTTATTCGACTAAGCTGGGTTTATGGATTTAGACAGGTCACTTTTTGGGATAGCCAAATAATGCAAGTTGAAGATGAAGCGGGGTGCTTGGGTGTTATATTTACTTCCATTATATCTAGTGTTATTGCCCGCATCATTATATGGGGGCACTAATAGCTATATGTATTATATTTTTGACCAAATAATTGTTAAATTAAATTTGTGATGATGTGTTTCATTCTGTATTTATGCTCTTTTTACTTTAGATAATTCCAAAGTGACTGCAGCACATTGGAGCTCCATCTTTGAGTTTCAGAATGAGGGATGTTACAGTAGGTATCAAATCTTAGGTTAGAGGACACTTAAGTAGGAAAAAACTTAGAATGAATAAACAAACACCTTAGGGAGAGTATACGATAATATATAATATACTTGTGCTTTTTATATAGAAATATAGATAAGTGTATTAGTGCTCTTCTACTACTAAATCACTTCCTTTCTTCCGTTTTGGATGAAGACTTTTTTAGCAAAAAAGGATTTAAGAAGTGAAAGAATTACAATTGGAGGAGCCAATATAAGGAGAAGAAAAATAGTACTCAGACTGTCGAAGACAATGGTAGAGGAGTTCCTCCAACTGCACTAGATGAGACAGTCCCACCAGTAGCAGGAATGGATGTGAATGTTTTGTTCCAACAGTTTACCATTCTAAATGTAGCCGAGCCGAGACCAGCAAATGGAGTGGACTTATCCAAGTTAAGTTAGGACTACAAGAATCTTAGGGGAAAGATTTTTATTGGGAAAGAGCCAGCAGTAGAAGTACTGAATTGGGTAAAGGTGTGTAAGCACGTCTTCAGGGATTTAGGGATGAATGGTGAACATAAGCGATAATTAGCTTTAAGACAACTGCATGAAGAAACTTTAGATTGGTGGGAGACAGTGACAACTAAGACTCCCGAGGAGGAGATCACTTGGGAGTAGCTCAGGGAAAGAATTAAGGCCTAGTTTATTTCTAAGTCTCATAGGAGCATGTTGCTGAGGGAGTTCATCGATCTTCGATAAGGAGATCTTTCTTAGAAAGGATATACTTAGAAGTTCAATGCCTTAGCAAAGTATGCTCAAGAATCGATTTATACCCTCCTGAAAAAGAATGAGAAATTTTTAGGCCTTTGAAGTAGGTTTGGATCACAAGGTGATGGCGCACCTGGCAACACCTTTTGAATATGTTGTGGACATGGCGAGGAGGTATGACAGCATGTACTAAGCCCAGAGAAGAATGGATACAACGACCCGTATTTTACATATCAAAGGGTCATAAAATATTTTTATTTTATTCGTATGAGGTCATATGATTCTATTATTTTATGATATGACTCTTAGGGACATTTTACAAACCTTTGATTTCTCCCGAATATTTATGTGACCATTTTGACCCTAAAAATCTTGTTTGGGCTATAACTTTTGATAAGAGTTGAATTAGGGTCTCAAACCAGTTTCATTGCTTCAGGATGATTGTTTTCCATTTCGTAGAGTAGTCATAATAAAAAAAAGACTTACGATTAGAAAGTTATGTCTGTTTTAAGTTTTTAAAGCTGTTGGTTAGGATTAGTGTGTAATTAATTAAGCCCATTAGTGAGTCCATTAGTCTAATTAAAGAACACTATAAATAGAGGATGGGAGAGTTAAATTAAAACTTTTCCCTCTTATTTCAAATCAGGTTTAAATCCTAATTACCCCTAGATCCATCCAAATTTCATCCAAAATCATCTAAATTACTCTCTAAATCAAACTAGATTACGGATTAGAGATTAGATCCTTAATTAAAAGATGGAGATAATCGATTTTCTTGATTTGGAGTGCTTTTCTTCGCTGTTCGGATTAGAACTACACACAAATTGGTTGAATTTGGTAATTTGTGAGTGGTTTATGCCTTCTCACTATGCTATATACATGTTTGTATGATAGAATTATAGGATTTAACATGCTTTAGATTGAATTTTAGCCATAAAACCTTTTCTAACTTTATTGACATGTTAATCCATGCATATGATATATGCTGATTAGAAATCACCTTTATTTATGTTCATATATTCATGTTATATGTAGATCTATGTTATAAATTGACTTGTTTATCTTATTCTGGTGAATTGCATGTTAGAATGGATGAAATTGCTTGTTATGACATGTTTGTATGTTGTGATTTGATAGTGTTTGTTAGTGTTGTGCATGCATAGAAAGATAGGTTGGAGAATTGAGCAAATCGGAAGCAAGCTGGTCGGAATTGGACGAAACTTGGTAGATGTGCTTTGGAGTATGGTGGGAAGACATATGATGAGTCACAACTCAAATGGAGCTAAGTACATTACTCGACATTGATTTATGCATATAACTCGATACCGAGTTATAGAGTAGGAGGCTATGAGTCGGTGGTCAGCATTGATGGATAGAGCATGGCTAGATGAGATGTTCTACATCAAAGATGCAAGAGATTTGGTTAAAGGCTGAGTGTACCATCGAGTTATCTCTAAAACTAGAAGAAGGAGCTTTGGGTTGAATGTCAAGTTATCAAGGAGGGATGATTCGGGGTCCAAGGCATTGGAAGGGTAGTACTAGAGACATGCAAAAGGAATTAGCCATTAGTTGGATAAGTGTATAACTCGGTACCGAGTTATACCTATAACTCGGCAACGAGTTATACCTATAACTCGGCACCGAATTATACCTATAACTCGATGCCGAGTTATCATGGTGCATGATATGAATTTCGAACTTCTAGGGACTATTTTTGAGGTTCTGTAGATCATGCTAGGGGTGTTGGGTCATTCGTATCAGATTGGATGATGATATAACAGCATGATGAAAAGCTATGGTCTTCGGATGTTGGCTCGTGTTGGAGTAGGTTCAGAAGATGGCGGCTCGTAAAGGAGGGAGTCGTATGATCAAGGAATGTGTAAGGGTTCCTTGTGAATAATGGAAATTGGATTAAGCAAAAGGGCTCGATATCTAAATAGAGCAAAAGTGGGCTCGGGTATATGTGCTAAGGAATCATTGATGCTTGGATAGTTTTCAGTTGTACTCAAAGCAGGGGTATTTTAAGTGGGAACGCATATGGGTCAATTGCGGGACCTATATACCTTGGACCTGTAACTTTAGGTCTAGTGTCAAGCTTTGAACCTCGAGACACATATCTAGCTTTGGGCTGTGAGATACGAGAGTACAATAGAGTACCGAGATTTCCATTAGCCCCTGGCTTGGGGGTCATACGAGTTATCATATATTCATGGCACAAAGAGTGATAGTTAGGATTGTTGATGGATGATGTGGATGCTTTGGTTGTTTTCTTTAGTAGGCTATCACTCATAGGTATCAGGGGAAGTGGGTATTGGAGATAGGTATACCTGGAAGACTGGTATCCTTTATTTGGTTTGTGGTATATCATTATGATATTGTCGAGTAGCATATTATAACATTGTATGCTAACTCTTTGGTTATAAGGACATGTCAGGTATGGTTCGTGTACTCTTGTTCCTTATCATATTACCTATATAGTATTTTGAGATTCATTTACCACTCACACTAAAGTGTTGTCTAACCCAAGATTTTATGCTTTGTTTCTTATTATCTTAGGTACCCTTAAATGAGTAGACTAGATAATAGGTCTAGGTGACACAGTAACCGTTCGGAGGATGAGCTAGATGGATCTATCTTGTATTATGTACATATATGGATTTCTATGCTTTTCCGCTGAGCAACGCTGTGGTGCTCGTGAAAATGCTTGCTTATTTCTATTTGTTGAGACAATTTATTTGAGTTTACTTCTTTTGTATAAACGCTACTACATTCGATGTATAGCTTTGTGGATCTATTGCTCCGACGATGATTTTTTCACATAGTTATTATTGTATCTTTTGTTATATCTATGATATTATGTTTTATTTATGCGTTGTAAGGTATGATAGGTTATATTTTGCATTTTTTCATTCTAAACCCTGATGATCATCCTATATCGGCCGAGCACAATAGTAGCACATTATCTATATATTATTATTGTCGGCGTTATAGGGCGGTCGTCAAAATGGTGGTGATGCCAAAGGTAGAGTTGAAGAAGAGGTTTAACACTTACCGGAATAGGAGAAGGAACAACAACCAAAGGGAAAAGTTTCAAAAAAGGGTGGCCTGAGGGATATGTCGGAGATTGTTTGCTATAATTGTGGACATAAAGGACACTATGCATAAAAATGTTTGCAACCAATTGCGATGGCTAAGGTCAAATGTTTCAATTGTGATCAGCCGGGCGATAAGAAGAAGTATCGCCCCTAACTAAAGTAGACGAGGTTGTTTGCCTTAGTAGGCCTGAGAGTACGACCTTCTGCTAAGAAGAAGGGAAAAGACGTTTTTTGGAAAATATGATCTCTATTTCTAGTTTTCAGTTATAGTTCTTTTTGATACTAGAGCTACAAATTCTTATATTTCTAAGGATGCGGTTAATCTAGTAGGAGTGAGTGTTACCTACTTAGTTACTTCTTTGCATGTGGTTAATCTGATTAATTGGTACGCCACTCTCAGGTTGAGGTGCACTACCTATAATTTATCATATGCGACCATTTGGTTTTGTGTGACCTATTCATGTTTGACTTCGAGGGGTACATAGTAATTTTAGGTGTGGACTGGTTGGTAGGGAATGAGGCCAGTATTTATTGTGCTGAGAGAATCGTTGCCCTAAGGAATCCAAAAGGAAGAGACATGATCTTAGTATCTATAAACGAGATGAAAGTAGAGTCTAAAGTTCCATTATGTGCAATGGAGAACCTCGAGGAGGATATAAATAGAGCCTTTGTAGTTTAAGAATTTGTTGATGCTTTTGAGCCGGTGATTGGTTTACCTTCGAAAAGGGCGATTAAGTTTCGCATTGATTTAGTGCCCGAGACCCAGCCTGTTATTAGACCACCTAGTAGAATGTCGCATAAGGAGATGCGGGAATTAAAGAAGCAACTAGTGGAACTTGAGCTTATAGTTTCATAAGGCCAAGAAATTCACCGTGGGGAGCTTCAGTAGTATTTGTAAAGAAGTCGGATGGATCACTTCGGATGGGTATCGATATAGGAAGTTGAATAAGCTGACAGTGAAGAATCATTACCCATTACCAAGAATATATGATTTTTTGATCAGTTGAGTAGAGCCAAAGTATTCTCGTAGTTAGATTTGGTTGCGGATACCATCAATAAAGAGCTACTGAGGAGAGCATACCTTTGACCGTGTTTTGGAGCAAGGTATGGTTCATATGATGGTTTGTTATGCTCTTTGGGCTAACTAATGGTTTGGCTTTCTTTATAGATCTAATGAACTGATTCTTTCTTGATCAATTGGATAGATTTCTATTAGTCTTCATACATGATATTTTAGTGTACTCTAGGGATGAACGGGACCATGAAGTTCACCTTAGATTGGTATCAGAGACCTTGTGACAGCACAAGTTAAAAGTAACGGTTTTCAAGTGCCATTTTGGAAACTAGAAGTGAAGTTCCTAGGTCATATGGTCTCAAAGAAGGGAATAATAGTAGCCTTTGAAAGTCAAAGCTATGAATAATTGGAAAAGACCATATACAGTCACTGAGATAAAGAGTTTCTTGAGGTTGGTTGGGTACTATTGAAGATTTATTAAGGACTTCCCTAGAATATTAGCTGCATTGACTAGGCTTACCTGGAAGAATGAAAGGTATGTTTCGACGAAAGAATGTGAAGTAGAATTCTGAGAGTTGAAGCTTTGGCTAACGGAGACTCCGGTGTTGGTTATGCTAGAAGGAAATAAGGAGTTGGTTGTGTACATAGATGCATCAGGTTTAGGTTTAGAAGAATGTTGATGCAGAAGGGAAATGTTATAGCATATGCATCAGGTAGTTAAGGCCCCATGTGGTTCAGTATCCAACCCATGATTCAGATTTAGCGGCAACCATCTTTCCGTTAAAGATTTGGAGACATTACCTTTCAGGGGAAAGGTTCAAACTGTTTATAGACCATAAGTCTTTAAGATATTTGTTCTCTTAGAAGGAGTTAAACATGCAACAACAAATATGGTTGGAATTCTTGGCATCATATGATTTTGGAATAGAGTATACCATAAGAAAGGAAAATAAAGTTGTTGATGGCTTAAGCCAAAAACAATAAAATTGTGTTTTGGCAATGATCAAAGAATGGAATATCTTAGAGACGTTAGCATCATGTGATGTGCAATTTTGGTCGAAGGCTGGTTTGAGTCGAGCTTCAGGGATTTTTTTCTTGCTTAGAGGTTAATCTAATTTAATGAAATTGTAGAAGGCTAAAAGGAGGACCCACTATGCCCTGAAATGATCAATGGCTTAAAGAGTGGTGCCGGGGCTGAAGGACTTTGATACTGATAAGATTGACTGGCTTTGGTAAAAGGGAAGATTGTATGTCTCGAATTGCGGAGACCTTCGGTAGCTAGTCTTGGACGAGTGCCATTGTTACAAGTTTTCCATTCATCCAGAGGGCTCAAAGATGTAGCAAGATATGAAGCAGATCTCCTATTGGGAAGGCATGAAAACATATGTTAGAGAATGTGTGAGGAGATGCCCCATATGCAACAACTTAAGGCAGCACATCAAAAGCCAAGTGATCTTTTGCAGTATTTGGAATTTCTGGTATGGAAATGGAATTTGGTTTCGATGGACTTTGTTGATGGGTTGCTAAGGACGAGGGCAGTGGACGAGAGTGTAGGTTACAGTTGATAGGTTTACTAAGACTACCCATTTCATTCCAGTAAATGTCAAGGAAAGGAACCCAAGTTGGCCAAAATATATGTTAAGACTACAACTAGATTTCATGGAATTCTCTATAGTATAGTAAGTAACCTATACCCATTATTTACCAGTGCATTTTGCAAAAATCTACATAGTGCTTTGGGTTCAAAGCTATGTATGAGTATTGCTTACAATCCACGGAGTAAAGGCCAGATAGAAAGGGTCAACCGATTTTTGGAATATTTACTAAGAGCTTGCATGTTAGAGTTTTATAGATCTTGGGTGATCACCTTCTCTTAGTAGAATTTATGTATAATAATAGTTACCAGTCCAACATTAGGATGACACCTTTTGAGGCATTGTATGTAAGGCCTTGTAAGTCTCTAGTAAGTTGGTGTAAGACAAGGGATAAACTTGTGTTAGATTTGGATTTGGTAAGGGAGGCTTCATAGAATATCGAATCAATTAAATAAAGGATGAGATGCCCAATCTTGACAAAAGAGTTATGTCAATAGGAGGCAAAGAGACCTGGAGTTCGATCTAGGAGATCACATGTTTGTGAAAGTGTCACATATGATAGGCACTATGAGGTTTGAAAAAGCCGAGAAGTTAGCACCAAGATATGTTAGTCCATTCTAGATATTAGAGAAGTTAGAAGTGTAGCTTATAGATTCGATTTGCCAAGTGCTTTTACTAGGGTGCATAATGTGTTCCATGTATCACATTTACGGAAGTGTGTCCGAGACCCCGGGGATGTTGTGATCCTAAGGGCTATGGAAGATTTGGTTGTTGAACCAAGCACGACTTATGTTAGGAAGCCTATTTGGATTGTAGACCGAGATGAGAAAAGGCTTCAAAAAAAAGAAGCAAAGCTTGTTTGGGTCTAGTGGAGTGAGAACTGTGACGATTGTACTTAGTGGATATGGTTAAGGGACTTATCCCAAGTTATTTGCTTAGATTAGTTCATATGTTTGCTATGTCTAATTGTATGCCGTTTATATGTATGTATGTATATGATATTATGGTTGATTTTATATGCATTTGTAGAAGCACTAATACATTTTTGATTGTGATGCATAGGTGAAAAACCAATGTGTGTGCATGTAAAATTAGGCATAAGAAAGCCTAAAGTTTAACATCGCACCTTATTTGAATTTCAAGGATGAATTTCCTATAAAGGCAAGGCCTGTAACACCCTCATAAATTAATAAATATTAATCAAGCAATTAATTATTTTGATTATAGCTTAATAAATAAATAAGTGAAAAGACTAATAGCTGACGATTGGGTAGTAGATTCAGTGGAAGGAATAAGGCTTGTGTGGCATTTGTAGCCGAAAGTGAAGGAGTAAGACCTATGTGGCATCCGCAGCCGAAAGCCAAGGAGTAAGGTATGTATGGAATACACAACCGAAAGCGAAGGAGTAAGACCTGTGTCGCATCCAAAAAAGCAATTGGTGTAACGCCAAAAGTTGCAACCAAGAGAAGAGTGGATGACGTAATGCCTTAGGTGGTAGTCTAGAAGTCGAAAGTAAGGGTGTAAGGCTAGTATGGCTTCCCCTCATGTGCTATGTGAAACCACTACCAAGTATCCATCTCTCCTTTTTATTCCCGGGTACCTACAAAAAATAAGAAATGAATTGGTACCCACTTCCTACGTTATAGTCCTAAGAGTTAGGTCTTAAGAAATAATACCCAAGAGGGTTTGATAATCCCCTTAAAAATAAAATTACCATTATTATGTACATTTGACATAATTTTCATACATACTTAGCTCTAACTTATTAGGTTTTAAAACCCATAATTTATAAGTTTTCTATTATTTTTATTATTGGTTTTGTTTGACTATCATTTTTAACCTCTTTGAATTTATATGTAAGAACTATAGCGCTTAAGAACATATTTCCTTTTATTAGAACAATTACATCCTAGTCCCCTTTTATTGGATGAGGATTTTGCGACTTTATTGATTCTAGATAAATTTATCTACCTTCATTAAAGTTTGAAACATTGGTAGAGAGATTTTGAAAATTAATTCTAAGTTCTCTTATTTCATTACTAAGAGTGTCAATGGCAGAACCCGAATCACAATTTTATTTTGTTAAGTATATGTTCTCATCTTTATAAATTTTAATTTCACTACTTAAAGTAGTGTTAACCGGCTTTCGAACCAAAACAAATTTCAAGGACTTAGAAGATCAACACAAGAACAAAATGATTCAAAAATTTGGAAATACACTTGGAAAGGCTAAAGAAGCAACTTGAAGGAAAGTCACTTGGATTGGATCATATACTTTAGCTCGGTATTGAGTAGGTGGCTATGGTTCGACACCAACCTATCGCATCTCCCCCATTCTCCTCCAAAACTTCACACGACTCCTATACAATTCCAATGACTTGGTACCAAGTTATTTTCCCAGAGTTTGTACGATCAGATTGGTGAGATGACAACAAAGAAACCGAGATAACTCAAGTGCTATCTAGAAGATCACTAGAAGCAACTCGAAGACAATGAAAAAGAGGCTCAAACAACTCAAGTGGATGAAAGAAAAGCAAGGCAAGTGAAATGGTGCAACCAGCACTAAACGTCATAGGTCGGTATCGACCTATGGATCTTTGGTCGGTACCGAGCTATGCCTTTAGCTCGTATGCACTTGACTTTTCCTATGTGACTTTGGGTTACCTTCTAGACTTCATTGCAAGTAGGCTTTTGACTCTATAGCTCTACCTTTCTATAAATACCAACCTACCTACAACTAAAACAGGATCTGCTTCTTCTCCTCACTAGGGATCTGATTTCTCTGTCATTAAAGACTTCTTCTACATCACTCTTATCATTTACCTCTTAAACACTCTAGAAACTCCATTGTAAATCTGAGATCACTGGATTATGGTCAGATCTGAGATAAATAGTTGTAATCCAGAGGGAGAAAAACTAATAAAAGAAATTAAAGTAGATGCAAACCAGAGATTACGTCGAACCACTAAAAATTATGTCTCTTTTTACCGCTTTCCTGTTTATTTTCCTTAAATTGGTGCTTTTATCTGATTTTTGAGTGTTGATCCATTTTTTTGGTTAATATTTTGGTGGTTTCACTGAGAAGGAAGCTAGATTTCACAACCTAAAAGCTTGGATATGAGATTTGGAGAAGATGAAGAGACCTAACATTAGATTTAAGGCTAGAGCAAGCCAACCGAAGCATAGGGGTAGCCAGGAAATGTCCTCAAATTCTCATCAATCCATCCATGAGACCGAAGAAGAGACCGAGAAAATGATGAAAGAGATGCAAGATGGATTAATAACTCGACAATAGGAAATGCGCGAAGGATTTTTCTAAAGAATAGGACAACAAGGAATAAAAATAGCTATAGAAATTCAGAATCAAGTGTTAGGAGCTAATGCAGGAGCATTTGGAGTTGGAGCAGAGTAAATTAGAACGATGCCCCAGACAATAGTACAAATCGATACCAACCAGAGTCAACTTGGTACCGAGACAATTATACTCCGGGGCAACATTGGCGTAAACTTGCAACTTGCTAGACTGCTAGGAGTAAACAATGTTGGAGCTAGAAATGCAAATCAGGATGTGAACGAGCAACGACCGAAAGAGAATGTTCCAGAACCTCTCCATATAAATGGAGGATGGAATGAAACCAGAGGAGAAGGACAGAACATTAACATGCGGCAAGAGAGTACGTGCCATAGTATGTACCGGAGTTCCCCGACAGGAAGAGGGTGCTGAACATCGCTTTTGGTCGAAGACCTTCGTCGGACGGTGAAAACCAAATTGCTGAATTGGTAAGGAGAATAGTTAGAGGTGGACCCCCAAACTAGAATTTGGAGAATGTAAATAGGAATCCATTCAATTCTAATATCCAAAATGCAGGAAATCCTCCCAATTTCAAGCTTTCGATGCTGGAAATGTACGACGAAAAGTTGGATCCGATGGTTCATCTGATGAGATACATCTAACATATGGAAGTGTTGGATGCTTCTAAGGAGGTAATGAGGCGATGCTTCCCATTATACTTAACAAACTTGGCGGCGATGTGGTTTAGACAGCTGGAGAATGGGTACATTATTACGTGGATAATATGGTGAGTAAGTTCTTAAGCAGTTCAGAGTTCACGTCTCACGACCGAAGAATGTGATGATGCTTTTAAGCGTGAAACAAAGGCTCGGAGAGACCTTAAAAGGCTATTTAATAAGGTTCAATGTGGCAGCTGCAGCCTTTGTTAAACAAAATCTATCTATAATCTTAGTGACGGTAGTATTTGGAGTCGCGAGCAAGACTGACTTCAAAGTTGCACTAAAAAGAGATCCACAGATGGATCTTGTGGAATTCTGTCACGAAGCTAAGAGATATTTGCATCAAGAAGATGCCAAAGTTGAGGATGTTGAAATTAATGATGTGGATGATAGAGGACTTTCTAAAGCAAGGAACGGAAAAGACAAGGAAAAAGAAGAGCTGATGATGACTTCGAGGAACTGAAGCGATAAGGGAGGGAGTCGAAATTCTCCTCCTACGCTGATTTTAACAGAGACCCCGGAGAGGATATATCTGGACATTAGGAGGAAGATCCCCTATTGAAAGTCAGCTAGAAGAGAGCCCATTGATTGGAAGAAAAGATCTGGAAAGTTTTGCATCTTCCATAAGCTAGAGAAACATGAAATGAACGAGTGTCAACACCTTCGTGATCTAATAGAAGAACTAGCTTGGAGTAACCAACTACAGCAGTATATAAGGAACCGAATTGCGATGGTGCGATCGGAGTAATCATCTACAACGAACGCATCAAGAAACAACCAGGGATCTGGTCCGAGACTCGAAATCCCATGATCGAGATAGCCAGGAGTCAAGTTCGACTCCCTTGCTTCGCTTTTTCTTGCTTTGAATAATTAGGATAATAATAACCACTGAACACTTACATGTGAACGAGGCCCAGATTGGTCTCTAAGCACGCTTTGAGTTAGATGTCTGGGATGACTATTTAGAATAATAATAACCTCGTACTGCTTACACGTGTATGGAACCTAGATTGGTCCCTAGGCATGCTCTGAGTCGGACGTCTGGGATGGATAATCAGGACTTCTTCTTGTTTGCATATTTGACTTAAGAATCCATATTGAATGTGATCATCGATATTGATCGCTTTAAGTCTTGTCTGGAGAGACGGGATCAGAGTGCAAGGTGCAAGTCCCCTCGCCAGAGAGCGAGCGGATGGACTTGTACGATATTAATTGCTTTGAGTCCCATCCGAAGAGACGGGATCAGAGTGTAGAGTGCAAGCTCCCTTGCCGAAGAGTCATAGGATGGGCTTGTACGAAAAGTAAGTGCCCTTACCGGAGAGTGAGCGAAAGGGCCTGCTTGGTTGTTGAATTCCTTTGTCGGAGAGTAAACGGATTTAGCAAGGATCTAGAGAGATCAAAACCCTAGATTGGGCGGTAAACGATTCGAAGAGATCACACCCCAGATTGGAAGTTAAATGGTCCAGAGAGATCGAACCCTAGATTGGATCATGAATGATTTGAAAAGATCACACGTTAAATTGAATGTAAAATGATCTAGAGAGATCGAACCTTAGAATGGAAACAGTTCTGATAAAAGGATTTGAACGCCTTATGATTAAGGTAAAACAGATAAATCTCAAATGAACATGGGATGATTTTGATTTGTGATGTAATAACTCCAAATGAAATCGAAATGATTAAGATGTGTGAACAACACTTAAGCAAGGGCAAAAGTCCTTAGTTGTAATAGGTTTGGAACGACCTTTGATTTACAAGAGAATCCGAAGGAACTGGACAATTCACAAAGATCGAGATCAATGGATAGCCGGAGAGCTAAACTATCAAAGACAGGTTACTAGAACTTGTTCTGGAGCAAAGCACACCTTATATTTGAAAGGCATACTTTTGGGGACAAGTGTCAACCCGCTTTTGAACCAAAGCAAATTTCAAATGGACTTAGAAGATCAACACAAGAACGAAACGATTCATGAACTTGGAAATTTGCTTGGAAAAGCTAGAGAAGCAACTTGAAGGAATTTCACTTAGATTGGAGCATACACTTTAGCTCGGTACCGAGTTGGTGGCCATAAGTCAACACCGACCTATCACATCTCCCCTATTTTCCCCCAAAACTTCACAAAACTCCTATACAACTCCAATGACTCGATATCAAGTGTTTTCCCTAGAGTTTGTACGGTCAATTCAAAGAATGGTGAGATGACGACAAAGAAACCGGGATAACTCAAGTGCTATCAAGAAGATTGCTAGAAGCAACTCGAAGACGATGGAAAAGAGGCTCAAACAACTCAAGTAGATGAAAGAAAAGCAAGTAAAGTGAAATGGTGCAACTGGCACCAAACATCATAGGTCGGTACCGAGCTATGCCTTTAGCTCGTGTGCACTTGAATTTTCCTATGTGACTTCGAGCCACCTTCTAGACTTCATTGCAAGTGGGCTTCTGACATCATAGCTCTGTTTCTCTATAAATACCAACCTACCTATAACCAAAATGTGATTTGCTTCTTCTCTTCATCGGGGATCTGATTTCTCTACCATCGGAGACTTCTTCTTCTTCACTCATATCCCTTACCTCTTAAACACTCTAGAAACTCCATTGTAAATCTGAGATCCACTAGATTATGGTCAGATCTGAGATAAATAGTTTTAATCTAGAGAGAGAACACCTAATAAAAGAAATTAAAGTGGACATAAGCCGAAGATTACGCCGAACCACTATAAAAAATTGTGTCTCCTTTTACTCTTTCCTATTTATTTTACTTGAACCGATGCTTTCATTCGATTTCTGGGTATTGATCCATTTTTTGGGTTAATAAGTAGTGACTTGAGAAGTCAAATCATCATAAGAATCTTATGAGTTTTGAAATTCCTCCTCTAAGATACTCTTTTTGTTCTTTTATCATATTATTTTCTAATTCAGCTCTATTTAATTTTCCTACAATATCCTTATGAGTTCTTTTAAGAGCCTTTAATTTTTCAAGTTGTTCTCTAACACCCCTATAAACTAATAAATAATTAATTAAGTAATTAATTATGAGTTAAGAAAGCGAGGTAATAAAAAGGGGGTAAAATGTTTTATTTACTCATTATGTTTAGATAAATCAAGTAACACTAAGAAAATCCTAGTTGAAAATCAAAATTAATAAGAATTAAATGCAATTATTAGGGATAACAAATTATAAGAAAATGGGGCGGTGGGCCGCGGCCCAAATTATTCCTTGTCGAAGTAAAGATAAACACCTCTTTCTTTCCATTTTCTTTTACATTCAAAACTAAAAGCAAAAGCTTGAGCTCTTTAATGGCATTTGCAGCTTAACATCAAGAAGAAAAAAAAGAAAAGATTAAAGCTAAGGGAACTAGAAACTTCATCAGTTAAAAGTATAAGTGAGTAATATATCCTTAATCTTTTCTTCATTGTATTCTTCATGGCCGTCTAATAATTTAGTCATTCCTATTATTTTACTATTTAATTGGTATTGGATACTAAATATGAGGACAAGAATATCATATTAGTAAACGATTTTAATTAGTAGAATTTATTCTTAAGTATATAAATTGTTGTAAATTAACTAAGATCGGTATATGGAGAAAATTTATAAGTTATGAGTAATTCTATACAAGATTAATTTACTGTAGAAAGACTGGGAACAGACTAGTTAGTTTTCAAAGGAAATTAAGTCTAGCCAATGGGTTATATTAGGGAACCAAAGGTAAATAGGTAATGATCAAAAGGTTATTTAATTAAAGAGCTTAATTAATTATGGGCCGGTAGACCAAGTCCATATTTTATGATAATGTGTCAGTAAAGTGCTTAAGACTATAACAAAAGACTAAATTAAATGAATCAGAGGTCAAAACATGTAAAGCTGGTGTCAAACATGCGGTGAACAGTTTCCAATGTGTACCGAAGGACAATTCCAAAGAAGGTAGAGTCAAACCGAATTTTAATAAAACCAAAATCTTAAGTGCAATGGCTTACAAATAAGTGCTAAGATAGGCAAGGTTTGAGGTCAGGGTTGATAAACAGAGGGTATCAACTGAGGATTGGAGGCGGTCAATGATTAAGAAGAAAATATGGGTAGAGGGGGTGATTTCAGATAAATTAAAGAATTAATTTCACAAATCACCAAAAAAACTATAACATGCTTCCTTAAGACCAGATGAAAACATTTAGTGCTGAGGGTAGTGTTAGTCTCGGAAAAATGTATAAGCTGAAACTGGTAATCCCGAAGATAACATTAATGGCAATAATACAATCAATATTAATAATCACATGACGATTAGTTGAAGGTTAACTTAATAAATAGCTAAGTGAAAAGCCCAATAACGGATGGTTAGGCACCAAAAACTTGTTGCGACTTTTCTGTTGGTTAGAAAAGTACAAATGTTAATTAACTCTGCAAGCGCACAGGCGTGTAGTATGCAGGTCGAACACAGGGAATTTTATTTTAAAATATTTGAAACCCATATTTAAATCTTAGGCGTGTTAAACAAATTCGATGGTGGTTCTTGAACAGGAAATAAAAACAATAATATACTCCGAATCGATTTCGAATCTAATCAAAATTGCAATCAAAATATAAAATTGTAGAAATCAGAGCAGAAACTAAAAGTGCTTAAAAGAAAATAATAGTGCAAACAACTGAAATAAAATGAACTGAATTTATTAACTAACTGGAAAGAGTGCAGAAAATAACTAAGAACAAGAATAAATAAATTGCTAAATCTAATTAACAATCCTACGTATTCTGTCCGGAAATAAAAACACTGCTGAAATTAAAACTAAACTAGAAGAAGAGTGATGGGGTAAGAGATGATTTTTGGTTGTTGTATGATGCTGTATATATAGCCTTTTCCAGCCCAGAAAATCAACTGTTGCTTTTTAGGAGGAACTGGTCCTTTGCTTGAATTGGTGAAAGAGAACATATATACGTCCACGTCATTGCTTGAATTGGTCCATATTGCTTGAATTAAATATGATTAGTCCATGCTTTGAATTGTGTGCTACTTATTGAATTGAAGTGGCCATATAATATGCTACTTGAATTGGTCACATTATTGTACCATGTTATTTGATTAACAAGTGGCCTTGCTTTGAACTGGACTGCCTTGAATTGCGTGAGCTGCTATGTATTTATATTTAGAGTGTACCACTTTGAATATTTCCAATTGAATGATATGCTTAATACGTGTTTTCTCTTTGAATTGTTTGGTGTCCAAAACGTTGCACTCTTTTCTGTGTGTCATTTGAACCAATGGACGGCACAACCGATTAATTTCAACGTTGCACTTCGAAATCTATAATCTGCAAAACCACAATAAAATACCCGTATAATACCTATTTATTAAAATAAAAAATATGAAACAAACAGTTTAAAATGCAGAAAAATACGTTCATCAATGGTTAGGTAACAGATTCAACAGAAGGAGTAAGGCCAGTATGGCATCCATGATCGAAAGCGGCATGTATGGCATCTATAACCAAAAGCAAAGGAGTAAGGCATGTGTGGCATCCGATGTATGACAGCAATTGTTGTAAGGCCAAATGTGGAAACTAAGAGAATGGTGGATGACGTAAGGCCTTAGGTGGTAGTCTAGAAGCCTAAAGTGAAGGTGTAAGGCATGTGTGGCAAACGAAATCGAAAGTGAAATGGGTATAAGGCTCATGTAGCAACCTAAGTACGAAAGCATTGGTGTAAGGTCTGGGTGGCGACCAAGAATGACGAGGCATAAGGCCTTAGTGTAAGCAAAGAAATAGTGTAAGTAATGTATATAGTATATTGGCATAAGGCCTTAGTTGTAGACGGACGGTAGAACTTCACTGATATATCTACCGCAAAGGTATGTAAAGCCCTGAAGTAGACAAGGGTAGGGTATTTCAGTATAATGAAATATTGAAGTTTTCTCTATCGTATAAATAAAGGGGATGCTTTCGGTTATGATATTAGAGTAGCCTTGACACTTGGTAATAATCTTACTATTTAAACTCACTATACATTCTGATATTATTGCTTTGGAAAGTATGGAGATAACCCGTTCCACATGTTGGCGACGTGATCTCACTAGCTTGTATGCTTTAGGGTAATATATTATTCACATCAGACTTTATGTCCGCCCCATGATTTTATTCTTATTTTCCCTATAAACTCATGAGTACTCATTTGAGTAGGCTGAGTTTATGGGTTTAGGCAGGTCGCTTTTGGGGATAGTCGAATAATGCATGCCGAAGATGAAGCAGGAGGCTTGGGATGTTATATTTATTTCTACTATATTTAGTGTTAGTACCCGCATCATCAATTTGGGGATACTAATAGCTACATGTACTATATTTTTAACCTTGGGTGGATGTGACTTTTGGTGTAAAAATAATTTTTAAACTAACTCGATGATGTGTTTCCTTTTGTATTTCTGCTCTTGTTACCTAAAGCTGTATAACATAACCGATCTCATCTCTATCACCGAAAGATAACTCCAAGGTGACTGCAACATATTGGGGTTTCATCATTGAGTTTTAGAACGAGGAATGTTACAAAATCACACTACAAGAAAAAAAACCCTTTTAACAACTAATAAATAATATTGTTAAAGTAATTTACAAACTTTTTCATAACGTTGTTATATCCTTAGTTGTAAAAAGATCAAAATCTTTTACTACACTTGTGAAGATGTGGTTAAAAAACATTATAAAAGTGTTTTCTACCATATTTCACAGTTGTTGTGGGAAACTGTAAAAATGGTGACTAACCCTACTATAATATTATTTTAGTGTAGTAATATAGATTTAACCACGTCTCTTTTTCATTGTCATGCAAATAATTACAATATTTAGAAATGTTATGTATATTGATTGGACAATAATTTACCGTTATTGTTGATAGATTTAATAGAGCTTTCTTCCAGAGTTGTATTATTCCATTAAACAACGTTTGCAAAACATTATGAATATTGTCATTCTCAACATTATGTATATGTCAATGGTATTGCGACAAGCTTTAAAGATATTGTAAATATAGTCCTAAAACATCATACCAGTTGTAAATTACTTTTTAACAACACTTATATTGATATGAATTAATCATTATGTACAAATAATAAATTGAATAATGAATTATAAACAATATAAATAAAAACACTTTTGTTCACAAAATATGTGATTTTTTTTTGAAATGGTACTTTATATACAACAAATCACTGTGACAACATATCACATTTCAATAAACGTTCGAATCACGCTACGCAAGTTTCGAACTTGTGACCTCTCACAACAAAGCCAAATCACTTTGGACAATGGTGCTTGTCAAAATATGTGATTATTGCATCAAGATAATAGTAAATTACTACATCAAATATATACATCCTACCACCATCGACAAAACTAGTTTGCCTACATCAATAAAAATAAGAGCATTGTAAAAAAAATGATGTATCCAGTACTTAAGCACCAACTCTTTCATGTTCCTAAAAATAAAATAAATGATTCATGATAAGTTATAATACCATTAATATGGTACTTCACAAGTACTATAACACAACAGAAATGACAGTTAGTCTCATCCAATAAAACCCAAAAAAAAACTAGTACCTAGTTTAAAAGAGTAAACATGTTTTGTATGATATTACAGCATCATATTACAACAGATATACAAAAAGTAAACATGTTATTACAGCAGATAAACAAAAAGTAAACATGTTTTGTATGATATTACAGCATCATATTACAGCGGATAAACAAAAAGTAAACATGTTTTGTATGATCATTTAGATATAAATTTTAATAGAAAAACATGTATTGTTTCAGCATTTAGATATGATATTTAAAAGCACAATGTGCAAGTATTTTTCTTAAGCTCCCTTATTTTATATTGAACTCTGGTCCAAAACATAAGAAGCATAGTTTGGTAGGAAAATTATTAAAAGGTCACGACTTTTAAGTGCTTAATCTGGACCTAACACAGATATACAGATTTTAGTTTGATACTTATACATACTAATTTTGTTGTTCTGACTAGGCTAGACTCAAAATCAACAATGTTGAGACAGAATTCACAGAACTGAATTTGAAGAGTAGTTTGAGCACTTCACACCTATGCATGGATGTTGTTGCTCCTTTTTTTGGTAAAATTATAGTAATTTATGAGAATGACTGTTATGAATGAAGATTCTATTACTTTTTAACATCCCTAAATATAATGAATTCACCAAAGATTAAAGTAGGTAGTCTACAGGTTTACCTACCATAGTTTATATATTATTTGTAAACTTAGCAGGAATGAAAAACCCTCAAGAAAGTGTTGTTGTCGATTGCCACATCATACCAACATTAGTGATTCCAAATCCTATCTAAAGTTGAGCGAAAATTTTAGTTATCGAAACGTAAACTATATATATGTAAACTATATATATATACATATATATACACATATACACACATATATATATACACATATGTATAGAGAGAGAGAGGAGCGGCTACAGAGACAAAATTTAACACTAAGTAATTTTCGCTGCATCTTCTTGTCTTTACATCGAAGGTCGAAATTAGGGAAGGTCTAATAGTTGAGGTCTCTTGTGTGGGATTTTGTGTCACCAATTTGATAGTCATACACAACTAATAGTTTGTTTCGAGTTTACAACAATTAAAGTTTTCTATTTTATTTATTATTATTATTTAATTGGTCATTGGCAAAGTAGTCAATTACAAATAGCTCAAAATAGCGTAAAGCTTGCACTATGCGCTATAACATGTGCTATTTTGTTCAAACTAATTTTTTTCATATACAACAAAACGTATAAAAAAAGAAATTTAATTGCTCACTGCTAAACAAAATTAAGTGCTTATTCTATTATCAAATACTAAAATGAGCATAAGAATCAATGTTAAGTGCTCGGCTAAATTTTTTTTAAACTGCTGGACAACTTCACAGGTAACTATTTCAGAGTTTGATATTATTTTTCACTGTTTTGTAATTGTATTATGTCCACATAATTTGATATTATTTATTTGCACAGAGTTTGATATTCTATTTTCACTATTCGGAGTTTGATATTATATTTGCACAGAGTTGATATTATATTATCATATATAACTACTAAACAGCTTCACAAGTAACTAAATCAAAACATATAAAAAAGAAGTGACATCTGTAACTGTATTCTTCTTATGTATTCACTGCTCAACAAAAATCAAAATTAAGTTCAATTTTTTTTCAACAACTAAGTATGTCCATAAAAAATTAATACTAAGAAATAAAAGATCGTAAAATTTCTGCTTAGCAACTAGTTTTAAACAACTAGACCTAAATAAAAGAAGGAAAATATACATTTAGACTCGAAAATTTATTCAGATAAAAGACTGATTCAGATTAAGAGAAAAAACAACCCAAAATAAATTAGATTAAGCTTTAATTTAAGTTTTAACATGAAGTCAACTTCAAATTAGAGAAGATATTGAGCGATTTTTTGGCATAGATTGCAAAGAAACGATAACTGAGGGAAAAAGGAGAGAAAATAAATGACAGACCAAAGAAATAGAATGTAATATATTTCAATTTTAATCAATTAGAAGTAATTGAATTGGACTTGGGCCTACAAAGGGAAAAAAAGGGTAAGATAAGTTGTTTGCTCATTTTGCGACCACACAACAGTTAAAAAATAGAGAGAAAAACAATGAAAAATTCATCATTTGAAAAGCCCACCAAAAATATACCCTTAATGATTATCCAATGAATTAAATGTGAATTATTCAGAAGAAGTATCTAACACCTATGAGCACTTGTACCCATGAACATCAGTTTAAAAAGAAACCGATAATGCACCCATGTAATATTGGCAAATGCAATTGGTGGACCCTATATGACAACATAACAGTTCACCAATTAATTTGTCGAAATTAGCGACTCTATTGCTTGTGCAATTTGTGTCTCTACCACAATTAACACATGTTTCTATGGTAATAAAATAAACTAACAACAAATTGCACATTATCGGTGTATTGTTAATTGTCGATCATAAAGTTATTTTGACAGTTGACAATTTATTTTATAATTAGCAGTTGATAATTTGAGTGTAATCGCTCTAAGTAACTAAAATCAACCAGCCAAAAAAAGACCTATCAAAATGGAAATTTGCAAACTAAAAATAATATAAAAGTTTTTGAAGGAACATTTAACCCTAAATCAACCAAACTATACTCAACCTAAAAGAAAACAATCAACATGAAACTCATGCAAAAATTTCATAGGTATTACTTTTACAAACAGCAAAACTTCTAAATTTGCAGAAAGAAAAAGAAAAGGTTCAAGTTGGGAAATTAACTAACTTGCATAATCACATGTCATAATAAACACCGTTATTAAGGTATGGCACAAACAACTTTACCAACCAATGTCAATCTAAGTGAAGTGATATAAGCATACAAACAAAACGTAAAAGATAGTATTAATGAAATAAAAAAACATAATAGAAAAGAATGTGATAGACCTGAAGACATGGTGAAAAGATATTTGCAGCAACAAAACCAACCAAGCATGAGGTGTATATTTGACCATAAGAATAAGAATACTAGTGGAAGCATAAAATTGGTTAGTGAAGTTTGTTAAACACTAAGTGAAATGTAATCTTGTACGTGGATTTAATCTAACCTTATCAATTACCTGTAGATAAAAGCAAATTAAAAACCAACACCAATTTCTGATACATCTTGGGTTGTATTGTGTTTAAATTTAAACTTCACTTCATTGTTAATATTAGCACCATACCCCTATAGTGCCATGAGTTGATAAATAAGAGAATAAAGCAGTGTGACACCGACTTCAAAATTGTTTCTAACTACTAGTTGGTAAATTAACCTGTGCTTTTATGGCATTAATATATCAAAATGAGTGATGATTTCAATGGCTTATCAATGCATTTTTGTATCTTATAAGTTATTTATTAACTTAGCAATCATTTAATGCTGTAAAATTTCCTGATAAAAAAAGTAAATTTATTAATATGTTGGTTTTTGTGAAACATAATCTACATATGTCCAACATGTACTTACTTAGTTCAAAATATAACTTTAGTAATCTCCATATAATGAAGATTTCAGTTATGTGAAACGTGCACTAAAAAATAGAGAATAGGTAAGTAAACTATTAAAAGTAAGTGTTAAAATACTAGAATCAAAGTACAAAGAAGGCTAACTTTCGAACTATAAAATGTTGTCAGCCAATAATCTAAGCTACAAATTAAATTGATCCTGTTTGCGAACAAAATTTTCATATAGTTTTCCAAACAATATCAAAACAACAGTATCTTCAATTTCAATCGCAGAAGTCTACAAAAATTAATTAACGCTGAACAATTTATATAAAAAATGAAAACTACAACCTAAAAGTAAAAATGATTTATTCAAAATAGGTAGATTACCTGATGTCAATAATACTCTTCTCCCTCCTACTCCACCAACAACTCATCTATAGGTAAAATCAAAGCCCTCTTCATTCCTCTAGCCCTAAATACCCCCTAAAACTGCTTGGTTATCAGATTTGAAAATTACATAAATATATGCTCTACACCCGTATCCAACAATTGATGGAGACAAGACATGGAAAATACGATGAAGAATTGATTCATCGACAAAACTAAAATTATTAGGGTTTTGGCTACCGATTAGAGCATCTCCAACAATGCTCAATTCAGCTTCATATTAAGGCTCTGCTTTGAAAACCAACTCCAACAGTGAATATTACCCTTAATATTAAGGGTAATATTCAGGGGCCAATTCTGTTTTCTGAATTGGCCCTGGGCGCTAATTTAATCAGCGTTGGGCGCTGATTAAATCAATGCCCAGTAGAGGGGTTGAATATTAAGTCAGCGTCTTGGGCGTTGATTAAATCAGCGTCCGGTTGTTGGCGTCCCCACTGAATATTAAGAGGGTAATATTTAAAGACTGAATATTACCCCCTTCAACTGTTGGAGATGCTCTTAGGGATTTCGAAATAGACCTGAGTAAAGAACGGGAACGTAGTTGAAATCTGATTGTTTTAATTATTGATTAAGGATATCGAGATAGCCTCCTTGTCGAGGGTTATTTTTTGCAATCAACGATGGCTAATAATACCAACCAGTAGATGAAATCTGACGGTTTTAGTTAGCCATCCATGTCAGTAGTGTTGTTTTTGCTAAGTACTCAAACATTATGACATTGATCACTAGTTTAAAAGAAACATAAACAGAATTCCCAATCTTGTTGATTATAAAAATACGACAAATAGATATGAAGAAAATAAATAGTTTGAAGCGGTTAATATGCATTAAATGCATATAAGGTAAACTGTTGACTTAATAAAACAATAAATGCATATCTTTCATGTACTAAAATACAAATAACATAAACTATAATTTTGAGAAAAACTGAATGGATAAATTCTGCATGCGGATGTTTTCGTATTCGCATCCGTATGCATTTTTTCAAATATCGGATATTTTATCCAATTTTCGGATACGGATACGGATAAATTTCAGATTATTCGGTTATTCATTGACAAATTTAGTTAGATATTATAGTTTCTTCCATTATAAATTCAAAAAGGTATAAAAAAAGAAAAAGTCAAGCTAAATTACATAAAAAATGCCAATGAGAACTACCTTAAGTGGCAAGTGGATCGAAGTTACAAAGGTCTTAGGTTGGAACTACTAAGATATTAAAATGTGTATTTAAATTCACGATATTTAACAAAATTCATTATATTTAGCACTTTTACATTATTGGAAAAAAATCGTTGAATTTAAGCACTTCGACAACAATTATTAAACATCATAAATTATCGCAATATAAGAAAAATGTTGTCGTAGAAGGTTTTTTACAACCATCTTGTTAAATGTTGTTGAAAAATACGAATTTTATTATATGTTGAAATAAATGTTGTCCCCCAGCAGTTTTTTACAATGATTTTAAAGAAAATGTTGTAAAAGACTTATTTTATCTACAACAGTTTAAGCAACTGTTGCAAAATTCATGTTGTAAAATGGGTTTTTTCTTGTAGTGTCATGATTAATTTCAGCAAGATCTTCAAAACAAACATCAGAACTTACATAATTGTTTGAAGCCATGAGACACACATTTGTTTGTTCTCTGTCATTTTCACTTTTTGACAAGGAAGAATCTGAATCATCCCCAGTTACTTGAAAGGCTTTCTTCCTTTTCTTGATTAATTTTTCATTTTTGTTATTGAAGCCATTTTTTAAGGGATTTGGACAATCTTTCTACATATTGCACATCTTGTTGCATTCGTAATGTTTTAATGTAGAAGATAGTTGTAATGCTACCAAATCTTTTATTCTTTATGAGTTTCAAATTTTTTTAAAAGTATTTGGCAATGAAAACGAACTCATCTTCATTTGTATCTGATTCATCTTTGACTTGAAAAGAAATTGCCTTTCTTTCTTAAGCTTGATCCTTCTTAGCTTGTAAATTTACTTCATAGGACATTAAACTACCAATCAACTCATGGAGTTTGAGAGTTGAAAGATCATTGGTTTCTTTAATAGCTAAAACTTTTCGTTCTCATTCGTCCCTTAAAGAGTAAAGAATTTTAGAGACTATATCAAAATCTGAAAAACTTTCACTTAAAACCGTATAAGCATAAGTAATATCTTGAAATATAAGTACATATCAGCAATATTTTCATTTTGCTTCATTTTAAAGTTCTGAAATTGATTTTTCAATACTGAAATTTTACTTTGCTTTATTTTATTTGTTCCTTTATGTGTAACTTGTATTGTTTACCACATATCATATGCAGTCTTATAGGCGCTTACTCTATTAAACTCGTTTTTGTCTAATGAGCAAAATAAAATATTTATAGATTTAGCATTATCAGTGGCATCTACCTTATGCGTGTTAGACCATGTGGTATACTCAGTAGTGGGTATATTGTATTATACTTGTGTAGCATTCTAAATTTCAAAACTATTTGCTTGCATATATTCTCATTCTGCTTCACTAATATGCATAATTAGACCCTATGAATTGCAGTGGTCGTGCAGCAGATTGGCCTTCAAAAAGTGTGGCGATAGAATTATCTATATTAATTGCAAGTATTCACAAACGTTATTATGGTTTTATGAAATCTTGCTCTGATACCAAATGAAAGTGCACTAAGAATCTTGTAATATGAATAATATAACTTAAACTAGTTATATAAGCAAGCTAAGTAAGAAAAGCAATAAATAAAAGATAGCATCATCGATTTTTATATAGGTTCAAACTTTTCGTCCTATGTCCAGTTCCATACTCATTCTGGAATGTCAATAAACAACCTTCACTTCATCCGAAGGAACAGTTTTCTACAAGATTGCTTGGACAACCGAACAAGACTTCGACACCTTGCGTGAAGATCTTCAACATGGCTCTACTAAACAAAATAAATCTGACTTGACTTGTTATGTTCTTTGATAACACTGATGAGCCACTTTAAGCACACCCTTCCTATAATCTTCTTTGATGATTGTGATTTGAATGTGTAGATTTTAGATGGTAAAAGGATTGTTTTGAATACTTTGAAATCTCAGAAAATAGAAAGTATAGAGAGTAAGATTAGTAGGGTTAGCTCTATTAGTTAGTTCAAAGTTCAAATTAATGTTTATTTACGATGTTTGAAAGGTTCTATTTGAAAATTAATTACCATTAGGTGCAACTATTAAAGAAGAAGATAACATTTCAAAAACAATTTTATGTTAAAAATAAAAAAACAGTTACTGAAATTCAGACGTTCGAATTCAGACCTTCGATGTATGAAATTTTATGGTCTTCAAACATTAAGAAAACAGTTCAAATTTATCTATGTTCAGACGTGTAAAAAATCAATTAGACGTTTGAATTTATAATAAGACGTCTGATTAATCTTTAGACGTCCGAAAAACTAATTTTTCAAAAGAATAAAAAGTCTCAAGTTTTTAGACATTTGGAACCAACATTCAAATGTCTGAATATTTATTCAGACATCTGAATATTAATCCAGCCTTTTGTTTCCTACAAGGTTTTAAAACAAAGAAGAATTAGTTCAAAATGATCATAATTCAGACGCCTGAATTTTGAATTTAGACGTCTGACTTCTTGTACGAAATGAAATATGCTTTAAATCTTTGCAAGAAAAAACGCGTGTTTAAAAACTTATGCAAGTAAAGCTTTTTAAGGTAATTTGTTCAAAATATAATTTTATAAAAATTAATCGTGTGTTATTATCCAGGAGATTGTAAAAGTAATAACATTTCTAGGACTTACAACACATGGCTACTCTATTTCACTTGAACTTTAATCATCGTGCAATCTGCATTTCCTTAGTCATTGAGTAGTTCGCCTTAGTCTTCAAAGATATTTTTTTTCTGAAAGTTCAATTTTGTACAAATATATTGGGATATATAATTGTTTCTTCAAGACTCAAAAATGTTGGTAGAATTCATCTTTGTTGACCTTCCCTGCTACCATACTAGACGCCACGTTCACCACGAGTGCATTCTGCAATACAAGTTTAATTTCTGCATGCATCTGAATTTTCTTCAATCAAAAACTGCATTTGGTTAAGTCAATCGATACATGCCACGTGGAGACATGTAATTTAACTTGTAGTTATAAACTTATCGGAAATTTTTTACCTCTATGGTATGAAAATTTTGACTGTGAACATGAATTTTTTGCATTCTGTTATGAGAAGTTGAATTCTAGATAAAGCTACGCCAGTCAGTAATTAATAGCACAAAATAGCACCAATATGTACATAAGATGAGAAGGTATATTTGACTTGTGTTTGAATCAGAAAGGCCTCTCTCCCGCGTAATTACCAGGAGGAAAATAATTACAAGTGATAATCACCCCACCATTTGTACAGTCGGACCTCCCGCACCCAATTCTTATCGTCGTATTCCAAACGATCTGCGTAAAATGCCCGCACATTTTACCCACCTCGCACGTATTACTTTCCAAATCGTAAAACTCACTCTCGTCCGCCCACGTTCTGATCGCGTCTCCCGCCGTCCAGTCGTTCCCGGATCCCCAAAACATGTTCTCTCCGTAGTCCGGGCTACCCGAATGGATCAGTTCGCAATCTCCGCGTCTGCTGTCCGACCATCTTCGCGCGTACCGTGCAATTCTCCTGTCCCACGACACCGGAGCCAGATTATATCTAGTGCGTACGTTGTTGTGTTCCCTTACGAATTCGCGTACCTGCCTCCGGAAGGTTGGTGCGGGTTTTGGATTCTGTGGTGGATCTGGGATCGGCACTGGATTCGGGTTTGGGTCGAAGTTAGGCAAAGGAATAATGATGGGCTGTAGTGGATTTGTGTAAGGATCCGCATTGGGTACGGAACTGTCGAATGGTGATTGGGCGGATGAAGGAGGAAGAGGTAGAAGGAGCAGGGAAATTAAAATGGGAAGAGGGAGGATATTTTGTTTTGGATTTACCATTTCCTCAAAGGTAGAGGAAATGGATATGGAGATGAGATTTGATATTTTTACGTTATATATGTCTTGGTTGAAATCTCAGACCAATTATGGCAAGCACGGTTGATGAAGGTTTGTGTGGTTAGGCGTTACAATAGCAATAGCAGGTGGTTTTCTGTGCTTCCCAGTTCCCATTGCTTGTTTGGGATTTTTTTTTTTATGAATATCATAAAACGGCCCAAGGCCTACAAAGTTTATAACATCGGGTGCAAACCCGAGAACTATCACCAAACATATTAACACAATAACCCTAGCCGCACTCCAACAAATCCCAACAGCAAAAGGAAGAAAAAAAAATGGCGATCTCGATCTGAGATTATATTCTAAATCAAGGGGGTTTTAACTCCAGCGAACTTCGTCTTCCCCTTTATCACAGATTCGAGTAGATTTCTCGATTGCGTCAATTCGCTTTAGCTTCCAATCTGATTTTTGAGAGGGTTATCGCGAATAGCTGCATCCCCCGGTTTTCCATACTTGTTTGGGATTATTCCTTTGCTGTTTTATTCTCTCTTTTCTTGTAGTTCCTATTTATTAATTTTGAAACGTGCACATGCAAAGAAATGCCACTGATTGCAGTATATAATAAACTCCACTTGTGATGATAGTAGAATTCATCTCGAGATTACAATGAAAATTTTGGTTATTCGATTATAACTGTCATAAATACTTTCTTTCATTGGAAATTTTACCCATTTAACTTCTTTTTTTTTTTTTACAAAATGGTATTAGGGCTAGTTTTGAAACTTATTACGGATATGGATTGGTTTCCACAACAGTAACATTGGATCAACGTTCTTTTATAATGCATATTCAAAATATTCTACGAACCTTTTTTTATTTCTATTTCTTTTTTTTCTTTTTTTTTTGTACATTTTCAAATATAGAGGAAAGAAAAATTGCTGAAGTTTAGATTATGTTAAAAAATGATGAATTTTGATGGCAACTTTTAGACATTATATTATTACATGACTCAAGATCATATTTACAAAACTTTGGTTAATTTAAATTTTAACAAACTCAAAATAACATTTGCAATTGATGATTAAAATAAGTTTTTAGCGGTTGATGTTGACCTAACATTTTGAGTATGTAAACTAAACATCTCAAAATTTTCATTTGATTTTGAGTAGTACAGTTATAGGAAGCATAAGAGTATAGAATAAGGGTAGTAAACGGGTGGTGTATCAAATCCTCACTCTTTATATGCATTTGAATAAAATAACATACACTCCATACATGCAACAAAATACTAAGCCTAAATGGTGTATGTGTGCGTGAAAAATGGAATAAACAGTAAGTTGTGTACCTGGGAAAAGGAAAACAAATAGTACAAATGACATTCGCTTTGCACATATAAAATAAAATAACAAAAAATGTTATTGTTGCATGTACTCTTTGTTCACAAAGGTTGAAGTCGGTTATTTGAGTCCCATATAAAGAGCCCCGGCCCAATAATAGGAAAACCCAAAGCATTGTCTTAAGGTAAAATGCCCAAGTCAATTCTCCATCATTCCATGACCACACAACCCACGTACCATAGCTTGTTTCTATGACTAGTTTGAATCATCCCACCATGCAATACAAATTCTCCATAACATCTAATTTGAACCTGCCCTTACCAAGTACTCCGATCTCCAACAACGACATGTACGCAACTATCAAAATAGCTACCTCTATTTTGCCTTTACCTGGAATACATTGCGTGGTGGACTCCTCGGGAATTTGGCCCGGCCGCAACGGAGTATCTTGTCAACCTACAGTCACATAGTTTGTCGCACACGGGCTAAGCACTGTCGGGGAACTTGGCCTTTAGAATGTCTACAACAACGCCAGTTCTCTGACAAAAGCACGTCTTGGCATTGTCATTCACTTTCTCTGCCTTCTTAGATATTAAAGCCTTAGAATTGTCTTTCGACGCTTGTTATATCCTTTTAGGGAAACGATAATCATTTTGAAGTGAGCAGACTTGTAACACCCCCTAAAAAATAAAAATAAATAACTAATTAACAATAAAGCTAAAAATGAAAATTTTAAAAATATCGGAATTTGGCCACGAAAGTTGTACCATTGCGTTCGTGACGATTTACTAATCAATTTCCATATATAATCTCAAACAGAAAAGTTATTGACGTTTGAAGTTTTTGAATTTAAAATAATTTAAATAGAATTCAAATTCAAAAATGTAATTAATATTACAATTTGAAATTTCAAAAGGTAACGGTAGGATTGGGGTTTAAGTAAACGTTAAAAGAATCTTAACGTTAAAATCAATTAAAGAATTAAATTTTAATAATTAAATGGTAAAATAAGACGTTTCCATATACAAACAACCTATCGAATGCCTAGATAGGAGAGGTCGAGTGGTGCGTATTGTGGAAGCCAAGGTTATTTAGGCCATAAACGGTTCGAAATTTATTAACATAAACCAACTTAAATCTGATGGTTCTAGTGACTTCTAACCACTATAAATAAGAGCCTAGCCCCTTCATTTTTATTTACAAACTATTTGGGGACGTAAGTAGAGTTCTGTCGATTTCTTTTTTCCACACGATTCAAAACTTTCTTAAGGTCTTCAAGTAAGGGATTTTAGATTAATATTCAATTTATAATTCTATTCTCCTCCAATCCCTGAAATTCTAAATCTAATTAATATACAATCCAATTGTTGTATATTTAAAAAGGAAGAGGTCTGTAAAAAGATTGAAAAGCAAACGTATTCAATTCCAAAGGAGAAACCTAGGACCATCAATGAGTGGAAATCTTAAGTAGTGTTTCGTTTATTATTTTTAGTTTTGGTTTTTATCCATACAAAAATGCACACGACGCATTTATATTGTCGAAACGACTAATTTAAAAAACGAAGTTAACATACAAAATAGAAAACAATTTTTTTTATTTTTCGCGTTTTGAGAAATAACACAACCACGTGAAATAATTCATTCTTCCATCGTCCCTCTATCCTCTTCGCCATCTCATCCGTCTTTCTTTCATTCCTTCCATCGTCCCTCCATTCTTCTCATATTTGAGATACATATTGAAAACCGAAAACACAAAATTCATTTTTAAACCAAACACTACCTTTGTTTTTCTCATTTTAGTAATTGTATAGTATATGTTGGGTTTGATATATGTCTCAAGGAATTTTGTTAACGAAAACACCAAGCTAAAACCCCCAAAATCCCCCTAAAGCGAAATGTCAATTCTTATGTTTTGGAATCTCAATTATTCTATATTAAAATAGCGAAATTTGTGTAGTTATTGTAATTTTAATATTTTACATTATGTTCCACTTTTCTCCTTTGATATGATTAATGGTTTTAAAAAGGAAATAAGTTAGAAAATAGTGTGTAAAGTATGAATTCTCTTATTCGTAGTTTGCATTGCCTATTTTTATAATTTAAATATGAATCCCTTTTCTTCTTACATACATAAGTTGAATAGAGTGTAAAAAAATTTGAATTACAAATTCTACTAATATTGATTATACTATTTTAATATAAAATAAGATTGGTAATTAATTCTATTTTCTTATACAAGTCTATTGTTGGGCTAAGGAGATTAGCTAATTTGTATGTTATGGTATGGAATTAAACTTGTATAAATTGAAAGTTTTGACATTAATGATTAGTATAGGATGCAATCTTCGCACGTCTAGGAATATCTTAGTACGTATTACTAATATATATTAGCCTATGAATAACGCGTAATTAAAAATGTATTAATCGCATAATAAATAGGTTAGTAATTAGCATTAAAACCCATAGGATGGAAGTTAATAATGATTTATAAGTGGTGGAATAAAGAATCTTTCTTTATAGCCTTAGTAAAATGTGGCGAGGAATGTGGTAGTATGATAAGGGGAGTGTAAATTATGATTAAGTTATAGGGATGTGAAATCAGTCAAAAGCACACGAAAGTCTGCCCAGCTAATCTGGCTACCAGCAGTGTGACATTGGGGCAAATATGAGATATCGTCCATAATAAGTACCCATGGAGGACGTGGGGTTAGTCCCAATTCTGTAGGGTAAGTCTACCCAATTAATCTAGCTACCTGCAACGACTGCCCTACACCTACGATGTCGAACGGTTGTCAAAGGAAAGAACAGAAGTAAAGAAGAGGAAACAAAAGAGAAGAGAAGAGAATGGAAAAGAAGAAAAAAGAAAGATAAAACAACCACATAACCTGTCGAATATCTCACATCGCATTAGATAAAATATAATAGTCAACATAGGTATAAAACAGTCGAGACAGTAATAACAATGTAAACTAATCATCAGAGTATAAGATCCACAAAGTTATACAATATAGTAAAAGAGTTTATACAACTGTAAAATAAACTCAACTGATACATTGTCTCATATAATAGTAAGCCAAACACTTCAAGGCTCCACAGTGTCACACAGTGGAATATACAATAATAAACTCAAATACAAGTATGAGTAAACGTCACCTCTTGCTAGTCCATTTGCAGAACTAAATATGTCATCCTCACCTACCCTCAAATCTACTCATTTTAGAGTACTTTAAATAATAAGAAGCAAAGCATAAAAGCTTGGGGTCCGACAACAGTCTAGTGTGAGCGATAAACAATCTTAAAATACTATAAAAGTCGATGTAATATATGGAACAGAGGGTACACAAATCATACCTGACCTGTCCCTGCAACCAAAGAGTCAGCACATAACATAAATAATATGCTACTCTACAACAACGTAAAAAGGGTACTCCATACTCAGTATCTGTCAAGGTGCCTTGGTATCTCCATCAAAAATACCTACTCCATACTAAGTGAATCGACCGAGGTGTCTAGGTATCCCTATGCATAATACCGATCTCGTGTGACATCCCTAGGGTGACAGGTGACTAGTGAAGCAACCATAACAAACATTGCATCCATCAAAAAATAATAACTGTCACCTTGTGCGCTCTAAATATATGATAACTCGTATGACCCCCAAGCCAGGGACTAGTAGTAATCCCTGTTCTCCGTTGTACTCTTGTATCTCACAGTCCAAAGATGGATACGTATCTCGTAGCCCAAAGCTGGACATTAGACCTAAAGGATCCAGGGTATACACATCCCATCATGATCCATGGACGTCCCCACTATACAATACCCCTACTTCGAGTACAGCAGAAAACTCTCCGAGTCATCAACGATCCCTTAGCTCATACACATCCATCCAAGCCCTATTGGCCCAATACAATCTCGACTATCTGGAACCCACCATGTTCCTACACTCCATGACTCCCCCCATGAGCCTCTTCGGTACTTGCTACCCCCATGTGCCACAAATCAAAGATACGAAGTGCCTAATCCTTGGTATCTGCTACCCCCACGAGCAACAAACCGATGATACAAGTCCATCACGCAGTACATCGCCATCCTCCCATGATGCGAACGATCCAACACCTCCAGCATGATCTATGGAGACGTAAACTGTCAACCTCGGAATCTACTCCCAACATGAGCCAATATCCAAAGTACTAACTCTCATGTCGAAGCATCACACCATCGCCTCGCCATCTCAATCGCTCGCCTTAAAGCAACAACATCAAGACTCCAAGTCGGTCGCACGGACAAACCATCAAATCGTGCACCATGAAATCTCATCAACGTCCAAGCCAAAGATCGGCCAAATCCCCAATCAACAATAGTGATGGATATTGACCACTCTACAATGGTCAATACCAACCACTTTGGTCTTGTACATAGCCAAACGAATAAGTACAAACCAAACGGAAACGTTCGACATCTATTCTAAAGTCCGAAGCCTCATCTTCCACCTTTAGATTCATCGGCACGTATCATCACCCTCCTCTACACTCGTTAGGTTTCCACGTGTACGAAATCCCAACATACAAGATATTCCTCTAACACCCGATCACTGCTAATTAGCATTTTCAACCAAACAAGCCAAACAACCAAACATACATCCAACAACCATACATACGTCCAAAACAGTATACATACAACATGCATAATCCATCTATATCAACCAATGTGGAAAATCATAGCAATAATAGCTCAAATCTAATAATTCCCTAAATATGGTACGTCCATGGAAAATATGTGATATTCGATATAAATTATTTTAAAATAATTTTATTTTCTTTTGTAAAAATCTGGCAGGTATATAAGTATAGGAAAAATACATTTTAAACAAAAGTCATTCCCGAACGTCGGACTAATACTGTACAACCAATCATAGTGTGGTGAGAGACAATAACACTCAATTCTATATAATCTGTCCAAACCAGCACTAAAATGTATATCTCTCCATCACGAGCGCAACACAAGAAACCGCTTTCAAAATGGGCCTCGTATGCAAATGATATGATAGATATAAGAATGAATATTATCTAAATAATTAATTAACCAATTAAAACGCTAATTACCTAATTAAGCCATTAGTTCTTCTTCCACTTTAATACCATGTACGTGCACAAGAACAAAACCATGCATATCAGATTTCCATTCTCCTCGATTTCTCGACCCATAGTTGATGAAATCAAGATCCACCTTCGCTAAATCATCCCTCTTCGTGATCTCTTCACCTCGAACACCAAAAGCAAGACTCGATTGACCATACAAAGATGCGACCCATACGTCCTCTCGACCCAGTTGCGTTCTTGGTCTATGGATGAATTTTGATATACTTGGCTGATCGTGGCCAAGTTTTGCGAGAAGATGCGCCTCATTGAAAGAAATACAATGGTGCTTCCCGTTTCTCCTATCTCCTCCCCGATCTCTTGCAAAGTTCAACCCTAGATCCGGCCATGGTGGGTTGATTTCGACCAAACATCGCCACGCCTTAGATTGAGCATATGAGATCGAAGCTCTCATCGATATGAACACGTTAAATCAGATTTCGCGATATTTAGCGGAGCAGATATGGAGGTTTTAATTTTTTAAGGAGATTGAGAGGACCGGCCATGAAAATCCCCTTTGGGAATGCTACAGTAAAATGGATTTAAAATTGAAGGAGATCCAATTTAGGGTTTTATATAATAATATTATAATATTACATTTATTTAAATTCTTAAATAAATGGTCGTGCGTTTCAAGTCTGTATAATCACACGATGCGTCTGATCGCTCCGAAACTCGTCTGCGTACATTATCTAATTTTTTCAGATTCAACGGTTCAAATTTCATTGCCATTTGAGACTGCGTCCCGGAATGCTGATTTCGTGCATTTTGAGATTGTTTCGACCATTAAATCATCCGATCTCCAAATATAGCGATCCTTATACTCCTTTTAATTCGCAACATCAATTCGAACTCAACGGAAGTGGTCTCGAGTCTTGATTTGACAATATGCAAAAAAACGCATTTTGGGCCTTCATTTAATTAATGATTAAATATTCAAATCAGTTATTTAAATATCTGATCGTTAAAAATACAGGTCGTTACATTCTCCGCTCCTTAAAAAGATTTCATCCTCGAAATCACAAAGCAAAGAGAATGCCTCCTAACCCATATGCCTTCAAAAGCCACTAAGAATCTGAAAAAATTAAGAGAACCTCCTTTAAGCGGCCAGGTCAGGGAAAAATCCCAATACAACATAGATATGTATACATCTCATATCTTTAAATGTACTAAATCATATATAGCAATCATCTCAAATAAGTATGCTATATCAAATCATAACTATCCCGCATGTCTAACAGCTACACCAACTTTAGTTATAGTCTCAAATGTTAACCATCCAATAAAACATACATATATGAGATCTAACATAAGAAAGTAACACACATGCCTATCCTGGCATGCAGGATATTAAACTATCTAGTATAAAACATCTAATATGATATCCAATATGAAAGCTGACAATAAAAATAAAATCTCACCATTTGAAGAGCTTCGGACAAGCGGTCTTCATGCTCTTCTCGGTCTCTCATATCCTATCGCCTTCACTTTCATTCCACTGAATCTCTACTACTCCACTACCCTCCTCCTAACTTGCTTCGTATCACATCTATCAGTATGAATAGGCCTATGAGGTCTTGAAGTGCATGGTTCAGTCTCAATATCATATAATCGACTCGATGTCAAATTCACAAACGCCTCTTGTAAGTTCTCCCAAATCCCATAAAATAACGGATTCTGGCCACTTACAATGCTCTTGGCACACAATGGAATCACACTATCCATCCCGCATATAACATGACAAATTCGGATGCCATTCTACTGGACTTAAGGAATACAAATCTAGCAATATTCGTCAACCAATCGACTATGACTCAAATACTATCACACTATCCTTAGTCATCAGCAATCCATCGATGTAGTCTATAAATATTTATTCCTGACTACTTGAGAACAAACAATCTCTCATCCCTACGGAACCAACAATCTTGATCGGGTCTGCATTGCATCATCTCTACAAACACTATTCGTTCTTCTAATTAGCCACGATATCCACTAATCTAGCCTAACGCCTCTATAACAACCTATCCCGAAACAGGTCTAAATTTCAACTCAGAAAAAGCCCCTCGAAACTTAGATCCATTCTAAGGAAGGCTATTGGTTAGAAAAAGAAATAACAATATAGAGCCATAACTAATCTTTTAGAGGCCACAGCAGATGGAATAAAATATAATAGCAAAGTGTACCCATTTATTTCAAAACCATAAAATGTCATAATACAAAATACCATCAAATTGTATCAAAGATCCCTTACAAAATTGTCTAAATACATGGGTACATATAAAAGCAAGTAATAATGATAAATACTGCCACAAGCCAAGCTTCTCCATCTCTAAGCATCGTCGCCGCCATTACTCCATCCATAACCTGTCTTGTAACGAGGAGGGAGTCGGAACAACAAGCGTTTGCGAATAAAAAACCTCGAGTCTTACCTATTCAATACTTGGGTGGTATATTTCAAAATAAGAATATGTCTACGAACATAAAACCATTTAATACTTCTTATAAAGAAAGGAGGCGGGTCCTCAACCAACCACTTAATACCTTCCATTTCAGAAGCAGGTTTCTAAAATCCCATAACCCAAATTCCATGTCATAAATAGCTAGCAATGTAAGAGATAGTACCCAAGCCACTTAATACCTTTTATTTGAAAATAGGCAGACTCTGGTCATTTAATACCTTAATTAAGGCAGACCTCATCATTTAATACCTATTTCCAAGGCATGCTCCTCAATGGTACTAACTAGCTGGCATCATATGGAATCTCAAGTCACTTAATACTTCTTTATTTGGAAAGGCGGACCCTCAGTCAATCACTTAACACCTTATTTAGAAGCGGACCCCTGTAGAGATACCACCTAACGTGTCCCCTGGGCCATTTAATACTTTATTTGGGGGAAAAAGGCAGGCCATCAAACAACCACCTAATACCTCAAGACCCATAGCAGGCCCCTTGTACTATGGTCCATACTCATAATGACGCTCACATTAGTCTGACTATTCGTAGGAACTAGTAGCTAGATTAGCTGGGCAGATTTCCCCTACAGAATTTGGGACTAACCTCCCATCATTATAAATATTTATCATAAGGATATCTCACACCAACAGGAAGTGTATAAAACTGCTGATATCCTCAACCTAAAGGCAGACTTCCATCATGTAGCTCTATTGACCTGTATCCTTATGACTTAGCTATAAATTAAATACACTCCATATATATAATAATACTTATCTCACTGTTTCATAAATAAGACCTTATAAGGTATCTTCCTTATTACGCCTTAGAATAATAATTACGCCAAATAAGAGTTTCCTTTTATTTTCGTTAACAATAACCTTACATTCCTAATAGGGGAAATAAATGAAAATAAATACCTAATTACCTACATTATATATGCAATAATTGTATGTTAATTACGCTAATAGAGGTAAATAAATATTAGCGCCTAATAAATTCTAAATGCATGGATTTGCTTGCCTTTCAATCTCCTATAGAATCTCTCTCTTTTGATATATACATAATAGGGGAGATGTATATATTTTTGTTAGATTCAGAACAGTTGAAGAAAGAACAAAATAAGAATAGGTTGGAGGTAGAAGAAATAATTAAAGAATGAATTGAGTTCTTACCTGAATTCTCTACGGAGTTTCTGAATCTAATTTGAAGAGATAAAAATCGCAGAGTTCCGTTGAATTCCCTAAAATAGTATGAATAAAAAGTGCAGAGGGTAGGGTTCTATTTATAGGGATTGAAACGCACCAGAACTGTAGGATGGAAGTATGTAAGAAATGGCTAAATTTGGAGCATACAACTCAATATAACACAGCTTCAAACCCTAGCCGTCACTGGCTATTTTCACTGCCAAGCAGTCAACCGCCTATGTGCGACCGGTCAACCACTGCGGTCGACCGTTTGACATATATCATTTGGAGAGATTTTAACATATATCTACTACTAAACTCAGACCTTAAACTTAATACTTTGCTAAAGCTTCAATCTGAAATCCGGTCTTCAAATTTTTAGAATATTTCTCGAGTAAAAAACAATATCTTCTCCTGCAAGTTTAGTTAGATCTAAATGATTCATTAACTTATATAGTTGTCATAATCAAAACACCAAAACTCAAGGTTCTAACATTCTCCTCATTTTTGATGATGACAACTATGTAAGTTATATAAATTAAAAACGGATTTATACTCCCCCTGTCTTAATACTCCCCCCATCGTTATGACGTACCTTTTTCTACCCTTTGTCATCGACAAAAAGGAAATCTTAATAGATAGGAGAAATATTAAAAATATATGCAATGTTGATATGATTAAAAAGGACAAATTAGATGGCTATGAAGAGAATTTGTTTCAAAAAACTGGAAATGGACAACTTTGAAATACCGTTCATCTGTAAAATTGTTGAAAATAACAATCTTTGAAACATGTTTAAAAAGTATAAATTTACAACTTAATATAGTTTGAAATAATGTTCATGTGTATAGAATAACATGGTTCAAAAATTGTAATAATTTAGTATAGTCCCAAAACATGTTTAGAAATAAGTAACTTACATATAACATTACATATCACATAACTGGCTAATGCTCAAAAGATTATGTTTTAAATTTTTAACAAGTAAAACGTTAGTAATAAGAGGTAAATTTGACGTACCCTCATTACTCACATTGCCTTTGCCGATGATATAACTTTTGGAGTTATCTCCAAAAGTGACGGATCCTCCATCAAAATATTGAATATTTGTCAACATATTTTCGTTTCCCGTCATGTGTTTTGAGCAACCACTATCAAATATCCATTTTCCTCTTTTTAAATTTGGTACTTTGTCAGTTGAAGCCATAAAGCACACATTGGCTTGTTCGGAGTCAATATCAGTGTCACCGTTTGATGAGGAGGAAGATTCAGAATCATCCCAAGTAACAGCAAAAGCTTGTTTCTTTCTAAATCTTTCATTTTTTCTTTTGTAATTGTTTCTTTCCTTTTTGCGATTCGGACAATCTTTCTTTATATGCCCCTTTTTGTGACATTCAAAGCACTCCAGAATTGAAGATGACTGTTTGTTATTGTTGTCTCTCCCATTGTTTCTAAATTCTTGTTCTTTTGAAATTTTAAAAAAATTCTTAAAGTTCTTATCAATGAAAGCCATGCCACCTTCATCTTCTTCTGAATCTCCTTGTTCAGCTTGGAATGCTATGGTCTTTCTGCCTTCGGCTTGATCCCCTTTTGCCTGCAAGTTTACTTCATATTCCTATTAACTCTTTAGGTTTTATGGTAGAAATATCGTTAGCTACTTCTATAGCTAAGACTTTCTGTTCCCATTCATCCATTAAAGAGTTTAGGATTTTCGAGACAATATCAAAATCAATGTATTTTTCTCCTAGTGCCAATAGTGAGTGATATATGTCTTGAAATCTAGAATACATTTCATTTATAGTCTCATCCTTTTTCATTCTAAAATTTTGAAATTGATTTTTAAGCATTGAAATCTTGCTTTGTTTAACTTTGTTTGTTTCTTCATGTGTAACTTTAAGAGTTCACCAAATTTCATAAGTTGTTGTACACTTGCTAACTCTATTAAAACCATTTTTGTCTAAAGCACAAAATAGCATATTCATGGCTTTTGCATTTGAGGTAGCATCTAATTTTTGTGCGTTTGACTATTGTGCATATAGTATGGTTGGTATAATATATTCTTCCTGAGTTATATTCCAAGTGTCATATCTGTTTGCCTGCATAGAAATTCTCATGCGATTAGACACTTAATTATAATACAAACCGTTAAATAGTGGTGGTCGTGCAGTGGATTGACCTTCAATGAAACTAGATGAAGCCGTATGTTCCATATTACTTGATTATCAAAAAAACTTTGTTACGGTTTTAGGATGACCTGCTCTGATACCAATTGAAAGTGAATAAGGATCGTGCAATATGAAATATTAAATAAACTATCTACTTACGTAGAATGTAAATGTAAAAGTAAAATAATAAAGCAAATGACACCAGAGATTTTTATACTGGTTCAAACTTCCCGTTCTACGTCCAGTCCCAGACTCCTTCTGAAATTTAACTATCAACACTCAATTAACCTGGAGGAATATGTATTACATCGATCGAGCTATCAAACGGGACTTCAACTTCCTAAGCAACAGAATAGGACTTCAATAGCCTGAGCAACCGAACGAGACTTCAATAATACAGATTATCTGACTGAATGTTCTTTTTTAATAGCACGGATAAGTCTTTAGAGTACACCCTTCCAATAATCTTCTTCTTTGTGGTATATCGTGTAATTCGTGAAGACATGAAGTTTATTAGATCACCAATTCTTGAATGAACAAGTGATCAGAATGAAGTTTTTAAGTATTGAATGCTTAGAGTTCAAATAGTAAGATAGATTAGAAATAATAATAACAATTGATTATCAAAACAATGGAATTCATGGCTATTTATAGAGATTAAAAGTTGTATTCGTTCATGAAAGATAGCCATGAAAAGATATGAAAGCAACTCTTGAATCAAGAGTTGTTTCTGTTCATTAAAATGAAGTGTCTCTTGAAAAATTAGCCATTATGAAGATTCAGCCGTCTGAATGAAGCAACTCAGCCGGCTTAATTGATTAAAAATAAAATCCGCAAGTAAATAATGTAAAAAGCATCAAATTCAGCCGGTTGAATTATCATATTCAGCCGTCTGAATATTCAATCACATTTGTGCGCATGCACAACAGCCAACCAGCTGACGCATGCCTTTCAGCCGGCTGAGTTAGTGTTTTCTGGGTTTTCTACTTGTTTTGATGAACTTTATATTAGCTGTGTGTGTGTGCGCGCTTGTACCATTTCGGAGAGATCTTAACATATATTTACTACTAAACTAAGACCTTAAACTTAATACTTTGCTGAATCTTCAATCTGGAATCTGGTCTTCAAATTGTTAGAATATTTCTCGAGTAAAAAACAATATCTTCTCCTGCAAGTTTAGTTAGATCTAAACGATACATTTACTTATATAGTTGTCCCAATCAAAACACCAAAATTCGAGGTTATAACATTCTCCTCATTTTTGATGATGACAACTATGTAAGTTATATAAATTAAAAACGGATTTATACTCCCCCTGTCTTAATACTCCCCCTATCGTTATGACGTACCTTTTTCAACCCTTTTTCATCGACAAAAAGGAAATCTTAATAGATAGGAGAAATATTAAAAATATACGCAATGTTGATATGATTAAAAAGGACAAATTAGGAAATTATGAAGAGAATTTGTTTTAAAAGACTGGAAATGGACAACTTCGAAACACTGTTCATATGTAAAATTGTTGAAAAATAACAATCTTTGAAACATGTTTAAAAAGTAGAAATTTACAACTTAATATAGTTTGAAATAATGTTCATGTGTATAGAATAACATGGTTCAAAAATAGTAATAATTTAGTATAGTCCCAAAACATGTTCAGTAATAAGTAACTTACATATAACATCACATATCACATAATTGGCTAATGCTTAAAAGATTATGTTTTAAATTTTTAACAAGTAAAACATTGGTAATAAGAGGTAAATTTGACGTACCGTCATTTGTCACATCGCCTTTGCTGATGATATAACCTTTGGAGTTATCTCCAAAAGTGACAGATCCTCCATTAGAGTACTAAATATTTTCCAACATATTTTCATTTCCCATCATGTGTTTTGAGCAACCGTTATAAGTATCCATTTTCCTCTTTTTAAATTTGGTACTTCGTCGGTTGAAGCCATAAAGCACACATTGGCTTGTTCGGAGTCACTGTCAGATGAGGAGGAAGATTCAGAATCATCCCAAGTAACAGCAAAAGCTTACTTCTTTCAAAATCTTTCATTTTTGCTTTTGTAGTTTTTCTTTCCTTTTTGGGATCCGAACAATCTTTCTTTATATGCTCCTTTTTGTGACATTCAAAGCACTCTAGAATTGAAGATGACTGTTTGTTATTGTCTCTCCTATTGTTTCTGAATTTCTAGTTCTTTCGAAATTTTTAAAATTTCTTAAAGTTCTTAGCAATAAAAGCCATGCCATCTTCGTCTTCTTCTGAATCTTCTTGTTCAGCTTGGAATGCTACGGTCTTTCTGTCTTGGGCTTGATCCCTTTTTGCCTGCAAGTTTACTTTATACGACTTGAGATTTCCAATCAACTCTTCAGGTTTTATGGTAGAAATATCGTTAGCTTCTTCTATAACTAAGACTTTCTGTTCCCATTCATCCATTAAAGAGTTTAGGATTTTCGAGACAATATCAAAATCTGTGTATTTTTCTCCTAGTGCCAATAATGAGTGATATATGTCTTGAAGTCTAAAATATATTTCATTTATAGTCTCATCATGTTTCATTCTGAAATTTTGAAATTGATTTTTAAGCATAGAAATCTTGCTTTGTTTAACTTTGTTTGTTCCTTCATGTGTAACATTAAGAGTTCGCCAAATTTCATAAGTTGTTGTACACATGCTAACTTTATTAAATTCATTTTTATCTAAAGCACAAAATGGCATATTCATGGCTTTTGCATTTGAGGTAGCATCTAACTTTTGTGTGTTTGACCATTGTGCATATGGTGTGGTTGGTATAATACATTCTTCCTGAGTTATATTCCAAGTGTCATATCTGTTTGCCTGGATATAAATTCTCATGCGAGTAGACAAATAATTATAATTCAAACTGTTAAATAGTGGTGGTCGTGCAGTGGATTGACCTTCAATGAAACTTGATGAAGCAGTATTTTGCATATTATTTGATTACGGTTTTATGATGACCTGCTCTGATACCAATTGAATGTGACTAAGGATCATGCAATACAGAATTAAATAAACTATCTACTTATGCAAAATGTAAATGTAAAAGTAAAGTAAAAAGGTAAATGACACCAGAGATTTTTATACTGGTTCAAACTTCTCGTTTTACGTCTAGTCCTAGACTTCTTCTGGAATTTAACTATCAACCCTAACTTAACCCGGAGGAACAGGTATTACACTGCCTGAGCAACCGAATGGGACTTCAACCGCCTAACCAACAAAATATGACTTCATCCGCCTGAGCAACCGAACCGACTTCAATAATACAGAAAATTATCCGACTGAATGTGCTCTTTTACTAGCGCGGATAAGTCTTTAGAGCATACCCTTCCTATAATCTTCTCCTTTGTGGTATATCGTGTAATTCATGAAGACAAGAAATTTATTAGATCACCAATGAAGTATTCTTGAATGAACAAGTGATCAGAGTGAAGTTTTTAAGTATTGAATGCTTAGAGTTCAAATAACAAGATATATTAGAATAAGAATAGGGATTGATTATCAAAACAATGGAATTCATGATTATTTATAGAGATTAAGAGTTATATTTTTTCATCAAAAATATAGCCATGAAAAGTTATGGAAGCAACTCTTGAATCAAGAGTTGTTTCTATTCATTAAAATGAAGTGTATCTTGAAAAACTAGCCTTTATGATGATTCAGCCATCTAAATGGAGCAAATTAGCCGGCTGAGTTGATTAAAAATAAAACTCGCAGGTAAATAGTGCAAAACCATCAAATTCAGCCAGCTTATTTAACCGTCTGAATATTCAATCACATGTGCACATACACAGCAGCCAACCGGTTTACTCATGCGATTCAGTCGGCCGAGTTAGTGTTTTATGGATTTTCTACTTGTTTTGATGAACTTTATATTATGTGTGTGTGCATATATCACTTCGGAGAGATTTTAACATATATCTACTACTAAACTCAGACATTAAACTTAATACTTTGCTAAAGCTTCAATCCGGAATCCGGTCTTCAAATTTTTAGAATATTTCTAGAGTAAAAAACAATATCTTCTCCTGCAAGTTTAGTTAGATCTAAACGATACATTAACTTATATAGTTGTCATAATCAAAACACCAAAACTTGAGGTTCTAACATTCTCCCCCTTTTTGATGATGACAACTATGTAAGTTATATAAATAAAAATAGATTCATACTCCCTCTGTCTTAATACTCCCCCCATCGTTATGACATACCTTTTTCTCCTCCTTTGTCATCGAAAAAAAGGAAACCTTAATAGATAAATAACTTCGTCAGTTAATGCCATAATGCACACATTGGCTTATTCGGAGTCATTGTCAGTGTAACAACCTGAAATTTAACCCATAATAATTGATTCGTTAATTAATGAAATGATAAATAACTTTGTGAAATTATCATAATTGAGCCACATGAGTTGCACCATTATGTCCGTGGTAATTTTCTGGTCAATTTCCATATATAGAACGTCAGAATCCGAGTCAATATGAAGAAGATACACACGAAACAAGAATTAAAAAAAATGTAGGGAGGTCGACCTAGAAGTCGACCATCCTAAGGCCTAGGTCGACCTTGCCTTAAGGGCGGTCGACCTGTAGGTCGACCCGCCTATGGGTAAGAAACGAAGAAGCTTCTTCTTCGTACTGTGTTATTTTAATACGTCATTTTTTATTCTTGGCTCCATCTGGTCCTTCCGTGCTACCATCCGATGGCTCCTATTCAGCCTATGACGTAGTTGCATCCTATTCAACCCTCAAATCTAATGGTCTGAGACCACTTCTACCCTTATAAATAAGACGCTAGGCCTAACACTTTTTCTCATTCTAGATTTTCTCCGCTTGGGTTTACCTTTTAAGGAAGGACCCTAAAAGGAATAATTTTTCAAGGAGAGAATCTTTTTAATATAAATATTTTAATACCCTCAAGTGGATCCGGGAAGATCTAAAGGGTAGAGCTTAGGACCACAGGTGACTGATTTTAATTATTTTTGATTTCTTTAAGTAATTTAAAATAATAGGTTTTCCAATAGTTGTAGTTTTACTACGATTTTTGGAATAACCTTTTTAATAGTTTATTTACAGTTTTTAGAATTATTTTCAGTCTATTTCTTTTAGCTATTCTTTTTAGTTGATTTTAGTTTATTTCTGTTAATTATAGCTTTTCCATTTATTTACAGTTTATTTACAGTATTTTAATTTGTGTACTGTTATTTATGCGTTATTTACACTTTTTCCTACGCTTTGGATTTTCTTCTATTTTTAGTTTTTTTTATTTCTCCTTCTTCTTCGCGTATGAATTAGAATAGATTAAACGTGAATTTGGATTAAATTATAAGAATACTGAAATAACGGAAGATAAGATGTAAATTGTAAGGATTGTAATAAAAATGAAATTGGACTGAAATTGTGATGTAAATATTAGAATTAGACTGAGTTAAAGAGATTGGCCTAGTTATAACTTAGAATTATAACTAAAAAGAGTAAAAGATGAAAGAAGCTTATTTTCACACTTAGACCTTGGGTTAAGTAATAAGCAGGATTATAACATGGGTTATAAAAAGAAAACAGAACAAAATGAGGCTTATTTTAAGACTTAGGATAAATTAATAAGCAAAGATAGTAAGAATAATAATAAAGGCTTGTTTAAAATAATTTATCTAAGTTAATAAGCAAAGATGAAAGTAGGATCCGTACTGACAGCACTCCCCTTATGCTATTTAGGGTAGATAAGTGGTCGATAAATAAAAAGTAGGATCCGTATCAGCAGCATTTCCTTATGTTGTTTAGGGTAGATAAGTGGTCAATACTTAAAAGAAAAGATCCGTACCGGCAACATTTCCCTTATGTTGTTTAGGGTAGATAAGTGGTCAATACTTAAAAGGAAAGATCCGTACCGGTAGCATTTCTCTTAGGACGCGCTTATGCTATTTGGGGAAGATAAGAGGTCAATAATTAAAAGACTAAATCATAGGGATTTCGACAAGGGACACAACTAGATTTTGTTTGACAAGAACCAGTACCAACAGCATTCCCTATTTTCTATGGACACGGTGTCTCACAATAGCCTGAAGTGAGATGAGGGCACGCTTATGCTGTCTAGGGTAAATAAAAGGTCAAAAGAGGGAGCAATAGATAGTGCGAACCGGCGGTGACCGAGCGTGCGACATTGATTAGGGGAGATGAGTCGCTATTGAGTTCCAAGCGTTTAGTATGTGTGTCTTTCGTAGACATCATTGCCTTCTGTGTAGGGAGCTATATAACGTCCAGTCCACAGTAGATACTTTGCGTATCATTCGTAGACACCATTTCTATATAGGGAGCTATATAGCGTCTAGTCCTCGATAAGGTCTATGGAGTAGTAGTGTAACGACACAGAATTTTGAACAAATTAAATTGAAAATATTTAATTAATTTTAAATATTTGAATGATGGGTTGACTTGAATTTCGAATTATCAGAATAAATTGGCGATTAAATTTTAAATTTTAATTTATTGTAAGTTGAATAAAAATTTGAATCTTCAATTTTAAGCTGAAGAAAAATATTTCGAAAGCTTTTAAAATTCGTATTGATGATACTGAAGATAATGAAAGCTTCAGGAATTGATATGGAAACAATTTGTTCAGTTTTGAAATTTTATCGTTCGAACTGGGAAGTTCACACGAGTCGTTCGTGGATGTGGGTTTGCGTGGTGCTCGAGGAGCAGTTCGTGTCAATCGCGATTTGGGGAAGTGGAGCTCGTTCACGAGCAAGTTGGGAGTGGCAGACGTCGGCGATGGTGAGGACTTTGGGAAAGGCAGCATCTTCGTCGCTTGATTCATCTGCGTTAGAGGTAACTCACCCTGAATTTGTGATTACAGACAATATAATTATATAATAGGATATATATATATATATATATGAATATAGTTTTCAATTCATATGAATATATATATATATACAGGAAGCTGAAAATAGAAAAAAATTATTAGTTGCAGTAAAACATAATTTTAGTTTTAATCTGGTAATTACATACACACATTCAAATACACATTTAAGCTAAAACAGTAAAGTATATAAAAATAGTTCTGTTTTAGTTAATGGGAATATATGTACGTATATTCGGTTATAAATAAAAAAATAGATATATAAATATTCTTCCAAAAGCTAGAAATAAATAGGAAAATTTTATATACAGTGAACAGATATATATATACATAATTTTAAAGGGTTTAAACTAGTTTTTAGATATTTTTAAAACTATTGATGATTAGTTTGAAAGGGAAGAATAATTTATTTAAGTAAAAAAAATTAGTTGAGATTTAATTTTAATTAGATAAATTTGTTAAGAGTAACCTGTTTAAAATTTAAAAGAAATCGGTTAAGATTAAAAGTAGTGGATTAATTTGTAAGAAGAAATTTATATAAGAAAAATGTTTGAAATATTTATGTAAATGAGATTTTGGTTTAAAGTAAAAAGGAAGTTAGTTTGAATAAAATTGTTAGTTAATGAAATAATTTAATAATTAGTTAACTCAATCTGTTTAAAATGGGAAATTTATTTGTTCGTCTGTTCAAATATTAATGAATTTGTATAATTATTTATATAAGGTTTAAAATCAAGAAATCGAGTCAAGATGGAAATTGGATGGCAAATTAAATAGCGAAGGTGAGATTTTTCTCACTCAAATGAAATTTAATTTTGCAGTTATTGATTGATTGATTGCTGTTTGGATGTGATATTAGATATAGTAGGATATATCTATATATATAGCAATATATACATATTGGCATATGTATATATTGGATTGATTGATTTCCCACACTGTATAGCGGATGAGACCCTATTGCGCCGTTAGTAAGCGGATGATTTTTATAAAAACCTATATACCGCGATATTCAACCTCGAAGTGGAATTGGTATTGTGCTAACATCTATGGATGCAGGGAAACAGGTTGGAGGGATCCAACTGGATTTGTAACGACCCGTATTTTTACGGATCGAAACATCGTAAAACAGTTGACATTTGGTCGCATTTGTGATAAGTCGTCCTGAGTTTAAGTCCTAAGTCGTGACCGAGTTAAGGAATTCAGCGAGTTAGGTGATAAGTCGTTTAATAGTTGAGTCGTGGTAGCTTAGGTCGTATGGTGTTGGAGCGACCTAAGGTAGTGGACGACCTAAGAGGTAGGTCGGCGACGACCTAAGGAAGCTGGATTAGCAGTGGGACGACCTATAGAATTTGGCAACCTAAGATTAGTAAGCGACTTAAGAATTTGGGGTGACCCAAGAAAAAGTAAGTGTTAGGTCGGCTGAGCGAGTTAACGACCTAAGGAATTGACCGACTTAAGACATAGACGACTTAAGGAGCTAACGACCTAAGGGATTGAGCTAGTTAGGAAGTTAGGTCGTTTGAGCGACTTAAGGATTTTAGGTCGTAAGTTGTTATGTCGTGAGGCGATAGGTCGTAGGTCGAAGTTAACTCGGCAAGTGTTAAGTCGAGCATGAGTTTAGGTCGTCTGTATTAAGTCGTAGACGACTTAGGTGTTAGCTGTTAAGTCGTAGAGTTGCTAAATCATTAAGGCATAACTCTGTTGAGTTGTTAATTCGGCTACCCTGTTAAGTCAGAGACCCTGTTAATTCGTAGGACGCGAGAATGCGCGCGTATGTTGAGTCGTATCTTGATTAGGTCGTAACATTGCTAGGTCGGCGAAGCTGCTGAGTCGTTAGGTTGTATAGGCACGTATGTTAAGTTGTTACCGACTTAGGGATTAGTTGCTGAGTCGTAGGTCGTAAGGCAGAGGGAGGCTTAGGTCGGAGACGACCTAAGAAGGCAGGCGAGTTAAGGAATTTCAGCTATAAATACTCGTTCATTTCTCACTTTTTGGGATTCGGATTTCGAAGCGACGAAGTGCTGCCATTTTGAGAGCTCGACTTCTACACTTCTTCACTTCTTTTCTCCACTCTAATCTAGTGATTCCTTCCATCCATATCGGAGATCAAATCGAAGATCGAAGAGCTTAGATTGAAGATCTACACTCTTCGAAGAGAGATTTCATCGTTTGAAGCGGATTGGTGATAGATCGAGATTGATCCTTCGCTGTCCAGATCTGAAGCGTGTTGATTTGGGGTTGTTTAGGTGATTTGTGAGTGGTGATTATCTCTCACACGGATCCAAAGGAGTATATCGGATCGTTGGCTTGATTTGGTGTTAAAGTAGTGGTTTCCATGCATTTTCTTCATCCTAAGTGTAGATCCATATAGATTCATTGTTCATGATGATGTTACATCCATTTTACTACATGTTAACCTATGAATGTTCATTCATCAAGATTATAGAGACATTGTTCATGTTTTCATGCTTATTAGACTTTCAACTCTTTAATTACGAAATTGCCATTATTGTTATAATTGTCTACTTAGATCATATTTGAATGCTTGATTGTTTGGATTAATGTTTGACTTGGTTGATTGCTATGAATTAGATGATTGATGATTTGCTTTAGACCGAAGATGATTCAAAAGCTAAGGGAAAGGCTCTTGAATTGGAAAAGCTGCTTGTGGCATATGTAGCGGATGGTGAAGCTCTTATGCATAGATTCGATGGTGATGATGTTGAGATGAGACTTTGCAAGGATGTGATGAAGCGAAGCATGATATGAGATAGCCTTGGTCTAATCCAGACGGGATCATTCCAAGCAGATTGATAACTCGGTGAAATGTTCGAGTTGAGGATAATGGATGCTCGAGAGGCGCTTGAGCTAGTATGGAAATAGTCATCGAGGAGGATGACTAGAAGGCTGAGATCTCATCGTTGTTGAAGGTTCTAGCATGCTCAAAGCAAGAGTACGTTGGGCAGATTCGATAGTCCCTAAAGGCTACAGATTGGTAGTCAAGTACTCTAGGCAGATTCGATAGTCCTAAGCACGGGTCACGATGACGTGCGGAGTTATGTCTAGAACCGGGGTTTCCATTAGCCCTTGACGGACGGCTGAAAGAATGTGCCGGTCATTCAATAAACGGTGGTATCGAAGCAATGATAACAGTGATAGCCAAAGTCATGGATGTTTGGTTGTATCGTCATTCAGTCTCAAGAGCGGTATTTTCTGGGTGCTTATCTGATCTTGGTTTAGGCCTTGGGGGTTTGTGCTTGGAAAACATCGCCCTTGACTCGAGTGATAATTGCTTTACTTTAAATTGTATGCTCTGCTATGTTTGCTTCTGCTTAGTGTGTGTCTGGGGGCTATCACTGTAGAAAGAGGTTGGAGTGGGAGGGTTGTATTCCTATTCCTTTTCCTTTATGCTCTTTTGGTATGTTGTTAGTTAATTTACTGCTCACTAAGACTGTTGTCTGACTCAAGGCTTTATGTTTTAACTCTTATTGCCTTGGGCTGTTCGTCCATTTTGGGACGGGCAGACTAGGTAGCAGGTGACAGGTGCTGCTCTTGCTTTCCACGATGCTGATGACGAAGACGAGCTGGAGTATTGCATATTACTTCTTACTATATGTACTGGATGTTCCGCTGCTTTGTATTCTCTGAGTGATATGTAGTGAGGCTTGTTGTATTGACTATTCAGATGTTTGTATTCAACTATTATGAAGTTTTATTGATGAGATTCTATTCTGTGAAGCTTCACTATATATATGTTCTATTGTATTTTGTCCATGCGCTGTGAGTAATACGATAGACCCTGTTGTTTTAATTTACCTTGACAATCGTCCATGGCTGCCTGGCACATTTTACAGTGCACTTTCTCTAGGTTCAGTGCAGGGGTTATGGGCGGTCGTCGCATTTGGTATCAGAGCATTGGTTAATCGATTTTACCCAACGCTCGCTGACGTAACTACGTATGAGAGACGTAATTGTATTTTGATGGATGATTACTATATATAATATAGTAGCTTAGTAGAGTTTGAGTCCTTTATGCAGTTGTTTCTCTAGATGTTCTGATCATTCCTTTTTATAGATATTGAGAATGAGTCGAAGAGGGAGACCAGCTGCTAGGGAAGGCCGAGCTGCTGAAGGAACTGCTGATTATGCAGCCATGTTCAAAGCTATGATGACTTCGATCATGAGAAGGATGCCAGCTCCAGGGCCATCAGTTGATGTTGGAGTTCAAGTTCAGGCTCCAAGGCCGGTGGATTTTGCTAAGTTGTGCAAGGACTATACCGCTCTTGGAGGGAAGGTTTTCTTGGGGACAGAACCAACTATTGAGGTCCAGAGATGGATAGATGCTTGTAGAAGGATTTTTGGTGATTTGGGAATAGAGGATGCAACTAAGAGGAAGTTGGCATCAAGACAGCTTCAAGGGAGAGCTTCTAATTGGTGGAACTCTATTACCATCAATACTCCGGAGGAAGAGATTACTTGGGAGCAATTCCAAGCCAGATTTGAAGCTAAGTTCATTTCTACAGCTCAGAAGTCTGTTCTGTTCAAGAAGTTCGTGGAGCTCAAGCAGGGAGGAAGACCAGTTCTTGAGTATGTTTCTGAGTTTGAAGCTTTGTCCAAATATGCCCGGTCATATATCGAATCTGCATATCAGAAGAATGAGAAGTTTGTGACAGGCTTGGACAGTTATCTTGGGAGGCAGTTGGTGGATCATTTGGACGATTCATTTGAGAAGCTTGTGAAGAAAGCTCTCAGGCATGAGAGTCTGTTTCCTAAGGAAGGATCTGTTGTTGCTGTTACCAGAGGAGAGTCTAAACCACAGCAAGGTGGAAACAAGAAGAGGAAGCAGCAACAGCAGAAGGGTAAGGATGGCCAGAAGAAGCCGAAAGGCGAAGTGACTTGCTACAATTGTCAGCAGAAGGGCGATTTCTCTAAGGATTGTAAGAATCCGAAGGTACCGATGAAGTGTCACAACTGTGACAAGCCGGGGCATATCAGGAAGGATTGTCCAGAACCGAGGAGGGACAAGCAGATTGTGCAAGCTTATGCTTTGGGAGCTGTTCCATCGTCTTCGAAAGCTCCTACCGCTGAAGAGAAGGGAAAGAGTGTGGTGGTTCAAGGTACTCTTTTCCTATGTGGTGTTCCAGTTAGAGTTCTGTTTGATACTGGAGCATCGCATTCGTTTGTTTGTAGTGAACTTGTAGGCCGATTGGGTTTAGAACCGGATATTGTTGATAGGCCATTGGTTGTGACTAATCCAGTTGGGGGTTTGTCTTGTTTGTGTATGTTATGCCGTGGTCTGATTGTATCGAGTCATGGTTGCTCTTTTGTTTGTGATTGTTTTGTTCTGAACTTTGCGGGGTTCGGAATTATTTTGGGTATGGACTGGCTTAGGAAGTATGCGGCAAAGGTTGATTGCGAAAGGTTGGAGGTGACAGTTGAGAATGTGGAGGGGCGAAAGATTGTGATACGATGTAAGCATGAAGAAGGCGTCTTCATGAGCTTCATGTATTCGCTGGTTGTTCCACGGGATGGACTGTCATCTGTGCCAATCGCTAATGGATTTGAGGATGTCTTTGACGAGGTCAAAGGGTTACCGCCGCATAGAGAGATCGAGTTTCGTATAGATCTAGTTGAAGGAGCCAGACCTGTTGTGATGCCTCTTAGGCGGATGGCGCCTAGGGAACAGCAGGAGTTGAGGGTGCAAGTTGATGATCTTTTGCAAAAAGGATTCATTCGACGTAGTGTGTCCGATTGGGGTGCACCAGTTGTGTTTGTAACCAAAGCAGATGGATCGCTGAGGTTGTGCGTCGATTATCGTGAGCTGAATAAGGTGACTAAGAAAAACAAGTATCCATTGCCGAGAATAGATGACTTGTTTGATCAGCTTCACGAAGCTAAGGTGTTTTCTCAGATGGATTTGGCAACGGGATTTCACCAGTTGAGAGTGGCCAAGGATAGTGTGCCGAAGACAGCTTTTAGGACACCATCCGGTTTCTTTGAGTGGCTGGTAATGCCGTTTGGATTGACTAATGCGCCAACATATTTTGTGGATCTTATGAATAGAGTGTTCAGGGATCAGTTGAACAAGTTTGTACTTGTGTTCGTGAATGATATTCTGATTATTCCAGAACTGAAGAAGAGCACAAGACACACTTGCGAATTGTTTTGGAAATCTTACGGAAACATCAGCTGAAGGCTAAGTTTTCGAAGTGTCACTTCTGGAAGAGTGAAGTAAGGTTCTTAGGCCATGTGATTTCTGGAAGTGGAATAGCGGTTGATCCCGCTAAGGTGGCAGCAATCCAGGATTGGGTTAGACCTAAGAATGCATCTGATGTGAGAAGTTTTCTTGGATTAGCAGGATATTATCGACGGTTTATCAAAGACTTCTCCAAGGTAGATGCACCGTTAACAGGATTGACGAAGAAGAACCAAGTGTTCAGTTGGGATGCTAAGTGTGAGCAAGCTTTCGGAATCCTGAAAGAGCGATTGACGAGTGCTCCTGTTTTGACTATTCCAAGTGGGAATGATGAGATGGTAGTTTACACCGTCGCATGTGGTACTGGACTTGGAGCAGTGCTGATGCAGAAGGATAAAGTTGTTGCGTATGCCAGTCGACAACTGAAGCCGCATGAAAGGAATTACCTGACTCATGATTTGGAGTTAGCGGCGATTGTATTTGCTCTGAAGATGTGGAGACATTATCTACTGGGAGTTCGATTCGAGTTGTTTACAGATCATAAGTCGTTGAAGTATCTTTTCTCCCAAAAGGATTTGAATCTTCGGCAGCAACGGTGGCTAGAGTTTTTGGCATCATATGATTTTGGTATAGCTTATACTCCGGGAAAAGGTAACGCAGTGGCAGATGCGTTAAGTCGAAGACATGCAGGATTGGGAGCCATGTTTTCAGAATGGAAGAATCTCGAGTATTTAGCTGGATTTGACTTCAGGCCTAGATGTGAATTGGAACCTGAGATGTTGGCAAACTTATCGATAAGACCGGCTCTTGTGGAAAGGATTGGCGAGAGCCAAAAGCGAGATGATAAGATTGTCAAGATTATCCGTGATTTGGAATCTGGATTGGATCCAGAAAAGGATAAAGGATTCGAGGTCGATCGAGAGGGTTGGCTTCGGAAGCAAGGACGATTAGTTGTTCCCGATATCGATGAATTGAGGAATGAAGTTCTAAGGGAAAGTCATCACTCGAAGTTGACAATTCATCCAGGTGGAAATAAGATGTATCGGGATATGAAGAGAACCTATTACTGGGAAGGTATGAAGAAGGATGTTGGAAATTTTATTTCCAAGTGTATGAACTGTCAGTTAGTAAAAGCCGAACAGAAGAAGCCAAGAGGATTGCTTCAGCCATTAGAAGTTCCTACATGGAAGTGGGAGCAAATATCGATGGATTTTATTGATGGACTACCTAGAACAAGAACGGGAAATGAAGGGATTTGGGTCATTGTAGATCGTCTGACCAAGAGTGCAAGATTCATTCCTGTTCGATCGTCTAGGACCGCATCAAAGTTGGCTGAGTTGTATGTTAAGTGGATAGTTCGATTCCATGGTATTTCGAAGAGTATAGTGAGCGATCGAGATCCGTTGTTTACTAGTGGATTTTGGAAGAGCTTCCAGGATGTTTTGGGAACCGAGTTGTGTTTGAGTACAGCTTATCACCCTCAAACAGATGGTCAGAGAGAGAGAGTCAACCGAGTTTTGGAAGATCTCCTCAGAGCTTGTGTTTTGGATTTCAGAGGGTCATGGGAAGATCACCTTCATTTGGTGGAATTTGCATACAACAATAGTTACCAATCGAGTATTGGTATGGCACCGTATGAGGCATTGTATGGAAGACCGTGTAACTCTCCGACATGTTGGTTAGAGACAGGAGAAAAGCTGATACTTGGGCCAGAGATGATTCGACAGACTTCGGATTGCATTGAGATCATTCGGCAACGAATGAAGGCAGCCCAAGATCGTCAGAAAAGTTATGCTGATAAGCGTCGTAAGGATTTGGAATTCGACGTAGGTGATATGGTTTTTGTGAAGATTTCTCCACTGAAGAATGTTATTCGATTCGGGAAGAAAGGAAAATTGACTCCGAGATTTGTTGGACCATTCCCGATCATCGAGCGAATTGGAAAGCTCGCCTATAGATTGGAGTTACCAGAGAAGATGTCGAGTGTGCACAATGTTTTTCACGTATCATATCTACGGAAGTATGTGCACGACTCGAATACAGTGGTTTCTGCTGATAGCTGTGAAGATTTCGAAGTTGATCCAGTCGATAAGAGACCTCGTAAGCCGCTTCGTGTTGTGGAAACCGACACGAAACAGCTTAGGAGGAAGGTAGTTAAGTTGCTCAAGATACAATGGAGTGATGATGATAACGACTGTACATGGGAGGTGGAAGAGAGGATGAAGGCAGCACATCCTGAACTCTTCAAGGTATGGCCCTAAGGTGTCGTGTCATCTCACGATATTGTAACTTGTTCTAGTTTTAGAATTCTGCATGTTAAGCTAGAATTGGATGCATAGTTGTTGATTGCTATGGATGGTAGGCATGCAGAATAGTCTTTGATTGCCTTGTTTGTTTGGAATTTCGGGGGCGAAATTCCTAAGGGGGAGAGAATGTAACGGCCCGTATTTTTACGGATCGAAACATCGTAAAACAGTTGACATTTGGTCGCATTTGTGATAAGTCGTCCTGAGTTTAAGTCCTAAGTCGTGACCGAGTTAAGGAATTCAGCGAGTTAGGTGATAAGTCGTTTAATAGTTAAGTCGTGGTAGCTTAGGTCGTAGGGTGTTGGAGCGACCTAAGGTAGTGGACGACCTAAGGGGTAGGTCGGCGATGACCTAAGGAAGTTGGATTAGCAGTGGGACGACCTATAGAATTTGGCAACCTAAGATTAGTAAGCGACTTAAGAATTTGGGGTGACCCAAGAAAAAGTAAGTGTTAGGTCGGATGAGCGAGTTAACGACCTAAGGAATTGACCGACTTAAGACATAGACGACTTAAGGAGCTAACGACCTAAGGGATTGAGCTAGTTAGGAAGTTAAGTCGTTTGAGCGACTTAAGGATTTTAGGTCGTAAGTTGTTATGTCGTGAGGCGATAGGTCGTAGGTCGAAGTTAACTCGGTAAGTGTTAAGTCGAGCATGAGTTTAGGTCGTCTGTATTAAGTCGTAGACGACTTAGGTGTTAGCTGTTAAGTCGTAGAGTTGCTAAATCATTAAGGCGTAACTCTGTTGAGTTGTTAGGTCGGCTACCCTGTTAAGTCGGAGACCCTGTTAAGTCGTAGGACGCGAGAATGCGCGCGTATGTTGAGTCGTATCTTGGTTAGGTCGTAACATTGCTAGGTCGGCGAAGCTGCTGAGTCGTTAGGTTGTATAGGCGCATATGTTAAGTCGTTACCGACTTAGGGATTAGTTGCTGAGTCGTAGGTCGTAAGGCAGAGGGAGGCTTAGGTCGGAGACGACCTAAGAAGGCAGGCGAGTTAAGGAATTTCAGCTATAAATACTCGTTCATTTCTCACTTTTTGGGATCCGGATTTCGAAGCGACGAAGTGCTGCCATTTTGAGAGCTCGACTTCTACACTTCTTCACTTCTTTTCTCCACTCTAATCTAGTGATTCCTTCCATCCATATCGGAGATCAAATCGAAGATCGAAGAGCTTAGATTGAAGATCTACACTCTTCGAAGAGAGATTTCATCGTTTGAAGCGGATTGGTGATAGATCGAGATTGATCCTTCGCTGTCCAGATCTGAAGCGTGTTGATTTGGGGTTGTTTAGGTGATTTGGTGAGTGGTGATTATCTCTCACACGGATCTAAAGGAGTATATCGGATCGTTGGCTTGATTTGGTGTTAAAGTAGTGGTTTCCATGCATTTTCTTCATCCTAAGTGTAGATCCATATAGATTCATTGTTCATGATGATGTTACATCCATTTTACTACATGTTAACCTATGCATGTTCATTCATCAAGATTATAGAGACATTGTTCATGTTTTCATGTTTATTAGACTTTCAACTCTTTAATTACGAAATTGCCATTATTGTTATAATTGTCTACTTAGATCATATTTGAATGCTTGATTGTTTGGATTAATGTTTGACTTGGTTGATTGCTATGAATTAGATGATTGATGATTTGCTTTAGACCGAAGATGATTCAAAAGCTAAGGGAAAGGCTCTTGAATTGGAAAAGCTGCTTGTGGCATATGTAGCGGATGGTGAAGCTCTTATGCATAGATTCGATGGTGATGATGTTGAGATGAGACTTTGCGAGGATGTGATGAAGCGAAGCATGATATGAGATAGCCTTGGTCTAATCCAGACGGGATCATTCCAAGCAGATTGATAACTCGGTGAAATGTTCGAGTTGAGGATAATGGATGCTCGAGAGGCGCTTGAGCTAGTATGGAAATAGTCGTCGAGGAGGATGACTAGAAGGCTGAGATCTCATCGTTGTTGAAGGTTCTAGCATGCTCAAAGCAAGAGTACGTTGGGCAGATTCGATAGTCCCTGAAGGCTACAGATTGGTAGTCAAGTACTCTGGGCAGATTCGATAGTCCTAGGCATGGGTCACGATGACGTGCGGGAGTTATGTCTAGAACCGGGGTTTCCATTAGCCCTTGACGGACGGCTGAAAGAATGTGCCGGTCATTCAATAAACGGTGGTATCGAAGCAATGATAACAGTGATAGCCAGAGTCATGGATGTTTGGTTGTATCGTCATTCGGTCTCAAGAGCGGTATTTTCTGGGTGCTTATCTGATCTTGGTTTAGGCCTTGGGGGTTTGTGCTTGGAAAACATCGCCCTTGACTCGAGTGATAATTTCTTTACTTTAAATTGTATGCTCTGCTATGTTTGCTTTTGCTTAGTGTGTGTCTGGGGGCTATCACTGTAGAAAGAGGTTGGAGTGGGAGGGTTGTATTCCTATTCCTTTTCCTTTATGCTCTTTTGGTATGTTGTTAGTTAATTTACTGCTCACTAAGACTGTTGTCTGACTCAAGGCTTTATGTTTTAACTCTTATTGCCTTTGGCTGTTTGTCCATTTTGGGACGGGCAGACTAGGTAGCAGGTGACAGGTGCTGCTCTTGCTTTCCACGATGCTGATGACGAAGACGAGCTGGAGTATTGCATATTACTTCTTACTATATGTACTGGATGTTCCGCTGCTTTGTATTCTCTAAGTGATATGTAGTGAGGCTTGTTGTATTGACTATTCAGATGTTTGTATTCAACTATTATGAAGTTTTATTGATGAGATTCTATTCTGTGAAGGTTCACTATATATATGTTCTATTGTATTTTGTCCATGCGCTGTGAGTAATACGATAGACCCTGTTGTTTTAATTTACCTTGACAATCGTCCATGGCTGCCTGGCACATTTTACAGCGCACTTTCTCTAGGTTCAATGCATGGGTTATGGGCGGTCGTCACAGGATTCCTCACCAGTATTTATTTATTTACAGATATTGTTGTATATTCTGTTATCATATGTTGATATATGATGTTTGGATGTCGTGATTGACAAATTTGTGTGTTGCATCATCGGATTCAATTTTGAAGTTTAAAAATAACGATTTTTACTTTAAAAGGATTTTAAAGTGATTTTTTGAAAGTAGACGTTTTATTGAATTTTTGAATTGATTTATTTTAAAATAAATAAACGTTAAAATTTTAAAGTTATAAAAGTTAAGATTTTTGTGAAATATAACCAATGTGTGATTTTTGAAATAAAAGTTGATTTATTTATAAAATGGTTTAAATTCAGATTTTTAAAGTATTGTAAACGGTTTACTTAATAGATTTAAAAAGTTGATATTTATAAATTTAAACCATTGGAATTTTAAAAAGAGTTTTGTAAGTGTTAGAATGAGATGAAATAAAAATCATAAGTGAACGGGATTTATAGATTTATGAATTGTGAAGTATAAAATGAATAGATGTTGTAGAATAAAAGATTTATAAGTAATTTACTTATAAATTAGATTTTTGCACTTAGATGGGATATGAATAGAATTTGCTAATAAAATGATTTTATAAGTTAAAATTGTTATAAAGTATAAATGTGATTTATAAACGTTGTTTTATAAATCCGAAATCACTTATTTTGATAAGTGAATTATAGAAGTTAACAAAAGAAATTTATAAATCGAAGTTGTCATAGAAAATAGAAATAGAATTTATAAACGTTGTTTTATAAATCCGAAAATCAATCAAATTTGATGAATCTAATATAGAACCTTATTAAGGGAATTTTATCCACGATTTTGGATAGTGGATAATTCTTGAAATAAAATCTGTAGAAAATAGTGAAATTTGGTTAGTGAAGTATATTCACGATTTTGGACAGTGAATATATTGTTAAGTAAAATGGATATGTTTTGGGGAAGTGACATTTAAAAATGAAGTTAATTGTTATAACGATGTTTTAAAAATGTGTTAAATATCGAAATCATAGATTTCAACATTCATTGTTGAAATAGACGTTTTCGAGAAATAAGGAAATGGTGGACTATAACACTGTTGTTATAGTAAATGATTTTCGAAAGGAAATGTTTTATGTAGTATTGGGATTTATACATCTATCTTAATTCCAAATTCCTATACTAGTGATTTTGAGTCGTCGTAACGATGTTTTACGTAACATTCGTTTTGACTCAAATAAATGTGCTTAAGAGAATGATTTCCTTAAAGAATGAAATATATACTTAATTTTGATTTAAGTATATCGAATATTTTCAAATGTTGAAAATAATAGATTTGTGAATTACTTATTTTTGAATAAGTATGGAAATGCTTTTCCAATATGAAATGAAACGTTTTGAGATTTTATCTTCTTAAAGATAAATCGAAAGTGAATATTTGAAATCGATTTGAAAATCGTATATCAGTAGATATTTGAAAATATAAATCCACTATGGAATTTATAGCCGAAAAGGGAAATTGTTTTAGGAAAATAAATATCGATTTATTTTTGAAGTGTGGAAATTTTATCTAGTAAAGATATTTTGGAAGATAAAATAATTTGGGAAAATTATTTGGAATCTGATGATGTTGCGCATCTTTATTGATAGTTAAATAACCGACTATCAATAATTACCTTGAATAGGTATTTGTTGTGAATTGGATGAATTTGAATGCCACACTTATTTTTGAATAAGCGCTCACTATTCGGGTTAGCCGGAAAAGGACCATGGGGTCGTATAACCCATTCCGAATATGTGATACGTCGTTATGAATTGCATTTGATGACCGGTGTTGAAGACCGGATATTTTTGAAAACGGAAGGATTACCGTCGAGTTACTCTACATCGGCTGATCTCCGATTTAGAGGTTTTATCACCCTTAGTGACGGGAAGTCTGGACGTGATTAGAAAATTATCCGGATTTGCAAGGGCTTCGTGAGAAGTGCCTTCGGTTCTGTTCGATCCCAGAACAGACTTGTATGGATTGTATGTCTGACGTTACAAATTGAGATATAAAGCTGATTTCTTTCAAATACATATATGTTGGTGGCGGAGAATTTATTCTCTTAGCTTAACACCCTTCTCTGAGACGTACGAGCTCAGAGGTTATATAGTTGAAATTTATCAGCGATATATTCCCAATTTGGTAATGTGGCATGCTGAGTGTTGCTGTGAAATGATCATTGCTTGATCATTTGTGATATGATCATTTGTTTGATCATTTATCTTTGGGATCACTTCTTTGATCATTTGTTTGACCCGAAGCATGGCTTTGTACCAAAGCGCAGCTTTGTGGATGAGACTTCGTCGGACCTCACACCCCGGTATGGTCGAAACAGGAATCGTGGCATCAAGGTTCTAGGGAGTAGCGCCCCTTAGTGTATGTCATTTCCTTCTGGATTATGGGTGGTATCATGGTATGGAGCCCAGATACTTACTTTGTGGTTGCTGCAAATTTATTACTTGTGGTTGTTGGAATCGGGGATCCTCGGATAAAGGTCGCAAACGATCGGGGGATGGCATACGCGTGTCAGTAGTTACCTATTTTTGCAGAGGTAACCCGGCCTTGTGTAGCAGAGATCCGGTTAGGATCCGGGAACGTCGCTCCAGACACGTTCTATTTTACTTGGGAAGTTCCTTTGCCCGACCATTTGTTGGAAATCCAAACTTCAATACGAGACTTGTACGGTTTTAGTTGTAGAACCTGCCATCTACTTATGGTGGCGCCCCACTGTTTGGATGGTAGCTATAGTAGGCATAGTTCGAAATGTCTATGCTGGCTAAGATTTATATTGTACTTTCGAAATGTTTTCTACACTATGCACTAATAATAATATCAAAAAGGATTTGATTTTTTCGTAGTAAGCATCTTTGACTATCATAAGAAGAAATCTCCTCCAATTCTGCGTTGCATTGTGTGTGTGGCGGGAGGTCTTATGGTAGTTTCATTTTCCAAAAGCATTGCGAATCTATCGTAAAATATTCCTTTGTTGTCTTTTAAAAATAACTGTTTTACGATCTCACACCAGTCACCATGACTGACTCGGAGTTTATTGTTTCCCTTCTAAACTCTTGGTGCCCACCAATTTCCACACGGGCAGTCTAGAGTTAGGTTATCAGGATATTCTGGAGCTTTGAAGATAAGCTGGATGACGAGACGTAGTATTTGTATCTGATAGTATTTATTCCGCTGTGTATTCTGTATGAGGACAAGTTTATATAACTGTCCATTGTTGTATATTGACTCTGATTGATATATGTATAAACTGATATAGTTCTTTGTTTTAAAAGACTAGTGATTATCTATTATATGTTGTTCCGCTGCGAATGTGAGATTCTGATATTGTTTCTTTTTCTGATGTTGTTCTGTTGTTCTTCTTTCTTTTTCTTCTATCTTTTCTTCTACCTCTTCTTTTAAAACCCTAAGTATTCGGGTTTCCGGCATTCGTTTGCTCGGCAGTTGATACAGTGGACGTATCGATGTCGATTTTCGAAAGTCGAAGAATTGGGTCCTTACAAGCAGGCCGATCATAGGGTAGAATTAGGATTTCAGCCTAATTATAGGATTAGGAATTCAGCTTAATCAAAGCAGCTATCAAAGAAAAGTGCAAACAATTAAAGTTAATCAATTGTGTTAATTTAGTTAAATTGTATTTATTTCCATCTTATTCCTTCTTTATATTTCCTTTGTTTCCTTTTATATACTAGAACTGTTGTAAGGTCTATTAGTTTTACTTTGATTAAAGATTCTAGTAATTACTATCATTCACCGGACTTTTAGTCTGACCCACTCCTCTATTTTCCCCTTCCCCCCCATAGGCAATCAGGGACAAGGAAAGTGGACCACGACTTCTTGGAGACTTGTTGGAGATTCTATCATGTATTTCTTTCCTTCAGTTCCAGTTTTTAGTTCTTTTGTTGAGCTGGAATTTTGAGAGGGATGTATTGTACTCTGATATTATTTGAGACTTTGGGTTTTTGATTTCACGAGACTTGTATGGGTATTTTGTCATATGATGTATCGGGTATTTGGTGACTTGTTTTTATCATCTTATATTATGGAATTTTGATTTTTAGCAAAATACTATAATTGTTTCCGCTGCATTATTATTATTATTGTTATTATTATTATTTAATTTTTGTCTTGTGAATCTTGGTCTCTTCTAGTTTTAATTATACCTACAACGCACCATGCCTTTTAGTGTGTCCTTTTGGGTATACTAAGGGGTGTGGGGTTTTACAGTCAGTGTCACTGTCTGATGAGGAGGAAGATTCAGAATCATCCCAAGTAATAGCAAAAGCTTGTTTCTTTCTAAATCTTTCATTTTTGCTTTTGTAATTGTTTCTTTCCTTTTTTCGATCTGGACAATCTTTCTTTATATGCCCCTTTTTGTGACATTCAAAGCTATCTAGAATTGAAGATGAATGTTTGTTGTTGTTTTTGAATTTATTGTTTTTCCAAATTTTAAAAATTTCTTAAAGTTCTTAACAATAAAAGCCATATCATCTTCATCTTCTTCTGAATTTTCTTGGTCAGCTTGGAATGCTATGGTCTTTCTATCTTGGGCTTGATCTCTTTTTTCCTGTTAGTTTACTTCATACGACATGAGATTTCCTATTAACTCTTCAGGTTTTATGGTAGAAATATCGTTAGCTTCTTCTATAGCTAAGACTTTCCATTCCCATTCATGCATTAAAGAGTTTAGGATTTTCGAGACAATATAAAAATCAATGTATTTTTTCTCCTAGTGACAATAGTGAGTGATATATATGTTGAAATCTGAAATACATTTCATTTATAGTCTCATCCTGTTTCATTCTGAAATTTTGAAGTTGATTTTTAAGCATAGAAATCTTGCTTTATTTAATTTTGTTTGTTCCTTCATGTGTAACTTTAAGAGTTAGCCAAATTTCATAAGCTGTTGTACACATGCTAACTTTATTAAATTCATTTTTATCTAAATAAAAAAATGGCATATTCATGGCTTTTGCATTTAAGGTAGCATCTAAGTTTTGTGTGTTTGACCATTGTGCATATGGTGTGGTTGGTATAATATATTCTTCCTGAGTTATATTCCAAGTGTCATATCTGTTTGCCTACATATAAATTCTCATGCGAGTAGACCAATAATTATAATTCAAACTGTTAAATAGTGGTGGTCGCGCAGTGGATTGAACTTCAATGAAACTAGATGAAGTAGTATTTTCCATATTACTTGATTATCAAAAAAACTTTTTTACAGTTTTATGATGACCTGCTTTGATACTGATTGAAAGTGACTAAGGATCTTGAAATATGGAATATTAAATAAACTATCTACTTATGCAGAATGTAAATGTAAAAGTAAAGTAATAAAGTAAATGACACCAGAGATTTTTATACTGGTTCAAACTTCCCGTTCTACATCCAGTCCCAGACTCCTTCTGGAATTTAACTATCAACCCTCGCTTAACCTGGAGGAACAAGTATTAGACCGCATGAGCAACCAAACAGGACTTTAACCACCTAAGCAACAGAATAGACTTCAACCGCCTGAGCAACCGAACAAGACTTCAATAATACAGAAAATTATCTGATTGAATTTGCTATTTTAATAGCGCGGATAAGTCTTTAGAGCACACCCTTCCTGTAATCTTCTCCTTTTTGGTATATCGTGTAATTCAGGAAGACAAGAAGTTTATTAGATCACCGATGAAGTATCTTGAATGAACAAGTGATCAGAATGAAGTTTTTAAGTATTGAATTCTTAGAGTTCAAATAACATGATAGATTAGAAACAAGAATAAGTATTGATTATCAAAACAATGGAATTCATGGCTATTTATAGAGATTAAGAGTTGTATTCATTCATGAAAGATAGCCATGAAAAGATATAGAAGCAACTCTTGAATCAAGAGTTGTTTTTGTTCATTAAAATGAAGTGTCTTTTGAAAAACTAGCCGTTATGAAGATTCAGCCATCTGAATGGAACAACTCAACCGGTTGAATTGATTAAAAATAAAACTCGCAAGTAAATAGTGCAAAATGCATCAAATTCAGCCGGCTGAATTATCATATTCAGCCGTCTGAATATTTAATCACATTTATGCACATGCACGGCAGCCAGCCGGCTGACTCATGCCATTCAGTTGGCTGAGTTAGTGTTTTCCGGGTTTTCTACTTAGTTTGATGAACTTTATATTATATGTGTGTGCATATACCCCTTCGAAGAGATTTTAACATATATTTACTACTAAACTCAAACCTTAAACTTAATACTTTGGTGAAGCTTCAATCAGGAATCTGGTCTTCAAATTGTTAGAATATTTCTCGCGTAAAAAAATATCTTCTCCTGTAAGTTTAGTTAGATCTAAATGATACATTTACTCATATAGTTGTCACAGTCAAAACACCAAAATTCGGGGTTCTAACACAACTCACTCAAGTGACCCCTCGAAATATGGTCCATGAGATCAATAAGGCATACCGACACATCGGTTTGCCCGAACGACATAACCAACCAACAAAATCAAAAGTAGCGTATGAAATGCTATAATCGACACACTCTCTCTAAATACTCTCAGTTGGTGAAAACCCCATCGCAAGGTCCAACTAAGAGAACATCCTTGTGCTATAGAGTTGATCGAACAAGCCTCAATAAACAGAAGTGGATACTTATTCATCATCCCATCTAGCTCACGACAATCAACAAGCAATTCAAAAGAGCCATCCGCCCTACTGGCGTACACTATAGGTGCATCTGACCCAAACATGCTCCTACGAATGAACCATCACCTCAATAAGTCATTCGCTCGCGTCCTTAGTTTCCTAAGCTCTTTGGGCATTATATGCCTTAAAGGCATAACTACTGGTCAAGCTTCTCTGACCGGATTGATACAAAACTCAATCCCCATATGGTGGTAATATGGTCACCTCATCGAATATGCCTGGACACTCTCTAACTATAAGCATTAATGACAACTCATTATGTGGAATATAGAGCGAATATAGAAAGCTAACCATCTCCATCCTCTAAGGTAGCCAATCACCGTTGTTCGCTCCTCCACAACCGCAATTGTCATCAACGACCTCTCACAATCACTACTATTTCATATCCCCTTCAGCCAATCCATTCCCAAACCATAATACCAACCCAACTAAATCCCAAAACAAACCAATAGCAAACAAATAAACAATAACATCCATGATTCAATATGGCAAGGTCTCAACAAACCATATGTAGGCTAACCGAGCCCCTAACTAGGTCCGCCTCAATTAAAGGGTTGGTTAACTATCTCGAGTCTCAATCCCAATATCTCCATCAAGTCTAGATATGAAGGGATATGAAACCTCGATGCAAATAAAACATGTATGAAAACGCCATAAGTGAAAAACATATCTCAAACGCTAATGTCATTTCCCTTCTCTTTCGTCGATGGAGCACTCGATGAAATCAGAATGTCAATTAATACATATGCTTCCACGGTCCATCCCTACTTAACTAGCTTGTGGCAACTCTTATCCACTAGGTACATGCTCTCTAATTATTAAGTCTTCTAGGTCATCTTCTCGAAGCCCTTATCAATATGACCAATCAATCGCTTCCCAAGACGATCACCCAACCTAATGTTAAACTTCCCATTCTTTCTGCGTTGGTATCAATAGAAAATAGACTGTACTTTGATAGCACATCGAATTCGATCACATACTCTAACACATACATATTGCCTTACTTCAAATCAGCAAACTCTCTAAACAACACCGACTTCAGAAAAGTCGAGATAATGCTTCTTCGAAGTGAACTATGAACTAATCCTAAGTTAAATCGATCCTCGGGAATCGAAGCTATAAAAACACTCCACTAGTTCATTGTTCATCCCTGGAGTTATCTAAAGGTTAACTTCTACCTCATGGCATCATCTAACTCTAAGTCATCGAAGATCCTCTTACAAGTAAGCATCTAATATTGCCTTTCAATAGCCGACTCTGTTCCAAGGAATGGTCTGCCTCCTAGACTCTCGTAGTCTATACACAGCTTGGCAAAGTCAACTTTAACCATTTGCACTTGAGCACCATAACCATCCAGAACAATTTGGGCATTCTAGGAAATGATTCGTACCATCTCTACGACATATCCTATCAATTAGGGGTAGTGGCCCCGACCCTGCCCAGTCCTCAACATTGAAGATAGAGTCAATAGCAGCATTTCTCACATGCCAAATCATTCATATTCTATAATAAGGATAACCAGTCTCTCAAAAATAAAATTGCATCAGTAGTGCTCGTGTGTGCTATACAACTTATATGTTATGTACACACAACTATATAGTTTTGGAAAGCAAAATATATAACGAATACGAACTCTCTCGTATATACACACACTCTAGATCTAGCCTAAGGCGATAACTCCAACCCTATCTCTATTGGATCATGGTATAAACTTAGGTTATGTAACCTACGCTCTGATACCAAATGTAATGCCCACCCTACATCTACCGGGCAGAACGGTTGTCAAAGGAAAGAAAAGAAGTAAAGAGGAGGAAATAGAAGAGAATGGAAAAGAAGAAAAAGGAAATTTCTTTATCGATTTTCCAATTATGTCAGTTGAAGTGGTTCAGGATGTGCACAATTTCATTGAATCGCTCTATTACAGGCCTATTATCAATGCTTTTTTAATTGGAAATTTTGTACGTAATATTTTTTACTCGTTGCATCCTTCATTAGATACTTGGCCTCCAATGCATCCCATATGTCTTTGCAACTGACCTGTTGCAGTGTAGATCGAACTTTTTTCATCATTGAATTGCATAAATTCCCCTTGCATATTGTTAGATTAAAATTTTGGCCAAACACCTTATGTAGTGTAGTCAAGAAGAAAGTAAAAGTAGAAATGAATATATTTTAAATTTTATCCTTGTTTGGACAATTTTAGTTTGCCCTAATATGTCATAGTTGTATAGTTTCAAGATTTTTATTACTATCAAATTTCAAATGATTTTGAGGGAGAAGATAATTCAGGAGAAAAGACCCATTTTTATATGGAGGTAGTCCCTATTTATAACACTTCTTGACTATTGGATGCTTGCATGTGTTTTGAATTTAATGGTTGTTGTTTTATTTTTGTTGAATCTTTGGTTTGCAGTGATTTGACAATTATAATCTTTCTATCATGTTAATGGCATGGCAAGCTCTTATGATGTCACATGTCATATTGAAATGATTTTCTTTAGAAAGTAGCAAAAAGCTTTATGGGCCCCACTAACAAAACTAAGGTGGATCAATATCAACTTGACACACGACACTTTGTGCACTTTCAATAGGTAAAAACCATATCTTAGATAGCACAAAATCATTTTGGTAGCGCAAAACCATACCTTTGATAAAATCATTCTCATACCTTCGATGGCATTCATCGCATATTGCTTCTGATATCATTCATTTCGTACCTTCGACAGCTTTCAACTTCATAGCTTCGCTAACATGTCTACGTATCTTTGATAGTTCACCTTTATATTTTCCATAGCTTGTCTTCATATCTTCGATAACCTCATGCCTTTGTACTTTTGATAGCTTCCTTCCTACGTACTTCCAATATCCCTTTTCATACTTTTGTAGTTTTCTTCGTACTTCCGATAGCTTCATCAAACTTCTGATGGTCCTCCCAATACTTTTAATAGCCCTCTTCATACTTCCAATGGATTTCGCTTCAAACTTTGTTTCGTCTTGTGCTAAAACTTTAACTTTGCCTTATTATTCATAGTGGAATTTGGTATAACATTTTCATTCGAAGAGTTTGATTATGTTATTGTGACGTCCCCTATCTAGAGGCCCAAAACTAAGTGCTACAGATGCTGCAGTCATCAATAGTATTAGCTTCCGGTGACTAAATACGGCTATGTTAATGGTATCTATAATATCAGAAGCACTTGAATATGAAACAAAACACAGATTCCAAAGCAACTTTTCTTCATTACATTTAAAACAGATGTTCCATAATCTTAATACATAATCCCAATATGTTCCCAAGCACAGATAAAATATACTTAATACAAAATATGCCAAGAGCGGTATATGAAGATACCCTCTTGGATGATCAGAGTCATATAGTCATAATAGACTTAATACAAACATAGCGGAAATACAATAAAACATAAAACTGCAACTCCTAAATAGCTATCTGTTGCCTCCTACATGCCTCCGATAGCTTTATTCGTCATCCTACTAAACTTGAAAAGACCTTAACCCCTCTACCTACTCAAATTAATTTTGAGCACCCAAGAGATTAAGGGGAAAACATAAACTTCGAGTTAGACATAAAGTCTGGTGTGAATAATACTATACATCCCGGTTTTATATGTTAAGTGAGACCACGCCGTTTAGCGGAACGAATTTCCCCTCACTAACATCCTTTTAAAATATATCTTTGCAAAACCTTTTCCCTGCACCAAAACTGGTTAAATATTGTAAAGCATCATTATGTAAACATACATAAATATCAGGTAGTAATGAACTATCTGTTCAAACACATAAGTTTTGTTTGGATAAATTTTAACCTTTAGCTGAATCGGGCCTACCAGACAATATAATCAAAATTAATCTAACACCTGTTAGCTATTCTTCTTCTGGACTGTCTATCCTTAACTATCTGTTAAATACTTTCACTTCTGGATGGTATGTCCTTAACTATCTGTTAAATACTTTGCTTCTGGACGGTCTGTCCCTACTTTATCATCTCCCAGGACTTCCTGATCCTAATGGTTTTTCGGACTCACCAATAACCTATCTATATACAAACATATATTCCTTTTGGTGTGTAATCATAATTTTATTCTACCTGTGACAAAGCCCTACACACTAGAATTTTAGACAACAATTAGCTGAGGCTAATAGCTAATGTATAGGGCGTGACCCTATACTAGTCTCATCTAGTATTCTAATATCTGAGTTATTTTCACTTAAGGCTCCCCTCCCATAAATTTCCTTGAAAACATTTTCAAAATGATTTAAAACCTTCAAATCAAATTTAAACAAAGAAAATATAAAATCTTTAAGCTTTACTCAAAATCACACACACACACAGATATATATATATATATATATATATATATATATATATTCTTTACTCAAACATTAGTTGATGAAAAATTTTAACATTTGAAAGTACCTCTTTCTAAACCTTTGAAAGCACCTTTTTATAACCCAAGTAAAACCCTTTAATTTACTAGGCCAAGAAGCCAAAACCTTACCTTTCGAAACCGTTCATCAAACCTTTCGAAATCATTGATCTCAAACCCTTTGAAACCATTGAACTAAAACCTTTTGAAACCATAGAACTAAAACCTTTCGAAACCATTGAAACTTTAGACACCCTACTTCATAAACACTTTAAAACATTGCCTAAGAAAACCTTTGGAAAACTTTCCATTTAACACCTTCCGAAATCATTCAAAAATAGAACCTTTCGACTTTGTCGGAAGCTACCTTTCGACCCCTTCAAAATCATTCAAAACAAAACCTTTCGAATGCATTAAACTCTTAAAACATAAACCTTCCGAAAGCACACTGGGTACAATTTTAAACATGTGGAAAATCCTACTTTAAAACCTTTCGACTTCATTGGAAGCAACCTTTCGACTTTGTCGAAAGCTCTGCTTCGAAAGCTTTAAAACATATTATTTAAAACAGTAGGCATCTACTCTTAAAACAACTCCTTCGAAAGCTTGGGTTATACTTCAATTTATAAAACAGGGGTAAAACATCTAAGTCGAAAGCTTTCTTTCGAAAGTATGGAGAAGCGGCTGATTTTAAAACAAGTAAACCTTTCGACTTTGTCGGAAGGTTCAAAACAAAACAAAGCAGAAGTAACCTTTCGACTTTGTCGAAAGGTTAAAACCTTTATTTTAAGTAATTGACCTGGTCAGAAGCAACCAAGTCAAAAGCTCCTTTTTGAAAGCAAGCAGGTGAAAGTTTTTGGTTTATAAAACAAACATACCCCAACCTCTTTGGTCATCAACCTTTCGACTAAGTACCCTTTGACCGTGTCCAATTCATTACGTACCAAGTAACTTGATACCATATACATTGGTTTGACCTTGTCGAAAGGTCTGGGTCGGAAGGTTTGATGCCTAAAATGGCTGAAACATGCTAAAAGCATGATTTTCTTGTTTTTAACTTGAAAAAGATAACTTTTCAACTAATCTGCCTTTGTTTGTTAAATTCTCATTGATTAATAAATACTTTGAGAAAAGTGCTGCCACTAATTTCAGAATTAAATAATAATTTTATTTTATAAAATGCCCCTTCTCCTTAATTAAATATATAAAACATTTAAGTCCCATACATTAAATAATTTTATATATTCATCAAAACACTTAGGAAAAATATGAAAAAAAATCCATAAAATTTATTTTAATATGTTTTCCAACGTATAACAATTTCAAACCCAAATAATTATTTATTTAGCCGTAAATAGTTTATAACCCAATAAATCATTTTCTTCACTAGAAAATTAGTAGAAAATCCACATAAATTTAAAAAATTATAAAACTTGAAACCCAACTGTAGAATATCATTTCTGACCTATTTTTAAATTTTCAAGGCATTTGGATGTCATTTAATAGGGTTTTCATACCAAACATATCATAGAAACTAACATGAACATGGATAATTCACCAACAAACATATATATATATATATAACTTTAATCATCTAAACATGGCATATACATGCAAAAACATTCGGGTCTAGTCCTAAAACCGAAAACCAAAAGAAAATGGGATGTAGTAATTATTCACCTTAGCTTTGAGATTAAAAGATGTGAGATTTGATGTTGAATTAATTGATTATCTTCCTCCTCTTGAATCCTAGCTTTATCTTCCTCTCGAGAACAATAATGGTGGCCAACCTTGGTATAATTTTAGTTTGAGTGAAATGAAATGAACGTGAGTTTCATTTCCTAAGGGTTTAGGGTATAAACCATTCCTCTTTCCCATATTACCCTTACTCATTCCTAACACCTTTGTTTATGTTATTTTATTTTAATTAACACGCTAACATGGCACGGCTACCCTTAGTCTAATCAAATCTCAACCTATTAATATTCACATTATTTTATTTTATTTATCTAACTAATTATTCTAAATAATGTTATAAAATATGGGGTGTTACACACTCCCCACCATAAAGAATTTCGTCCTCGAAATTACTACAAGGTACATAATGAAAACAATCAAAGGTAAAATATACCATCAAACAAATCAAGGTAAGCTTCTTTAATCCTGCTCTCAGTCTCCCAAGTACAGTCTCTAGCATCGTCACTCCACTGTACCTTCACTAATTTGATTGTCTTGTTCCTCAACTTTATCTCGTCTCTAGCCACAATCTGAATCGGCTTTCTAACTATAGTCAAATCCGGCTCTACTACTAAATCCTCTAACACTGTAGGTGCTATAGTAGTCTACGGGTCTCTAACATACTTTCTAAGATGAGAAATATGGAAAACGTCATGGACTCCAGCCAAACTATTCGGTAACTCTAATCTATAAGCGAGTTTTCCGATCCTCTCAACGACACGGAAAGGTCCTATGAATCTAGGTGCTAACTTTCCTGACTTTCCAAATCTAATCACACCTTTCATCAGTTAAACCTTAATAAACACATAGTCTCCAACTGAGAATTCCAAGTCTTTCCTTCTTCTATCTGCATAACTTTTCTGTCTAGACCGAGCTTCCTTCATCCTAGCTCGGATCAACTCAATCTTCTCTGCGGCTTCTTTCATCAAATCCGGACCAAGAACCAACCTATCCTCGATCTCTAACCAACACACGGAAGATTTGCATGGCCTTCCATACAAGGCTTCAAACGGTGCTATCCCAATACTAGTCTGATAACTATTGTTATACGAGAACTCGACTAAATGAAGATGGTCTTCCCATGATCCCCCGAAATCCAATACACAAGCTCTTAACAAATCCTCCAAGACTTTGTTAACTCTTTCTGTTTGCCCATCAGTCTGTGGATGGTAAGCGGTACTCATGTTGAGCTTGGTTCCTAATGCTTCCTGTTGACTCTTCTAGAACTCACTATAAAACAAAGAATCTCTTTCACTGATGATACTACTAGGAATCCTGTGTAGTCTAACTACATTCTTCATAAATAATTTCGCCAGAATAGGTGCCGTCCTAGTTGACTTTACTAGGATGAAATGAGCACTCTTAGTCGGTCAATCTACTATGAACCATATGCTTTCATTTCCTGTACTAGACCTTGGCAACCCATCGATAAAATCCATAGAGATAGAATCCCACTTCCATAATGGAACTTCCAACATTTGAAGCAATCCACTTAGTTTCTGGTGTTCAGCCTTTGCATGTTGGCAATTCAAGCACCGCTTAACACTTAAACCAATGTCTCATTTCATACCTTCCCAAAAGAAACTTCTCTTCATATCCTGATACATTTCGTTCCTCCTGGATGGATAGTGAACTTCGAACGATGGCATTCATCCAAAACTTCTTTCCTCATGTCTCCTACATTTGGAACACACAACCTTCCCTTCTTTCTCAACCACCCATTTTGGTCAAGACTGAAATCCTTTAAGTCATCACTCTCTATTCCCTCCTTTAACTTTCTAATCCATTCAGCCAAAATCGAATCCTACTCCTGTCTAGAAGCTATCTTCTCAATCATTACTGGTCGAACTTCTAAGCAAGACAATACAACACTTCCCGCACCAGAACCTGCCTCGGATTTATACTGCACACTACAAGCTGATAATGCTTCCAAATCTTTCCACTCGGCAATCATAGCAAATACTGCATTCTAATGTTTCATGCTAAGTGCATCCGCTACCTTATTTCCTTTTCCGGGTGTGTACTCAATTCCAAAATCATAAGCAACAATAAACTCCAACCATCTCTCCTGTCTCATGTTCAGCTCCTTCTGAGAGAACAAGTACTTCAACGACTTATGATCTATATAAAGCTCAAATCGCTCTCCCAATAGATAATGCCTCCACACCTTTAAAGCAAATATTACGGTAGCTAACTCGAAATTATGCGTAGGATACCTAACTTCATGTGGTCCGAGCTGTCTAGAAGCGTAAGCAATCACTTTACCTCTTTGCATCAACATAGCTCCCAGTTCCACACGCATCAGTATAAACAACTAAATCTTGATTCCCCTCCGGAACCACCAACAACGGCGCATGGGCAATAAGTGTTTCAAGCTCTGGAATGCTTCCTCACACTTATTAGTCCATACAAACTTCACATCTTTTCACGTAAGCTTAGTCACTGATGCAGCTATCCACGAAAAATCCTTTATAAACCTTCGATAATATCCAACTAATCCAAGAAACCTCTTTATCTCGGTCACCGTCTCGGGTCTCTTCCAATTATTTACCGCCTCGATCTTAGTCAGATCTACAGACAACCCTTTCTCTGAGACTACACGACAAAGGAATTCACTTCCTTCTTCCAAAAATGACATTTCGAAAAATTAGCCTTCAACTGATACTCGCCCAACGTCTCAAGCACAACTCTAAGATGAACTTTATGCTCCTTCTCATCCTTAGAGTATATTAGAATGTCATCTGTGAAGACCAACACAAACCTATCCAAGTGCTCCCGGAAAATTCGGTTCATCAAATCCATGAAGAATGTCGGCGCATTAGTTAGTCCGAACGACATAACTAGCCATTCGTACAATCCATACCTCGTCCTAAACGCCATCAAAGGAATACTATCCTCTTCCACTCTAAGCCTGTGCAGTTAAAGCGCTCGGCAGATTCAGTGCGGAGGAGGTGAAAAAGTCATAGCGGGGATACAGCGAGGATATAGCGGGATATAGCAGATGACTCTAAAATAACATATAAAACTCGTACTTAATGTTTTTACAAATATATAAATAGTAATTAAATGAAAAAATAACATTCAATTGAATTATAATTAATACAAAAATAATATTATATAAAAACATGTGCGAATATACTATAAATAAATATAAAACTGTTATATAACATAATCCAATTTAGTAAAATATTAGGGTATTTTCATTTCCGAATATATATAGAAAATTCAATTAAATAAATTAATTTCATAATTTTTATGATGTATAAATGTCATTTTTCAATTCATTTGATTTAAAGAAAATATAGCGGAAATAACGGGATATAGCGGGGCTTAAAGCGGAAAGGCTATATTTCGGGCTATATGGAAAAATCGTAGTGGTAGAAATCCACTATGAGATATAGCAGGGTTATAGCGGGGCATTAACTGCACATCTCTAAGCTGATGAAATCTCATCGCCAAATCCAACTGAGAGGATACCTTGGCTCCACTTAACTGATAGAACAAAACGGCAATTCTCGGAAATGGATATTGGTTCCTTATCGTTTTCTCATTCAACTTAACGATAATCAATACATAGCCTTAACGATCCGTTTGGCTTCTTAGCAAACACTGCGGCAGCTCCCCAAGGTGAACTACTTGGTTGGATAAAATTCTTGCCTTCTAAATCCACCAATTGCACCTTCAACTCTCTCATCTCAGTGGATGTCATCCTGCTTGGTTGCCTACTCACCGGTTCTGTTCCCGATACCAAATCAATACGAAACTCAATGGCTCGTTTTGGTGGCAATCCAGTTATCGGCTCAAACACATCAGCAAACTCTCTAACCACAAAGACTCGATTCAACTCATCCTCCAACTCCATAATACACAAAAAAGCATTCACTTCGCAACTAGGGTTCTTTATGGTATAAACTATCTGATCACTACAATCCGGGTGACTAAGTGATATTTTTCAATCATGGCAAAATATCCTAGCATCATATTTACTTAACCAATCCATCCCAAGGGTAATCCTAAATCCTACAAAATCAAACACATGCAAACAGCAATCAAAAGTATGACCTAGCAAATCAAACTCTAAATGGTCACATCTCATCCCAAGTGTTGCATACCCTCCTATCAGATTTGCAACCCTTAAGGAAGTAACTAAATATGAGGGTTCTATATTAAGCTTATCTACCAAACATCGAGAAATAAAAGAATGTGATGCACCAGTATCAAATAGAACGCAAACAGACATACCGTGAATATGTAACGAGCCTTCCAGAATAGTCTTCCCTTTCTCCTGCACAACCGGCCTTGAAATTGCGGGCTCTAATGCATAGACTTGCCCCCTTCATTCTTTAGCAGGCTCCTTGCATTGGTTCTTATAATGGCCGATCTGATCACAATTAAAGCATCGGATATTCTTCTTCCCAATCAGCTTCTTTCCTTTTTCTTTTCCTTTTCCAATACGACACTCATTAACATAGTGTCCTTTCTTATCACATTTACAACAAATCACTTCTGCTTTTCCCTTCTTCTATGCTCCTCCCTTTTGAGAATTCTTCTTGTGGAAATTTTTTCTTTTCCGACCTTGTTCCACCCGGGCCTCCTTCATCTTCTTCCTTAAACAAGCTAACGCCTCTTTCCCCCTCAGCGCCATTTCTACCACTACATCACTTGGATCTCTTAGTTGTGGCAGAGTAGCACTTATCAACTCCGGCCTCAAACCTCTTATAAACTTCTCATTCCTCCTGATCACCGTATCAACCAAAGCATACCCATATCGGGCCAACTCTTCATATTTTCTTACATACTCTAAAACAGACATCTCCCCTTGTTCTAGTTCCGCAAACTTCCTCACCAACGCCAACTGCGCCATCACCGACATAAACCTTTCTTGAAACCTTCTCCTAAACTCCACCCAAGTCATGGTTTCCTCATCAACACCAGCTACAACAGTATTCCACCAAAATAGAGCAGCTCCTTGAAGCTGTCTCGAAGCTAATCTCCTCTTCTGCTCGTTATTCAATCTTAGGTCAGCAAAGATTCTCTCATAATGTAGCACCAATTTTCCACCTCAATCGCATCTTCAATTCCAATGAATGGTTTCCCTCCAAGCCTGATATAGTCTCTGCTCAAGTTAGCATACTGGTTGACCATCGGAGCTTCCTGTACTCCACCTCCAGCAGCATTTCCTCCGACAACTCCAGCTGCAATTCCAACTTGCATCATGTTTACAAAGAACTGATACATGGCTCCCATGTTCACTTGGGGAACCCCAGCACCAATAGTTTCAACTTGAGCCCGCCTTGGACCTCTTCTAGCATTTGGTCGGGCATTTCCATTAGTGGTGGTGCTATCTCCTCCAAGATTAACTCCGCCTCTTCTTCCTTCCATATCTGTATTAAAGCTTTGTGAGATATAGATGAATAGCCTAACTAAGATAGGAGTCTAGAGATATAGCGTATACTTATATATAACAAATATAAGCACGTTACTATAGCGTTATCCCATACCCCGATCTTAACTCTAATTACTAGGGATTACATTTTCAAATACCATTTTTAGTTAAAGTATTTCATAAACCATGCTCTGATACCAAGCTGTGACATCCCCTATTTAGAGGCCCAAAACTAAGCGCTACAGATGTTGGAGTCATGTATAGTATTAGCTTCCGGCGACTAAATACGGCTATGTTAATGGTATCTATAATATCAGAAGCACTTGAATATGAAACAAAACATGGATTTCAAAGCAACTTTTCTTCATTCCATTTAAAACAGATGTTCCATATTCTTAATACATAATCCCAATACCTTCCCAGGCACAGATAAAATATACTTAATATAAAATACGCCAAGAGCGGTATATGAAGATACCCACTTGGATGATCAGAGTCATATAGTCATAATAGACTTAATACAAACATAACGGAAATACAACAAAACATAAAACTGCAACTCCTAAATAGCTATTTGTTTGCTTCCTGCATGCCTTCGGTAGCTTTATTCGTCATCCTACTAAACCTAAAAAGACCTTAACCCCTCAGCTTACTCAAATTAATTTGAGCACCCGAAAGTTCAAGGGGAAAACATAAACTTCAAGTCAGACATAAAGCCTGGTGTGAATAATACTATACATCCTGGTTTTATATGTTAAGTGAGACCACGCCGCTTAGCGAAACGGGTTTCCCTTCACTAACATCCTTTTAAAATATATCTTTGAAAAACCTTTTCCCTGCACCAAAACTGATTAAATACTGTAAAGCATCATTATGTAAACATACATAAATATCAGGTAATAATGAACTATCTGTTCAAACACATAAGTTTTGTTTGGATAACTTTTAACCTTTGGCTGACTCGGGCCTACCAGACAGTATAATCAAAATCAATCTAACACCTGTTAGCTATTCTTCTTCTGGGCTGGCTATCCTTAACTATTTGTTAAATACTTCACTTCTGCACGGTCTATCCTTAACTATCTGTTAAATACTTCGCTTCTGGACGGTCTGTCCTTACTTAATCATCTCCTAGGTCATCCTGATCCTAATGGTTTTTCGGGCTCACCAATAACCTATCTGTATACAAACATATATTCATTTCGGTGTGTAATCATAATTTTAGTCTACCTATGACAAAGCCTTACACACTGGAATTTTGGACAACAATTAGCTGGGGCTAACCGCTAATGTATAGGGCGCGACCCTATACTAGTCCCATATGGTATTCTAATATCTGAGTCATTTTCACTTAAGGATCCCCTCTCATAAATTTCCTTGAAAACATTTTCAAAATGATTTAAAACCTTTAAATCAAATTTAAACAAGGAAAATATAAAATCTTTACTCAAAATCACATTGCCATGTTATATATATATATATTCTTTACTCAAACATTAGTTGATGAAAACATTTAACATTTGAAAGTACCACTTTCTAAACCTTTGAAAGTACCTCTTTCTAACCCAAGTAAAACCCTTTAATTTTCTAGGCCAAGAAGGCAAAATCTTACCTTTCGAAACCATTCATCAAACCTTTCGAAATCATTGATCTCAAACCTTTCGAAACCATTGAACTAAAACCTTTCGAAACCATTGAAACTTTAGACACCCCACTTCATAAACACTTTAAAACATTGCCGTAGAAAACCTTTGGAAAACCTTCCATTTAAAACCTTCCAAAATCATTCAAAAATAGAACCTTTCGACTTTGTCGGAAGCTACTTTTCGACCCCATCAAAATCATTCAAAACAAAACCTTTCGAATGCATTAAATTCTTAAAACATAAACCTTTCGAAAGCACACTGGGTACAATTTAAAACATGTAGAAAATCCTCGTTCAAAACCTTTCGACTTCATTGGAAGCAACCTTTCGACTTTGTCGAAAGCTCTACTTCGAAAGCTTTAAAACATATTATTTAAAACAATAGGCCTCTGCCCTTAAAACAACTCCTTCGAAAGCTAGGGTTGTACTTCAATTTATAAAACAGGGGTAAATCATCTAAGTCAAAAGCATTTTTTTGAAAGCATGGAGAAGCGGCTGGTTTTAAAACAAGTAAACCTTTCGACTTTGTCGGAAGGTTCAAAACAAAACAAAGCAGCAGTAACCTTTTGACTTTGTCGAAAGGTTAAAAACCTTTATTTTAAGTAATTGACCTGGTCGGAAGCAACCAAGTCAAAAGCTCCTTTTCGAAAGCAAGCAGGTGAAAGTTTTTGGTTTATAAAACAAACATACCCCAATCTCTTTGGCCATCAACCTTTCGACTAAGTACCCTTCGACCGTGTCCAATTCATTACGTACCAAGTAACTTGATACCATATGCATTGGTTTGACCTTGTCGAAAGCTATGAACCTCTTGACCTTGTCGAAAGGTCTGGGTTGGGAGGTTTGATGCCTAAAATGGCTGAAACATGCTAAAAGCATGATTTTCTTGTTTATAACTTGAAAAATATAACTTTTCAACTAACCTGCCTTTGTTTGTCAAATTATCATTGGTTAATAAATACTTTTCAGAAAAGTGCTGCCACTAATTTCAGAATTAAATAATAGTTTTATTTTATAAAATGCCCCTTCTCCTTAATTAAATATATAAAACATTTAAGTCCCATACCTTAAATAATTTTATATATCCATCAAAACACTTAGGAAAAATCTGGAAAATTTTCAGAAAATCTATTTTAATATGTTTTCCAACATATAACAATTTCAAACCCAAACAATTATTTATTTAGCCGTAAATAATTTATAACCCAATAAATCATTTTCTTCACTAAAAATTAATATAAAATCCACATAAATTCAAAAAATTATAAAAATTGAAACCCAACTCTAAAATATCATTTCTGACCTATTTTTAAATTTTCAAGGCATTTGGATGTCATTTATTAGGATTTTCATACCAAATATATCATTGAAACTAACATGAACATGGATAATTCACCAACACACACACACACACACACATATATATATATATATAAATTTAATCATCTAAACATGGCATATACATGAAAAAACATTTCAGGTCTACTCTTAAAACTGAAAACCAAAAGAAAGTGGGATGTAGTAATTATTCACCGTAGCTTTGAGATTAAAAGATGTGAGATTTGATGTTTAATTAATTGATTATCTCCTCTTCTTGAATCCTAGCTTTATCTTTCTCTTGAGAACAATGATGGTGGTCGGCCTTGGTATAATTTTAGTTTGAGTGAAAATGAAACGAACATGAGTTTCATTTCCTAAGGGCTTAGGGTATAAGCCTTTCCTATTTCCCATATTGCCCTTACTCATTCCTAACACCTTTGTTTATGTTATTTTATTTTAATTAACACACTAACATGGCACGGCTACCCTTAGTCTAATCAAATCTCAACCTATTAATCTTCTCATTATTTTATTTAATTTACCCAATTAATTATTCTAAATAAAGTTATAAAAATATGGGGTGTTATAGTTATGGCTTAATAAATCTATTCACGCTTTCATTAAGATTACTTAATGTTCACTTCTCAATTATCCCACTTTTGTAATTATTGCATCCTCTTTGTTTATTCTGGACTTTCGTTAGCTTTTTACCCAATCTTTTATAAATTTTGTTGATCTCTTTAATGACCAACCAAGTGAAATAGCCCTTGGCGATGTTGATACTAATTATATACTCGTCTAATTTGTCTAAATTGCTCTTTCCCTAACATTTTTCATTGACCTTAGATGGAACTCGACATTGATATCATTAACATGTTATAATTTCGATATCTTTTTCCTTGGTTAAAAGATTAACCGTCTTATTTTCCTTTATGAATTAGCAAATGAATTCTTCTAAAATTGGTTGCAGAACTTCCCTCCTATTATGAATATTGAAATGTTGACATTTTGATTGAATACGACGATTAAAGTAGTAGAAGTGGGAAGGATTTATGTGTGGAAGAGAAGGTGGATGAAGGGTAGAATTTACAAGGAAGGGGAAAATGGCCAATTTTACCATAGGCATCGGAGGCTTCCAACACCAACAGTTCAATTTCCCCCATGCACCCTACCCTTTACTACGTCAGACGCATGGTAACGGGGCGGAAAACACTGCGAACACATCCTAAGTTAATGAAGAAAATGGGCAATTGGAAGTTTAAGGAGTGAGAAGAAAAATAAATGGGATTTTGATGGGTATTTGTGAAATGATGAGTTTGGTTTTGAAAGGAGTAGCACCATATAGTTCCCTAGAATTTACTCATCCCTTAATAATACAATCTCTTAATAATACCAAAAGTGACTTAAATTTACCAGTCCCACACCCAAATTTAAAAAAATGTTCAAAATTTCATACGACTCGCCATTGAAACATTATTCTATGTTCCGCAGCAGCAATGACGAAGTCAACCACTGTGCTTCCAGTTAGAATAACATTTGGATCCTATATAAAATAAGAAAAAAAGTGCATACTGGTAAAATAAAATAAAAATCAGATGGCATACGGTAAATCAACATCGATTTTAAACCATCCAAAACAACACGATTTTTTTAACAAAAATAAAACGGCATAATAGCGATCTAACTAAACCAAGAATAGCAAATGTATTTCGTCCAACGATATTATTTTCAACAAAGAAAAAGAAAAAAAACAAACAACCAATTAAATTTGTTCACGAACAAATTATTGCACAATTAGTGAAATCTGTTCATCACATATAGGAAACAAAATTGTTCATCGATTACAATTCATTAATTCAATCAATCGGAAAAAAATTGGAAATACCCCAATTGTATTATTTTGATCCTTTGCTTGATCTCTGCTATTCATGTTTGTTAATAATTAATATCCTTTTCTTTTGGTATTTCAAATTGATTTATGATTGAAAGATGATTAGTGCAAGAGATTAGAAATTAATGTTTGAAAGGAAAAAGGTAATACTATTTACATCCACTTAAACATTTCTTTCATCCATTTATCGTCTCACACAATCAAATAATTCATTCACCAATCCACACCCAACTTTTCTTAATATTCTAAATTTCTCATAATCTCAATTCAACTTCTTCTCTCCCTTCAAACAATGAAATCAAAATTTCTTTTAGATTCCATAGCCAATCTTTTCTCCATCTAATGTTTCATCAACACACACACACAAAAGAATATGAATCCAACTAATTTTGGTTGTGACTATGACATTCTTGGCCTAAATTATACGTAGGTTTTCATTTTTTGTAAATTCTATAATCCAAATTAAGACTAACATAGTAAAACGTAACTTGCAACTCAAATTTGGTGCTAGTGTAGCATAATAAAGAACCTTCATTATTACATCAATCAAAAATGTCCATTCAATATTACATTTTTTTTGTTTCAATAAGAAAAGAAAAAAAAAACGACTAAATCAACGATGTTAGAAAGCAATACGGTATAGTCAAATATATTTGATTATCACTGTCATTCCCCATAACATTAACGGAGATATACAAATATTGATTACATGCATATTATAAATATAATTAAATACTTTAACTCATCAATTCTTAGTAATTCTTAGTATGAAATATTTTTACTTACGCTGTTCATTTTTTTTTTCTTTCATTGATGAATGAGGGGATTAAAAAATATTTATGTCTAAGTTTTATATTTCATTTTACTTTTACGTTGCTCAATTATGCATAGCCGATCATGTTTACTTTCAGATTTTTTTTAAAGTTTAAGATGAGTTTTTGAAGTAATTATTATGATTTAATTTTATTAAATGTTTAAATGACGTTATTAAGTGTTTAGTTGGGTGTACAATATCCAAAGGAAATTGACGCGAGTAATAGATTAGAAAAGATAATTAGAATAGAATGACAATTAGATTGAAGGGTAATATCCAGATTTTTAAATTGTTATTTTTTTTATTTTTTTGGTTGGGTAATTTCCAGAATATTTTAGCGTGCAGCACTATTTTGAAAACATTTGGCTGGTATACTTTAGCAAGGTGTAACAATATCCGAGGGCAAGAAGGCGAATTACCTAAAACTACACTAAAGGGTATAAATGTAAAGTAGGACCAAATCCATAAAACCGCTATTAAACTTCAACTTCCACTTCCATCTTCCTTTTGCAGGTGTTTCCTTCTTCCTCCACCTTTCTTTGCAACCCAGCGCCTATAGTCTTATCTCATCAAAACATTATTTCAAATCTCTCCTGCAAATAAAACAAACCTTTAATTTTATCTTTATCCGATTAGATATATTAAAGGATAGGTTTGTTTTCCATTTGAGGCTCAGCCATTGATAGAACCTGGATGGTTTACTCTGTCTGAAGAGGCCTATTTTTTCGGAATCGTATATGCATTGGACACAATGAGGTTCGTCCAGATCTCTTCTTTCTTCTGATCTATTTCATCAAAAGTTTGTTTTAATGAGTTTATTGTTTTTTTTTCTTTGGTTGGTTTTCCTATTTCATGATTATATACGTGATTTGGATCAACTATTTGATAACTTTGCATCTTTTTGTTATTAATTTATGAGAAAGCTGTTTAGTCTCATGCTTTGGATTTTGTGCTGTATATGATGATTTAGAACTTGATTTCAGTCACTTACAAATTATTTCTTTGATTTTTAGAGTTCAAATAATTTATTTCGGTCTGGTTATCTTATTTAAATCTGTTTTAGGCTTTAATATTGTGGATAATTTTCTTGCATTTCTCAGTTAATTTCTGGTTTTTCATGTCATTCATTCATTTTTTATTCATCGCATGGTTTTTGTTTTCAGTTGTTTTCCTTTCTTAATTGAGTCTAATTTGCAGATACCAAGGAGCAATCTCAGATTTTCCAGTGCAACCAAATTCTGACCACAACGTAGACCAATTACAAGTCGGATCCGGATCCACATCCACAGCCCAAACCCAAACCCAGGAAACAAAAACCATAAATTACGAGTTGTTGCTTAAATGGGGTCAGAAAAAGAGATCACGAATTTCTAGAACTTCCTCAGGAGAAGAATCGGGTTCGAGTTCAAGAAGAAACCCGAAGATCCAAAAGCGAGCTGCGGCGGTTGCTGGAGCCGAGAAATTTGCTGCTTCTGCGTCAGAGATGCCACCGCCGACCAATTTGAAAGCTTGCCTTCATTCAAATGGGACTCGTCATGATAGGTACATATTAATTAAATTAAAGTTTGTTTTAATCAAGGGGATGGAGTACATTATGAAGCTCGTTATCATTCAAATAATTAATTTGAATAAGACCATAATTGGGTATAAATAAAATTAAGTTTTTGTATTACTTTGTCCAGTTTTGTTTTATTTTTAGTAATAATCATCATAAGTAGGATAAAAACCAACCGTGCCTTCATCGGATAAAATAGGCAGAAAAGATTGACGACTATACATTAATACCGATGGTAGTAAATTCTTAAATTATTTAGTTTTTATTTTGATTATGTTTGGCATTCTTTAGAATACTTTTATAACGTAAGAATAACAATTCCAGTCATTGGAGTTTTTTTATTCTTTTTTCTCTTCTTCAATTTTCATATAGTTTGGTGCTTTTGTTTAGTGTCTAGAGCAAGAAGCAATGTAATTTCAACTTGCTCTTTATGTTACTAAAAGTCAAATTATCTACTGATCTACATGCGAACCTTCAGGGGAGGAAATCACCTAGATCCAAAGTTTGATTTTCCGGTGTGTCCAACCAAGAACATTTGAACTTTTGCAAATAAGATCATAAAACTTCAACTCAGGGATGTATTTGCAAAATGATGTCTGTGTCATCGTGCTGATTTGTTGGGTACACCGCGGCACCGAATCTTGGTCCAGACAATTTGCACCCAACCTTCAGTATATGCAAAAATGATACATATATACATGGCCAACAATTCAGATACGAGTATGCCAATTTACAGCACATTTGATGAGTAGTAGCATTGCCCAGTGCAAGGACCAGACCATTCAAAATTGGGTAGTCCAGACTAAAATGACTTTCATCTAGACCGCAAGGTCTGAAGTTGAAATAAAAATGCAACGGTGAATCTTCACATTGGTAAAATTAGGGCTGTCAATAGACATTCGAAATATCGAAATTAGGGCTGTCAATGGATACCCAAAAAATCCGAAATCCGTCCGCATCCGCATCCGAAAAGCGGATAATATCCGATATTCGAAAAAACGGATGCGGATACGACGACATCCGCATCCGAAAATTATCCGTCCGATTTTTGTCAATATTATAGTTCTAATTATGTGTATTTTAGTGTAGTAAAAGATATTCGTTTATTATTTTATTAAGTTAGTAGTTTATATTATATGCACTTAATGCTTATTAACTGCTCGAAACTATTTATTATCATCATATTTGTTAAATTTTAACACTTTTATAATCAATGAGATTGAAATATATTTATGTTAAACTAAAATTTTCTTTTTATAGTTCTTGATTTATTAGTCGTTAGCGGATAGAATAATTATCCGATATCCGTCCGTACCCGCGGATGCAGATATCCGATATCCGAAAATGGTTTCGGATGCGGATGCGGATATGGCACTATCCGCATCCGAAAGCATCCGTTGACAGGCCTAATCGAAATCCATCCGCATCCGTATCCGAAAAGCGGATAAATATCCGACATCCGGAATCTGAAAATTATCCATCCGGTTTTTCTCTCTCAAGGTTATAGTCTAAATTATGTGTATATTAGTAAAATGAAAGATGTTTATTTATTGTTTTATTAAGCTAGAAGTTTATATTATACACATTAAATGCATGTTAACTGTTCAAAGCTATTTATTATCATCATATTTGTTTATTTTTAACACTTAAATAATCAGTGCGATGAAAAAAGTTTGTGTTAAACTAAATTTTTTCTTTTATGTTCATTGGTTTATCCTAGCGGATAAAATAATCATTCGATATTCATCTATATCCGTGGATGCAGATATCCCATATCCGAAAATGATTTCGGATGTGGATACGAATATAGCATTATCCGCATCCGAAATTATCCATTGACAGACCTAGGTAAAAACATAGGCAAGGAATTATTTTAAAGATAAAAAGTAATAAAAATCCCTCGCAAGGTTGCTAAGGATAGGCTTTATGCTTCTTTGTGGGATTTTGGAATGGTTCCTATGAATTCGGCATACTTTTGAGATATTCATTTCAAGAGGCTGCCCTGGAGATTTATATCTGGTGAGGTCACAGACTCACGACTTCAACAAAATTCGAAGGTTCAGAGGTAGTAACCTTGAATTTTTTCCGCCTGTTATTCAAAGCTATAAATGGCATTTGGTAGATATTCGAACAACCTTGAATGAATTCATATAACAATAATTAAATGTATTATTTAAGATGCATATTGGAGTTAATACATGCATTTTACAAGCGTAAGCATATCAACATACACTGCAAACTTTTTGTAACGATGTGTACCATCAAAATGAGAAAAATATAAAAGATATGTAGACAAAGGTTTGTTGAGATCATATGATTCGATAACTTGTAAGACACGAGAATTTGTATATATGGCCATCGGACATCACCTAACAATGTGTCTATGAGAAGAGAGAGATATAACGAGATATCTGATCGAAAAATTATTTAGATTAGCCATTTTGATACTTCGACGGACATAAAATGTGAATGTGCCATATATGTGTGTGCCTGTGTATGTATCCCCCCCCCCCCTCTCTCTATATATGTGTGTGTATTTGTCTCCAAAAATGTAATGTTTGTGTTATTATTATTGTTCTCCAACTCAAGTGACCACTCCAAGTCATATGTGGCTCCGCCACTGCTTATATTGTGCTCAACAACCAGACCAGTTGTTGAGTCAGGTAGGCACCTGCCCCACCCTAAGAAGATGGATAAAAATGGGAGAGCAAATAAAACAGTGGTTGAGGAAAATGAGGAGCTGTTATCCTTGATATACTGCTTGCAAAAGCCTAATCTAGTTCTTAAGAAACACTAATATATGACTTGTAAAACCCTTTTCTGCTACTAAATCTGCATGCATTACCCTTTTCTTATTTTGTAAAGCTATATTTTTTTAAACTCTGTATTTCTTCTCTTTAGAATATAATGTATGATCCATCTACTTTTTTCTTTTCTTTTGTATTTCTTTTCTTTTGCTTTAAATGTGAATATGGATTCAAAAAATGGATTTGTGATTTGGATAATTCTTATATTGTTTTGGAAACGAAGTATTTTTATGGACTTGTTTGTGATAATAAGGAGGTGAAGAAGAATTAGAAAGAATTTAGAAGAGGAAGAATTGAAAGAAGAATTAGGATGAAAAATATGAGAAAGAGGCCAGTAATATTCCTGACATTTGTGGAACAACATCGAAGTTAAAAGGTATTAGAAATTAAATGAAGAGCTTGAGAATGTCACATTACAACATTACAACAAGATCGATCTGTCTTGTGCTAAACCACGGAAATAGCATTTCGACTATGAAGTTAATCAAAATGCCACATTACAACAAGAAGAATAATGATTTGCTTGGAAATTATATGGTAATAAATATTGGTAAAGAAATTGCTAAAAACTTGACCTCAGAAGCGATTGTTAATAAATTTGGTTTTCTTAAAGCCCATAGATCGCGCCTTAAATAGCGTATTTGGTGAGCTGTGCTTATTTGTATTTATCTACATTAATGAACTTAAACTTTGTTATTTTCATGTCTATGTAAGTTCGCTTGAATTATCGATACTAATGTAATTTGACTAAGCTTTGTTATGTTATAGAATATTGGATGATCTATATTATTCCAGCCACCACTTCGCAAAAATTCAGGTTTCGTTGGTGATTGTGCTGTCATTTATTTCATAGTCTTCCTGTGCTTAGAAAAGAATAAAAATATTTTGATTTTGTTACATTTTTTTGGACGTATTTGTTAAGTCTTGTGAACTCTATTATTCATGACTTTTTTTAATCTTCACCCCATCCAAAATGAAAAGTTCAAAGTAGACTTTGAGCTATTTATTCGAAATTCTGAAGGCATGATATATATTATGGTTTTTCATTGGATCCATTGTTATAACTATTTGAATATTTCTCAATTTTGCCCCCGGTCAAATTACACCTGTCATCTGAGCTATCTAAAGTTTTCCAACAATTTCTATATCAATTGGTGGGGGAAATAACAATGGAACAAAATTATCCTCCACTTCTTTTCCCTTCTCACCGTCTAACTAGTTAAATTTTGATATTATTTTGAAAGCGTGTGAAATATCAAAGTATATGGTTGGTGATACTTTCAGAAGTTGAGATCCTTAATTGTCACTCAGAATTAAAATGAGTTGATTATGGAAATATGGGAGTAATTTGTATACAGGGCAGCAGGGCAGATGCAGAAATTTTGACAAGGGAGGGCAAAGTTGATTTCTTTTCATTCTCTTCTGTCGCAATTCAAGTCCCATCTCCCTCTTCAATTCTTCTTCACTGGGACACTTCTTTTTAAACAATTGCGAAACCCTGGTTCCCAAACAACATCTACTTTCTTAATTTAATGATGCAAAGATGGAGCTTAATTATTTCTACCATCGGATGTTACCGTTCGACTGCCATCTTTATTCTTTTCACTTATTTTTCACTAGAATTTATGAAGAGTATAGTTTCATGTTTTTTGGTTGTTCAAAAGGATGTTTCCGAAGAGTGTTAATTTGTTATGTAGCAACTCTTTAACAAAAAAATACCTAATCTTTTTGTTGTTGTAAATGCCTAATTTGGCTATGTCTTATAGTGTATTAAGACAAACCAATATTCACTAAATTGGACAACAAGATGTATGAATGAGTAAAATTCTCTGTTTGGACAGACTCTGGACTCAAGTAATTAAAATAATTAATAGTACTAATTTTTTTCTCGGATGCATTGCGCTTTTGGAACGAACTCTTCTTGCCAGCACTTTTTTTTTTGAAAGAAGCCAGCACATTCTTATATGGGCATATACCTAAGTTATATGACCAATGTCTTTGTTAGCTATTAAATTGTTTAGTGAGGTGGTTAGAACATCAAATTTTTCTAGACCCTCGTGAATTTTGCTACTGTTGCCGTCATTTTTGCTTTTTGTTTTTTATTATGGAGTCACGTGATCCCTGTCACTTAATTTTTCTATGACCCTGAACACGTAGTAGGGTACATATTGTATAAATTTGAAGTTAAAGTTTGTCAGCACTTACTACTTGATAAATATCTTTGCAATGACATAATGTAATGTTGACTTATGCTGTTACCTCTAGGCTCTTGGTTGTTTTTGCTTTCGCTTTTTTTTTTCCTTCAGTTCTCACAATAAGCAAAAAAATTGGATCTAATAAAACTAAATTAAAGATCAAGAGTTCTTTTTAGTGGAGATCTAATATCACTTCATTCCAAGCAATATCAGTCTTCAGTTTCATAAATGTTCACCAAGCTGAAGTGCAGAATTCAAACTCGGATGATAATGAGTAAACTACTTTGATTTATCTGGATATGTGTGTATTGTGACTGGGAGTGAACATGCATTTTATGTCTGAAGGTAGGTTCTTTCCGTGTTAAAAAATTGTTATGTCTTTTTTCAACTTTGGTACACTTGATATCAGCTCACTTTGTAGTCCTGCAAGCAAAAAGGCTAAGATTAGGGGACAAACCTAAAGTCCTTTTCTTCACTAATGTTTCTCTCTAATTTGATTTTTTTTTTCCTTGCCATATATACCCAACATAGATACAAACTTACATATTCTGAAATCTCCTCTTATAATACACAGCAGAAAGGCTAGTCACCAAACAACAATTAATAATTTGATACTATTTCTTTAGCTTCTCCACTTCGAACAACTAAACCACGTTTACCTATAATGATCAGACTTGACAGCCAGGCTCGGTCAGAAAGGAAATCTCCATCTTCCTCTTCAAACCACAACAACGGGTTTGGATCGGTCGCCACAACATCCATGTACCCAGACCCAAAACCAAAATCAGATAATGGAACTGTAGAAAAAGTTAAGCTGGAATGGCCGAGGATATACGTTACACTTTCCAGGAAGGAGAAGGAAGACGACTTTTTTGCATTTAAGGGTACTAAGCTGCCGCATAGGCCCAAGAAGAGAGCTAAGAGTGTTGACAAGGCTATTCAGGTAACTTCATGTCAGTTTAATAATATTATAATAATAAATTATTAATATATATGTGCTTAATGCTTGTTTTGCGTTGTGTTTATGTAGTATTGTTATCCAGGGATGTGGCTTTCGGACTTAACGAGAGGACGATATGAAGTGAGAGAGAAAAGATGTGCCAAAAAGGTAAGCAATTATCTGCAATAATCGTTTTTAGTAGTGGGTTGTCTCAAATATTTTCTTTAAAAGGATGACCCACAGTTTGGATGGATTAGCTGTCGGTATTATCCATTATTTATTTGGCCCTGCTGGTGGATGCTGATTTTAGCCCTTAATTTGTGGAGGATCCCCTTATTTACCTTTCACAATAGGGGTTAATAATATAACCTTCAATTTTTTGGACTATGAGTTTAGTCTCATCTTCCACATTAGTATAAAGGAGGGTTGTAGCCTGAGTTGTACTTTCTTACTTGGTATAATCAATGTGTCTACGCTCAGAGTTTTGCAACATTCTTATTCAGTTATTCTTAAAGAATTTGCTGCTAGCAATTGTATAAATATATATAAACCACTACGATTTCTCACAGTTTTAATATATGAATATGGTGGTTTGACTAAATTTTCAGTCTAGACATACAGTTTGATAAGAATAATATTTTACTTATTTGCATGGTTAATAAACATGGGGATGAGATCCTTTGTCCTCGAATTTTATACGTCCTCTGTACCCACACAATCATCACGGTTCCTTTTTATTGAATTGATTAATTGATCTATTTAATTAAGAGCACAATTTTGTTCACACTTTTTCCAAAGTGTGAACAAAACACTTTCCTCCTATTGGAGGAATTTGGGAGATCACATATGAGACCCCCTGAATTTCATTAATAGAAACCGAGTGTTTTGTTCACACTTTGAAAAAAGTGCGAACAAAATCACTCTCTTTAATTAATTAGAAATGAACATCTACCGAGTGAAATGAACGGTGGTGATTGTGTGGGATAATGAACAATGAGATGGGAGTCTGAGGAATTGAGACGTGGCATTAAAGCATTGGTGATAAGAAGAAGCAGACACATGACTTTTCTTCGTTGCTTCTTTTTATGCCTCCCTTATTCTGCGTACCTTTTTCATCCTGATTGGGTCAAGTGTGTAGTTGTGAACTGGCCCGGTCTAGACTGGTGGGTTAAATAGGATTTTAATAAATTTTCTACACCGAGGGAAGCAAAAGAAAGATTACAACAGGGTTAGGAATGGAGTTGGTTTGTATCTGCCCCCAACTATATTTCAAAGAGTGAAGCAAGCATATGACTTTTCTTTGTTGCTTCTTTCTAAAACTATTGCTTGCTTACCGAACTACTTTAATTCCTTTAGCTTATATATTAGCCGGGGCCCATTTGTTGTCTATAATTCTAGCCTAGTGACAAAAGTGTTTCTAAACCTAACTTACTGCCGCGATGAAAATGTTAAACCTTGTAGGTTATACCATGTTCCTTGCTTCTATATGTTGCTTTCGGTTAAAGCTTGAACTTAATTTTGCAGAAACAGAGAAAGGGGTTGAAAGGCATGGAAATGGACAGTGATTCTGAATGAAAACACATCCCTTCGTGGAAGCGTCGCATTTCATGCAGTTTTTAAGCTTGATTTAATTTTACATTGATTCTTAGTTCAGATGTAAAATTGGTTATCATGTACCTTGGTGATTGATGCTTTTTCCACTGTACAAATGTTTGTTTCCTTGATTTAAAATTAGTAAGAAATTCATATAATTTCCATTTACGTATAGGTTATCCAACTATTTTCTTTTTAGGCGATCCTTTTGGGCGTTACTCCAATTTTTAATGTGGGCAAAAAAGTTTGGTTAGACCCATCGGACAAAAATTTAAGGACACATTCAAATTCAGCGATTATGCCAGTCGATTGCCTCCCTCTTCAAAGCAGATCCTTTGCGATGCCCTTCTTTTGAAAATTAGTTTAATGAAGAACATCCTAACTTGATGAGAGTGATTTTGTTAACGCTCTTTTTCAAAGCGTGAACAAAACACCCGGCTCATATTGGAGGAATTCAAGAGGTTTCATATATGATCCTTCAAATTCTTCCAATAGGAAAGTGTTTTGTTCCCACTTTAAAAAACGTGCGAACAAAATTGTATTTTAACTTGATATGTCAATCGGTCAGAAGTCCTTTTTGTAGCAAGTACTGAAAGGCAATCTTTGCTTTAAATAAATGAAAATCTAAGGGAAGCGTATTTGAGGGAAGCTAAACATGTTTCTCTTTGGTGAGCAGGTTATTTGCTATAAAGTATCTGTTGGCTGTTTGTGATGGTATCCATACTGAATAATTGTGTTGCCAAGTTAGACTGAGTGTCCGTTTCATTGCATTTATTTGCACGGCTATTGTTCATGCCTCTTTCAATACATATAATAATACTTCGGTCCCCTTTCAAATGCAGGTATTTAGTAGAAATTAGTATCTGTTACTTATTTTTAAACTTAATACATGTAAAATTCTATTCAAAAACAAGTTTTACTAGACATCCATGTCAACATTTTTATTAAATGCTACATATTTGCACTTTGAATTGTAAATACTTGCAGTTTAAATTGCAAATACGTACAGTTTAAAGTATACATATTTGTAAGGGTATTGTTATTAACACTTCATTTTTGAATATGAAGGGGTCATTATTTATTAAATTTTTTTTACTATGAAGGGCACTAATCATCTCATAAAATTATAATCAAATTGACCTAATTACTTTTTCTTTTATTTATCTTAATTTTTCTTTAATTATCATCAAACTTTTCAAAATCATTAATTAAATATGAAGAATTCAAACTTACATCCAGATGGAATTGCATATGAAAAGGAGACAGGTTATTTTTTCACTCAAGAAAGCATTCTACACAGTAAATTTAAACCTACTTTTTATCACAGTTAAAAAATTGTGTAATAAATTGAATTAAGAAATTACGTTTCTATCATCTTCTTAGTAAAGTTTGATTCTAACTATGAAGATCGAGATGAACTTTTTGTTCAAAACCTTATTTTCTTTTTTACAAAAGGAAGGAGAAGGAAAGAATAAATTAAAGTGTTTAGGATTTTGACCTTTTAACTATGGACAAAAGAGGCAAAAAATATATATGATTAATAGAATGTGCATCTCTTGTAGCAATTTAATTTTGAAGTGCTCATTAAATTTGATCATTTCATATTCAAAACTGGAGTGTCAATAACAATGTCCTTTGTAAAATAAATATTTGCAGTGGACTGCATATATTTGAAATGTAGAATGTGTATTCTTGCAATTTAAAATGCACATTCTCGTTGAAAATATTGATTGGTTTTTCATTAAGCATATTTTTGACGAGGATGAAGACGAATTTTGAAGTATTTGAAAAAATCATCCCAATAATTAATACCCTATCAACATAACTAATAATTACAAAACAATCAATACATGTTTCATTCCACCTTCAATATTCACATAACCACATTCTATTTCCTTGGACTTTCTCATTTCAATCCCTTGCAAATGTCCTTTCCTCTGTCCTTTTCATCTGGCGCAAGAACAACTTGGATTTATTTTGAGAGTATTTGGACCAGACAATTTGGTTATGAAGCATTTGGCTCATAAACTGACTTTCCAACCTTTTTTCCCGTGAATCTAAGACCTGTCAATTAGCCTACTAATTTTTCACTCATTTCTCATATGTTTATTTACTAAAATTGACGAAGAATGGTGGGCATATCCAACCGATTACAATAATTAACCTTATATTTACAATACTTAACCATATATCTTCCTAAGATTGCAACTCATGATATAAAACATATACATCTCTACTATTAATAGTATGAAAATTTCATGAATGAGATTCAACCGTGTCTTTTTGAATTTCCCAAAATACCCTTTAAAGTACTATTAATAATGTAGTAGCTAAAATTATTTAAACTAAACTGTCTTCTCAATTTGCATGTCATCTGTTCATGAGGTGTATTGTTAAACTTCACAACATCATTTCAACCTGATTATTTGTTATTGAAACAACTTCCTTCTTCGTCCCTTAGCTTATATACAACAACAATTAATATATTTTTGACAATGTGGAACTAATTAAAATACTTAGAATGTTTTTAACGTTGTTGCAGTTCTCGTAATAATAATAAATATTAGAAAAACTCTAACGTTGTAATATTTAAAAATGTAATAAAAAGAGAGGTTAAAGTGTAGGTACCGGTGAGCGTTCGGCTAATTCGGTTAGTTTTGAGATAAAAATGTCAAACTGAATTGAAGTCGAAAAAATTCAAAACATGACCAAACCAAATTAATTTCGGTTAATTCGGTCGTCAACCAATTTAACCAAACTAGAAATATATCATATTATTCAAAAGATCGATTCACTTAAAGGAAAACATAAATTTATGGTTGAAGAGATTTTATTTAGTATTTAGGTTTATAATAAAATTTGACCTATTTTTAACAGGTAAACTTTGTATTTTATCACTGAACCAATCATTTAAAATATCACATACCGTAAAATTAGATAATATAATAAAAGTTCGCTTAAAAAGATAGCCAATTCACAAATCGAATTCAAACCTATTTAGTTTCAAAACCGAACCGAACGACCGAAATGAACTGGTTCGGTTGGTTAATTTGATTCTAACAAATATTGCTCACCTCTAAGTATAAATGCATACTTTTAGATGTAGTAGAAGCTATAAAAATAACGCTTGCTTAATTGTTTTTAACAAACTGTAAATTGTCATTATACATAGATTTCTATTTTATAACCTTATACCTGCAAACATACTTTTATATAAACAACCACTCTAAAAGTAGTCGGTATAATTTTTTTTTGAGAGAAACGAGTGATCCTCTCAAAAAAAAGAGCACTCATATAATTTTATTCTACACTTAAAAAATGACCTGTCAACAAACCTAGCAGGTAGCAAAAAAAAATCAAATTCATTAAAAAAGAAAAAAATGCCCTCCCAAACCTAAAAACTAAAGAACATAATAAAAAGCTAAGGTCGAGAACTTAGAACTAAATAACGGAGGTGAAAAAACATAGCAGGATTAGACATTGGTAACACTAATTATGACTAAAAAGAAGTAAGTCTGAGAGACTGAATCTTCGAAGGGATGTCAAAAAGCGTAGCAACAACTCCATTGATGGACCATCGGGAAATCTAGACCTAAACAGTCCTTCCATGGTAGCCCAAAGCATAAGGAATTCGATCCGTAGCACCCACTAAAACTGCAAAAGACTCGAAAAAAATGCGAGACCAGCACACATATATGTATATGAATAGATGTTTATATACATACTAGGTCAGCTCGCAGTGAAAGTTATGAGTGAATTTCAAATTTTTTTACCCTATTGGATCTTTATTGGGCTTATGAAGTCTAATTTATTTAGAACAGTTCCAAATTTTATTTAAATAAAACCTTTTATTTATTTAAATATATAAATTATACATCTTATTTAATTTATGTCTTGATATATATGTGTGTGTCTATATATATATATATACATATATATGTGCGCGAGCGTGTGTAATATATATCAACCATGCAAAGTATAACATGATTGTGTATAAATGCTGGGACTTACATCGCAACGAACACATTAGCTCATCCAATATGTAAGTATATATTGTCCAAATATATGTATGTATATACATACTATTATTTATATATACAAGTATTATAAATAAATAAATAAATAAATATATATATATATTTAGTTTTGTTTAAATTTTTTATATAAGTATATAAGTATATTTATATATATGTACATATATTTATATATATTATCATATGGATAAAATATTAATATTACATACATTTTATTATTTTATATTTATTTAAATATATAAATAAATTATTTATAAATATTAAATTAATTTTTTAACCTTGAGTAATACACACACACAAATATACTAAAAAATTATATATATATACACATACATACAAATATATATAATAATATATATAAATATATATTAATTTAATATATATGTATTTCAAATATACATACATACATACATACAAATAAATGCATAATATATATAATACTTAAAAAAAAGTAAATCTAAAAGTCTAGGTCTCGTGCACAATTCAAACAATAATTTATATATATTTTTATTTTAAAATATATATTTTAATTAAATATCCATTTGAAAATTATTATAATGTTAATTAAAAATTACTTTTGAAAGTTTATTTCAAATTTTAAGTTTCCAAAAATCCTACATGATATTTTATGCTTTGTAAAAATTTTCCATAATTTTTTCGGTTTAAAATAATTTTAAAATGATTTTTACCTTTTTCGGTTGAAATTTGACAGTTAATCTACAAATAAAAATTGTTTTTTAAATGTCTTTCGAGAGATTCTTTACTGTTAATATTATTTCATAAAATATAAAATGTAATTTTCATAATATATTGAATTAATATGATTTATTTATGTAATAAATTAATTTAAATAATATTAAATATTAATAAAATATTAATAAAAAAGTATTTTCTCACTGTAGAAAATTATCATAGCTTTAGTACCTTATAAATAAAATTATATGACTATTTTTGATTAAATTATGATGTTGTTATTAATTATAAACTATATATTTGTAATTAAATGATATATATTAATTTAATAAAATATATTAAAAAAAAATGTTAAGAGCCATACTATCTTGATGTGTGTGTGTAATTTATATATACATGCATATAACCAAACGACTTTGTGACAACATCACTTGCATATTAGAATCGTCATCTAACTAACATTTTATATAATATATGCATATATAATAAAACATTATAATTGAGAATTAATAACCATACTTTGATTAGAAACATACCTTAATCCCAATGCCTTGAAGTAAACCGTGAAAAGATGATTTCTGCCCTTTGAAATTATTTCTGATTCAAAATAGAGCTAATCCTTGAATCGTTGACCACCAGTTATCGGATATCGATCGAATTTGACTTGATTTTAGCTTGATGAGATGGAGGGACTGGAGATAATTTTCGGCCAACAAAGAATGGAGGCAGCAAAAGATCCTAAGAAAAATTAGGACATAATGCTCATATAGTGGATAAAAAGGAGAAAAGTGTGGATCTTATCTCATGCTAATCCTCATTCAATCCAAGCCATTCAAAATCAAGCCCCCTTTACCAAAAATTGAGCTGCCTATACCCATATTTGATGCCAAAAGTGTCACTCCCCATGATGGGCCTTAAACCCATTTAAGCCTAAATAAAATATTGTGCAATTTAATCTAATTTAATCGCTTATCGATCGTATATCGATTGATATATTTATAACTATTATAAATATATTTATTCATGAATGAGTGCTCTGCTTGAATGAAGTATCACTCTTGCTATCAAAAAATAAAAATATTTATTCATCAAATCATAGTCAAAGTTTATAATTAATATTTTATACATATTAATTAATTTATAACAATTATAAATTAATTTAAATTGTTTAATCAAAGGATAATTCATCATTTCGGTTGTGTGACTCGTCGGGTGTAAATTCGGTCAGCAATTAATATCGAACTATTCGAATATTATCGTTCACACGTCACTTAGCAGGTGGTGTGATATTTTGGCCAAATTTATTGCTTACTTGGTTTTGGTAAAATCTAGTTTTACTTTACTAAGCGTTACCCAGTTGTGACTTTTATTTATACCAATTTTCTTCGATAAAACTACATCACTTTGGACTTATGGAATTTGGCGATGGTCAAAATTCCAATATCGTCCATATTTAACTCTATAGTCCAAACACAAAGTCATTGATTCAATAATAACAATTATTATTAATCGAACTACTCTAGCCAAATATTTTGAATTTGAGTTGACCGTGATACTAATTCATATAACCAAGGAGACGAATCTTCTCTTGAATAGTGATTCACTTTTATTACCTCTACTCGACCCAACTATAGTCACTCGATGGACATCGTGCCATGGTTTGACTATAATCAAAGCAGAGCTTTCATATTGAAGATTCATAGTATTCTCAAGTCGAGAGAACTGTATAAATTAGTCACATCGATATTTTCTGTTTGACCTTAGTTATATTAACCAATAGAAAACTATCAAGTAAGTCGTTCTATAGTTATCCAATAACTATCAGTACGTAACATCTAGGTTCCCCCAGCAGCCGTGTGTCTACCCCGCTTTTATTTAGTCGTCGCACACGGATGCTTAACGTTGAAATTCCCACTGATGGTTTGGCGCTGAGATTCGAACCTGCCCGGACATAGTCCTTTGGTTCCCATCTCCCAGCTCCCAAACCAACCGAGCTACGAATGGCGGGTTACTCTTGTCTTAATTGATACATCGATATCCAGTCTCGATGCATCTCGACAGGAACATTTAAAATGATGTGTTTTATAATATTGTGATACGATACTCATAATTACAACTATTTCTAATACTTTTACAAACACACCATTTATGATTTTCTATTAAATATATTTTAATTGAACTTTTAGTTATTTATAATACATTATAACGAATATATAACAAAAAGAAAATACCTTTATTACAAGCGAGAATTGATTACAAAGTTAATTAATTTACAATAAATTACATAATTTCCCCTACGACATACCCTTAACTTTATCAATCTTCCACTTGCACTTAGAGTCAATTATGGAATATCATTCCCTTCAATCATCTTCTCGAAAGCTAACCGAGATAGACCCTTAGTGAATGGTTCTGCTATGTTGTCCGTGGTATCTAGCTTTGAATCACGACTTCTTTCTTCTCAACGAATTCTCTTGGTAGGCATGCGTGAGTCTTTCCTTGAGCGCCTATGTTTGAATCCTACTTCCGCCTTCTTAATTTTTTTCTTTTTGGATTCTTTTCGGCCCATAATATAACGGTGCTAACAATCTTCTTAGCAAAAGTAGTTGTAGCACAGTTAGTGAGGAGGCGGCATGCCTCTTTGTTGGCATAGGTTCAAATCCCACTTTGTGCCTTTTTGTAACAATTTATTTTTCAATTCTCCGTTGATAATAAAACACCGCTAACTAATTTAAGCATGTAGGCATTTGTAGGGTGGTTAGTGAAGAGCATCATTTCCCCATTTAGGTGCTTGAGTTCGATCCTGCCTCTTGCAACTTTTCAGTAATTTATTCTTGATTTTCACTGCTTAATAAAACTCTATAGCCAGCTTTCAAAATAAATGTGTTTGTAGTATGGTTGGTTAAATGAAGTCATATAATTTGTTAATCGTGGTTCAATTCTTGGTTTTCCCTTCCTTTCACCAATTATTTTTCCACCTTTTTCATCCATTATATAATTCAATTTATGTACTATCCCACCACTTGCACCATTTAATATAGCTCGTAAAAACTTTATCCTCTTTCCTATAGCTACTTGACCCGAAACCACTCGATAAACATATTAGTAGCATTGTCATATGATTGTTATCATAAAAATACTAAAATCATGTTTTTAAAATTCTTCTTATTTTTGATGATGACAACCATATGACTTTCTAAAATAATATTATATTGCTCCCCCTTTAATATTTGCTCCTGTTATATCAATGAACTCCTTGTATGATCGAATTAACCCTAGAGAGGGGGTGAGTAGAGTTTATAATAAATTCATAGAATAATAAAAATTGTAGCACAGATAATAACAAAGTAAATGCGAAAATTAAAAGCAATGCATAATGTTACCCAGTTTCGGCAATACCCACCTACTGCTATCCCCAAGGTTTCTACAATGACTAAACAAAATCGACTGCTTATAGACGTTGGAAACTTGCGACTATTGCTTATCTGATTGTTCTGACCCTAAGCTCAAAACTCTGCCTCAACTCTATCCCAGAATTGAAAATTGCTTAAATTATACCCCGTAGTTCAATCCTAGTTAAAACTAGTGTTTTATAGAATTTAAAAACAAATTGCAATAAAATAAAAATAAAACCCTAAACAAACACACAACCAAAAATAATTTAATCTCAAACAAGAAAGTGCAGCCCAAATAAAAAGATGATAATAGTTTTGCCCATATCCTTATTCGTTCCAAGCGCATTCTCTTTCCTCTTTATTCTTCAATTAGGATTTCAATTTGAAGCGTCGTTCTTCGATCGAATGATGGTATAACGACCGTCTCTCTTGTTGTTCGATTGCTTGCTTGTGAGATGATTAATGCTCTCGGTTGCTTCAAGCGTCGAGTAATTTATTGATTGCTGATTTGGTATGAATTTTTGCCTTTTGGATTTTTTTATTTGAACTCAACTAATTTAATCGTCGATGATGATTTGCTTAGGGATCGATACTTTTGATTCCATATATTTCGTATATTTTGTTTTCGATTTTCGACTGTGAATTTTAAGTGATATTATTGCAGGCTTATGATCTCTGACCTGTTCATCTCTTCTGATATATTTCAAAATTTTGACTTTGGCTAGAACTTTGAATACTTCAATTTGCAAATTTTATTCTCCCGTTTGACAGCAATAACACATTCAACTTTGAATCTGAAAAAAAATCCAACTCCCGATTTGGAAAATGTTTAATATATATATATATATATATATATATATATATACATATATGCATATATGTGTGAATATGATATGCTATACCGTGCCATTGAATTCTTGAGATGTTGATTGTCCTTGTGCATTTTCTCTTGTTGCTATACTCAAGATTTTGTTGCACCTGCTCGCTGTTGCACTTATGTATATGGTTCTTTGATGCACCATGTTGAGTTACTTGTTTTGTGTGTGTCTGCACCTAACCCGGTTTAACTTGCTTTTGTGCCTGAAATTAAGTTGATGCAAATGAGTTTTGTGTATTTACTCAGCCAAATGGCATACACAATGATACAATATGCATGTCGTAGGTTGCTAGTGTATATTGTTGATACTTTTGATGCCTATTTCAGAATAGGTAAAGAACAAAACTAATATACTAAGGAAATGTTGAGTTCAAAAATATTTATATATTTGCAGTTTGTATTTGTTTCTTTTTTACTACGTTGTTACTTGATAGATAAAGTAGATGATTGGAGAAAAAACAATTAGAGCAAGTAGATTAAAAAATTGAATTCGAGTGAGTGAGGTTTGGAGTGATTGTATTTGAAAGTGTGTTGTACATGAAAGTGAAAATGTAATGTTGTATGTGAAAGTGTAAAATATTGTTTTATATGAATATTATATTTAAATTATTATGGAAGCTATTATTGTAGTTGTAATGATCTGCCTTTTCGACCCTCAAAAGTCCGCTCTTAATACATCCATAGTATTCAAATGCCGAGCATCCGAATACCGAAAAGGCAGATTGTTAGGATAAAAAGAAAAAGAACATGGAAAACAGAATATCACAGTGGGATGACAACGTATAATATAAAAAGACAGTAAAAACTGTCACTCTAAGATACAAGTATATCAGAGTTAAAAACAAACCTCATCAGCCTGGACAGTTATAACTTCTTAACATTACAATTGCTGATGAGTATACATAATATTACAACGAAAAATAAAACTATAGCAGGTGAACATCTAACTCTACTCCATGAGCTCCATGTCTCACCAACGACAACCTAAAAAAACTCGGTCTGACCCGAGCATTATAATAAAATAACACATGGATCAATTTGAAAAACCAGTGTGAGAAAACTCAAGAAATATGGGGAAAATATAATAATTCTACGAGACCACGCCACTAAACACGGAACGGGTTTTTACCTCACAAGAACAACATCCATACATGAAGAAATGGAAAACAAATTAGGATTACAATCCAAACAAGAAATAATGGATGCAAACAAGATCAAAATCCAAACTTAAAGAAAAGACAAAAGTAATTAAACATAAAGAAGAGCTCAGGCACTTCTTGATGCAATTAAGAAAGAATTAGCTACAAGGTTCTTATAAAACAATGAAAATGAATTATCCAATGTGACTAGGAGGGTGCACCACCTACACCGAAAGTATACCTCTAGACAAATATACTTGAGAGCACAAATGTCACTCTTGGGAACTTCCAAGGTGGACGTCGTACACTTAATACGGGTACCTGAATATTTCATATCAATGAATGCATGCCAAAACCTCTCTAGGTAAATTTGAACATACCCTGATGGGTGCGACCCACATGACTGGGCTTCCACCCACGCTTTGGTTTTAGTTCTCGGATGTTGGATGCCAACGCTCAAAATGAGCTATAAATCGTCTTAGATTGATGAAGCACAAAGATGGATATTAAAAGCGATAGTCGATGAATCAACTATCGGAAAACAAACTAGTACTACCCTAGGAAAAACAATGAAGCCGGACAAGTTAGAGCAGTGTTGCTTCCTATCTTGACTCAACGACATTCTTGACTTTAATAATAGCAAGAGTTCAAATGCCCTAAACGGGCAATAAAATCATCTTGAATCGATGAATACAAGGAAGATAGCCGAATCGATAGTCAATAAGTTAACTATCGGGAATAACAAAATATTCGTATATGAAAATTAAATTTCTTACACTTATCACAATTCGTCGATCCCAAACTAGCACTACCATGGGGAAAACAATAAACCCGGACAAGTAAGGTCAGTGTCGCTTCTTACCTTGCCACAACAACATTCTTAACTTTAAGAATAGCAAGAGTTCCTTCAACGTTTAGTGCTAAGTGTAAGACTAAATATTTTCAATAAATGAATCAAATTTTTAAAACATTTGACTCACTATTATGCTTGATTATCACAACACAAATATTTGTAAAACATTTTAAAACACCTTTTAAAAATATTCTTTTAAAGCATAAATTATATTTCTAAGTGTATTAAAAAGGAGGGTCATAAACAAATGTCATTAAAACATTGTTTATTGTAAATCCAAAATCAATTACACTTAGCTTTGTTTTTAAAACATTCCTTTTTAAAAGATTTTTTCATTTGTAAACTATTGTTTATAACTTTAAAACAACATTTATTATCCCGGAAGATAATCGATCGATTTGAATGCTTTTATAAACTTAAAACAATGTTAATCAATTTGAAAAGTAATTGATATAACACTTTTATATAAATTTAAAACCACATTAATTATCCCAAAAGAAAATTAATCTAATTTGTAATTTTTTTATAAATTTAAAACAACATTAGTTACCTTGAAAGATAATTAATCAAATTTATAATCATTTTTATAAACTCAAAACAACATTAATTATCCTGAAAGATAATTAATCCAATTTATAATCTTTTATAAATTTAAAATAATATTAATTATCCCGAAAGATAATTAATCAGATTTATAACTTTTTTTATAAATTTAATACAACGTTAATTATCCCAAAAGATAATTAATCCAATTTACAATCTTTTTATAATTTTAAAACAACATTAATTATCCCGAAAGATAATTAATCGAATTTATAATCTTTTATGAATTTAAAATAATATTAACTATGTTGAAATATAATTAATCAAATTTATAATCATGTTCATTAACTTAAAACAACATTAATTATCTTGAAAGATAGTTAATCAAAGTTATAACATCTTTTATAAAATTTAAACAATGCTTATCCTTTATTTCAAAATTCTCAAAAATACTTGAAAATATAGTTTAAACAACTTTCGAAGTGCAAAAATGCGATCAAATAATAATTTTGTTAAAATGAAAGCATAAGTTCAACACATACAAAGGTTTAAGGAGATGATATTTTATAAGTGATAGTATAGCGATAATCGCTATAACAACACTTACACAAATTAAACATTATGTCACAAATATTTCAACCAAACATCAATATAAGCAACATAAGAATATAAGTAAATCAATATTGGCGAGAAACCCTTTAGGGTCTCTCTACAAAAGTCCTATGTAAATCACACATATGTATGTGTATTTCGAAGTGTTCTGTAATGACCTATTCACTACGTACACTCTGACTTCCTTTTGCTTTTGTTCCCTACAACATAATGGTTATTTATGTCATTCGCTTTCAAGTGGGAATCAAATCCAAACAAAGAATCAAACAATAATAATATAAACTATCATCTAAGCATTCAGCAATAATCTATAGAAACACAGATATCATATAGTTTATTCAGAGATGAGTAAACCTTACTAAAATTTCAGTTGACACTTTTGCATTCCAATTTGATTTATAATCGAACGGTATTTGATTTTAGCTCTGTTAACCCGCTTTTTGGCAAGGCAACATACAGGCGGATTTAACCCAGTCGACTGCACGGTTATCGAGGCGGGAATACTAAGGGTTTGATTCGACTGGATGAATGGACGATCAATCACAGATAATAAACATGATTATAAGGCCAGGATACAACATATTCGATGGACAAACAGCTTAGGATACTTGAGTATGGATTTTTGACAAAGGTCTAGCTGCTCCGGGATGTCCATGGGTTTACTTCGAGTTTTCAAGAGGCTTGCTTCGAGTCGGAGAGGTGTTTTCTTCGAGTCACGATAGGGTATTCTTCGAAGGGGTTGGCATTGGACCTCCTTGGATCGGCATTGTTTTACTTCGGGTCATCTCAGCATTTACTTCAAGTCGTTGGAGGGGTTACTTCGGGTCAAGAAGGCAATTACTTCGGGACAGAGAATGGTTCACTTGGGATCGGCATATTCACCTGGGATCGGCAATGACTTCAGGTTGGCATTCACCCAACCTCGAGTTGGCATTTGGGTTGACATGGGACCGGTAGTTGGACATGGAATCGGCATAGCACTCGGTGTCGGCGTGTTGCTTCGGGTCGGCACAGGCAAATACTCGAGTCGGCATAAGGTCAGGGCAGCATCACTCCATTATGGTGAAGCAGGGGTCGGCATAGGGAAGGACTTGGGTCGGCATTGGAAAGGGCTCGGGTCGGCTATGGGAAAATTAACTTGGGGTCGGCATTGAAGAAGACGAAGGCTACTTCAGGTCGGCTGCTGGTCTGCTTCGAGTCAGAGATGAGTTTTCTTCGGGTCATCCCCCGGGAAAATTCAGGTCGGCATGTTAACTACTTAGGGTCAATGACGATGAAGGATATGGGCTCGACTATGGTTTTGGTGGGCACATATCAGTGAGGAAGCCCGATAACCGGGGTTTTGCCTATAAATACAGCAGGCGGGGCTTCTAAAAAGGAAGGCTCATTCTACTCTTATTAATCTTCTTCTACAAAAAGCTACTTTGCCAATTTTGGTTCAAAAACTCTGGAGTGCAACTGTAATCGGATTTAGTATAAATAAAAGGAAATTTCTGGAGTGGACGTAGGCCGGAGTCAACCGAACCACTATAAATCTCGTCTTTTTTGCTGCTTTCTTTTTAGTTTTTGTTATTCTTCATATTATTTCCACTACACATACTCTGTCTATGATCTGTGACTGGGCACTGGTGCTTTCATTTGCGATTGGATGTTTATGACCAATTTTGGCGTAAACATTTTGGTGCTTTCACTAAGAAAGCTAGCACTCAGGCATTCTGAAGCTTGGATTTTGTATTTGAAAGCTTAGGAACTCGGATTCAGGAAGCTATGGTTAGGCAATCAACAAGGTGACAAATGACAGAGAGGAGTCAGCATGAAGGAAGTATGGAGGCCTCCTCAGGAGCTAATCAGACCTCGATCTATATTACTAGAGACAGGATGGAAGCAATGCTGAAAAGGCAGGAGGATATGATACAAAACTTACTTCGACAGGTTGGATAAGCTGGAGTGCAAAATCAAGAGAATGGAGCAGCAGAAGCAGAGGAAGTCCAGAACCGAAATCAAGGAAATGTAGCAAACATGATACAGGATAGAGTAGGGCCATCAGGAACAGCCCTTGAACTAGGGGGCATGCCCCCGGATCATGTTGGGTCAATTCCAAGCAGGATAGCAAGCGGTGATGTGCAATTTGGCGTTGATAGGAAAATGAATGCTCGTCCAGGAGAGCATATTTCAAGATTCCCTCGCGAACTCGGGGGGCAGGTCAGAGGCAACGAACAAAGACTGCCGCTTGGTGACAATGACAGATTGGTAGAAATAGTCAGACGGGCCATGAGAGGAGGATTGGTGAATAAAGATTTGGAGGATGTGAACAGGAGCCCCTTTGCTCCTACAATTAGGCAGGCTAGGAATCCTCCGAAATTTAAGCTACCAACACTGGAGATGTATGATGGAAGGACAGATCCCACTGTTCATCTGACAAGGTATATGAGACACATGGAAGTACTGGGGGCATCGGAGGAGGTCATGGCACGGTGTTTCCCTTTGTAATTGACGGATATAGTAGCACTATGGTTCAGGCAATTGGAAAGCAGCTCTATTGGGACGTGGACCGAATTGATCGAAAGGTTTATGAGACAGTTTATAGTTCACATCTCGAGACCCAAGAATGTGACGAGTTTGAAAACACTAAAACAGAGTACCGGAGAGTCTCTGAGGAGTTTTCTAACGCGATTTAATGTAGCAGCAGCCTCGATGGATCGCCCAGATCCGTCCATAGTTTTGATGGCATCTTTATCTGGCGTTACTGATGGCACAAAATTCAAGAATTCGCTAACACGGGATCCACCTATGGATCTAGGAGAGTTTTACCATGAGGCAGAAAGGTTTCTACGATAGGAAGATGCGAAAGCTGAAAGAGAGGAAGGAGAGGAAGTTGAAGTTTATGCAGTCCAAGGCGGAGATCCACCCGGGGAAGATTCAAACAAGGATAAAGGAAAACGAAAAGCAGAGAATGGCTTTGATGAACCGATGCGACCACGAAAGGAACCGAGATTCACCTCTTATACGAAGTTGAGTGAGAGATTAGAACGAATACACCATGACACTAGGGGTAAGGTTCCCTACCGAAGACCAATCAGGAGGGAGCCAACCAATAATGAAAGGAAATCGCGATAAATACTGCCTATTCCACAAGCTAAGCAGCCATAGTAAAAACGATTGCAGGCACTTGAAGGATGAGATCAAAGGACATATCCAGAACGACATGCTGTTACAATATGTGAAAAGGCGAGAAGCGACGGTGGAACATGAGCGACCGCCATCTGCATCAAACGAAAACGACCCTGGATCAAGGTGTCAACTTATCATCAATTGATCGGAAAGGTGAAGAATAAATAATAAACTCCATAATAAAACGGTTAAGTCACTTACACATGTACGGGATCACGAGCGGTCCTCAGGCATGCTCTGAGATGATGATGAACCGTCACAGTGGAGATGCGTGCAATTTGATGTTTTAGTTTTTCTTTTGTTTCTCTTCTTTGTATCTGGACTTGATTTTGTTAGTTGGATATCTCAATTATAAGACTCACTCGAATGTGAAATCTGATATTTATAATTCCAAGTCCCGTCGGGACACTCACAATTCGCCTCGAACGGCATCCGACCTCGAATGTCACAATTCGCCTCGAACGGCACCCGACCTCGAACGGTCACAATTAGCCTCGAATGGCACCCGACCACGAATGGTCACATCTCACCTCGAACGGCACCCGACCTCGAACGGTCATATATCACCTCGAATGGCATATGATCCTGAACGATCGCTATTCTCAATCAGGTAAGATCATCAATATCTTCACAGGTCATCAACAAGTTTCGAACACCGGGCTTATGGCACTACAAAACACACCTTCCTATAGCAAGGCATGTTTTAAGGGGCAGTGTTAACCCACCTTTTGACAAGGCAACATACAGGCGGATTTAACCCAATCGATTGCACGGTTATCGAGGCAGGAATACTAAGGGTTTGATTCGACTAGATGAATGGACAATCAATCATGGATAATAAACATGATTATGAGACCAGGATACAACATAGTCGATGGAAAAATAGCTCAGGATACTTGAGTATGGGTTTTTGACAAAGGTCGAGCTGCTCCGAGATGTCCATGGGTTTACTTTGGGTTTTCTGGAGGCTTGCTTCGAATCGGAGAGGTGTTTGCTTCGAGTCACGATAGGGTATTCTTCGAAGGGGTCGGCATTGGACCTCCTTGGATCGACATTGTTTTACTTCGGGTCATCTCAGCATTTACTTCGAGTCGCTGGAGGGGTTACTTCGAGTCAAGAAGGCAATTACTTCAGGACAGAGGATGGTTCACTTGGGATCGGCATATTCACTTGGGATCGACAATGACTTTGGGTCGGCATTCACCCAACCTCGGGTCAGCATTTAGGGTGACATGGGATCGACAGTTGGACATGGGATCGGCATAGCACTCGGGGTCGGCATGTTGCTTCGGGTCGGCACGGGAAAATACTCGGGTCGGCATAAGGTCAGGGCAGCATCACTCTAAGGGATCGGCATATGGTGAAGCAGGGTTGGCATAGGGAAGGACTCGGGTCGGCATTGGAAAGGGCTTGGGTCGGCTATGGGAAAATTAACTTGGGGTCGGCATTGAAGAAGACGAAGGCTACTTTGGGTCGACTGCTGGTCTGCTTCGAGTCAGAGATGAGTTTTCTTCGGGTTAACCCCAGGGCAACTTCAGGTTGGCATGTTAACAACTTAGGGTAGGCGGCAATGAAGGATATGGGCTCGACTATGGTTTTGGTGGGTCCATATCAGTGAGGAAGCCCTGTAGCCGGGGTTTTGCCTATAAATACAGCAGGCGAGGCTTATGAAAAGGGAGGCTCATTCTGCTCTTCTTCATCTTCTTCTACAAAAATCTACTCTGCCATTTTTGTTTCAAAAAATTTGGATTGTAACTGTAATCGGATTCAGTATAAATAAAAAGGAAATTTCTAGAGTGGACGTAGGTCGGAGTCAGCCGAACCACTATAAATCCCATCTTTTTTGCTGCTTTCTTTTTTATTTTTGTTATTCTTCATATTATTTCCACTACATATACTCTGTCTGTGATCTGTAACTGGGCATCGGTGCTTTCATTTGCGATTAGGTGTTTGTGACCAATTTTAGCGCAAACAAGCTCAAAATTCTACTAGCTTCAAATTCAGTAAATCAACTCCAATTCATAGATACCATTGATATGTGTCCAACACTAAAGACCGCATCCAAATCCAACCTTGTATATATTTAATTTATATGTACATGCATATAACCAAACAACTTTGTGACAACATTACTTGTATATCAAAAACGTCACTTAACTAACATACATATATAATAAAACATTATAATTGAGAATTAATAACTATATCTTGATTAGAAACATATCTTAATCCCGATGCCTTGAGTATGCCTTGAAAAGATGATTTCTGCCCCTTGAAACTGTTTTTGATTGAACAGAGAGCTAGTCCTTGAACCATCGACCACCAGCTATCGGATTGTGATCGAATTTGACTTGATTTGGCTTGATAAGATGGAGGGACTGGGGATGATTTTTGACTAGAAAGGAATGGAGAAGGAGGCTACAAAAGATCCTAATCAAATTAAGTTAGAGATGCTATATAGTGGATAGAAAGGAGAAAAGAGCAGATCTCATCTTATACTAGTTATTCTTTAATCTAAGCCATCCAACAAGCGCACTTTACCAAAAATTGATCCGCCTATATCCATGTTTGCTGCCAAAAATAACAAGCCCTCTAATGGGCCTTAAACCCATTTAAGTCCAAATAAAATTTTATGCAATTAAATCCAATTTAATCGCTTATCAATCGATATATTTATAACTATTATAAATATATTTAATAACATTTATTCCTCAAATCATAATCAAAATTCATAATTAATATTTCATAAATATTAATTAATTTATAACAATTATAAATTATTTAAATCATTTGGTCAAAGGATAATTCATCGTTTCGGTAGTGTGACTCGTCAGGTGTAAATTTGGTTAACGATTAATATCGAACTATTTGAATATTAATGTTCACATTTCACTTAGAAGGTGGTGTGATATTTTGGCCAAATTTATCGCTTGCTTAGTTTCGGTAAAATTCAATTTTACTTTATTAAACGTTACCTAGTTGTAAATTTATATACACCGATTCTCTTTGTCAAAAGCATATCGCTTTGGACCTATGGAATTTGATAATGGTCAAAATTATAATATCGCCCATATTCAAGTTTATATTCCAAACCCAAAGTTCTTGGTTCAATAATAACAATTATTATTAACCGAACTACTCTAACCAGAGATTTTGATTTTAAGTTGACCGCGATACTAACCTCATATAACTTAGGAGACAAATCCTCTCTTGAATAGTGATTCACTTTTATTACCTCTACTCGATCCAACTATAGTCACTCGATGGACATCGTTCCATGATTTGACTATAATCAAAGCATAGCTTTCATATTGAAGGTCCTAGTATTCTCAAGTCTAGAGAACTGTATAAATTAGTTACATTGATATTTTCTGTTTAGCCTTAGTTATATTAACCAATAGAAAACTATCAAATAAGACGTTCTATAGTTATCCAATAACTATCAGTACGTAACCCCTAGGTTTCCCCAGTAACCATGAGTAATACATTGTCTAACATTGTAGAGCATTACATACTCTAGTCTCGATGGATACATCAATATCCAGTCTCGATGCATCTTGATTAGGAACATTTAAAATGATGTGTTTTATAATATTGTGACATAATACTCATGATTACAACTATTTGTAATTACTATTACAAACACACCATTTATGGATTTTCTGTTAAATATATTTTAATTAAGCTTTTAATTATTTATAACATATTATAACAAATATATAACAGAAAGAACACCTTTATTACGAACTAGAGTTGATTATAGAGTTAATTAATTTACAATAAAGTACATAATTTCCTCTAGGGCATACCACTAACTCTATCAATGCATATGTATGAGAGAGGTAAATGAAAATGATCAGTGTTACAAATTAGTTTTCAGTCATGAGTACACCATTCGAGGGGTTGTCATTAGAAGTTTCTACTAGTTTAGTGTTTAAGGTCAAATTGTCCCTATTATTAAAACCAAGTTTTGATTTCTAAATGTCAATACGAACTTTTACTCTAATAAGATAGTTCTTAAAAGTCGCATCATTAGCCAATTTATAGCTAGAATTTGCAATCCAATTGTAGCGGTAAAGCGCTATATCGTAAATCAGATTATCAGCTGGAATAACTATGTTATTAAATATTCTTTGGTTTCTATCAAACCATATGTACCAACAAGTAATAGGGAAAATAGTATCAAGTAAGTGTTTATAACCTTTAACATATAGGAATCTTAAATTGTTTAAGTAGTAGTCATAATTGAAATCTATATTGGTCATGTTGATGTAAAAATTATTAAGAGTTCTTGTAAGAATAGAATTGGTCAAGGGATAGTGAAGTATAAGTGTTATATTTTCTAGGTCTAAATTGCAGAATACACATTTTTTATCTATACTCAAGTTCCTTTCTTTTAAGACTCAATTGTGTTTAGTTTCTCATATGGTGTTAGACACATATGCAGTTTTTCTTTTCGTGGTGCATTAACTTTCCAAATGAATTTGAAAAGATTTTTTGGTCCTTGAGAAATTCGAAATTTTATGGATTAAGTTAGAGGAGTTAATTTAACTGCTATCCCAATAACATATTTTAGTATCGCACTTGTTTTCTAAGATGTAATATTCTAGCTTTGTACAAAGAAAGACAAATTTGGTTAAGGTAGCACCTTTGAGGGCATGGTTGAAGTTAAAGCTCCATGGAAATTCATTATAAGGTGTATGAACTTCAGAAATTAGAGCATTTTTAAGATTAAAAATATCTAAAATCTCTCTACATTCAACTTTGAGCAGTAAGGGATGAACCCAATTATCATGCTAAAATAATGTGTTGCTGCCAGAATGAACCATATTAGTAATTTCCAGGGTATATGAAATCTTTAATTATATATGCTAAATTTCAATTCAATCACGGATATAAAATCAAAACATTTTGTAAATTAACATATTAAATATTAAATTTGAAATTCAAATTAAAGCAATTATTTGAGATATAGAAATATATTTTTAATGATTTTTAAAATAAAAAATCATACATACATACATACATACATATGTTATAATGCCCAAATACAAAATAATTTAAAAAAATAAATATCTCTAATTCAATATTACCTAATGAATAAAAACATCAATTTAATCATAGATAATTGATTGAGACAACATATGTGATGATAAAGTTAAGGGTATGTCATAGGAGAACTTATGTAATTTGTTACATATATCTAACCCAATAACCATTCTTATTCAAAATAAAAGGAGTTTTCTTTCTATTATATACTTTTTATATTATGATATAATTAAGTAAGTCATTAATCTAATGTATAGTAAAGAGAAATTCCATAAATGAATGTGACATGTGATAGTAATTACGGTGTTATTACTATATATAGCCTAATAAGTTAATAATTATATTACTATATATGTATAAAATTAAGTGGAACTGGAAAGAAACTCAAATTAAATTTAAGAAATAAATACATATGTATAGTACATATACCGTGGTTTCAGATGTGTTTGACACTTAAATTATGATGGTATTTCATAAGAAACACATAATTCCCTAAATCGATATCAGCATATGAAAGAATATGAATCTCTAATATAAAAGTTGTCCTCTACCATTTATATATTAACAAATTACTGCAAAGTCTCTAGTTGTTAAACAAACTCAAGCTAGAGAAGTCTTGCATAATATTATTAATATATGGTTAGACAAGGTAAGATACATGCACGTATTTGATGAGTAAACTCAAGGTATGTACATTATACATAGGTCATAATGAAATGGTGGGTATGAGTAAATAATCTCTTTTGATTTGTTGATCAAACTCAATGACGAGAATGAGATTAGGACAAAGATCACGACTAGGAGTTGTATGTGATAAAAACCGATAAATTATTATCCATCACTCACGAACCTATGATATGTTAAGTAGACTCAAAGCCAGAATCCCAAGACAAGTGAGTCCCAACGCATGATAAAGAAAGTGAAATATTTCTATATTTTTCTTAGAGCTTTGGGAAACATAAAAATCTAATGGGAGTCTTATTAGAAAAATGAAATGATAATATTAACCTTTCTAATATTGTAAGAATATATGATATACAAGTCATAAAATTCTACTTAGATAAATTCGTGCAACCATTATAATTGATAAAATGTCTATCAATTAAATTATACAAATGAACTGAATTAAAATTGACATTGGAATATAAAATATACTTATCAATAAATCTTTTGATATGTTATCACTTTAAGACCCATGCAAGAGCCAATTTATACAACCATTAAAATATTCATGCTTGTGTTGTTTAACTATTTAGTTGTACGAAACTGTGTATTGTCTTCTATGAGTGACAAACTCTAATAGCAATGTAAGAATATGGATATTTGATCCATATTTAATCACAGATAAATGTTATACAATGAATGGTTATGGTTCGTAATATACGAAACTTTGATGAAATTGGTTCATTAGAAATAAGCAAACAAACTATAATGCAATACCATATATTCAATATGATTGATTATAATAAAGATCTCCTTCAAATGGTCCGACCATTTTGAAATGAAAGAGAATGTATGAAAGTGGATGTAGCTTAGGCATAGTTAGGATAAAAAGAGTGAATGTTCACTTTGCTTCATGAAGAGACATCAAAAAACGAGAATTGTATAAAATACTAAAAAATACTTAATATGGAATGAGAAATGTGGTTTCTATTTCAATTGTGTTTCGATATAGGAAATTTTTTTCTACAGAAGTTTTTTTTAGAAGTTCAAGATATTTGATCGAAAACTCTAGACTGTAAAATAGTTATTGTAAAAGAAATAAATAGTCCATAATAAGTAGTTAAATGGATTTTTATATATCGTAAACTATTATGGTAATGGTAGAAATGGTGGGAGCATACCATAAAACACTTATTAGTGGTCGTACCAAGTTATATAAGATCGTCTTCTTAAATATACCAAGTATTATTTGTGAAATAATAACTATTTTCTGTATTGACTAAAAATACATATAGTTTTATTGCGATATGGATATTATGAATATTCTATAATAATAGTATTTATAACAAAAGGTGATGTATTAGAGAATACATAAGTGCTTGATTTTTTATATAATTATTTTGGAATTAAGCTACAGACTACAGTTTTGCGAAATAATTATTTATTCATGTGATTATGAATCATATGGTATAGGTATTATATCTCAAACAATCAAGGGCAAAGAACCTATTCAGTGGAAGAGATATGAGAGTTGATGAACTATTTAGGACTGATGCATATAGATGTATGCAATTCAAAGTAATAGCAAAAAAGTTCCACATACATCATTAAAATTCACCGATGAATTATCATAGAAATGAACATGTGTATTTGATGAAGAAGTAGTATGTCCATGGTGAGTGTGTTGAAAAGGAGTTCCAAATGTATTTAAAAACGAATAAGATTCAATCTCAAAAATTACTCCTTCTTATAATACACAATGATGTATCGATAAGGTGTAATCGGACCTTGTTGGACAAAGTACGATTAATGATGAGTGAAATTAAATTAATTTATTATTGAAGGACGTCTACTTAAGGGTAAGTACATAAGATTAAATTTAATTTCATCGGAAAAAAGTCTATGAAATCATACAAGATAAGAGTTGATGAAACAACCACTATATATCATAGGTCAAGGAGTTGACAGTTTGTGTGAATCGAGAGACTACATGTAAATTTGTTGGTGAGGGATCTTAGTGGACCAACCTAAATGAGTTTGGGACCAAGCAATATTGATTGATCCGTTTATGTTATGAACATAGTTTTAGTAACTTAAAACTAAATCGGTTTTATGCACCTTTACAGGCAATTCATAAAATGTTTATGATATTATTTTATTGCACTAAGGAACAATTATTGTTTAAAGAAACACCAACTTCATGACGAAGAAATTTCTTTTACTAATTATTAGTAGTAGAATAGATTTGGATACGATCTAAAGATAAAACTATTACAAAGGATGAAATGAAATTAACTAAACCTAAACAGCCACAACTAATTAGAAAGTCTAATAAGAACTCTCGTACAGTGAAAAGAAACTATGATTTTATTATCAATGTTCAGAAAAGAGCTTTCTCGATTTTCAATAAGCCATTAAGAGTATTGACTCTACCATATGGCATGATGCACAAATCCAAATGGATTCCAAGTATATTGTCAAAATATGATTTTGATAGTTATACCCGAAGGGATGTGATCCATCGATCATAATAGTGTCTCTGAGAAGAAGACCAATGCAGTTAGAATTCGGTAAGCTGCATTGGTAGAAAACATCATAAATTTAAACTGTTGAAATTAATGTAACAAACTCATTATTCAACATACTTAAGTTAATTTGGATTATACTTGAAAAATTATCACTCGATATAATTGTGAGTTTTGGTAGATGTATGTTGAAACAAAATTTCTATATAATGATTTAAAATATGTTGTTTGAGATTAATAACCATAGTGTATCAAAGTCAGTTGGAGTGATTATGATTTTGTGGGTTATTAGATAAGGATTTAAGAACTAATACGAAAGTATCATTCAATAAGCATCAGAATTGAGTAGGTATTTTGATAGAAAAGTCAAACGATTTAAATTTCAGCTAAGATATAAAGAAAGCGTGTGTCTGTAAATGAGGACTATAGTAGTCCTAAAATATTTCTAAAAGTGCAAGTAAACAACAAAATTATAATTATTAACGATGTATCCGTGTTAAAATCATTTTAGTTTAGTTGTTTAATTCTCTATATTGGATTTGAAATTGACTTCTTTTATAATCAGTATAAAAGGATGTTGGGGTTGTCCTAAACGATATACAAAGACACTATATTAAATTATTTAATATGCAGTATGTAAGATGGGTTCTTTATGCATTGGCAATAGGAATTATCCTACATGCTATATTGTCCATAATATCACACTTCACTTATGTATTTGATACACAGATTAAGTATCAAATCTAAATTAAAATCACTAAATGACAGTTTGGAGTATTTACCAAATACTAGAGAATTTTTTATAGAAATAACGAACTCCTTATAAAGGAGTGTGTGGACTCAAACTTCATAAGTGATATCGAGTATAGTATGTCAATCTTAAGTTAAGAATTTTAAGTTGGAAAATCTCTAAATAATAACTTGTGGTTGATTCAACCAAAGCTAACTAATCGCCTTGAATACTGCAATAAAAGAAATATAAAAATACACAAATTTATAACTGAGCTAGAAACAATTCGAAATATTGAGAATCCAATGATATTGCTGTATGATAACAATGTTGCGATGCAGTTTGTAAAAGATCCAAAAGCTCACTAGAAGTCAAGAAACATACTTCAAAAAGTTCCACATGATAAAGATAGTTTATCAGTGTCAAAGAGAGTTAATTAATAGAGTAGTAGTTAAGACAACATAGCATATTAGTACACTATGGGACTAGCTTGATTAGTTTTGAGAAAACTGATTGAAGGAATAGAAATAAGATTCCATAATTGAACTTAAGAGTAAGTGGGAGATTGAAAGAGTTAGGAGTGTGCGTTAGGAAAATTAGATAAATTGTTACATATATCTATCTTGATAACCAATCTTTGTTAATAAAGGTATTTGACTTCTATTATATATCTTATTATATGATGATATAATTAATTAATTAATTAATTTAAAAGTATATAAATGGAAAATCCTTAAATGATATGTTATGTGATAGTAATTACAATGTGTTGTAATCATAATAATTTTATCATATTGAAAAATATTTTGAATATTTTAAATATTCTTAGACAAGAGTACATAATGCTCTCCAAATGGTAGGCAGTGTATTACTCATGGTTGCTGGACAACACCAAGGGGTTACGCACCGATAGTTATTGCGGCACTTATTGTCCAGCACCAGGCTACGCACCAAGGGGTTACATAACTGAAATTACACACACTACAAGAATTTTTTTTTTGCGGCACTTATGGACAGCGTTTAACAGTTAAGTGTAACAATAGCTATTTTATTCTTTATTTTTTACATAAAGTTTTTAACCTAACGCTGCTAAATTTCAGTTCTCGCCTATCCTGCCCTAACCAAAACTTTTGTTACGCCCTCATTTTTCCAAGCCCACTTCTTTTAACATCAGTGAAAATTTTCCTCCTCATTTTCAGAACATTAACATTAGGGCCTGTTTGGTTTCGTTTTGAGTTTTGTGTTTTGTGTTTTCAACTTACATTACAAAATACAAAAAAATGAGGAAAATTTTTTACAATTCTTAGTCGTTGTGGCGATGGACGGGAAATGGAGGAGAAGAATTGTTTTCCGTCCTCTTGTTATGTCTCAAAACACGAAAAATCAAATAAACTTGTTTTCTATTTTCTATGTTAATTTCATTTTTCGAAATTGTGTGTTTTCCAACAATACATAAGAAATGCGTATTTTTGTTTAGACAAAAACGCAAAACTAAAAACAGCAAGGGGCCTAATTTTCTCCTAAATCATATTCTTTTTCAATCTTTCTAGCATCATCTTCTTTCCCTCGAAACTCCACATTTTTCTTCTTCTCCTTTTGTCCTCTTTGCCTCCTTGCCAGTCCTGGCCCAGAGCACAATTGGCTAGGGCAACCAGTGAGAAGAACAAAAAAATCAAAAAATAAATAAATTAGCGTATTCTCAAACTTTAATAAATACGATCTTGCTATTGAATGCTTGAGAGACATGAGAAATGATGGGTTTTTAATCAATGCATTTACAGTCTCTACCGCGGTTTGCGTTTTTACTAATTACGGGGATTTTAAAAAAGGTGAGCAATTAATCAATTATTGTTTCAAGATAGGGTATATTTCAAATGGCATTGTTTCTAATGCTTTTGTTGACATGTATTCAAAATGTGATAGAATGGTACATTTGATTCATTTATTTCAACATACCGAAATTTGGGATTCAGCTTTATGCAACTCAATGGTACCAGCTTGTGCGATAAATGGGCTTGTGAATGAAGCATTGAAGTTGTTTGTGCAATACTTCAATCTAGAATAATGCCTACTGAGTTCACCTTTTCAAGCATTTTGTGTTCGAGTTCATGTTTTGGTTTGGTTGAACAGGGCAGCCAATTTCATTGTTGTGTTATTAAATTTGGATTTGAAAACGGAAACAAAAATAGGTGCAATTGAATATGCTATGACATTATTTTGTTCAATGCCTATAAAATATTTGATACTGTAAATACCATTATACTGGGTTTAGCTCAAAATGGACAAACTATGTTAGCTATGGAAATCTTTGAGAAAATGTTACTAAATGGGTTTCAACCTGACCAGATCATTTTTTATGGTCTTCTATCTGCTTGTAGCTGTGGAGGTATGATCGATGAAGGATTATGTATATTTTCATCAATGATGGAGAGGAATAAAATTGAGCAAGGCTTCAAGCACTATGCATGTATTATGGACACGGTGAGTGGAGCTGGGTATCTAAAAGAAGCAATCTATACGTTCATATAAATCGTTCCTTGCTCAGTAATGAAATATAGTGAAAATGATCAATCTCTTATTTAGACAATTGTAGAAAACACATCTTATGTATGATTGTTAATTGGAAATGAGTGTAGAACATATCAACAAGGCAAACATAGGTGATATCAGCCCTGATGAGCTGAAAGAAAGGCTAGTCATATATCCTCATTGTGTATTGTCTTTGTCCTTGCAGACTTTTTACATTAATATTTAACTATTTTCTAAATGAATGTGCAGGCGAAGTCAATGCAGGATCTGGAAATCCAGAATATCTTATCCGATCCTATGATGCGGCTGGTGAACTCTTTTAACTCTTTGCTTCTTTGTTATATTTAGGGTTTTTTTTGTATAAAATCCATCTATCCGTGTGTTAATATATTGAAATATTATTTTAGATACTGGTTGGCTTCCAAGAAAATGAATGAGTGCCTAGAATCATTTATAAAACCCGCATCATTGCTGTAATTTTACATCTATCATCCTTTATATAACTATATATTTTTTGTATTAACAAACTCTTACATCGCAATTCATTCATTTATAGCATGTACTAACAAAGTCATAGAACTTAACTACCAATTATTGATTTCTACATATCACCATGACTATTCAAATTTTTCCTTCAAATTTCAAATCTCAGAAGAAGACAATATCAATGGAGTGGGATAAACTTGAGTCAAGTCAGGTATGATATTAGTCGAAATTGCTATAGGCACTCAACGATTCTTCTTTTCGTCTTGAAAAGTTATGTGTCTTAAAATCTATGAGATGCCGCCTTTAGTTATTGCAGTCCTTCTAGGTGGAAGCAGTAGATGGTTTTGTTCTTTTCCTAAGCTTAGGATATAACAGAAGTATATGTCTTTCCTTCTATTCTTAATATACTGTCTAAATATATTGAAGCACACTAAATATTGATATTGGTTGATATCTTGGGATACCATTATAGTTTGACTGTCCATGTTAATATGTATGCTACTACATTCATTCGGTTTTTTGGGGTAAGAGAAAAAGATAAAGATAAATAAACTATTCTATTAATCACCCACAACTAAATAATAATAATAATAATAATAATAATAATAATAATAATATCATTTGAGGAATTGTGAGTGGGAAATGCTCACATGATCTCGGTATACCTATGACAACCATGTTCAACCAATGATGTCTCAGCTTAATTGAAACTGGAAAACATGGACCAAGATAAAAGTTACACCTAAGGCCATGACTTTCTAAAAATGCACTAAGAATTGATGCCCATATGACAAGAAGCCAGGTGAAAATAATATTCTTTTAGCTTTCATACCATGTGTGCCATTGTTACTCGAACATCTTCAATATGATTCCAAATTTCCAACCCATTTTTTAGGTATTATGGCTTAAAATGTAATGTCTGTTTGGTGGTTTTAGTTCCAATTTCAAACTTATTATATCAAAAGTTATTCCAACAAAAATATTTAAGATCAAATCAGTAAAATTTCCATAGTTCTATGAATATTTGTCAGTCGTTGATGGTTAAACTGATCCACAATAGGGTCCAAACTTATATATACATGGTTATATAATTCATAATAAATACCAGTGTCCATGCAAATGCATGAAGCCACGTTTTAAAATGAGCCCAAATTCTCTTCCTCTACTTTTCATTATTAAATAATCTTGTAATATAAAGGTTTATATTCGTCTGTTAAGATAACAGTCTTAAATAGCTGCAATCACTAACAGATTCTTGTATTAATTTCAGCGGCCTGTGACAACATACAAATCTATCTCGGTTGTGCAAGTGTACTAGATACCAGGAAATATATGCACTGTTTGATAGTAAATATAAGTTATGCACATTAGAACAAAATGCTCTAACAAAGAATCTATATATAGTTCCATTGGCTATACCACTAGGCCAGCACCAACTGTTTTAGTGATATAGGAAGATACTTTTGTAACTTCTCTTTGCTGCTATAGTTGAACTAGGTTGGCTATACCACTAGGCCAGCACCAACATCTAATTTTCATTATGAACATTGTTGATTACCATTTTTCTTTATGTTTCAAATCAACTTCTTCTTTGAGCTCAAGTGAAGGTGGAAAAACTATGTTAGATAGTGACCATGATGATGAACATGTTATAAGTTTACTTACCACTTTGTGCTACCTCTTCTATTCCTTTTGTTATTCCTATAGTTTGATCTACTCATAGTCATGCATCACCCAAACATATTTTTATTTTCTTGATCATATCAACATAGAATAGGAACCATTTCATGTGTTTTTCCTTTAAAATGAGTATACACTACAGCAAATGATATTAATCTACACTTTTAGGCTGAAATTGTTGACAGGCTGAATATGAATGACTGAAGAATAATAGGCCCTGAATTGGCTCTGATTCATAATGAAGTGGCTCTGAAGTGACTAAAACATTGTGTGAATGATACTACTACATGATAGTGTGTAATGGCATGACTGATCTGAGGCATTATGTGTAAATCAATAAACCGAGCATAGGCAATGATCAAAGCAATGAACAAAACTGGCAATGTGTAGTGGCATGACTGAACTAAAATTTTGTGGCAATGGGAAGAACTGGTAGGAGCAAGGATCTTTGTTGCATTGCTGGATCGGGATTTTGTGGCATGGTGATACATATCCCCAAGCTGGTGAGACAAGGGGTTGCTGCATCAGTTTGGTTGAAGTTTTATTGTTTGTACAAGATGAAGTGAAAACTGTCCATGCCGAAGTGCATTAGAATTGGCACAACTTGGCCACAGCTGGAGGAATGCAGACAAGAACTGTAGTTTGTACAAGCTGAAGTGGAAACTGTCCATGCCGAAGAGGTGCATGCAAAGCATACGGCCACTACTTAGATGCAATAGTCTGGAAGAGAATTGAAGGCTTAAGTGAGAACTCAATTGCCAACTGAATAGGGGGTTGCAGTATCACGAACTTGACATTGTTCTGAAGTTCCTGCTTGAGGGTAAAAAGGTTTGTTTGTATGTGTATGTATATATACAAGTTCTTGGTGCAATTTCAGTTCAGGTTAGATATTTCCACAAAGTCTAATTATTCGAATCACCTTGTATCATAAAATTTTGGAGTTGCAAATTAAAGTAACATCCAATTTTAGGAGTCCGTGTGTTGAGGTTTTTCTTCTTTATACGTCGTTTGCTGAATAAACACAAATTACACTTGTATCTATACAAGTTCTTTAACTTTAATCTCTTGAATTTTGTTATATTTCATCGATGATAAATCAAGCTATTATGGAAACCAAAACTAGAACGGTGAAGGAAAGATTTATAGATGATAAATCATATAATTTTTTACCAATATTATGTTATCATGCCACACTCATAGTCCTATAAAATAAATTAGTATGAAATGTACATAATATGTCACTATTATTAGTTCTAGTAGAAAATAATTAACTAAGTATGTTAAGCATTAACAAAGTTTATAAAGATTAGCTATGTTTATGATAATAATAATTATAATAATAAACAATAGTTTGAATAAATTAACTAAGTTTTATAAAAATTAACAAGTTTATAATAATAATGGTAATAATAATAATAAAAAACTAAGTTTGATAAAAAAAATTAACCGAGTTTATAATATAAATAACAACAATAATAACAATAAACTATATTTAATAAAAATTAACAAAGTCAACTAGGTTTTATAATTACTAACAATAATAACAAAAACTAAGTTTATAAAAATTAACTAAGTTAATTAAGTTTTATAAAAATTAACTCAGTTTACAATAATAATAATAAATTAACTAAGTTTATGAAAAATTTATAAGTTTGAGGTAGTTTACAAAAATTAACTAAGATAATAGAGTTTAAGTTTGAGATAATTTATAAGTTTAAGTTAATTAAAATATAAGTCATGACATTTTATGTATTAGTAATTGAGATAATTTATAAGTTTAATAATAATAATAAACAATAGTTTGAATAAATTAACTAAGTTTTATAAAAATTAAATACGTTTATAAAAATTAACTAAGTATTATAAAAATTAACAAGTTAATAATATTAATAATAATAAACTAAGTTTGATAAAAAAATTAACTAAGTTTATAATAATAATAAACTATAGCTTGATAAAAATTGACTAAGTTCATAATAATAATAATAAAATAACCAAGTCAACTAAGTTTTATAATTAATAACAACAACAATAATAATTAAGACAGGTTATAAAAATTAACCAAGTTAACTAAGTTTTATAAAAAAATAGATAAGTTTATAAAAATTAATTAAGTCTATAATAACAATAACGACAATAATAATAAATTAAATAAGTTTACAATAATAATAATAAATTAACTAAGTTAATGAAAAATTTAAAAGTTTGAGATAATTTATAAAAATTTACCAAGTTAATAAAGTTTAAGTTTGAGATAATTTATAAGTTTAAGTTAATTAAAATATAAGTTATGATATTTAAGTTTTAGCAGTTGAGATAATTTATAAGTTTGAGTTAATATAAATAAAGTTATAAATAAGTTAACCAAGCTTTATAAAAATTTAACTAGTTAAAAATTAACCAAAATTTTAAAAAATTAACCAAGTTTTATATAATTTAACTACATTTTATAAAAATTAAATAAATTTATACAAATTAATTAATTTTTATTAGAATTTAACTAAATTAATAAGTTTTTAATATTAAATAAGTTTATTATAAAAATTAACCAAGTTTTATAAAAATTTAACTAAGTTAACTAGGTTTTATAAAAATTATTTAATTTCAATAAAAGTTTAACTTTAAATACGCAAAACAGTTTCATAATCATCTGTTGATTGTTTAACTTGTCTATAGGTAATTAGATTTTTAGGCATAAAGACCAGCTGCATCAAAGAATTATGGGTAACCAAGTAATGAACATGGCTTTAATTGTTATATATACTATAACATTTTGTTAGCGCTTGTTTTGTAAACTTGTTTACGAATGGTTATGGATTTTATGTGAATTTGCTCATTTTGTCGAAAAACTATTATCGAAATGGTTATGGATATTATATTTTATTACATGATTAACGTGTTTTTTAATTGTTTGAATATGATAATTGTGTGATTGATTGATTGATTGCTGGTTTGAATACGACGATTATGTGATAGACTGTTGGTTGTAATAAGACTATTATGCGAGCGATGGTTGGAAATGGTACAAGCCATCAACAGGAAATGGTAGCGTGTACAGTATGCTACAAAACAGTTAATAACCTTTAGTAGCGTTTTTGAAACGCTGCAAAAATAAATGTAAACAGCTGCGATACGACTTCGTAGCATTGAAAAAACGATACCAAAATTTTTAGAGCATTTCGGTGAACACTACAATACGACATGCTACTAAAAGTCTGAAATTTTTTGTACCATTTCTAAAACCCTATAATAGGTCAAGTTTTGGTAGCTTTCTACAACGCTACAAAAAGTTTCAGACTTTTAGTTGCATGTCGTATCGCAACGTTTACCGAACGCCACTAAAAGTTTTGGTAGCCTTTCTCAGCGCTACGAAAAGCCTTTTCTGGTGTAGTGACAATTCTTTCAACTTGAGAATACTATTGAACTTCAATGTGGACACTCTACTTTGATTATAATTAAATCTTGGTATGATGTCCACCGAATGATTATAGTTGGGTTTAAGTTGAAGCATTGTAAGTAAAATATTATTAAATAGAGAATTCAACTCCTCAATTATATGAGGTTAGTATCATGGTCAACCGTAGTCAATTCAAAGCCAAAGTCTCTGACTAGAGTAGTATTGTTAATAATAATTGTTATCATTGAACTAAGAACTTTGTGTTTGGACTAATCAATTTTGATGTAGATTATGTTGGAATTTTGACCAAAATCAAATTTCATAAGTCCTAATGTGATATAATGCTGATCAAAACCAAATTTCATTAAACTTGCACTACCCTTCTTATTATCGTGGATCGAGAAAATAGCTCTTATTTTGTGTCATAAGAAACTATGCCATTTAATGAAGCAACCATTTATGATCAAAAAATTATGATACTACGGACGTCAATAATCATCATTAACGCCATCTCTCACCTCAATTGTAGAATTTGTAACTACCTCCTCCTCCTTTTCTTTAGATAATAGTTCTTCTAAAGACACGATTTTTGCATGATAAAAGCATGATGCATCTATTGATTACCATGTCATTTACTCAAGCCTCTCTAGACTTGAAGCATCTCTACTTACTCTTGCCTTTCTCACTACCTCCTCTCTCTGCAATGAATCTGAAACACTACCTACTCCACTACCGTCACTTAGCTTCTTCATAATCTTGCATTTTTGCTATAAAGAACCACTTTCACATTACTAGGTAATAAGGGTCATGGTTATAGATCAAACTATTTGTGAAGCTATATACCAATTTGACAATGAACACTAGAAAATCATTGCCTTTTGCACTTTCTTATTTTTTTAAACCTACATTCATATTCATTAACAACTCATCATCCAAGTTCATCTTCAGTGAATATCCCTTCTCATATCATATGTAAAAAATGTCTACAATAACATCAAATGATGTATAAACAATTTCCTAATATGTAACTTATATAACATACTCCAGATACCATTTTTCATCACCTCATTACTGATAGGTAAGATAATATTATCTCTCATAGCAAATAGCAAGTTACCTTTTGTTTATTCCTGTTGCACATCCAAGTTATCCTTATGTTAACCCAAAAACTGGATCAACATCCTGAATTCAGTATGAAAGCACCAATCTTGTTTATCAAGGCAAATAGAATAGAAACAAGAAATAATAACATGTAAATAAAATAAAAGGACAAGAGATTTTTTATAGTGGTTCGGCTGTTAACGAAGCCTACATCCACTTTATAACTTTTGTTATCAACGGTCAGTCTAGAAGATCCTCTTTATGTTGAAGGTAGGATTGTATTTATAGGGGCTGAAGAGCACTTGGGCTAAAGCCGCTTTGTTAAAGACTTACAGTTTCAGAATGAGCCAACCAAATCTGATGGATCGCTAGCGACCTATAGGGTTAGTGTTTTTTTGGTCCGTTCCCTTTGGATCATGTTTACTGCCTTGTGTAGATGCTCTTCATGTAATTTCATGACTAGATGCTTTGCTTTGATGATGATTCATGTATTGATTGCATTGAACTGTTGATGGAATTAGATGAATGCTCACTTCTCGATCTAACTAGCTTGGAATTCTATCAAACTTAACAAACATTCCTAGAAAATTTATTAGGTCATAGTGCAAGAGTATTGGAGGATCCATGAGCGACCCTTATGGTACGCTAGCGATCCATCACATTGGGAAAATTTTGAATTCTTTTTCTCGGGTCTCTCATGTTTCCTTCTTCTAGTCTTTTTGGTTGATTCTTGAGTTGTTCTGACTTGACGTGGATGTTCTGCTTGTAAAAGAATTTGTTTGGTCAAAAACTCGGATAACATTTGCCCCTAGAGCATGCTTTCATTGGAAACAAGGCATGCTCCGGAAGTTACTGCTTTTGAAGTTCCTTTTGGTGAGGTTTGAGTGTTTGTGTTGAAGCCATCATACGAATTTGGCTCTGGTTATTCAGCCGTCTGTTGAATTCTGATGGGAATCATCATAGCTTATAACAATGAATCAATTTCAATCCCGCAACTTTCAAGTGGCTTGCAAAAGATACTTAGATCATGCTTGGTGAATTGGGAAAAATTTGGCCGCTATTACATCGATTGCTCGTGATCCATAGTCCATGGATTGCTAGCGATCCAAGGACTTAGCGTATTTTTTCTTTGTGCAATATTCTATTCAAGCCAACCTATTTTCCTTTATATTTTCATTCAATGAATCGAGACATTTTTCCTGCGACTCGACCTAAATCCAACAAAACCATAACTCTACTCGCACCATCGCCGTTGTCGGCCATCCATCGCTGAAGCTTCCTGCCGCCGACTTTGCCTTGCCTTGCCACTGTCTTAGGCCAGCCTTTTAGTACCCGAAACTTCGCCAACTTGTATCGCCATCGACCTACCCACCTTAGATCGCTGCCGACTTAAACCTTGTCCATTCTTGCCCTTCGATTTTTGACTTGAGGTGGGTGGTGTAGAATTTGGCATTCGTTTCGCAATTTGGTGATGAGGTTGGATTAGTGGTGATCGTTATGGAGAATTCGAGTTGATTGCGATTTTGTGGAAGAAGATAGTAAATCGAGTCTTGAGTTCTTTACGGAACGAAACTCCGGCTTTGCCTCGGCACTTGACATGTTTCGCTATCTTTGTCCACAGAGTCAGAATTGACTTGCACTGAGTTACACTGTTAATCCGACACGACGCCTCGCGGATTGGTTGGTTTTTCTGGGGGATGATAATAGCTTAGGGTAACGTCTCGTGTGCAGCTTATGCTGTTATCACCTTCCGGAGAGCTAAAACCAATTTATGCTGAGAATTTTCCACTTGATTTGGAACCATCAATCTATAGTTGCTCACTTTAGATTGATCCTGTTATTACACACCTAGTGTACCTGAAATGGGAAGAGCTTTTTGCATCACTTCGGACAGCGGGTCCGTTATCGATCGTTGATCGATAACGTGTAAGTGTAAGAGAAATATCTTCAACAAATGGTATGAGAATCTCTTTTCTTTCTTCACTGCGAGTGAACTATCAACACAGGATAGAGCGTTTGTAGTGTTTAGGACACTGAGCCCATCCTATATAGATAACATACTGCACTTTCCCCCGTCAACACTTGAAACCCGATATGTCGGCATAGATCGATACTTTTTCGGAGTTCAAATGTCATAGGGGGATTTTTAGTTAAAGATAAAATTACCTGACCGCATTAGATGCAAGTTCTGTTGTATAGAATGAAGCACCCGTCATCTCGCCATAGGTCTAGTGGAGGAAGTCCAGCACTTTCAGAAGCTGAATCGTCATCCGTTGCGCCTACCTCTTCAGTTCCGTGAGCTGAATATGGTCAACTAGTTCCGGTTGGTCCAGTTGTAGACTGGACTCCTCTAAATTTTAGAGTTCTACTTAATCCCCTAGAGAGAGCTTCCTCCATAATTTCCGCTAAAGGTTTACATAACATTTGCTTACAACACGACATTCCGGATGACGACGTGTGCCTTCCGTAGAAGAATGAGTTTGCACATATGCCGCCTTCGGGGTATACTGCTTGCCACCAGTATATGTGCTTAAATGGAGCGGTGTCCCCCTTCAATAACTTCTTGAAAGAAACTCTTCTGAACTTGGGAATTGCTCCATTTCAAATTCATCCTAATGGGTACATGATCTTGATCCGCCTTCACGTCCTGTTTATGCGGACGTTTAATCGTGCCTCAAGTTTTGATGAGTTGAGATATTTTCTCTCATTCAAGAAGAGAGATGAGTGTCCATCCCTTGTCGTCATCGAGGCCCAAAGAAACCGCAAGATCATGCTGTAGCTCCAAAGCATTATGTCACAATTCAAAACCCAGTATTTCTTTTTTAGGTGTCCCGAGGGATTTAACCGCCTTTGGACGACGGGAGGTAAGTTCTTTCTTTTATTTATTGAGTTTCGATATGTCGGTATGGGATTTCTGATAGATCAAATACTTCTTGCAGTTATTCCGAGGCCGAATAAAGATCCATCACTCGATCCGATTTTCCATACTCTGAAGGCCGTAGATGCCAAGGAGAGATCGGTCAAATTTTTGCTAACGAACGAAAATTTGCTTTGGAATGGCTGTTGCATCCTGAGAGATCAGCCGTGGCCGTCGAATTCCCATCTCCTTCCCATTTCAGAATATGAACACATTCTACTTCTTCATCACGCGGCTCCAAAGAGGGCGATCTCCCAGAAAGAGAAGGTCTGTTTGGTGAGTCAACCGAAGAAATTCATGAAGGGGTGTTACGACTGAAGACGGCTGCCTGGCCAGAATTCCCCCAATTCTAGAGCAGGGGGAAGAAGAATGTAAGCAGCGTGAGGGCAAGGCTGCAGTGGCAATAGAAAAGGAGGAGGGTGAAGTTGAGAGCAGCGGCAGTTATGATTCCTCCTCCAATGATGATAAATTCAACGCAAGGTCCGGCGATGGAGACTTCGAATCGTGTGATGAGACCCGGGAATGAGTCATGTTCTCCCGGATTTACCTCCTCGAGAGATTCGCGATAAAGATGCTCCTCTAGCAGCCGAGCGAATTCAGGATTCCCTGCTCAAAGAAACCGGTATTGACTTTGGTATTTAAGCAACGATTACATAGATATCGATGAAATCATGGGAGAAGATTTCAAATTCGAGGGATTGTCTCCTCGCCCTGGTTTTACTGCATCTAAAGTCAGCCCGATTTCTACCACGGTGGCTTCCCGACCCGGTTTGTGACGTCCTTTTAGGCCGTCTTAGACATATTACACATTTCACTAAGGTCACATTCACCTACACATGCATTATTTTGGTCCATTGACTTTACAAGGATCTTGAACAATTCACTGATTCGCAATGTTGGTCAAGACGGTCTTCAACCGGCCACCAGCCCCGTGAAATGAAAGAAGAGTGGAGAAGGCGGAAAGACTTAGAAGTCGAAGCACGTCGCCGGGACGACAGAGAACGGAGTGGGGTTTATAAGAGTGGCTACGATGATTTTTTATAGCACCCCAAACCTGCAAATAATATTTTTAGTAACAAAGTTAATGACTTTATTTGTGGTAACAGTGGCCAGCGATTCTACTTTGACCCATTTGGTGAAATAGTCAACAACAACAATAGTATATTTGGCTCCACCTTTAGCCATTGGTAATGCGCCAATCAAATTGATTCCCCAGATTGCGAACGGCCATGGGCTAACCATCTATGTTAACTCTTCGGGGGGGTTCTTTTGATCTTGCTGAATCTTTGGCATTGATCGCACTGTCTTGCGTAATCTGCTACATCATGGATCACTGTTGGCAAAAGTATCCATACTGGAGAACCTTCTATGCAAGGGTTTGCCTCCCAGTATGATCTCCATAGTCACCTTCATGAACTTCATTTAGGATCCTTTGAGCTCCGTCGTCGGTCACACACCTGAGCAAGGGGGTAGAGAATCCCCTTCAGTGGAGTATCCCACCCTACATTACAAATTGCGGTGCCTTCTAGAGATGCTTTTTCCACTGATTCCTGTCCGCGGGAAAAGCTCCTGTGAGCAGGTAATCTTTAATTGGCATCATCCATGTCCCTGGTTCCTTGGTCATCTCAAAAACCCAATCGATGTCCATTTCGCTTATGCTTGGAGTGGTCAGGGTCTCAACAGGGACCAGCATAATGACTGAGCTTCTTTGGAACTGGCCAGATAATCCTCCTTCATGTTCTGCTCCCTTGGGATATGAGCGGTGTAATGCTCGATGCCGTTTAGTAGTTCCTGTACTTTAGATAGATACGGGGTGAGGTTCTCCTCCCGAGTCTGGTATTTGCCTTTCAAATGATAGATCACTAATTGAGAGTCGTTATAGATGTACGGATTTTATCTCGAGTTCCCTAACAATCTTTAGCCCAGCTATCAATGCTTCGCATTCTGCCTCGTTATTTGTTGCAGGGAATTCCAAGCGCAAAGCATAGTAAACAGATCGTCTTTCGGGGGTCTCGAGCACTACCCATGCTCTCGCACCGTCGCCAAATAGCTTCCAATATGTCTCCACTTCTGGAGTCATTCCTTTCTTGCTATCTCGTATTGTAAATTCAGCAATAAAATCTGCTAGCGCCAGCCCATTGATCGCTTTTTGAGGATGGTACGTGATATCGTACTGACTCAGTTCAATGTTCCATTTGATAAGCCGTTGAGAGGTCTTGGGCGGTATAAAACTTGTTTCAAGGGTTGATCTGTCAGCACTCTGATAGGGTGTGCTTGGAAGTACGGTCATAATTTTTTGGATGCGATCAAGAGGCAATATGCCAGTTTCTCCAATTTAGGATAGTTCTTTTCTGCTCCGGTGAACCGTTTACTGATGTAATATACGGGTCGCTGGATCTTGGCTTCTTCTCGTATGAGTGCGATACTCAATGCATGTGGCGACTGCTAAATAAATGTACAAATCTTCTCTGTCTACTGGCTTAGACGAGATTAGTGGGGCTTCCACATGTCACAACATCTCTTCGAACGCAGTTTGACAAGCTGGATTCCATTCGAAGTTTTTCTTTCCCTTCTTTAGCGCGTCAACGAACAATATACATTTATCAGTCACTTTTGAGATAAACCGACTCAATGCTACAACCTTTCCATTCAGGCTTTGTAACTCTTCCCTATTCCTTGGGGCCTTGACTTCTCGCAAAGCGGTTATTTGCTCGGGATTCTTTTCGATGCCTCTAGCGATCACGATAAATCCCAAGAACTTTCACGAGGCTACCTTGAAATAACACTTAAGTGGATTAAGCTTCATTCCATATTTGCGGAGTATTTCGAACATTTCAGTGAGGTTGTCCAAGTGATTTGTATCTATGCATGATTTAACCAACATATCATCTACATAAACTTCCATTGTCTTCCTAGTCCGAGGTTAAAACATGGCGTTTACCAGTTGCTGGTAAGTTGCCCCAGCATTCTTTAAGCTAAATGACATTACTTTGTAGCAATACAGTCCCAGGTCGGTAATGAAACTGGTATTTTCTTGATCCGGTTCGTGAATCATGATCTGGTTGTACCCCAAGTATGCATCCATAACTGATAGCAGTTCATGTCCAGCCATCTCGTCCATAAGCTGATCGATTTTGGGCAGAGGAAAGCTGTCTTTTGGGCAAGTTTTGTTTAGATCTAAGTAGTCGATACATGTTCGCCATTTCCCATTGGACTTCTTGACCAAGACTAGGCTAGATACCCATTCAGGGTAAGTTGCATCATGGATAAAGCCATTCACAATTAACCTGTCCACTTCTTCTCTTAGCGCTTTGAACCGCTCGGGCCCTAGGGTGCGCCTTTTCTGCTTCACGGGCATATACATGGGATCAATATTAAGCGTGTGGCATGCTTCTCTAGCGATACCCCGCACATATCGGAATGAGTCCAAGAGAATACATCCAGATTGGCATGAAGAAATTTGATGAGTTCCAGTCGCATCATGTTTCCAAGATGCGATCTAATTTTAAGGGCCTATGTTGGGTCATCCATATCAACTGGAACAGACACCGTCAATTCTGCCGATGCTATCCGTTCCTCCCTTGAACTCTTCTTCCTTAGGTCCAAAGCCTTAACAAATCGGTTATGGTCCCCATGCCAGGAGCGGCTCTATAGTTGCTATTCAGCAGGTTCACGAATGTAGAGAGTTCTCTCCACATTCTTTCCCTTTTCTTTTCTTTTAGATTTGCGTAGTTCCACGATATAACATTCCCTAGCGGCACTTTAGTCTCCCTTGATCACCCAGACTCCATTTTCCATTGGAAATTTCATAGTTAGACACCATTAAGCTAAAGCAATTCTAAAGTCTGCCAAGGCAAGTTGCCCAAAGAAGGCATTGTAGGCGGACGTCTCGTCTACGATAACAAAGGTTTGAATGTGGGTGACCCTTCGATTGCCTTCTTCAAGTTCTATGGGTAAGTCGATCATTCTGACAGGCTGCTAGGGTTCATCGGTGAATCCCTGAATCTTTGTTTGGCAGGCGGATACATCTTTCATACCGATCTTCATCTGATCAAAGGTGCGTTTGAAAAGGATATTCACAGAACTAGCGCTGTTTACCAATACTCGTCGGACCATGGCGGGTCCGATTCTTACTGTCATGACCATAGGGTCGAGAATTGGAGCTTCTATTCCCTCAGTGTCTCGATTTCGAAATACTATGTCATCGTTCAGGGTTCTCTATTTCTTAGCAGGGGTTCCATCTTCGATCGCAATGCACGCATCTTTTGGAGCGTGTTTTAATGAGCTCACGTACTGCTCAATTTCTCCCCAACTCTTCCACGCAGGATGGGGCCCTCCAGATACCGTTCCAATGATGAGTCTCTGGTCAGTCTGTATGGGTCCCTCTTTGCTGGTTCCAGCTTGGTTCCCTTGGTCACTAGGAGCTTGGGGCGCTACAGGTTGGTCAGGATTTAGTGGTTTTCTCACATACTGCTAGAGCTTGTTTTCCCGAATCAACTCCTCAATCAAGTTCTTCAGGTGACGACACTCGTTTGTGTTGTGGCCATGTGTCTCATGGAAGCGGCAATACTTTCCAGAATGCTTATGTTGTTTGGTTGCTTTCTTTTTAGGCGACTTCTTGTATTCTTCCATCCCCTGTGTCGTGAGATAAATGTTTTCTGGAGTATCATCGAGCGGGGTGTATTCTTTGAGCCGCAAACCTTTGAGTCGCTTGGTTCTTCTGTTTCACTTGTCAGTACTCTGGATCATTCTTTTTTTTATTCCCATTTTTTCCCATGTTCCCTTCAGCGGTCCCGGAGGTGTTTATATCTTGGCTCATCGCCATACCATTCTACCAACATTAATCGGTTGAAGGTTGGCAGATTTCCTTTCTGATTCCTATGCCTCTTTCAGTCTCATATATTGGCTCGCCATTTGGTTGAAGTCCTTCCTAGCGATAGGTTATTTCCTTTTGATCTATTTCCCAAATTCAGTCTCGGGGTGAATTGCACGGACTAAGGCCATGAAAACCATATCCTCGTTCGAATTACTTACTTCAGTTACGGCAGTGTTGAACAAACTCATGAAAGACTTCAGAGATTCGTTCCGTCCCTGGAATAAGCCGGACAAGGACATCACATCTTTAGGTTATGCCATGTGAAGTTTAAATTGATCAAGAAACCTTGTTGCTAGTTGATTAAAGGTGGAGATGGATATTGGTGGAAGCCTGGTGAACCACATGGAAGCAATTCCCTTCAGAAAAATCGGGAAACATCTACATCAAACGGCATCTGAAGCATTTGCTCTGTCCATGTACCAACTGTACTTATATAAGTAGGGTTTTGGGTCTCCTGTTCCGTCATAAGATGGAATAGTGGCATAGTGAACTTTTCGGGGTACTGCTCATTCAAAATCTCATCGGTGAAAGGAGTCCGACTTGGAGCGGATCCCAATTCATAATCCCTTCTATCCTTACTTTCATCTATCGATCACTTGACCATGTCCGTGATATACGCCTCAGATGTCCAGTAATCCGGAGGTCGGCTATCAGTAACTACACCAAGTGTTTCCTTCTAACTTGCCGTTATTGAATGCATTCAGATCTCCCTGGCGTTATTGAATGCATTGGTATTTCCTTCCAACTTGCCGTCGTCAAGCCGCTCACCATCTTCTAAGTCGGAGAGATCCATGACTATATCCTCCTGGGGGGTTTTCGCCCCTAGATTTAAGTTCGTAGCTGGTTGCCTCGCAATTGGTGGAGTGGTTGTGTTTCCTTCCATATTGATTTCCATAGTTCCACCTATCACTCCTTTTTGCGGCTGCTTTTCGTTTCTCCTATTTAGGCCAAAAACAGAAAAAGTTTCTTATTCCACGGCAACCAGGAGCTCTGTCATGGTTCTTGGAGCAGCATGAGACTACAAGGTCAAGAGGGCATTCAGTTTTTCCATTAGAGCCATTTAACTATTTTCCATTTTCTGGTTAATTTCTTCAACCATTTTATTCAATTCATCTCTAGTGACAACTACAACTGAATGGAGGATCCTGAAATCTAATCACCAGAGTTAGCTCCTAATAGTGGATTGTTGGGATTATTGACTTTAAGTTGCTAGGGGTTTGTTTCTTCTCCAGCAATGGTAGCTCCTATGGATCTTCCAGAAGTTGTTCTTTTTCTTCCTGGTGCTATTGGTTCTCAACTGCAAATCTTCTAAACAGAGATTGATGATCTAAGTTTTGAACCTATCTGATCCAAAGTAGATAGCTAGATCTAAGCCTGAGTTGGGTTCTTAGTGAAAGCACCAAAATGTTAACCCGAAAGATGGATCAACACACTGGATTTAGTATGAAAGCACCAGCCTTGTTTATCAAGGCAAATAGAATAGAGATAAGAAATAATAACATGTAGATAAAGTAAAAAAGACAAGAGATTTTTATAATGGTTCAGCTGTTAACGAAGCCTACGTCCACTTTATAACTTTTGTTATTAACTAACTGCAGTTACAAGTTGAATATGATTACAATTTGATTAAATCTTGTAAGCTAGATCAAGTCACCAGTGTTAGAGTTCACCGGAGAATCACAGTGAACCCTTTAGATGACTGTTGCGTGGGAGGAGAAGAGTGAAGAATAGATTCTGCAGAGTCTCAGCGACCAGTCTAGAAGATACTCTTTATGTTGAAGGTAGGATTGTATTTATAGGGGCTGAAGAGCACTTGGGCTAAAGCCGCTTTGTCAAAGACTTACAATTGAAGATACAAAGACGCTCCAGAAATTTCAGAACGAGACGACCCAATCTGATGAATCGCTAGAGATTCATAGGGCATGGATGACTAGCGATCCATGGGGTTGGTGTATTTTTGGTTCATTCCCTTTGGATTATGTTTCCTGCCTTTTGTAGATGCTCTCCCTGTAATTTCATAACTAGATGCTTTGCTTTGACGATGATTCGTGTACTAATTGCATTGAACTGTTGATGGAATTAGATGAATGCTCACTTCTAGATCTAACTAGCTTGGAATTCTATCAAACTTAGCAGACATTCCTAGAAAACTTATTAGGTCATAGTGCAAGAGGATTGGGGGATCCACGAGCGACCCTTATGGATCACTAATGATCTATAGGAGATGGGTCACTAGCGATCCATCACCTTGGAAAAATTTTGACTTCTTTTTCTTAAGTCTCTATTGGTTCCTTCTTCTAGTCCTTTTGGTTGATTATTGAGTTGTTCTGACTTGTAAAAGAATTTGTTTGGTTAAAAACTCGAATTACAACTTCAATGATAAATGTGTATCAAAAACTATATAATATATGCAATTACATTTTATGGCTGCCTTCGTCTTCCATTATCATTTCTCAAAATTATTTCCGTCTTTCCACTTTTCCATTCTTCCATTCTCATTCTCGAAATTATTTCCATCTTCCATAGCAAGTTGTGACATAAAAGCCTTATATATTATATGTGAGAATATAGTGCAAAAATAGAATATAGTGTAGTAACAATTGTAGGAGTTTCTAAAACATCGATGACAATGTCATTTCTATAAACATCTTCCAAGCACCTTGGCTCTCTGTTACCAAATGTTATGGTTAAATCCCTATAACAGTGAATCTCTAACCAATTGTAAATCTACTAAAGATAGCACATTTATTGATCATCACAAGTGAAGGAAAACAAACAACACACATTTTCTAACAATTCAATTCATAATATTTAAATTCACAACTTTACTGAAACAAATAACAGTGAAATGAAATTGTAGTGACTAAATAGATAAAAGATTCATAGTGGTTTCACTATCAATGTGATATTGTATATCCACTCAAAGAGAGAAAATAATTATTATCTTTGGGAGAGATACAAGAAATTGAACAATTTAATAATTTCTAGCCTTAATTTAATTTGTTTTTCATTAATAGTAACTATTACAAGAAAATAAGTTAATTAGACTAATATAATAGGCAAAATTGGATCACCTATAATTTTCTTTTCCTTTGTCGAGCCTATAAAAGTAATTACTAATTTTCCCTATACACTATGTATGCGAAGATGTTTCCTTCATTCTTGTCCCTAATCCCAATGAAATATTGTTGAAAATACAATGTTTACTCTAATTCTATTAATTGAACCTAATTTTGAAGAAAAATCAAGTCCAATTCAATGAATTCCAAATGCAGGTTATCCCATTACAAAAGAGTGAGTATTACAAATCCAAAACCTAGAAGGAGTATTGTACCTGTTTGTGCTTTCCATTTCCTGTCTATGTTCATTTTGAAAAGGATCGATGATAAAAGCCATAGATAAGTTTTAGTTCCGACTTTCATATATTGGAGAAAATAAGAAGATATCAAGGAAGTAAATGAAAGAGAAAATAAAAAATCAATAAAACTGATATAATTTAGATGCATAGTGTTCTATATAAATAAGATGATTTCTTTCTTCTACAATTAAGCATAAAGGTCGAATTAGAAAATTTAGGCTGATTTGCTTTGTTGTATCCATTTATCATATATAGAAGAAAGGAATAAAAGGATCTTCAATACCGCTGAAAGGAATAGATATGATGTATGCAAATTAATAGAGGAGGATGTGAAGATTCTCATGGGTAAATATAAAAAAAAAACACAATGGAGAAGGATAATATTAGAATGTATTAGAATGTATGAGCTATGTAATATGAAATTAAAGGAATGGACTATATGAGATGAATTTGAAACATGATGTATAAATAAAAGTGAAGCATTCATTTCATGTAACTTTTTGGATACTCTGACCTTTGCTATCATGTAATATTATTTACTCTACCATTATTGACTAATTGATGCAACTCTTGTAATTAGCAATAAAGTTTATCAATTTCAAAAATAAAAAAAGCAACTTATGATGGGAGAAGAATATTATAAGATGTAGTTTTCTTAACAAAATATCTTGATGGAAAAGGTAGACTGCGGTGTTAATAGAATGAGCCAATACAATAAAAAAAATTGGTTAGGATATTCAAATCTTGCTCTATAACGGCTCTCGTGCCTTTGCACTACAGAATCACAGATTGTTGCGTATTCCCATCAACGAGTAATTTGAAGCACCACCAATGACTGTAAATTTCAAGAATGGTCGATTCTTCTTGGTCGGCATTGTCTAAAGCAATTTCGCATATTGTTTCAATCACAACGTGTTCTTACGACGTTCGTTCTTTCATAACCTCTTCATTTTGAAAAGAACACAATCTCCCTTTTGATTTAGATATAGTCTATTTTGATATTTCTAAGTGTAGTTATTTGGAAGAAGAGAAGTGGTTTGAAAGTGATCACGGAACAAAACATTCATTTCTTCTCTTTCTTTCCTGTGCTTGTTCATTCAGAAGTGGATAATAGAGAATGTGGGAGAAAAGTGATGATAAACATCATCTCACTTTTTTACTTTGTACTTTATTTCATGTGTCGTTCGAGAAATTATCTTTATGTTAAGTTTTTCTTAAAACGCTAAGAGAGTAGACGTATTTTATATAACCTTCCTTTTTTACTCGACTAAATTAAATATAATTATATTAAAAACACTCAAGTTATTTTTTATTTGAAGCTTTTCATCTTCTAATATAATTTCAAATTTTAATTATCTAATATAAACAAAATGCTAAATTGTTTACTATTGTCGTACTTTTTATTATGAAATCATAATTATTTGGTACATAAATAGATAAGTCATGCCTAAATGTTATTATGTGTATTTTCTTACTTTTGTAAGCTATATTAACGTTTTGTCTCATTTGAAATTTATTAATGATAAACTAAAAGTGTATACATATATCTCTCATATTAAAATAATAAACAATGATGATCTCATGAAAACAAATTTAGTTTTTATTTTCTTTTAAATTTATGTTTTAATTAATGGAGAATCAAGGTTTGCTTGCAAACTCTAAAAAAACACGGGCTTATCAAACATATACTCCGAGTACTTGTTAGAGGTCGGGCTTAGAGTTTGAACTTATATGATTGGGTTCCGCAATCCATGGCATAGCCAACCTTTTGACAATATTTAGTTTCTAATTACATGTGATTATTAATTTTTATAGTTACTGTACAATTTATATGCATCAAATCTTGCAGATCCAGACTCCGATTCGACTCTATCTGGATTTCAGACATTGTTCAGCGCCTATCACCACCGTGCTTCAGTCCTCTCCGAAAGCACAAGTCACAAGTGAAGGAAAACAGACAACACGTTCTCCAACAACTCAATCAACCACAGTTCAGTTCATAACTTATACAACACAAACAATAATAACAGAAAATTGCAGTAAGAAAGAAATGAGACAAGGAAAAAAAAGAAAAAATTGAAGAGAGGGGAGGTGGGGGTTGTGTGTGAGTGGCTGTTGAGTGCGTGTTTGTCTGTGTTTTGCCTTTGCTCGCTGTTCCTGCTTAATCAGAAAATAAGGATGTACTTCATGTTACACAAACTAAAAGTACGTATGTATGTGCACATGATCTAATGCACCGGCCTATTGCTAGACAGACTCAACTCATTTGCACCTCAACTGGCTTGTACTCCCCACCTCCTCCTGCACCTGCCCTTCTCTGCTGTACAAAAACAACCACCCCCAGCACGATCTCCACACACACAATCACCACATCCCAAACTGGCAAGTACAGATCACTCCCCATATCCATGCCAACGTAATCATACGCCTCCAATATCAATGGCAAATACGCACGGTATCTATATATATCATACAGTCGAGGAAACACTCTAACAACTGTAATCCCTACATACACCGCTTCAGCTAGCGCTTTCCTTTCACACTTCAAAAACACATTGAACATGACCTGCGGCATCAAGAATCCATCCACTACCAACCTTAAATATGACTTCATCGACTTGTTCACAAACCAAGCAAGGAAGCCTCCAATAACATAAACTGATGCACAAACTGTAAATGCTTTCACCTCTGCTTTCAAAAACCTGTTATCAGCAGCACTGAACTTAGAGAACACTGTCTTCTTCAGGAGCCATAACAGCAGTACAAAAGCAATGACAGTGATCACTCTTATGATCACTTCATCCGCTTCGAACCATCTCTGTATAAGAACGCTTTTATATCTCTGTCCAAAAACTAATCTTAACATAATCCAGATGGTTAGAATTGCAACTGTTAAAACCGATACAGATGGAAGCGATTCTCTCTTCTTTTTCACATGGTAAATCTGCAGTGCAGCAAAAACACAAGTAAGGGTAAGCGATATCAGAACCATGGCTAATTCAAAGTCCATTCTTTGAACAGCAGCTTCAGCTTGTCGAGCATAGACTACATGAGATACAATATTTAGTTTCTCAAAATACAAAGGGTCGGATGCATTTCTCATGCTTTTAATACTACCGGAAAGAAGAGAAACGTTAGAACGCAGCCTATTGGTAGGATTCATAGGTGGAAACTGTATATCGATTGATACTCCACAATCATGTCTTTCGATATTCTGTGGTATATACCTGCAACCTATCATGCACAGCTGTCCAGTATCAGAGTTATATGTTCCTTCAGCTGATATCTTTCGCAGTTTTTTAGAACCATATGATAAAACTTTCCTCCATATGCTATCAGGAGCTATTTGAAATCCAATCTCATAGCTTATGTTCCACATTTTACGTTTTAAATGCAATAATTGCATGTGCGATCTTTTATGTGCATCACTGTATTGCATGTTACCAATAAATAATGGACTAAAATACCCAGGAGCTCCCCGGTTGCCGTTGTACTTAACCTGAAAATTGAACTCCATGTCTTTGTTAAAAGTGGCTGGATTTGGATATTTGTACTTCATTTTCTTATCGATGAATGTTGAGTTACAAGCATTTCCCCCAGTTCTGTACTCGTATTTCAAACCAGGGTTATCAATGAAAGTATTCAGACTGTGAAATGAAAGAGATTCAAAATAACCCGAGTCATCTGTGTTATTATGTGTACTCCAAATTCTGCCGGTAACACTGCTTCTATCCACGATAGAAAATGTCTCGGTAATCGATAAACTTATCCCAATATTGCAATCATGTACATATGAATTTGCAAGCGAAAGACTACTGTTTTCTACTTTACAACCGATACCACAAAGTCTGTTATTCTCTGCATCCCAGAAAGCTTCTGAGATTATAGTGTATTTTGGAGGATAAAATGTATCTATTGTGGTATTCCAAAATGTCATATACATTTGAAATTTTGACTCGTTTGAACATTTAATAGCAATTATAGTCATAAACTGTGGCAAAAAATCGATGGAAACCTTTCCAAATGGATTACAGTTGCTTGATCCACACTTGCTATCATACTCCAATTCAAACGTTGCTCGATTCAGTGTTTGTAAAGTAGAGCATATTGCATGGTTTGAAGGTAAACTAAGAGAAATTTTCATGTCATTAACTCTAGAACATGAATACCCATCTTTAGTAATGTATTTGTAATTGTTCTGATTGTAGCCTAAGAGGGAGATGTAATTGGTATTATTATTTGAGTCTGTATTGATCAAAGTACCCTTAACAAGAGTATTACTAATGCTGGAACTTTTGGTGAGATTAAGCAATAAAGCCAAGGACTGTACCTGAATTTTGGGTTTAGTTTCGACCATGCACAGTTTACTGTCAGTCTGCGACCAGTAACCGAAAACCTGGAACATCTGTTTCTTGATGGAAACATAAGAGCGAGAACTGAGAATCAAGTAGGCCTCGACATGAAGAATGTTAGCAGCGTTTGTTTCTGATATGTAATAGGGCATGAATTTTAACTTCGATTCTTGGACTCGATCTTTTCCTTTGCTAAAACCGTAGATATATGGTAATTGTATGGAATCAGGAGGAAGACGCCTTGTGTCATTAAGAGGTTTCTGAACAATGGAAGAGCACTTACTGTCATAAGAGGCTGAAACTGCTGAGAAAATGAAGCAACATATGAATATTCTAGAGAAAATTTTGGAAGACATTTTTGCAGAATTTCCAAAACTATGGAAAATAGAAATGAACATCATTGCTTACATTGACCGATTGTTTATATTTGTTTAGAAAATAAAGAAGCCGGCAATTTAGGAGACTTCAAAAGCTCTTGGTTTATTCTAATTAGGTGAAGGAAACAATGAGTTCCATAACAATGCATGAGGATAAGATAGTTCATTTTCTGTATTATACCAACTGAAAGAATAAGATAAACGATAAAAAGAAACACGACAAATGCTAAATCAGCATATCACTAATAATTCATTATCACAAAAACTAGAATCCAGATCTCTATACATAAAAAGGTATAAATAGGTAGTTTTTGCTATAAATATAAGCAAATTCTATAACAAAAAATTACAATCTGCAAAAACTAAACAGTCAATATATACTTCTGTTTTGACTTCATAACAATCTGCAATGTCAGGGGGTTCACTTCATAGATTGAGCATGGTATTTGGAGTCGGAATCATGTGAAGTGATACTGTGTTTCCAACTTCTAAACTTGGTTTAAGAAATTCTTTACAGTCAACTCCTTTGGCTATGAACTCAGTTACCAAATCTTTAAAAAGCACTTTTAGGGAACTTCTAAATTTTTCAGTGCAACTACTTTCGCCTTCGTCGACATCTTGTACACCTCCACTAGCTAAGCATCCGACTTGGGCACCTTGGAGATAAGCTTCACATGCAACAAGTATAGCTCTTCCGCATTTGCGGAAATGGGCAGCAGCGAATTCCTCGAAATGCTGCATTTATTCGAGTGAAAAGTTATATGAGCAGTTCAAATCATTAAAATTTCATCTTCTTTCAATGTTCATCAAAACCTCTCAAAAGTTCACACACCAAATTCATGTGATTTAGTAACATTTCATGTGTATAATATAGGTGATAAATGATGTTAATTATCAGAAGACTGTTCTACTGGTGTTTAAGATGAAGTAGACGATGGAGGAAGTAGGATACATGGAATATGAATGAGTGAAGGAAAAGATAGCACAAACCTTTGGTGGCCTGCGCAGTGAATATAGCATTGTTCTACAAGATAAAAGAAAGGTGTCTTCGTTATATGCACGAGACCTCAGTTCTCCAGCCGGTGTATTAGCTGAATTTGCATATCCAGGCTCGTTAAAGTAAGGCTTAGCGTTCAAAACAAGAGCTTGAATAGACACCAAAACTTGAAGCATGGTTGATTTTGATGAGTTCCATTTCTCACATCCACTGCCAGACCAAGTGCCTAGAAGACTCAGGCAAACTTTTCCACAAGCATATAGATTTGGATTTAGCCGAAGCCCACCAGAGTGGTAATGCACCAACTGCACATCAGAGAGTAATGTTGTTCGAATACATGGTATTTGATGTTCTCTAGAAGTTCTTTAAACAGACTAGTTTACATTAAAAGATCCAAGAACAGGGTTGCAGGCCTATGGTGTTACATACAGGAGAGCTTCTTATTAGTTGGATGTCGTGTTGATTTACAAAGCTAAGGCCTTGTCTGGTTTGCAGTGTTTAATTTTAGATTTTCGTAACAACCGAAATGCATCTAGTTGGAAAACGGTCAATTTGGAAAATGAATTTAACATACAAAACTGAAGACGTTTTTTTTTCTTGTTTTCCGTCTTTCGAAAAATCTCAAAAAGTGTAAAGCTACCTTCTCCCTTCCTTTTTCTCCTCTTTGTTGTAGTGACCAGGATTTTTCCATTCTCTTCCATTCTCCCATGTCTTTTGAAATACGTATTGGAAACGCGAAAAACAAACTCATTCAAACCAAACAGGCCCTAGAATGTTTAATATATTTTATGTGAAAATTAGGATCTGCACCTTATTTTCAAACTTAATAACTGAAAAACCTTCTAAAAACAAGTTTCACGAAACACCCCGTCAAAATTTCTAAAAAAAATGGGCATTTCAAATGGTGGATATTTGTAGTTAGAACTGCAAATATTTGCGGTTAAAATACAAATATGTGTAGTTTATAATGCACATATTTGTAAAATAAATATTTGCATTGTGAACTGCAAATATTTAAAGTGTAGAATGTATATTCTTGAAGTGTAGACGGCAAATTTTCATTTTTACAAAAATGTGCAGTTAGAACTGCAAATATGTGTAGTTTAAAATGCACATTTTTGCTGGAAACTTTGACGGGGTGTTTCGTGAAACTTATTTTTGAAAGGAGACGGAAGCGAATTTTGAAACTTTTCACAGATGTTTGAAAAAATGTCCAGTCCATATTTTACAGGCAACAAGAAGTTTGCAATGCAAACACTGCAAGCCTACAGAGACACAATGTAATTTTCTCAGTTGTTTTCCTTATTTTCCTTACCGGAGGAGAATAAGGATAATTGGGAGGAAAGTATGCATCAAAGAAGAAGAGACCGTCGTGATAAGGAGTTCCAGCTGGTCCTATAATAACAGCTCTAAGAATGTCCATTCTATCTTCATAAACTCTAACATAGATCATATCTGTTCAAGCAAGAGATGAAAAGTCAACAAAAATGAGTAAAAATGCACTAGTGCAAAAGCACAAGTATTGATACTTCCCAATAAATATTTTATTAGTGCCACAAAAACATTTCCGCAAAGAATGAAACACCAGTTGCAAGCCAAAGTCAAAGCGAACAAGTACATGTTTTCATAACATTTAGCCCAATTATATCACACCATATGTTAACAAATGAAAAGAATAATATATAATTGAACCTTGCCCAGGCATTTTACTGGAGAAAAGGTGAATTGCCCTCTAAACAATGATTAAAGTATGACACGAACAAATGTTTTCTCAATACATCACTGTTTTTCATATTACAGGTATTAAATTTATGTATAAATATATCCCGGGTATATCGTGTTCTAGGGCTTAATGTCACACTAAATGTTCCTGTCATAAAATAGTTTAGTAAAATTGAGGTCATGATTTTATATCAAAAAAATATATCTTTCTAAGCTATTCTACCTAAAATTTAATGCTATTTCGGTTGTTCAATAAAACAATTATAGATTCTTCAGAATTATGTATATATCAAATAGGAATAGTGCTACATGAGTCCGCACAAAAAGTTCAGACTGCTCTCTGTATTTTGGTAATTTTTTGACAAAAGTGCTCTTGGTTTAATTGTGTTTTACTGGAATTCAAGGGGTCTAGTAGGACAAAGTTGTCATCCACTATAGTTTAGTACTTAACCCAATGCAGTGCAAACTCCTTTTTCACATAGTACAACGTTTTTCAGATTTCATCTAACAAAAGTTCATGGCACAACATTTATCATGCAGCATGAAAGCTAAAATACCAGTTAACATCGAAAATAAAATAAAACTGCTGAAGTGGACCCAAAAAAGGAAGAAATCTTTGACTTTAGCAACAAAAATGACTGTATATTCTTCACCTAAAATAATGTTAATATTTTAAGTCTTCGATAAATTTCAGATATGCCAATAAATTCAAATTGTTGCGACTGAGACCGTTCAATAACAAAGCTAAAAAAATGGTTTTTATATAGAAGTATTTTTAGTCTAATTTCTGA